>OY856411.1:628750490-629950490 GCA_963693085.1 Alisma plantago-aquatica
TTAGGAAGATATGTCTTTTAATGGTTTTAATTGTACAAATCCATGAATAAGACAGAGTTATGTTGTTCTAAATCCAATTTGAGTATAAAAGATCATTAATGTGGATAATTTGGGTTTGCTAGTGTATTTAATGATAAATTAGAGTTTGCTAACATAAACGATGAGAATTGTAGTAATTAGGGTTCATGACTTAAAAGGGTAAAGATGGTGGTTTTAGTACAAAAGTGATATATTAGACTTAATTTACTTTCAATTGTGCCTATAATGTTGAAAGTAGGGTTTATGGACTAATAGAGCATTAAAAGTGGTAAATGCATAATGAAGGCTAAAACCCTAATAAAACCCTAAAGTCGGCCTAGAAATCATAAGGTGGAATCCAAGTCGACCCTGAGAATGTTTTGAATAAAATAATGACACTTGGATGTTATGCATTATTTTGAGGATATTGTTGATTGCTTGTTTGATTGTATTGAGTATTAATGCTTGGACATCAAGTTTCTCTCGATCATGTATGTGGTTACGTCTATGAATAATCGCTTTAGTTTCACGGCAATTCCCGAACGATTCTATCAGTTTCTTGAAAATAACTGTTGGATGCCTTTTATTTCATTCAGCTATAAAGTCACTATGATTATCAACATGAATATATATATTACTGGCTTAGATCTGAATCCACCTCTGTGGCTTGTAAAGGCTAAAAAGGGGTAACCTAGAGTAAGGTCTAGGTTATCGTGGGTTAGAAATTAGGCTACCAAGTGTAGTGCCATGAGACCCTTTACCATGCCATGAGTTAAGGAGTGGGCTACTTACGGGTAGTGCCATGTGACTCAACCCTAGAAACTGGTTCACCTATAGGTGGGACCATTTGGGGTTTAATGGGGATCTACTATAAGGAAAGTAGCATCTAGGTCCACTGTAGGGACAGCGCAGAGGATAGGGGATGCATGGATCGCGCAGTTATATTTAAAATGTAAAATTGTTTGTTAAATGGTAATTGGATGCAATACGTTGTTATCATAGTTTCACGATTATTGTTTTCCCCACATACCAGCTTCGACTGACCGACGTTTTGTTTGTTGGCGTTTTAGGTACAAAGCCAAAAAGACAAACAGTAAATCATCATATTGAGAAATACATGAATTGAAATACAAGGAGGATTAGTTAGAGTAGAAATTCATATATGGATGGAAGTCTAGAGATCCAAATTTTCAAAAGGTATACAAAAGTTTATTTTCTTACAGCTTTCTAGTATAGTCTGTTAAAATTTAATAATTGTTCTTGGTTAAATGCCAAATATTTGATCCAGAAATTATGTGTGCGGCTTCGACCTCTCGATCTCCCTTAATTGGGGGTTATCAGGAGGTGGGGTCATAACAATTGGTATCAGAGTGTAGGTTCCTCACTTACCTGTTAATAATTATTAAATTTTACAAACTCCATAGAACCCAAGGGAGTTATTAGAGGATTATCCGAAAGAGGGAGGTGTCTAGAAAAGGACCACGATTGGGGGCTGGCAATATTTTCCTCCGCACCACTAGTCAGAATATGAGGACTCCCAGATCCGTGTGACTGCCTGGCCAAAGTCCTAGGGTATGAATCAAAATAAGATACCTTTAGGACTTTCTCATCTTATTCATCCCTTCTTATCACAAATTCTATTAAGGACCTTAAGGGTTCGAGTTTTCTCTATTCTCCTCACCCTATTGAGGTATGGGTAAGGTTAATAAGGTCTAAGGAATCCTCCATCAAATTAATGAAAAGCATGTAAATAAGATGCCACATACATAAGATTAATAGATTAAGTGCAAACTAAAGAATAGATACATGCTTAGGTCATATGACATGAGTTTTCATCACCCTCAGGAGAGACCTGAGGATAGACCTCCTTGATAGGAGGATGAGTAAAGAGAGTTAGTCTTGGAGGTAGGGACCTCCATTAAAGTAGATACCTGACACATCCTCTGAGGATGATGTTAACCCTAACCCTAAGTGAAGGTTAGAAAGGGAGATGGCATGATGAGTTAGACCAGGTGTTTGGATGGACATGCCTTGGATGATGTATGAGCCATGAGAGGTTGGATGACCTAGTACCTCAAGCGACTCAACCCAAGGAAGGGTCATGCATGTTAAAGTGAAGGATATCTCCTTCATTGATGAGGTTAGAGAAGAACCTATGGAAACCCCATGAGCTTATATGGGCATAATATGCACCCAGAATGTGTTAGTAGTGTGAGCAATAGGTTGAAACCCTGGTTGAGAGAGTTGATGGATAGCTTATGAGAGTTATGGATGACCTTGAGCAAACATAAGTTTGAACATAGGCTTCACCCACGTGGAGGTATGCTTATGCGATGGATCCATCTTCATGAGGAGAGGACCTTTAGTATAAGGTTGGTTGTTTGAAGGGTTAGCTCTAGAGAGAGAGAGAGAGCAGGACCCATGCAAGAAGGTTGGAGGTCTGGACTCTGAGATATGAGGAACAGTGGGGAGTTGAGGATGATGTGACCTAAGTGGATGTTAATGGTTGCCTCATGTTGAGGATGTCTTGGTTGCCTTTAGAGGAACCAAACCCTAGAGAAGATGTGATATTGATGCCTAGGGTATAGATGTTTACCTATTGAGATGAGACAAAGAGTGCCTTAGACCCTGAGGAGGTTTAAGTAACCAGTTGTGAGGCTTTATATGTAGTTGTCCTTGAGGAAGAACTCAACTCTGAGGTATTGCTTGAATAAAAGGATCATGGGAGTACATGACATACCTTGGGCATGCTTGACTCGTGACTAAGAGATTGAGCATGCAGTTGGGGACCCAAAGGTGAACCTATGGTTCCTAGGCCTAAGAGGGGAAATAGTGTACCTAATGCTCATGACGAGAATTGAGTTTTGTAGTTTCGAGAATGGTACTCTTCATGTATAGAGGAAAGAGGGAACCCCTTAAGTTTAAGGTATGTTAGATGAGGCCCTCGCAGCTAAGTTGATGACATGGAAAGGTATGATCTTGATCCAGTGTTGAGGAAAGAGAACAAGTATGACCTAACATGGTTCGGTAGGTGGTCTGCTTGTGCCTTAGTAGCTTGCTAGGGTTAAGCATGCTTATGTGGAAGTAAACCCTAGACATGAGGACGTTTGTGACCTTTGTTATCAAGGTGTAGTTTCCTCCCACCCTGGGAGAGGGACCCTTTTGTAGGGTGTATACCAGTGTTTGTGGGTTTTGAGGGAACCCAAAGAGGTCTCATAGAATCTTGAAAAACTAAGTGAAAAGTACATGGTATGAGAATGAACCTGTAGACCCATAAATATCCATCTCTAAGTTCATATGGATGTGTTACCATGAGGGTAATCGATATGGGGCCTAGCCAAAGTAGGTAGGTCTCCATGACCCTTATGAAAGGGTGAAAGTTAGACCAAGAATGTAGAAAGAGATGATGAAGGCTTGGGTAAGGTTCTAAGTTGGACATGTACTATAATGGAATCCTAGAGTCTATCCTAGGGTCGGGTAGGGATAAGACCGATGGAAGTAGGAGTTGCCTAACTCCCTAGTTGCACATGACCATAGGTTCGGGAGGTAACAACTATCATTGTCTGAGGGCCATGGGTTAGGAGATTGATCACCTTTGTGGACTCATGGGATCCAAAGGTCAGATGAGTAGGGCACTCTCTGGATGCATAAGGGAAGAGGGATGACCCCTAAAATGTCAGAACCCCATAAACCTAGAGGAGATGACCAAGGAATGTGTGTAAACCCCAGTAGGTTTGAGACCAGTTTTCCATGGGAGTAACTTTGATATCGAGAAGATTGTGATGCAAAGACATATGTGGCACGTTTCAACTTAGATTTAAATGTGTGCTGGAAAGGTGGAATGTACCATCTCTACTCTTGGAACAAGAAGAACTCTGTATTTGGACTGCAGTCACATGCTTATTTCCTCTTGTTATGGGAGTGAGAGATAGGACAGTACGCATGCCATACACCAAGGATAAAAGATGATGTAAGTTGGAACGTGGCTATGAGGTATGAGGACAAAGATGATAACCTACCCTAGTGGAGTAAGCAATACATGAATGGTTTACAAACATTAAGAGAAATGATGATGTTTTTGTTTAGCAGAAGCTATGTGGAACTTACAAGTTATACAAATTTGAGTTTGAGCACCATGATGATGAAATCAGAGAGTGTTGTTGATAAAGATAGACTTATAGTTTGAGTTTGAGATGATAAGTGAAATACATGGAAGTGTATGTCTTCAATGTTACCTAATACCTAAGGATGTGAAGTGGTAATGGATGCTCTGGTTGAGATATATCTGACTAGTTTGGCTAGAGGTTAGAAGAGGTTGTTAGGCTAACCCTAAGTTTGGAAAAGAGATATGTTTGACTAATACTCAGATGTGATGAGATCTATTGAACAAGTTAATGATTGTTTGGTTAGCCAGCCTAGGCCTTCATGCAGTGAAAGGGCGGTTGTAGAACCTTAAATGCACTTCTTTGGAAAGGAAGGTGATGAAACCCCGACTAGAGTGGTTTAGGGTTTCTGAGGAATCGATCTTGAGGAATCATGACATACAGGAAATCATGATTGAAGATCATCATATACCGTGGTACTACCAAGGTAATAAGTGACAGTAGTACTTCAGATACCTAAGATGAAGTTGCATGTGGTACGTTTCCATGCATTACAAGAGGTGAAGGATGAACACCAGTAACCTAGTACATTGACATGATGGATAAAGAGAGAGTTCCCAAGAGGGAATGGGAGTTCATCACTATGGATGTCGTAAGTCTCCCCTAGACCAAGGAAGGTCCAGATGCAATATGGGTTATGGGAGATCCCCTTACCTAGATGACATGAGAAAGAAAGAGTACTATCAAGGGACAGATCCGATTGAACTACATATGAGAGAGATGGTTCAACTACACCATGATGTGAGTTCAAAAGTTCTTGAGTATAACCTAAAGGTTCACTTTCGTGACATGGAAGTAGAAACATGAAGAACTCTATGTTAGTACAGTTTATCACCTCTAACTAATGGATAGTATGATCCAGACTAAAGGGTCTGATGAGAGCATGTGTGCTCATTCAGGGTGATATCTAGAGATAGTTCTTGTCCTATGAAAGATGTGATGATAACCACCATAGCCAGTATCGGGATTGAAAGAAGATCTGTAAGGGAGGTTGTGTCGGTCACCACTTTAGTAAGGTGATGTTGGTGAAAGGACCACGTGATGGATAGAAAAGAGCCAAAGTGTGTGTAGATGAAGTCGCTTTGATCGTGCAATGGCTGAAAGGAGACTAGAGACGATGGGAGTCGTGAGTGGATGCAAAGTAGACTGACATGCAGTTCACTGTGGGAGAATATGTGACATGAAAATCCGACCCCTCTAAGTTACAGCTAAGAGAGTTAAGTCCTCGATGCATGGGTTCATTTGAGATGAATTGGTGGAGAAGGCTAAGTTTGATCTTACCCCTCAAGATAAAGTAATGTGTGATAAGTTACAGGTGTCCAATTTAGAGCACTATGTGATGTACCCAGACCATGTGCTGAGCAATGAACCGAGTGACCCCCAAGGGAGGCTGAAATGGTCTGAGTCATCTGTGCAATTTATAGATGCCAGGACGAAAGAACTCAGAGAAAAGAATACGTGATGATAATGGTTCTTTGGAAGATCCATGAGTAAGGTAAAGCCACATAGGGGCCAATGATGGTCATGGAAAAATATTATCCTAAATTGTTTAATTGCTTGATAGAATTTTGAAGACAAAATTCCTATAAGAGGGGAAGGATGTTACAACCTCAATTTTGCATGTGTTTTCATAATTGAAATATAATGATTCTGTGAATATGGACTTAATTAAAAAGGTGGTACACTTTGATTCAAAGAATGGATTTCTTTACAAATCTTTCTTTTAATAGGAATTACGTAGTTCCTATGATAATATTAATCCAATAATGGATAGAAAAGAGAAGGAAAGAAGAAAAGTCCAAATAATGGAAAAAGATAAAAGATAATGGATATTAAACAAAGTATTTTTTAGAAATACTTGAAAATATCCAGAAAGTGGCATTAATGGCCACAATTGAGTAAAATTTGTATATGTATGAATAATAATAAAATAATAATGATAATAAGATAAAAGAGATGAAAGATAATGAGAAATCCTTGAAAAATAATATCTAAATAAAGAAATAAATAAGATAATGAGAAAATAATGGATATAGATGCATCTAGAAGGATGAAGAGTATCCTCTAAAAATAATTTCGAAATAATAAGATTTCTTGGGATCCAAGGAGTCCCAATGAAGAAAAAGAAAGAGAAGGTAAAATAAGAGGATAATGTGATACATCATTAATGACTTTTGGTATTATCAAAAAGAAAAACTTTTGTAATCTTTTTAGTGGCTAATGGATTAAAAGCCAAAATTCAAAAGAAAGAAAAGATAAAGGAGATAATTAAAGGAGAGGTTACTTTGTAAATAAGGAAAGGATGATGGAATCGTATTCCATCCTTTCTTTGTTTGACGTTGGCACTACTAATAGGAAAACCAGGACAATAGCGACTCTCAAACCCTAAGTAATGTGGACTACATACATGTGTATAAGTAACGAACTCCAACCTACTCCCTTCATATCTCTCCTCCGTCCCCCGGGGAACCAACATCGGTAGAGAAATAGTGTGCCACTCCCCGACTCCCCTATGTACCTTCTTGGGTGGGAACGACGACGTCAAGGACGCATGGAAAGGAACCGAGCTCCTCACCTTGTCCGACCGCCTGTGGCCAAACTCAGGTTGCGGCCAGTTCTGACGATGGTAGGAGGGTGCCGCCAGAGAACCTCCGACAGCATTGGGAGCAGAGTCGTGCTCTATGGATGTGCACAGATTGAGAGCATCGGGAAGGGTTTTCCCTACAAAATGCGAAGAAGAGACGAACCATGAGGGCAGAGACGACTTGCGGATGCAGCAAGTAGACATTGGTCTGCATCGACGTTCGCGCAGTCTAACCTGCGCCTACAGGGTCACGAGGGGTGTCGTCAGCGCCTTACAGTCGGGCAGCACAGACTGCCTCACCCTCCCTCTAGCCAGAGAACCCTGCCATCGAGTCCGTTTGGGTCCAGCAGGGTCTGTAGAGGTGCTGCAACCCTCCTCGTGCTGCTCCGCATCACCAGTACCCAAAGGAAGGAGGCTACGCACGACGGACATCGTTGTTGTAGGTAGGAGCCCTACGTCGCGAGGAAGGAGAAGAAATAACGAAATTACATGGCTACCCCTGGTGTGTGTGTATGAAGGCAGGGGCAGGCAGGTCTTTTACCCCTTGCAAAGTTGGCCCACTTAAAAGAATTAGTTTCGCTGATGTGTCGAGCCACCATTGGCTGAAAGGTATATTTTCTTACAAAATTCATAATTAATCACTGGTAGCTCAGATTTGGATAAGTTATATATGAATTTTGATCAGAAGAACTCAAGGAATGCAATAAAAATATAATTGAAGCCTGTTTCTGATTGCAATTCAAAAAGTGTATAAAGTTATCATCTTTAATGGTTTAAATAATGAAAAACCCCTAGAATTGATGATAGTTGAATATAGTGATGTTCTCTGATTGTTTTGAGCAAGTATTAACCTGGTGATAATAAAAAGGATGATTTAGATCTAAAAGAATGATCTTTGTACATAATTGGCTTAATTTAGGGTTCCACATACCTAAGTTTGCATTAATGGGCTTAGAAACCCTAATTTAGGAAGATATGTCTTTTAATGGTTTTAATTGTCCAAATCCATGAATAAGACAGAGTTATGTTGTTCTAAATCCAATTTGAGTATAAAAGATCATTAATGTGGATAATTTGGGTTTCCTAGTGTATTTAATGATAAATTAGAGTTTGCTAACATAACGATGAGAATTGTAGTAATTAGGGTTCTTTTGAGAATTGAACTATAATTCTTTGTTGAGTTGTCAATTCAAAGAAACATGAACATGATAATTGGCCTTAATGATCTTGACATGACTTAAAAGGGTAAAGATGGTAGTTTTAGTATAAAAGTGATATATTAGACTTAATTGACTTTCAATTGTGCCTATGATGTTAAAAGTAGGGTTTATGGACTAATAGAGCATTAAAAGTGGTAAATGCATAATGAAGGCTAAAACCCTAATAAAACCCTAAAGTTGGCCTAGAAATCATAAGGTGGAATCCAAGTCGACCCTGAGAATGTTTTGAATAAAATAATGACACTTGGATTTTATGCGTTATTTTCAGGATATTGTTGATTGCTTGTTTGATTGTATTGAGTATTAATGCTTGGACATCAAGTTACTCTCGATTAGGTATGTGGTTACGTCTATGAATAATCACTTTAGTTTCACGGAGATTCCCCAATGATTCTATCGGTTGCTTGAAAATAACTGTTGGATGCCTTTTATTTCATGCAACTATAAAGTCACTATGATTATCACCTTGAATATATATATATATATATATATATATATATATATATATATATATAACTAGCTTAGATCTGAATCCACCTTTGTGTCTTGTAAAGGCAAAAAAGGGGTAACCTACAGTAAGGTCAAGGTCTAGGTTATCGTGGGTTAGAAATTGGGCTACCAAGTGTAGTGCCATGAGACCCTTTAGCATGCCATGAGTTAAGGAGTGGGCTACTTACGGGTAGTGCCATGTGACTCAACCCTAGAAACTGGTTCACCTATAGGTGGGACCATTTGGGGTTTAATGGGGATCTACTATAAGGAAAGTAGCATCCAGGTCCACTGCAGGGACAGCGCAGAGGATAGGGGATGCATGGATCGTGCAGTTATATTTAAAATGTAAAATTGTTTGTTAAATGGTAATTGGATGCAATACATTTTTATCATAGTTGCACGATTATTGTTTTCCCCACATACCAGCTTCGGCTGACCGACATTTTGTTTGTCGGCATTTTAGGTACAAAGCCAAAAGGACAAACAGTAAATCGTCATATTGAGAAATACATGAATTGAAATACAAGGAGGATTAGTTAGAGTAGAAATTCGTATATGGATAGAAGTCTAGAGATCCAAATTTTCAAAAGGTATGCAAAAGTTTATTTTCTTACAGCTTTCCAGTATAGTCTGTTAAAATTTAATAATTGTTCTTGGTTAAATGCCAAACCTTTGATCTGGAAATTATGTGTGCGGCTTCAACCTCTCAATCTCCCTTAATTGGGGGTTATCGGGAGGTGGGGACGTAATAGAAATGAAACCCACAACTCCATCACGTCAGTGTCTCCAGCCATAACAAAAACATACCCACGTCCCCATCGTGTTGTGCTCCCTCTCATATTGTGGCAACTGACTCTGATCGTGAATGTGGCACTGGCATTATATGCAGAATGTGGGAGTTCATTCCAAAGATTGTCCATCCTTGATTCCTCGTCAGCAAGAGAATTTGATTCTCGTACCAACTGAAGGTGGGGCGGTTCCGCAACGGGATCAATCTCAGTAGCCCCAAGGTGGAAAGCTAAGAGCACGGTGGTTGGTAAGCCACGTATTCAAACACCATTGAAAGGAGAGGAGCCTGTCTTCTACTCATTCCCTCAAGGTTGTCCTTAACAAGTGTAACACCAACCAGGTTTCACCTAATGGCGCCAATATTGGTACTCCAGTTCTGCTCTCATCAAGTATAACACCAACTGGGTCTCCCCTCCATCGTTGTCTCTTTGCACCATCCTCCTCCAACTAACTCTTCCCCACTTTTCCTTCAGGTATTGCATCAACAACCAACATTTAGAGGCACTTACACTTCATCTTCCACTCATTTTCCAACCCTAGTACTTTCATTTCTTCCTAGCAGCACCTGGCATTTCCTCTCCCGGGAAGCTTCCCTCTACAACTTCTCCTCATTCATCAATGTCGCCTACTATGTAGAATTAGAAACAAGAAGAGACTAAGTCATCCTATGTTTATGTGCCAATAGAGAAATGCTTTCCTCTATGTCATCATTCTCCTCTTTGCTAGCATAGTGACTAGAAGGAAACGTGCTCCTACGCACCAATCCGACATATGCCAAGATGAAAAATTCTAGACATAGTCACCTTTCCACATGTCCATCCACCTGTTCTTGAGAATGGGAGTGGACACTTTGTCCCATACAAACAACATCAATTAAAGCAATAAAAGATGAGAAAAGTAAAGTGAGAGAAAATATTTTTGTCCATAACTAACAATCCAAAGTGTATTCTCAAGATCACCACATGCAAAGATGATCATCCACAGAAGCTCCAAGATCACCACCCCGTTGATGCGATGATTCTGAGTCGCATTTATAGACTTGTTTGATATGTGTTTTATGCATTTATTAGTCATTTTCGTGGTTAATGTTGCATAATTCATCTACTTTGGTCTATGCTACTTCTCTATGTCAAATTTCCCTTATTTCAGCATTTTGAGTATTATTTATCAAAAGAATACGTTTTGTGTAGACTTATGTGATTTCGTGTGTTAATTTCAGAAAAAACAAGTATCTGCTACTGTCGATACCATCGACAGTGGTCGATACCATCGACCAGACCACAGGGTGCCAGCCGCAAGGAATAGAAGAAAGTCGATACTATCGATAGGGATGTCAATGGTATCGAAAGACCATCAGGTTGCTAACGAGAAGTGAGTCGATACTATCGACCCATATGTCGATACCATCGACTAGTGGAGCTTCAGCGACGGAACAAGACAAAAGCGACACCTAAGAATGTCAATACCATCGACCCTCATCGATGGTATCGAGATAGAATCAGGCGCAAAGACAAAAGAAAAGAAGAACTGCCGTTATCGCGCTAGGTCGATACCATCGACCTGCGTCTATGGTATCGACACCGTCAGATATGAGTTTGCTTCAGATTGATCTTAATCCGACGATTGTGATTAATTGGTGACCTAACTCGGGAAATATACCTAATGACGGCACCCAAGAGGGGAGGATCACGTCATTAGTCGCGGCACACATCCCGAGAAGGTGTGGAGAGTAGAACGGAGCCCAAAAGCACGCCTCAGCCGATCCGGACGCCGAAGAAGATGATTTCCACCACCGAAAGGCGGGAGAACGTGTATTCTATTCCAAGCATCACTTGGATCTTCTCCGTTCAGGGGTTTCACCACTCAATCACGTTTTTCTCCATGTTTCCCCTTTTCTCTACCATGTTTTGCTTTGAGATGAACATGCGGGGCTAATCCCCTTTGTCTTTAGGACCGGGAGTAGCCCGGGAATTCATTGTATGACAATTTTATTATAGTGATTCATATCTTATCTCTTAACTCCGTGGTATAATTTCGTTTTCTCAATTATATTGTTATGCTTGATCACCATAATAATAATATAATGCCCTTAATTACTTTGAAAGAAGAATTAATGGTTGAAAAGAGACGGAATTTACATTAATTGACAAATCCCTTGAATAAGGTGGTGTAAGGTTAATGGTGGATACCGAGAGATCGTTTTTAATGCACCTAGTTTAGGGTATAGGTTACTATGACGGAGGAACCAACCTAGACATAGGTAGTGAATTGTACCACGATAGTGGGCAATTCTGATTTCAGGCCACTACCCGGATAGATAGATAAAATTGAGTGACTACATAGAATTTAATACAATGAAAACCCGTGGTGAAACCGCAATCCTAAAGATGTCATTTTGAATTGATTAAATCAAACATTTAATCGATTACTTTGTTTTGTTTTATTTTTATTTTCTTTTAATTTAACAACAACTCTCATCTATTTAATCGGTCTAGCTGATCGTGAGTAGTTAGTAGGAGTCTCCAACAATTTCACGTATCCCTTAGTTTGACTCGGGTCTCACAAAGGCCTATATTACATTGACGCGTACACTTGCGTTTCTACGCACGGTAAATCCGTGTCAAGTTTTTGGCGCCGTTGCCGGGGATACGGTAAGTTGTCAGCACTACGAGTGCTGCAAGCGGCCACTCTAGGCCACATTTTATTTTTTTTATCATTTTTAAAATTCATAGCTTAGTCTTTTTCACATCTTGTAGTTGTCTAGCACTGTACTAAACTTAACTTTTCTATTTGCAAGTATTGTGCATGGTGCAGACGCGTAGTACCGACTACACGCAACAAGCACCAGAGGTTCCGCTGATGGGACCGGAAAACGAGGACGATTATGAGAAAGACCATCTGGAAGAAATAAACTCAGAATCCGAACAAGAAGAGATGGCAGAGCAACAGACAATATGGGAGAAGATCAAGGCTTCTTCTTCATCTGTGTCGAAGGGGCCAATAAAGAAGCAGGCAATTAACATTCCAACATACAAAATTGATCCTGCATTAATAAATTTAGTTAAGTCAAATGCTTTCCATGGGCTCAAGAATAAAGACCCAGTTACGCATATCAGCTAATTTGTGGAAAATTGTGACATGGTCAAGATTGACAGATTCCCACAGGATGTACTTTACCTAAAATTGTTTCCGAGTTCTCTGGCAGGAGCGGCACGAGAGTGGTTGCATAATCTCGACGATGAATATGTGGAATCATGGAACCATATGGTCGAGGTTTTCTTTGAACGGTTATTCCCGCCTGAGAAGACCAACGATTTGATCAGAAAGATTCACAATTTCACTCAGAAGGCAGGTGAGACCTACTCGGAGACGTGGGAACGTTTTCAGATTATGTTGAGGAGGTGCCCACACCATGGTCTGGATAAGGAGAAGCAGGTCAAAATCTTCTATTTTGCTCTCTCTGAGCATGATAGAAGTAACCTTGATTCAGCAGGGTCAGGATTTTTCTTAAATAACACAGACACGAGGTGCTGGGAGATTCTGAAGAATATGGCAAAAAAGCAATCTTGGGGCGATAGGGATGCACCAGAACAAGTTAAAGTTGGAGGTTAGTCCAGAGCCATAAAGGAGTTGAATGACAAGCTAGATCTTCTAGCCAAGAAATTGCTAGCCAAGGAAGATGCATCATCTGATGAAGAAGCCCAAGTCAAATTCATGCAACAACAGGGCTATAGAAACAATGATTATGCTCGGAGGAGGGACAAGAAGTTCTCATGGAAGGATCCCAATAACTTCCTACAAGATCCTAATGCAAAGCCATAACCTAGACCTAAAGATAAAAGCATCGAGTTGCTTAGTCAAATGGTGCAGCAAAATCAGGAGATGATGAGTATGTTCAGTAAACAACTATAGTCCCAGGGTGACATCTTGACCAAATTTGGGCAGACACTACAAAGTCATGGAGCATAAATGCGGGCGTTAGAAACCACCATGACCCAGATTTCAAATGAAGTGGTGGCCATCAAGCATGCCAATCAGCAGAGACAGGCTGGGAATGCAGATGTGGTTCAAGCACATCATCAAGTTAAATACATGCCTGTGATTAATGAGGAAGAACCCCTGGTGACAGAGATCAAGGACCAAGGAAAAATGATGTTTGATACGGAGGCTATACTGGCAATACCTTATTCTCGCAGTCATTATGGACTACCATGCGAATACACTCCTTTTAGAAAATCCTGCCAAGATCCCATGATGGTCGCGCCCCCACCTAGTCAAGAAGAGCATGTGAAGGTCATTCGTCAAGGTGCGGATACATCCACTGCGAGAGAGGAGCCACCGCAAGTTATACCTGTTGATGATGTTTCGACAAAGTTTACGCCAGAGGGAGTCATTGAAGCAAGCTTATGGGAGCTTGCCCCAAAAAGCTCATATGTGCCACCTCATAAGCGTTTGAATGAGGAAGTTGTGTTTAGTCTGGACAGCCCTAGGCCGAAGAAAGAGCATCGGCACTATAGGAAACTCTTGGAGATGTTCATAACACTCCATGTAAATATTCTGTTAGTGGAGATGATAGAGAAGATTCCCGCCTACGGGAGGTTTATCAAAGAAATCATCAACAAGAAGAGGCAGATTAAAGACACAGATGTTTGCCGGATGAATGAAATGATGAGCTCAATCATCCATGGGAGTTTGCCACAGAAGAAGAAAGACCCAGGAAGCTTTTATATTCCATGTTCAATAGGTGATCGACACTTTCCACGAGCTCAGTGTGATTTGGGCGCAAGCATTAATCTTATGCCACTAGCCACATTTCAAAAGCTTGGGTTGAAGGAAATGAAGAAATCAGCGGCAACTATTGAGTTGGTGGATGGGTCCATTGTAAAGCCATACGGAGTTTGCGAAGATGTACTCGTCAAGGTGGACAAGTTCATCTTTCTGGTAGATTTCGTCATCATGGATATGCCACACCTTCAAAGTTGCGAGATGCTATTAGGTAGGCCGTTTCAAGCAACGGCCAATGTAGTCACTGCAATTAGGAGAGGTATGCTGACGTTGGGAATTGGTCATCGAGTGGAGTTCAAGCTGTCGCACGATCCTTTGGGCACCTTCTCCGAAATACCAAGTTGATGAGGAGCTTCAAGTCGTCTAGCCTAAGACGTTAAATAAGGGTGCTTGTTGGGAGGCAACCCAACCATCGGTACTTTAGTTTAGTTCTTCTACATTCATAGTTTGATTTGTTTTGACTTTGTTTTTAGTGTAAAAAAGATATCGTGAATGTTTTCTCATTGTGCAGGACTGAGGCAGAGTCGATACCATCGACCCTTGTGTCGATGGTATTGACCGTGGTACAGGTTGGCGACTACAGAAATCGCACTGCGTCGATACTATCGACGGCCTCGTTGATAGTATCGACACACCAACAAGTTGATCGCCAAGTCAAGGTCGATAGTATCGACATGCCAGTCGATACCATCGAGATCTCTGGAGATATTCAGAAGAAATCGTCTCAGTAAAGTCAATACCATCGACGGGCCTGTCGATGGTATCGATACATTCACACACAGAAGGCGGCAGCCGGGCCTCGCGAGGGTTTGCCCTAATCAGAGAGTTGATACTATCGACTTGCGTCGATAGTATCAACGTGCCACGTCAACAATCCACGAGGAAAGATCTACGGCGATCGCAGCAACCAGGAAGTTGATCCGGGGGATGGGTCGATACCATCGACTCCCGTCGATAGTATTGACACGTCAGCAATCCGGGCCCCGCAGATCCAGCCATCGACGACCGTCGATACTCGCGGCAGTATGGATTGTGCTACCCACATCAATACCATCAACACGCGTCGATGGTATCGACGGGCATACAGCAGTGCTGGCCACGGCTATATATGAGAAGGATTGTCATCATATGACGTTACAACTCTAGAGCAATCCTCCTCCACCTGTACTGAGTGTATTCCAGAGCGATCTGAGCCCGACGACGAGCAAAACCGAGCACGTTCTTCATCGAGCGGAGATTTCTTTCTCCGATCTTCACTGAGCTGTCTCTCTATTCCTCTTTCTGTCGCGATCATGGTGCATGTCGTTGGTGCATCGTCTTCAAGCACGAACTCGATGGACATCCCGGAGTTCATGCCACCACCTACAGCTTCTATTTCACGCCTGTGGCTTATTCATCCATCCGCGGAGGTCAAGAAGATCTATGAGGAGATCTTGAAGAGAAAGATCGATCTGACCCGTTATGTTGAACGAGAAACAATCTGCAACTTGGGGTTCGAAGCCAACCTCGACTATGTTTAGAAGGGACAGGCCCGACACATGGGAAGAAGGCCTGACGAGCTGGAGTTTCACGCCGATGGCCAGCCGTTCTTCAGCGAGTGGCCTGCGTACAAGGAGCTGGTGGCTGAGTTTATGGCGTCGCTGGACGTCTGCGTCGTACCCAACGACGTCATAGCCACTGATCATGAGTGGATCAAGGGTCGGGTGTCTTTCCGGCTGTACAACATCGACTACACCCTTACACTCCAGCAGTTCAATAGGATTTACAACTAGAATCACTCGCAACATGACTATCGGCGGCCGGACAACCGCACCGACTACGATGCAATCTTCGCCGAGCTTGTGACGGTGCCACCGGGCAAGTCAGTGAGCTACCACAATGCTGCGGTAGCTGACTTCGAGCATCCATTCATACGGATACTCCACTGGATGCTTAGTTCTACCTTGTTTGCTAGGGGTGATCTATCCCTTAGCAAATTCCAGGAGTCGGATCTATTTTTCCTGTATAAACTCCTGAAGTGCCAAGAATGCAACTGCGGAGCCTTCTTTCTGCAGTGGGTCTTGGCAGTCAAGCGGAGCACACGGAGGGCTCCAATTCACTTTGGAGGACTTATTACTCCGCTGGCACACTACCTCGGGCTGAATTTCTCTACTTTGACCCCACTCTCCAGCCGAAGCAAGATCAATGTGCAGCATCTTCACCGATCAAATTTGATCCTGCTTCGAGATGGTTTACCTTATGCTCATTGTCATGTAAACCATGCTTACCAAGAATGCTCGCTTCCCGATCTTGTCTTCAACATCGAAGGGGCGCAACATTTCCAATGGCCTATCATAGCCATTGCTGACTCCGATGAAGATGGCGGCAACGACGATGACAACAATGACGATGAGGCTGAAGAGGAAGAGGATACCTACACTCCTCTTCGGGCACGAGTGGCACCACAGAAGCGTCCTGCATGCATCCGGGTGCATCTTCATCTTCGCAGCCTCTGCCACCACCACCGCCCTTGCAACCAAGCGAGGATGTCTATTTGATGCAGGGCATGTATGCTATGCTGCATGAGATACAGCAGATGCAGCAGCATCACACGACGATGTACACTGGTGTTCAAGAGACTACAAACCGGCTACTGGACAATCAAAGGGCAATCTTTGAGAAAGAGTGTCTTCTCCTCGACAACCAACAACAGATTCATGACCAGTTGCATAGGATGGAGATGCAACATCAGCCCTTTTATGATCACTATTGGAGCCAGAACTACTTTGGAGGCTATCCACAACCTCCACCTAGGGCCCAGTTTGATCTGAGCTTCCAGGGGGAGTACCCATCTTGGGACCCCATGGCTCCACAGTACCCGCCTCTTCCTGAAGAGTAAATCGGTATCTCTGTTCGAACCTTTAAGATTGTTTTGACTATGAGGCCATAGTCGAATTCAAGCTTAGGGGGGTGTTGGAACAGCTCTATCTTTTATTTTCATTGTTTTTAGTTTTATTGCTTTTGTTCTTGTCATTTGTTTCTTGCAATCTTAGTTGTTTGTAGGATCCACATTCTATCTAGTATAATCGTGGATGTCTTAAGTCTTGTGTCATCTCAGTTGCATGTACATGGGAATTAAGGGAAAATTAAAAAAAAATTGAGTGTTCGCAAGCTTGAGTGTTGTTCAACTTTGATCACATAACTTAAGAAAATGATTGGTTTTGTCAACTTTAAAATAGAAAATCACAACTGTACATTCCTAATGATTCATGAAAGTGGATGGAATTGGTTGTTTGAGCCTAAACTGACCAAATGATAATGAGACTCTAATTTGAAGTAAGAGAGAGAAACCTCTTAACTTCTACACAGGTCAGTAAGGAGGGACACATAACACTTTTCAAAGGTTCAGTCAATTAGTCTTGTGATCTTTCCACCTCATTGCTTTTCACAATCCACCACAAGATTTGGAAGTAAAGTACAGTTTTAACCTTTTTGATTGCATGTCATGTAGATAGGACTTGCATTGCAACCACTTTCATATGTTTTGCATGAAAAATAAAAAAATAGAATAGTTATACATGCACATTACCCTTAGGTGCATGTCATTTAGTTGCATGCATAACTTTTATGCATAGAGTACATCATGTACCTCATTTCTTCTTTAATGGTGAATTAAATTGTCCCATACCTTCTAAATAGTTCAAATATTCAAGTTATGTAGAAAAAGTAAGTCTAATAAAGTATTCATTGGCAATTATGGATATAAGGGCTTGAAAAAAAAAAGAAAAAAAAAAGAAAAAATCTGGAAAAAAAAATGAAATTGAAAAAAAAGGAGAAAGGAGCATAATCTCACCTGTATTTTAAGATGAGAAAGTACATGATGTATCTCAATTAGATATCCATCTCATTTTGAGATGGGATGTTAGTGCATGCATCATTCCACCCAATCTTAGGCATTAGGGCATTTTTCATGTGCATTTGCATCATTTAGGGCATTTATGTTTTATGCATGTTGAAATCGTATAATTCTTCCACTTCTTCCATTAGCCACCCATTCCATCCACCTCTTGCTCGAATTGGTAGGCCACCGTGATTTTTGCCTCACTTCTGAATATCAGGAGAACTGCTTCCATGTAGATGGTAGTTAGGGCGAGCAACGTAGAATAGGAGATCACAAGATGCACTAAGTCTGGACCGGCAAATTCTATTATGTTAACTGCCTTATGTGATAGTGTTCATCAGTTTTGAGGTAGATATCTTTTATGGATTATTATTGTCGCCTTTAGGGTAATTATCATTCTGTGGTTAGCGAGGGCCAGTATGCGAATGTCCGGTGGGAGTCATATGGGACGTTAGTTGTGATGCTTTATTCTTTAGTTGACTTTGGCAATTCTATTCTAAGGTTTAGTTGCTCGAGGGCAAGCAATGTTCAAGCTTAGGGGAGTTTGATGCGATGATTTTGAGTCGCATTTATAGACTTTTTTTATATGTGTTTTATGCATTTATTAGTCATTTTTGTGGTTAATGTTGCATAATTCATCTACTTTGGTCTATGCTACTTCTCTATGTCAAAATTCCCTTATTTCAGCATTTTGAGTATTATTTATCAAAAGAATATGTTTTGTGTAGACTTATGTGATTTCGTGTGTTAATTTCAGGAAAAATAAGTATCTGCTACTGTCGATACCATCGACAGTGGTCGATACCATCGACCAGACCACAGGGTGCCAGCCGTAAGGACCAGAAGAAAGTCGATACTATCGACAGGGATGTCGATGGTATCGAGAGACCATCAGGTTGCTGGCGAGAAGTGAGTCGATACTATCGACCCATATGTCGATACCATCGATTAGTGGAGCTTCAGTGACGGAACAAGACAAAAGCGACGCCTAAGAATGTCGATACCATCGACCCTCGTCGATGGTATCGAGATAGCATCAGGCGCAAAGACAAAAGAAAAGAATTGTCGTTATCGCGTAAGGTCGATACCATCGACCTGCGTTGATGGTATCGACACCGTCAGATATGAATTTGCTTTAGATTGATCTTAATTTGACAGTTGTGATTAATTGGCGACCTAACTCGGGAAATATACCTAATGACGGCGCCCAAGAGGGAAGGATCACGTCATTAGCCGCGGCACACATCCCGAGAAGGTGTGGAGATAAGAACGGAGCACAAAAGCACGCCCCAGCCGATTCGGATGCCGAAGAAGACGATTTCCACCACCGAATGGCGGGAGAACGCATATTCTACGCCAAGGATCGCTTGGATCTTCTCCGTTCAGGGGTTTCACCACTCAATCACATTTTTCTCCATGTTTCCCCTTTTCTCTACCATGTTTTGCTTTGAGATGAACATGCGGGGCTAATCCCCTTTGTCTTTAGGACCGGGAGTAGCCCGGGAATTCATTGTATGACAATTTTATCATAGTAATTCATATCTTATCTCTTAAATATGTGGTATAATTTCGTTTTCTCAATTATATTGTTATGCTTGATCACCATAATAATAATATAATGCCCATAATTACTTTGAAAGAAGAATTAATGGTTGAAAAGAGACGGAATTTACATTAATTGACGCATCCCTTGAACAAGGTGGTGTAAGGTTAATGGTGGATACCGAGAGATCGTTTTTAATGCACCTAGTTTAGGGTATAGGTTACTACGACGGTGGAACCGACCTAGACATAGGTAGTGAATTGTACCACGACAGTGGGCAATTCTGATTTCAGGCCACTACCCGGATAGAGCGATAAAATTGAGTGACTACATAGAATTTAATACAATGAAAACCCGCGGTGAAACCACATTCCTAAAGATCTCATTTTGAATTGATTAAACCAAACATTTAATCGATTGCTTTGTTTTGTTTTATTTTTATTTTCTTTTAATTTTAACAACAACTCTTAACTATTTAATCGGTCTAGCTGATCGCGAGTAGTTAGTAGGAGTCTCCGACAATTTCATGTATGCCTGAGTTTGACTCGGGCCTCACAAAGGCCTATATTACATTGACACGTACACTTGCATTTCTACGCACGGTAAATTTGTGTCACTCATCAAACTCCACAAAGATCAAGGTCAAACTCAAGGAAGAAGAGAGGAAAAAGAGATAAAGAAGATACTTTTATATGAAAAAGAGAGCATACATACTCAAGGGATAGGAGGGAGGTGAAGATATGAGGTCTCAAGAGAAGAGAGCATCAAAATGACACATGTCAACCACCTCTACCGTAGGGGAAGAGTGGCACGCCATAGGCTGTCTGAGTGGCAGCCTAAGACACCTGCCACTTGCTCATTGCTTTCTGGACTCTCTTATCAATTAACTCATCTACATATACATGACCGAAAGAAATATTTTTTTATTCTTGAATTCCCTTTGCAATAACATTCTAAAAAAAGAATAGGTTATCACTTCTACTTCTAAAGGATGATCTGAATGTGTTGGATTCTTTATAAAAAAGGCTTTCCAACAATACTGGTGTTGACATATTTAAAAATAATAATAATATGAGAGAAATACAGTATATGTATTTTAGGATACGATACACATATTTTGGGTCCATTACTCATGTTTTGAGTACAGTACAATGGATTATAAATACTCATATTGTACCTCAAAACGGGAGTAACTTACCCCAATCATGCATACTTTTCCCTTCTTATTTATCTACCTGAGTACATCACCCATATTTTTTGGTATAATGTGAATATTTTGGGGTACCTTACTGTTATTTTTGGAGGTATAATACTAACATTTTACTTGTTGACGTACTGCACCCTAAAACACGAGTACCATACTCAAAATAGTTTGAATTTTTACTATGCCCAGTTTGATTTCATGGGAATCCGAGTACAATACTTCAAATTTTGTGGGTACAGTACCCAAACGGTCAATCTGAATATAACACTCAAATTTTTTTGGGTACGGTACTCGAATGGTCAATCTGAGTACAGTATCCGACATTTTGTGGGTATTGTACTTTTTTATACTTCTTTTCCCTCTTGTTATACTTCTCATATTATTTTCTTTTTCAAAGTATGTCAACATTGATCTTGTTAGAAAGTATTTTTCATGATGAACGTGATGTCTTTTATTTCGAGAAAAAACTCCTTACAATTTAAAAGTTATGTACAAAATATTTTTCTCTCTCCTATTTTTCTCTCTTTCATAATATGTTGTTTATCTTCCACGTCAGCATTGATCACGCATCCCAACCACCGCTTGAATGACCAGGTGGGTGAGAGGGTGTGTGTAGAGTAACTCATCAAGATTCACATGTTGTCATCCTACTTGGTGGACTAGACACAGACCACCTTCGAATCCCTAACCAACCACTTGAATTAGCTGTTTACAGCAGTAGTGGATTAGAGCACGACGCTATAGTTCTTCCAGCACCCTGCTTGCTTTCGAGGAGGGTCGGGAGAAGTGGCACCGCGTACATAACTACTGACAGTTGAGCATTGCACCAAGGGACCAGTTCATATCCAATCTGGAGTTTGTCGCTGGGCACCATGCCATCAGGAGTTTTTGGACCATGTCGACCTCCTCCTTCCAATACTCAAGGTGGCGAAACTCCATCTCTTCATTTTATAGATTTTCATGTATCACTTTGCTAGCTTCACCAATTCAAACAACTTCTCTCTCGCCAGGCCAACGATGTTGATCTCTACATGAACGACCATGAGGCTCATGACCACTGCCTCGAGCATGTCAGCGGACTGGTAAGTCGCGAGCTCCTGAAAGCAGTCTGAATCATCAATTCAAAATCAGCTGAGGAGGTGCGTCGCGAGGCGAGTCAGTAGAGCCATGATGATACTCATCGTGTCTACAACAACTTGGCAGTTGCAATTCCATGCACTGGTTATAAATATCATACAGGAGGAAACATCTGATGCGCATGCGGCATGCATCGTCACTATTCAATCACAACAGCAGGGCTATCTTCACTCAGATATCCCGGTGATAGAGTTACAAAGAAAACGAGTAAATGGGCACCACCGCTGGACTAAATGGAGGGGCCAAATTTTATCTATTTGTGTACAAAATGACACCTGAGATGTGCATGCACAGTGCCAAACGAGTTGCTACACAACTTTCTTGCTCTTTATATTTATCATTGATCCTTTCATACGTATGCATTGTATTATTTTTGCATTATGGTTGTTAATAGAATTATGCAATTGCAAGGTGTGGGCGTGAAATATGAACAAATGAGTGAATGTTACAGCTCGATAGTTGCAATATAGTGAAATGTTCTTAAAATTGAGTTTGCCTTTTATATGTTGCTTGATGAGATAGACTGTACTCATGTTGTCACCCATTTAATGTGTCGTTTCAGAGTGGGTTATATTAATGATTTACTTTTTTTTAGTGCTTAATAACGTAAGAAATCTCATTTTGTCTTTTGGTTAACTTGCTACTTCAATATAGTAACTTCAACTATATCCGAATAGATGTCAACTTCATTGAAATTACTGCATTTCCTTGCTATTTTTAGTTGGTGTTTGTCTCAACAATCTCCCAGCAACATTGCTACGAACAAAAGGGGTAACAGTTACATGAGAATCAACTGTGGATAAATGCGTGATAGTGGAGCACTAATGCATTCTGCACCAAAATAAACAAAGAGTACATGAATTGTCAATCTATGTAACAACATATGAGGTGTCAAGTGTGTGTAGACAACACAACACATGTGTTACATATCAATAACTTCTTTGCCCTATATATCTATAACTGCTCCTTATGTCACTGTATCATTTCTGCATTATGATTGTTTATAAGATCGTGAAAGTGTAGGTTGGCAAGGAAATGTGAATGAATGACTTAGTGATGATTGTTGCATTATCGAAATCAGTAACTACTTATTGGCAATTTATGATAGGTAGTTAGCAATTCTTCCCATGAAAGATATTGACTTGAACAAAACTACTTCTAGACATGAGTTGGCTTTTCAAAATTTGGGTGATATTTGATATCATTGCTACAAAACATTATAACTTTTTCTCTTCCAATTTTCCAAAATGGAAATAAAAGTTTCAGTATAGTAGTTACATTTTATATTACTAAATGTTGTATTGTGGTTGAAACTTTAAGGTGCATGACACTTCTTGTGATTACTATTAGAATATATATTATTACAAATTACTTCAACGAATTATTTTTTGTCTTAATAAAGGAACACAATGTGTTTTCTTCTTTTTTATTTATAATTTAACACTTCCTATGAGCACCTGTTACATTAAACGAGATTACTCAAAACACAAAACATGATTACACATCAATTAAACACAAATCCAAAAAATAGGATAAATTAAAACCAAATTTTAACATTTTCCAATTGTTCAAAAATATTTACAAAAAAGCCTTGCAACTTGTTGTATTTCATATAATGCTTGATATCATGTATAACTGCTCTGTAGCCTTAACTACAATATAAACTTTACAAAGGAACACTATCCATACATACAAACATCAACATGCTATCAAAATCTTGATTCAATCAAACCATCGTATATAAACTTTTCACACGAACTTGAGAATACAAGGACGACTCTCTAACACATTAGACAACTAAACAACCATCTCTAGGGTTCATCACCTCATATTCTTCTCACTATCATGATATTGTTGTTGCTTTTGTTGATCACCTAAAAAGATGTGGTGATCTACGAGATGATACCCAGTCCCAGCGAGAGATATAACTCTCTCTAACATATATTGATTACAACAGATTATTCCAATACTAAATAACTGAGCAGTTGAAGTATTTAATAGTAAATTGAGCAGATTGAACAGTTCAAGTATTTTAAATAGATTAAGCACTTAAGCTTAGCAACAAGTATAATTATCAATGTATACACAAGTAATAGATAAATCCATTTATTCTATCAGATATCTACTTAGATTTTATAAGATTTCATCTATCATAATTGTCATTATTAGTCGGATTATCATCATATACCATGCTAACAGCACAAGCAAACTAGTGGCATAAACATCTCTAACATCATGAATACATTTAGTAGCATAAGATGGATATCAATATTGGCATGTTTAATAAAGTAAATAAATCTACATCATAAGTAGAGCTAACTGTAACATCCCTAACCTGGGTTAAGCTTTAACCCTAGGTATTTTGATTAAGAAAGATGATTATATGCTTAATCTAATCTTGTGAAAAGTAATTAGGGCTCATGAGGAATTTATGTTTCAATTTTGGTCATGTTTGAACAATGTTGAAGCAATGTTTGCTTATTTTGGACTAAAGTGAAAATTACCCAAGTTGAGGGGTTTAAGTGCAAATTATGCATGATAATATGTTCCTCATGTGTTAAAGCATCATGAGAGTGAAGATGATACAGAGGCATGGCTTGTGATAGCCTGAATTCCAAGAAAGAGTTGATAAAGCAATGTTTGTGCATGAAAACCTAGTTTTGGTTTAATGTGCAATTTACCCAAAACCTAGGGTGTAATATGTAATTTACCACTTCAATAAGGTCACTAATGTTTCTTTGCATCATGTGGAGCAAAGAAAATGAGAGTGGCACCTCATTTGAATTAGGTTGGAGGAGAGAATCTTGATATTAAAATAATCAAGATTTAATCCTAATTGAAACCCTTATTCAATTTAGTGCAAAAATAAATGTATTAATTAAAGGGACTTCAAACAAAATTAAAATGGTTGGATTCAGATGTGTGTGGATATACTTGAGCCTTGCAAGGGCCACTAAAATATCCAAGGGAGTGGATAACTCACTCACATAAGGAAAAGAAATATCCACTCACATACAGATATTAGTATAATATGATTTGAGGTGCTTAATTTGCTTTTCTTTAAAACATAGATAATTGAGAAGAATTGGAGGCAAGAAAGATATCCTCGGACCCAAGGACGTTTAGGGGGAAGAGGCGGCCATATTTTTGGGATTAAATGATTTTTATAAAGCATATTCTCTCTCATTGAATTTTTATAAAAAGACCTTTTACAAGCCAAATGAAAGGCTTTTTCGACCCCACTTCTTCTCCTTGCTTGGGAAACGACCAAGGGAGATTGGGAGGATCAGGAGGACGACCCCCAACCTGTTGGTAAGCTTCTTGACCTTGGTTCACCATGATTTCATGGTGGAAATCACAAATCAATGCATGATTTCTTCCTATTTCGATCTCCTCTTCAATTCTAACCATTCCTTTTCACTCAAACCTTGACGACGAGCCTTGTAATGGTGAAAGGAGTTGCATTCACCATTTTTTCCGTGAGCTTGGAGCTTTGTAGCTCAATTGGAGGCGGGTTTATTAACTTGAACCCTTATTATTGTTATTACATTCAATTCCTTATCAAATAATGATCATTTCTTCATTCACAATAATTGATTTGGTTGATTGATGCAATCACCATGGAAATCACATTAGATTTCCTTAGTTTAGAGCTTGATGATGATGACATCATCATAAGCACACACCTCTCCAAAATATCCAAGGCAAACGGTTTGCAACTTGTTGGTCCAAACGGTTTCACCAAACGGTTTCAAAACCATGTGGTGATTTGAGACCAAACCGTTTAAGGGAGTTGACCATTTGAGAGGGTTGACCATTTGAGGTCAGAACCCTAATACATGTTTAATGATAATCTAAAGGTTCCAATTGATTAGTTCAATATATATTTAATCACCTAGTAGCAAACCCTAATAGGGTTAAGTGTTGATTTGGTAATTGATGGTGTTGAGTCTTTGGGTTGATTGACCCAAACAGTTTCAAAACCATTTGGGGATCACCCAAACGGTCTCAAGACCATTTGAGGGTCAACCAAGACCATTTGTAGGTCTAGGGTTGAGTATGGTTTGGTATTTGAAGATCCAATGATACCAAATTGAAAGGCAATCAATTGCTGATTTGATAATCGATCCAATGATCCAAACCCTAATTGGATGTTATGGATTTGGTGATAAAGTGGGCAAATGGTTTCAAAACCATTTAGAGGTCAAGCACCTCAATACCGTTTGAGGTCAAGCACCTCAATACCATTTTGATGGTCAAAGGTGGTTATTAATGGATTAAAGATCCAAGGGTCAATTATGGTTGAAGCTCAATAATTCAATTGATTGTAGGCTTCAATGATGCAATTGGAAATCGATTGGATAGATGAATGCCCTAGTGTACCCTTGCGGTTTTGGGACTGATTTGGCCCAAATGGTCTTGAGACCGTTTGAGACCAAACGGTCTTGAAATTGTTTGGGGGAAAACGGTTTCAAACCCGTTTGGGGGAAAACGGTTTCAAAACCGTTTGGTGATGAAACCTTCAAAACTGAATGGAGTTCAATGTGGTTCAATCACTTGGATATTGAAGGTATTGATAGTTCCAATAATCCAATGATGGTTAGTAATTATAATCAATGAAGGTACAAAGGTTAAAACCCTAATAGTACCTAAGTGATTAGTGCCAATTAAGGGATGAACCCTAATTTCTTATAAGAATAATGACTTGGTACACTATGTTAATCATAGTTGTATGTACTTGATGGAAGGGTTAATATGACCTAATCAAGTTGAGAGGATGATAGCATGGAATTCATACATGAGTATGGATCATGTGGTGATTAAGCGTATGATCCTTAGCAAATATATCATAAAACCCTAATCATGAGTATAAACCCTAATTGATAGGGTTATTGAACTCTAACCCTAAATAAGGGCAATTCTAAATGAAACCCTAATCTAGGGTGAGGATGTAGCCCTAATCTAGGGTAATGAATTGTGAAACTCTAATTTAGGGAAATGAGATGTAAAACCCTAATTGGGATGAATAGTGAATCTCTAATTATGGACAATTAAATGAAATCCTAATGGAGATGATTAATTGACCCAAATTATGGGTAACTATAGTGGAAATCCTAGTTAAGGATGATTTCATGTGAAATCCTATTCTAGGGTAATGTCATGAGAAACCCTAAGTAAGAATGATGTACATGAAACATTTATGTGATGATGTGATGTGAGAATCAAATTTAGGGTGATGTCATGTAACGATATATGAAACCCTAGTTGAGGGTGATTCCATGTGAAACCCTAGTTGAGGGTGATTCCATGTGAAACCCTAAGTTGAGGGTGATTCCATGAGAAGCCCTAGTTGAGGGAGATTCCATGAGAAACCCTAATTGAGGGAGATTTCATGAGAAACCCTGATTAAGGATTAAAATGAGGGACTGTGTTCCCAAGGTCTTTAAAAAGACTAATAAGTATTTGATGAAAATAGTACATGTCTCTTTATAGCATTGTTGTAATAAGTCATGCTTGAGAACTTGGTTGATGCTAAAAGAATGTGAAAATGTACTTAATTAATCAAGTGAAATCATATCATGTAGAGCCCTGACCATAGATCCATCATCGCCAGTAATAAGGTGATGGTGAAACGGGTGCTCCGCGGCAAAACCCAGAACACATATTTCGAATATGTGGGGGTAAATGGGTGAAAAATATCCTTACATCTGGTGAAGAGATTGAGGGAAGGTAAACAACAAACCTCTCAATCCTTCATGTGTCAGGATGGATGTATCACTAATCTCCCGATGGTTGGGATATATGTCATACACATCTCCCAATAATACTTATGTCGAGTCGATGAAGATAAACAACAAATCTCTCGATGGTCGATGAGAGTGCAGTTGATGTTGTAACAATGTTTTGGCAGAGAGGACAGTAGCAATAACATCAGGGACAATAGTGAGATCTCAGTTAGAGATACTATCTGTCAAGTTATGTAGTTAGAAAGTCCTATGTGTCGTATCTGTACTCTCAGGTCCTCAGAGTTTTTAGTCAGTGTTTTTAATGAATCGTTTGAGGTTTTGGCTTGATGTCTTGAGATTCGTATGTTGTCTGTATATAATGTTTGTAAGGTAGTTGATGTTGTAGTCTCTAAGAAGATATGGTACAGGTTATGTACGTTTGAACCAAAATGTAAATGTTATACAATGGTTCTTGATGGAAAAGATTTCCTATGTGTGGATCTCTTTGCAAAAGTTTTAATTTTTAGTGATTTTCAGTAATCCGCTGCAAATGATTCGCTTCCGCTTAAGTTAATCATGTTTTTATGAGTTGGATGCCACACTAACATCATAAGCACAACTAACTACATAAACATGTTTAGTTGTTTAAGCATTTCTAATTACAAAGGCATGGCTAGAAATATTAAACATGGCTAGCAACATCATTTTAACTATCAATGCCAGCATAATTGACAACATAAGCATGTTTATAACATGAGCATAACTAAAACATAAGTATATCTATCATCTCTTATTGTATTATACATCATCTCTATGTAAGGAAAGCAATTAAGGGTTATCATCCAATGTGAAATGTTGTGTATAACCCTAAACAGATATGCTACACGACTATATTATATATTTTTATTATGCCCTAAGAAATTTGGGAATACCTCTCAAAATCCAACTGACCACTGCTAAGTAAAAATCAGTGCCATACAAGATCTAGGAATATTCAGACTCCTACGATCTTCTCTGCCCCAGTCAATATGGATCTGTCACAGTGACAAATAAGGTCAAGCTACTAACAACCTAGTCTGTCCTTGGTATAGGTCACAACACTAGTGAAAGGAGGTGGGTATGCATACCCTACCATCTGAGGTACAACCACAGTTGTCCTCCAATCTCATAACATATATGTAATCACTGAGACATGACTGCAACCATTCTCAAACTGAGGGCTAGGTATGACCACAGTCATCCTCCCTAAACACTTGGATTCAGGATGACAAGCACTCCACATACTCAATATTATGCACTTTGAGTTTTGCTTAGGAATACTCATTTCACCATCTGCCATGTCCTAAAACTCAGATGGATCTATGGCACAGGGTACTACATGATTAAAATTTCACTTGATTAATTATTGCCAATTGGGTGAATTAAGGTTGCATCATACAAGTGGACATACAAACCCTAACTCATCTCTAACAAACATTACTATATAACAGTTTCAGAAGATATAAAGTGTATGAGACATATTGGTCCTCATCACATCATCACATGATGTTATTCACTTTCCATTCATGAAAATACACTTTTCATCATATTATCACAGGATATAAATCCTTAGCACAATATCATAGGCTATCAACCCTTGTCAACATTAGAGGATTATACCTCATTCATGGTGCAACCATGCCCAAAGGTCATTAAGACCATCATATCATTCCCTACAAGTCCATCATTTTCTTTCCATGCCTTATAACAAGGCTCAACAAACATCACCACTCATGTGATGCACAGCCTCAACATGATGTTGCAATAAATGAATAAAATATGTTTGTAGTATAACATTGTTGGGTTGTCTTAGAAATTAAGAGAATTCCTTTATTATATTAACATATAAGGAAGCTAGGTATGATTGGCCATAATCACACTTATAGTGCACAAGTTTCACATAATAAAGCATAGATCATGAAGCTATGATGACCACCAGTCAACACATCAGAGTTCAATCAAATGTTAGGAAGGATATTCCATCATTACATTAATCATTCAAGAAAGGATAACATTATTAACCACCATTCTCTACTTGCATTAGGGTTAGGTTTTGCAAGGTAGGTTACTTAAAGTCATAGTTCAGCATTCATTCACAAACCTTAACCCTAGCATCCCTATATAAATCTTAGATGCATAAGACACATCATAGTCAACATATTCCATACCGAAATTATGGAAGAATAGAAATGAAACCATCTTCAACAATTCAAGCAAGCCGCCCAAAATTGTTGCTACCTCATGTAGAGAAAAAGCATGCGTGATCATCCAAGCCTTCTCATCTACTAAGAGGGATGCATGCCACCTTCCACAACCCACATTGACTCAGATCACACTTAGACAACACTTTTCCCTCAATCAAGTAGATGGAATAGTCAATTCATCTGAAAACAAAATCGCTACGAGCCTATTAGTGAGGAACAGTGAGTGAATCTGGATGACAGGAACTGCCACAGTCCATCGAGGTAGTGACCCCTTGAGGTGATCATCTCGCAATCCTTGAAGGGGTTAAATGAGCAAAGACGATTGGCCTTCAGGATTGTGTGATTATGAGTGACTCGAAGGTAGCAGTAGAATGGGTGAACAACTTGACCCCTAAACTAGGGAAGTACCACCTGTTCACGAACACCATCAAGGAGGAAAGAGCTTGGACCAAGCCAACAACCATCTATCACGTCAGAAGGAACCACAACACCCATGTTGATCTACTGGGGAAGCACTACTTAAAACAACCAGAAAAGGAACTACACTTCAACAATTGCCCGATCTTCCTAGCAGAGAGCTATGGAATATATAGGAGTTCTTTTCAATCTAATTTTCCCATCTCCTTGCCTTTTAGGAATGATTTGATGTAAGAATACTCGGTCTACAGAACTCTAAAAAAATGTATTCCATACCATTCTCAAGTATGGATCCATGCATAACTTAGGATGTTACCATCAGATCATAGTATACTAACATTTCACAAATATAAGAGAGACCCCATTATTGTATAATTCCACTAAGGAAGGTTGATCATAGTTATCCATCATCATCTGAGTTCATTAGGATTAAGTATAACAAGCTATATCCCAGTAGGTTTACATATCAACATGATATGGTCATTATCCATTCTATTCATATGAGGGTAAAGGTAAGACTACCTTATTAAAGGCAAACCTCCATGGGTCCATCATCGTTCAACCCATATCACCATACCACAACATCATCCAGAACCATTGGATGTAAAAAAGGTAAAATCATTGGTTATTTACATAAGTAAATGCCTTAACAATACATATGTAAAGCTATTGAGTTGTGACATAGAAAGAGTCACCATGAAACCCTAAAAATACCTTATTTAACAACATAAAGGGGAACCCTAGGTTTTGGGGTTAAATCTGTCATTGGTTGTACATTTTAAGCAAGCCATCATATCAACCATCAAGCTCCTTAAATTTATTACATGAAGGAAACCATCAAATTCCGATTGTTAGAACTCACATATATTATTATATGTTTCAATCCAAACCATTGGATGTTCAAGCATCTAATATCAACCATTGGACCAATTCCATTAATTGAAATGAATAAGTGTTAGATTCTATCCATTGGATCAGGTTCATATATTATAACCATCATTTGGAGTACAGATCTAACCCTGGAATCGTTTAACCCAAGAAACTATTGGGTTGGGGCTTAATTGAAGCTACATCTAAATCCTTGACTCACCATTAGTTGTTGTGACCTGATCTACCATTGGTTGTGACATCTTAGGTCACCATTGGTTGATAGGATTAACATTGTATTCATTTAGCACCATCATATATTAAGTTAATGTCATCATTGATTGGTAACATCATTAGAGAATCAAACCATTGCTCATTGAGATTCCAAGAGAGCCTAACACTGACCTAAGGTGTGACTATTAGTTCACACCATCATTCATCACCTGTGGTCACCACCTTCAGTTTTCATGAAGATCATATCATTGGGTCATGTGTTTAGAGAAGAAAACAACTTAGAAACCCTAATATGGACCATCAGTTGATAGGTTCTTAGCACCATAGGTGGTGATACCAACATGAACTAAGTCACCTCCTTCCTTAGGAAGAGTGTGCACATGATTACAAGTTCACCTATAACTGGAAACAAAATAGGAAACACCATAAAAATCGAAATCCCAAACAAGCTTAGCTTCTTAATGCTTAAATCACCACTTTTAAGCAAGAACATGAGCTAACAAGCTTATAGTATATAATAAGTAAAGAGGGTTATAAAATTCACCTCTACTGAGAAGAAAAGACTTCTACAAGCAAGAAACTTGAGCAAAGAAGGTAGAAAAACCAAGAAGAAGCTCTGATTTTGTCCAAGTAGGAACCCTTCTTCACAAGGAATCAAAACCCTAGAAGAAGAAGCAATAAAGGTAGGAACTTGATCTCTAAAGCAACTTTTACGATGGAACAACAAAGCTCTAACCTGGAGGAAGGTCTAAGGAAGGATAAGAGTAAGAAAAATGAATAAGGAGGGAAGCAAACAACTTTCCTTGGTCAAAATCCGTAGTAGATGACCTTGAAAACCCTAGGTAGGGCTAGATGGAGCTCTAGGGGACCTTCTTCTCCAAAAAGATGTCATCTTCTACCTTAGAGCACTTGGTTCTACAGAAAAATAGAGTGGAGTCATTGCTCCAGTTTAGAGGAAAGAGAAAGAAAGAAAAGGTTTTGTACTTGGGCAAGGAAGAGGTAGTTATAGCCCATGGATAAGGATGGAAGCAAGAATGAGGTGTACAAGTTGCTTCCCCATGTGTCCATCACCTTAAACTATTAAGGATATACAAGAAACCACACAAGAAGCTGCCCCACCATTCATGGAGACCTTCTTAGTCACCATTTTTTTAAATTCCAAGACAAACAAATAAACAATTAGTTGATAACTCCTAAAGGTATCTCATTCATAAAGGGGTAAACTATGACACATCATCATGCTAATGAGATTACTCAAAACACAAAACATGATCAACTACTAATTTATCACATAGTCATCAATGTGGAATAATTAAAACCAATTCCAATAATGTAAACAAACTCTAGAACATTTATAAAAGGTCCATCATTCCATTCTCATATGTTGTAATAAGTATTTACATATGGGTCCAAAGACCTCATTCACATCTTGCATACAAAAGATATTTCACATGTACATGCCATATATTTACAAATATTGGCATACTACCAAAATCTCGTGTCGATACAAGTATATCATCTAGAAAACACATCCCATACCCAGACCTGAGAGTACATTGAGAGTACAGGGACAATAGTAGGACTCTACTGCTAACATCTACAACTAACCAACCTACTGAATCTATTGATCACCAGGTTGGTTCTCTTCCATAGTGCGACCTCGTCCTCATTGCCCATGACCACCTAAAAAATCTGGTGACCCACGGGTGAGACTCAGTCCCAGCGAGAGATATAACTCTCTCTAACATATATTGATTATAACATATTAATTAACACCTAAATTCAGGATGACAAGCACCCCACATACTCATCAGTATGCGCTCTGAGTATCCCTTAGGAATACTCATTTCACTATTTGGAAATTTCTAACACTCAAATAGATCTATGGCACATGGCACTACATTAGAGTTTCACTTAATTAGTTATGACAATCGGGTGAATTAAGGCCAAATCATACAAATGGACATTCAAACCCTAATTCTTTTCTAACCATAGTATATGTATAACAACTTCAAAAGATATAAAACATTTGAGATATAAATCTTAATCACATTACCACATGCTATCGTTCATTGCAAACTAATGGACCACACTTATCATCATACTTTTACAAGATACCAATATCTTATCGCAAGTTCCAGGGTTTTAACCCTTATTGGAACATGAAGAGGATTTCACCTCAATCATGGCTTCAAACATGCCCAAAGGTCTTTCATACCATCACATTATTCATAGTAAGGTTATCATCATCATTACATGCCTTAAACAAGGCTCAAAAGATCATTAGAACATATGTGTCCATCGATACTAACATGGCAAGGTACTATGATATTCAAATAGTACTACAATGTGTTTTCAACACAAGAGTGTAATTCATTATCACATTAATCATTCAAGAGGTCTGATTATAACCAATCAACATCATATAATTACACTAAGGTTAGGTATAACAAGCTAGATCACATGGGAGTTACACATCCACCTATTATAGTGATTTATCAAGTATAAATATGTAATGGCAAAGGTAAGACTACAAATTAATGGTATTGAACCATTGAATTATCATCACTAGGACCCACATATAATACCATGTGATTTATTCTAATCCATTGGTTGTTGAAGTATCCAATATTATTCATTGGCTCAGGTTTACTGTTCAAGGATATCACTTGAAGTATAGGTCTAACCATTAGATCAATTGAACCAAGGAACCGTTGGTTTAAGGTTTTGTCAAATCTACAATTACATTCTTAACTCATCATACATGGTGATGATCTGATCCACATTTAATTGTGATCATTAGGTCACCATTGGTTGTTAGATAAATAATAATTTTAGTTAACACCATCAAATTTTAAGCTAATGTCATCATAAATTGATAACATCATTTGAATACTTAGTGGATGATAAGTATATGTCTAATTGAGCCAAAACCTGACCTAAGGAGGTGACCATAGGTTGTCACCATAAATTTGACACCCTTGATCACGAACATCAGTTGCCAAGATAGCAACACTATTGGTTGTTGAATGGTATGACCATCGGTTGTGTGATAGGGAAGGAAATAGCTTGAAATCCTAATTTGAACCATCAATTGTTTTGTACATAGCACCATAGGTGATGAATCCTATAGATTCATCCTCATAGTTGCCAATTCTAGGGATTTTATGCCTCATATTGGTTGATCTACCCTTATTTTGGTTTACTCTGAGTGTTTTGATGAATGCATATTCATCATGAAATTCAATCACCATCTTGGGCCCAATTCGACATAATGCTTTCACTTTCATCTGCTAAATCTTGCAAAATGCAAAATTGCTTAATTGGTTCAATTATCAAGATTATTAACTGGGTTTGTATTGATTTTATCTAGGTCAAGATGAGGTTCAACCATCAACTGGAACTTACCTTCACTCAAGATCCACTCAGCCTTGGTCTTGCTCAACCGGTCTTGACCAAGCGGTTTTCCAATTCAGTTTGCTCAATTGACCTTGACCATTCAGTCTTGAAACTGCACAAGACCGTGTGGCGGTGCTCGGTCCTCAAAACCGTTAGGCCAGCTAAGGGCGCAAGACCATTTGGATGTGAAGACCGATAGGAGTAAGGATCGTTTGGAAGCCAAGACCTTTTGGATGTGAAGACCGGTTGGAGTAGAGACCATTTGGAAGCCAACACCATTTGGATGTGAAGACCGATTGGAGTAGAGACCGTTTGGAGGCCAAGATCATTTGCAGCAGAGACTGTTTGGAAGCTAAGACCGTTTGGATGTGAAGACGAGTTGGACTAGAGACCATTTGGAAGCCAAGCCATTTGGAGTAAATATCGTTTGGAAGCCAAGACCATTTGGATGTGAAGACTGGTTGGAGTAGAGACTGTTTGGAAGCCAATATTGTTTGGAGTAGAGATCGTTTGGAAGCCAAGACCATTTGGATGTGAAGATCAGTTGGAGTAGAGACCGTTTGGAAGCCAAGACTGTTTGGATGTGAAGACCGGTTGGAGTAGAGACTATTTGGAAGCTAAGATCATTTGAAGCAGAGACTGTTTGGAAGCCAAGACCTTTTGGAGTAGAGTCTGTTTGGAAACCAAGACCATTTGGATGTGAAGACCCCGACCAGTGCCTATAAATAGGACCAGCAGGGTCCTCATTTGGGGTATCAGATCTGAGAGGCCACAAGGCTGCTCCATTGTTCCCTCATCTCTGTTATTCCACCAAGCTCTGCCTCACCCTACTTGTACATCTCATGAGGTGTACACAAGGATCGAGGCAGAGAGACGAACTTCATTGACCAAGTCAAAGTAGTCCTGAAGACTGCGGCGATCTACACTGGGCTGTCGCAGATCTACTCTTGTGTTCTGACAATGCTTGTTCTACCTTTCTTCTCTGTCTTTGTTACTCCCTCTATGAGGAGTGAGTAGTGTAATTCACTGGGGTGCAGGGACTAGCCCCTCTACCCATGTTTTGTAATTTGTATCTAAAAATGTTATCTTTCTGATTCAATGCTAATCATTTCATTGCATGCTCGAATTTTGGCCACTTTCTTGCATGATCTATTGTCTTTTGTTTTGGATTGTTTGCATCTAATCTTGAGACTCGATTATCGATTTAGCATTGGTTATTGATGTGTGTATCCACCACTCATCTATTTCGGTATCTAGGAACGCCTTTCAAGGAGTGGAGTAAACTCACCTCCATCGTTGTACTTTCATACTATGAAATGGAATCAGTTGACATATGAAAGTTTGATAGGTCGAGGAACACACTTTTTGAAGGGAGTGATGCAAAGTAAGTGACCATTTGTTCTGGGATGAATGGCATTGCAACACTCCCACGTTTCTTGTAGCTTTGTACTCGAAAGAAGGATAGTCTATAAGGATACTAATCGAATTGATGATATCACTTAGTTATTAGTCTTTCGATGCATGTTTCACGAGGATGAGTAAGACCTCCCTTCGGAGGGAACATATCTCCATTGACACGTAGATATGTACTAGATGGGAGCTACTCAACCTGTGAAGGATGTGTGCAATGCTCCTTGTCTAAACGGGCATCGGCATTGCATAACATCCATGTATCTTGCTGGCAGGTCTTGCTATGTTGGTACAAGTATAATGCATGTGTAGTGGTGGTGAATATCCACATCACCCCAGTGATCCATCATCATCTGATAATCTTAGATTTCAAACTTTAACTAGATTTCATACTTGCCTTTACTTTTGCATGCTTAGATTAGTTTAGAATAATCCTATCAATCTCTTGGTTGTAAACGATTAACTTAGATCGAGACGAGATGAGACAAAGACATCCAGATTCTTCATGTTGTTCTTTGGGTTCGATCCTAAATCTGTACTATGATAAGGCTTCCACACTCTTGTGGGGTTGGAGCATTTATCTAGAACTAGTTGTAGGTAAACCTAGAGAGAACGTCAACTCCCTAGGGTTTTTGGTGTACATTAGGACTTCCATTGGAAGAGCAGTCTTTCGGTGTAAATCCTAGCTCCATAAAAAATGGTGTCGTTTCCAGGGACAACGTCGTAAGAATCGTCTTCGTCGAATTCTATATCAACCTAAGTTTATCTAGGGTTTTTCATTTTCTTTTCAAAAATCTAAAAAAAAAGTGAAAACCTTGATTTCAAAAGTTAAAGTTTATATTGCTTACTCTCTTGAATTTGAAGTGATTGGTCAAGCCTGATAAACATCTTCTCTGATTTCAGGTACTAATTCTCTTCAAAATGAAACAGTCTATACCACCAACCATTAGATGTCAATTATGTGGTGACTACTCCCATTCATCAATCAACTGCTTCAACGCTCCTCCTCACTATGTGAATGCCCTACGTCAAGTAATCACAAATTGTATAGTTGGGAAACTCAAGGCAGCCTCTTCACACGACTATGGATATAATGCAAGTTATAATCCATATCCTCCTAGAAGATACTACGAAGAGCCCAAATATGACGGATTTCAAGGCGTAGATTTCAATGCAGAAGGAAATCAAGACTGCAATGCAAATCAATATTATGATGAGGAGAGCTACATCAACATCAACCCAATGGAAATAGTGAAGAGACTTACTATGAAGTTCGATACGCATTAATAGAAGAAGTGTGTGCCCTACAAAAATCGGTGGCACAACAACTTGCTGTTCATACAGCCACGAATGAGAAGTCGGTAGTCGAGCTTGATCAACTTATGCACCTTATCCACGCTTATGAACAACATGAAGAATAGCCACCAGTTTCCCTTGAGCACACTCCTCATCCAGATATTGCAGTTGATTCCGATGAAGATTATGGTATCATGTGGGAGATGCCTTCCAATGATCTTCTAGCATCATTGTAGGGAAAGGAATCGTCCTCAGAGCTAATGATTGAACCCAAGGATGATTTCTCCACAGTATCACAAGAAAAAGAATCATTTTCTGAGCCAAGGTCTGACTCAGAAAATGACTCCTGCACTATTCCCTTACATCAAAATTTGATTATCCAATATGGAGATTTTCTACAGTCGGGAGATCAATTAGGGATAAATTTTGATCCAACCATACAGATTGAGAATCAATCATCAATGATTGGCTCCCTATACAACAAACATTCTTCGACTTCAGTTGTCTTGTTGATGAATTCCAAAGAAGAAGGGTCTACACTACAAGAACTCTACACTCCTTCACAATCAGACTCAGATGAATATGCAAAAGATTCAGATAAGGAGATGTCTTTTATGCAAGAAAGTAAAAAATCTCCATTACTGGAACATGATCTGATTTATCATTATGAAGAAGATCATGACCATTCGGATGATCTAGGAACAGACTTCAATGATGAGACTGATCAAGATTTTGATTTTGGAGTGGACCATACCACTCTCACTGACCCCAATAATGATGAAAAAGAATCATGGGAGGATGATGGATCTCAAGATGATGATTCTATGACCAATCCTTTTCAAGAAATGACGTTACCAGAGCTGCCACCCCTACCAGAAATCCAGATGGAGCCAGTTCTCGAACAAGAGTATGTTCTTTCCGTTGAATCTCCTTCTGATCACTTGAATGAGTTGATGGTGCACTATGAAGAGAAACATGAACCATCTCTTTATTTTGGAATGGAATATGATATTTCTATAGACCCTTATAAAGGCAATGAGAACCTTTGGGAAGACATCGAGCCACAAAACATACAGGATACTGACATATCTCCATTACATGAACCAGGTTTCATTCTTCCCATAGAAACTTCTCCCAAATACTTAATAGAACTGGAGGTGTGCTATGAGGAAGAACGGGCACAACAACCTGACTCAGGAATGGAGTATATTGGTCTCAATATCGAAAAAATAGATTCGTGGGAGGATTCTAGTCCACAAAATGATATGTCATGGGCTAACCCTTCCCACAAAAAGACATCACTGGAGCCGCTACCTCATGTTCTCATGATTCCTTTATCCGAACAAGAGTTTGTTCTACCTGTTGAATCTCCCTCTAGTTACTCAGATGAATTAAGAATGCACAACGAAGAAGAATTTGAACAACACCTTAACTTTGGCATGGAATATGCTTCCCCTATCGACCCCAACATTGATAATGATAACCCTCTGGAGGATATGTGGCATCAAAATGATGATCCTCAGAACAATTCCCTTGATGAAGAAATGTTACCCTGGCTACCACACCCTACACAAGAAAAGTTGGGTGATGAAATGAAGCCTGAACTGGATCCGCCACCTAATCCGAGACAAGAAGAAGTTCAAGTGGCCGATCCTCTATCAACTGCTCTAGATCATGAAGAAGGCAGCTTGACTCTGAACTTCAGGGTTGAGCCACAACTGGAGAACACAATTAGGCAAGACTTCAAATATTCGCCTAGCCCTTCAGTTTCAACTGCATATATTCCACCTCCCCCGCTGACGGAGGAAGGTCTCTGGATTCTTATGGATGGACAAAGAGGTGAAAGAAATGTGCATCCAAGTCGTCCAGAAATCCCATTCAAGTTGCCACGACCACCCAGTCAACAGGTTGTCCGTGATACTTCCTCATTCTCAGCTCCGACCATCATGAAACATCTTTGTCGGACCTTCTTTCAATTACAAGGACCGCCTGGTTAAAATTGTGCATCTCTTCCCCTCCATCTCGAACCTAGTGTTTGCTCAGAGACAAGCAAACTCATAAGTTCGAGATGGAGGGTGGGTGGTATGTTTCTCACTCCACCCTCTATCTTTACTTCTTTCTATTTTTCCATTATAGTTTCTCTTTCTTTATTTTTCCGCATTTGTCATAATTTCGTAGTCCTCTTCAAATAAAGATGTTATCTAGTCGGCTTATACTTTTTGAATTTGTGTTCATCACCTCTTTTCATTGTAAATTCATGAGAAAATAATGCTTAAAACTAGTCGATAAATGATTTCATCTTGTATAGTCTGTAAATCCTAATGTCATATCCTTAACAGAAAAATATAATAAGCTTCAACAAGACTGAGATAGATCAAATGCATCATGTCTCTCATTGATTAATGGATCAGCTGTATGGAATTCTCATTTTAAGTTTTATCATGTCACTATTTGAGAAGAGTGTGATGAAGAAAAGGAACCCATCATATGGAATCACTAAGAAAATTGCATTATGAATAAAACTCTCTTCTACACCTCTTCTTTCATCTCCATACCACTCCACTCACCAACCATGCCAAAACTTTAAGTTCGGTGTGGCACGCCACACTCTTTTCTAGTGTAAATTAGAACATTGCCAAACTCTAAGTTCAGTGTGGTAAACCACACCTCTTCTAGAATAAACTAGAACATTGCCGAACTCTAAGTTTGGTGTGGTACACCACACTGCTTTTTGTATAACTGCTTCCTCCATGTCCCTTAATACATAACAGGGGCATATCACATTCTCTTTTTGTTCAAAAGTATACGATGATGGTTGTGCACATACCAAAGTTGAGGAAAAATCTACCTTGATTCCAAAAAGAGGTATGACATCCCAAATATACAAAAATCCAAAAATACCCTTTCTCCTAAGCCAAGTGAATATGAATAAAAGCCAGTGTGAAAAAAATCATGAGAGTTGTGCCCTGAATTAGGATAACCGATAAAGGTCTTACCCAGTTGGTACATTAGTTGCCCTCACAAAGGCAGATGTGTCACACCCGGTAGTGAGATCCTAAGGCTCCGAAAATAACTCCTTACCTCCTCTCAAAGAGGTAAGTTAACCAGAAGCCTTAAGCCAACCTATACACACTTCTGAGTTACCTTTAAAAAAAATGGGTGTAAGGCTAAGTCAACCAGAGTTGTTCAAAAAACACTCAAGGTATCTTGATGAATACACCAATAATAAGAGTCTTGAATCGATTAGAGGAGAGACTCTTATCTCTTGATCACACCCCTATTCTTTCCTTTTTCAACCTACTGGAACCACAATTGCCTCCATTTCAACCATTCTCTTGAAAACACCTGCGACGGATCATATACATGTTTGATTGATTCTGCGGCCCTTTTCAAAAGTCTCATAAAACTTTTAGACATGACTGATACAGCAGAGAGTGAGAAGGAAATACTTCAGTAAAGTGAACTCAGAAATTAGGATATCATAAGATGTATTTTGTGATCTAAGAAAGCCTTGATGTTGTATCGATCTGAGCCATGAACAGAATTATAACAATGACATAAGGATGAGCCAATCACGAGATGACCGATTTCATTGGAGACTATTTTAGGTTTTTCATTCCTCGGGATGAACAATGCTTAAGTTTGGTGTGGTGATGAATCCTCCATATTCATCCTCAATCACCAATTCAATGGATTCCTGACGTGTTTGCCCTGATTTTGTTTTGTTTTTTTTCAGTTTCGTAAAAATTCTAACATTTGCACAAAGATGAGGTAATTACGAGATGAATGAGCCTTTTGGCAACTGTCTTAGTCTTTTCCGTTCCTCGGGACAAGCAACGCTTAAGTTCGGTGTGGTGATGAATTCTCCAAATTCATCCTCACAATCGCCAATTCTAGGGATTTTATGCCTCATATTGGCTGATCTACCCTTATTTTGGTTTACTCCGACTATTTTGATGAATGCATATTCATCATGAAATTCAATCGCCATCTTGGGCCCAATTCGACACAATGCTTTCACTTTCATCTACTAAATCTTGCAAAATGCAAAATTGCTTAATTGGTTCAATTATCAAGATTATTAACTGGGTTTATATTGATTTTATGTAGGTCATGATGAGGTTCAACCATCAACTGGAACTTACCTTCACTCAAGATCCTCTCATCCTTGGTCTTGCTCAACCGATCTTGACCAAGAGGTTTGCCTATTCGGTTTGCTCAATTGACCTTGACCATTCGGTCTCGAAACTGTGCAAGACCGTGTGGCGGCGCTCGGTCTTCAAGACCGTTAGGCTAGCTGAGGGCGCAAGACCGTTTGGATGTGAAGACCAGTTGGAGTAAAGACCGTTTGGAAGCCAAGACCATTTGGATGTGAAGACTGATTGGAGTAGAGACCGTTTGGAAGCTAAGATCATTTGGATGGGAAGACCGGTTGGAGTAGAGACTGTTTGGAAGCCTAGACGATTTGGAGCAGAGACTGTTTGGAACCCAAGACCATTTGGATGTGAAGACTGGTTGGAGTAGAGACCGTTTGGAAGCCAAGACTATTTGAAGTAAAGACCCTTTGGGAGCCAAGACAGTTTGGATGTGAAGACTGGTTGGAGTAGAGACTATTTGGAAGCCAAGACCATTTGGAGTAGAGTCAGTTTGGATGTGAATACCGGTGGGAGTAGAGACCATTTGGAATCCAAGATCGTTTGGATGTGAAGACCGATTGTAGTAGAGACCATTTGGAGGCCAAGACCATTTGAAGCAGAGACCATTTGGAAGCCAAGACCTTTTGGAGTAGAGACTGTTTGGAAGCCAAGACCGTTTAGATGTGAAGACCCCCACCAATGCCTATAAATAGGACTAGTAGGGTCCTCATTTGGGGTATTAGTTCTAGGAGGCCGCAAGGCTGCTCCATTTTTTCCCCATCTCCGTTATTCCACCAATCTCTGCCTCACCCTACTCATATGTCTCTGGAGGTGTATACGAGGATCGAGGCAGAGGGACAAACTTCATCGACCAAGTCGGAGTAGTCCTGAAGACTGGGGCAATCTACACACACAAGAAGCTCCCCTACTATCCCTATTGACCTGATTGGCTTTCCTTTATCGAATTTCCCAGCCAAACACATAATTCATTAGTTGGTAGCTTCTAATGGTAGCTCATCCATGAAGGGGTAAATCCTAAAATACCCTTGATGAAAACACCTTCAAACAATGGCTCATCCAGGAGACCCATGGCTCAAAAATCTAAAAAATGATAATATAACATATAAGGAACATAATTTATGTGATAAATTGCAAATAAAATCCCTCAATTGGGTAAATTGAAGAAAAGTCCAAAATGTACAGAAAATTGCATAACTTGCTCAAACAGTTTCCAAATTGGACCAAATTTGAAACTTAAGATTGTCTTATGATTTCAAAACATATCAAAAGGTTATATTAGGGTTATAAGCATTCAATTATGGTAATTAATCTCATTCAATTTATTAATCAAGTTCAGGGGCCTTACAACTATAAACCCCTAACAAGGATTTTGCCCCGAAATCTTACGTGAAAATAGATGGGTATTTTCCTCCCATATCATTCTCTAGTTCCCATGTGGCTTCCTCTATGCCACTATGATTCCATAAAACTTTCACTAGTATTATATCTTTTCTCTTTAGCTTTTTCACCCTTCTATCTAGGATCAACACACGACCCTCAACATAGGAGATATCCTCATCTAACTCGACCTCTACTAGTTGGATTTTCTGGTCAGTATCTTGATGGCATTTCCTCAACATAGAGATGTGAAATACATTATGCAATCTATGTATCTCTGGTGGTAGCTCCAACTTATATGCTACCTTTCCAACATGAGCTAGAATAGGGTATGGTCCCATAAATCTAGGAGCCAACTTACCCTTCTTTCCAAACCTCAGCACACCTTTCCAAGGAGAAACCTTAAGATATACTCTATCTCCCACTTGGAACTCAAGTGGTCTATGTCAGTTATCTGCATACGATTTCTACTTGTCATGGCTAGCTTTCAACTATTGTTGTATCACTTTAATCTTTTTTGTGGTCTATTGTACTAGCTCAGGACACAAAAGTTGATATTCACCTGTCTCATACCAACAAATAGGAGACTAACATAGTTTCCCATACAGAGCCTCATAAGGAGCCATATCTATGCTTCTTTGATAGCTATTGTTGTACGCAAACTCTATCAGAGTCAGATGTACATCCTAACTACCAAGAAATTACAGCACACATGCCCTCAAGAGATCCTCTAAAGTCTAAATAGTCCTTTCAGACTGACCATCGGTCTACGGATGAAAAGTTGTGCTGAATCTCAGTTGTGTTCCCATTGCTGAATGCAGACGCTCCCAAAAATGACTTGTAAACTGTGTACCTCTATCAGAAACTATAGTCACTGGAATGCCATGCAGACGGACTATCTCATCAACATATATTTGTGCCAATTTTTCTGCTGTAAACATCATCTTAATTGGCAGAAAATGAGCTGACTTAGTCAATTTGTCTACTATCACCCATATAGAATCAAGACCCTTGGTTGTCCTAGGAAGACCAACCACAAAGTCCATAGTACTATGATCCCATTTCCACTGTGGTATTAGTAAGGGTTGTAATGTCCCTACAGGCTTCTGGTGCTCAGCCTTCACCTACTGACAAACTAGACATTTGGCAATGAACTCTGCCACATCACGCTTTACACCTGGCCACTAATACATATCTTTCAAGTTTTAGTACATCTTGGTACTTCCAGGATGCATTTCATACATGGAGGAGTGATCCTCCTCAAGTACCATCTTCCTCAACCAATCAACATCAGGAACTACTATCCTATTGTGGTAACAAACTATACCATCACCTGCCTCATGAAAGCCATCATACTTTTCACTGCCAATCCCTAATTGGATATTTTGTATCACAGTATCATTCTATTGTGCATCATGAATCTATTGTCTCAAGGTAGGTTTCACTTGTAACTGTGCCAACAATCCTGCCAGCAAGAAAACTTCTAGTTGTACATTCATCTGGCGAAGAGAGACTAGTGTATCTCTCTTATGGAACATCAAAGAATTTAATTGTGCATTATATACCATTGGTAATGAAGATGACGTTCTACTCAATGCATTAGCTACCACATCTTCTTTCCCTAGATGGTAGTCTATTGTGTAATCATAATCCTTAATTAGCTCCATCCATCTCCTCTATCTCATATTCAGCTCCTATTTTGAGAAGATATACTGTAGATTCTTGTGGCCAGTGAAGATCTGACACTTTTCTCCATAAAGATAGTGTCTCCAGATCTTTAAGGCATGGACCACAACTGCAATCTCCAGGTCATGTGTTGAGTAATTCTCCTCATGTTTATTAAGCTATCGCGAAGCAAAAGAAATCACATTTTTATCCTGGATCAACACGCATCCCAACCCATTCTTTGAAGCATCACAAAAGACAATATAGCATTTTCCTTGCTCTAGCAGTACTAACATAGGTGCACTAGTCAACTTTTCTTTCAAAAGTTGGAAAGAACGTTGACACTTGTCATTCCTAGCAAAAGGAACATCCTTCCTAGTTAACCTAGTTACGGGTAATGCTATAGAGCTGAAGTCTTTGATGAACCTCATGTAGTAACCTGCCAGACCTAGGAAACTACAGATCTCTTTCGGTGTCTTTGGTTGTTCCCATTCTAGTACAGATTCCACTTTCTTGGGATCAACACAAATGCCTTTTGTAGATATAACATGGCCCAGGAAAGACACTTCAGATAACTAGAATTCACACTTGTTGAACTTAGCATATAGTTGATGCTGCCTCAACAACGTCAATGCTTGGCGAAGGTGTTGCTCATGATGTTGACTATCCTTAGAGTATTCAAGATATCATCTATGAACATGACCACACACTAAACAAGATAAGGTCTAAACACCCTATTCATTAGATCCATAAAAGCTACAAGTGCATTGGTTAGCCCAAACGGAATAACCACAAACTCATAATGACCATACCTAGTCCTAAAAGTTGACTTGGGTATGTCATCAGCCTTAATTCTCAACTGATGGTAACATGACCTCAGGTCTATCTTTGAAAACACAGTGGCACCTCTCAACTGATCAAAAAGATCATCAATCCTCAGCAAAGGATACTTATTCTTTATTGTCACCTTTTTCAACTGTATATAGTCTATACACAGCCTCATTGAACCATCCTTCTTTTTAATAAACAACACAGGAGCACCCCAAGGGGAAGTGCTCGGCCTGATAAAACCATTCTCTAATAGTTCTTATAACTATTTATTTAAGTCATGCATTTCTACTGGTGCCATTCTGTATGCTAATTGTGCTATGGGTTGTGTTTCAGGAACAAGATTGATCTCAAACTCAATCTCTTTAGGAGTGGAAATGCTAGGAAATTCCTCAAAAAAGTCATCCTCAAATTCTTGCACCACTGGTACCTCTTGGATACTAGGACCTCCTGCCTTGGTATCCACAACATGAGCTAAGAAAGTCTCTCATCCTTGTCTCATCAACCGCTCAACTGTCATAGATGACATCAAACATGTAGGAAGAATCTTCCTATCACTCTAAAAAATCCATTGTATATATCTCCATCATGGAATGTCACCACCTTAGTACTATAGTCCAAGACTACCTTGTATTTCTCCAAGGTATCCATTCCTAGGATTACATCAAAACCATGCATGTCAAGTGGCAAAAGATCCACTTGAATGTTGTGTCCAGAGAAAGAAAGAACACAAGAAGGGCACACTTCTCGTAACTCAGCAGAATCAACCAAAGGATTCTCTAGCCGCAGGCTATTAGATCTAAGACTAATAGGTAGATAACAACTATCTATCACCTCTTTGGTGATAAAAGAGTGTGTCGCACCCAGATATACTAACACAGATACAAAATAAGAAGCAAACAAATCAGAATGAAATAATTCCATCTGACTTGTCACGACTCGTGGATTGACCATTGCTTCTGACTGCGTCATGGCATAGAACCTAACTATCACCTACTGCCATCCACGTCCTCTTCTCTCCTATCCTGAGGATCCTATATGGGATGCCTAACCACATCCTCTGCCACTACCAGTATGAAATTGTCATTGTTGTGATCCCTATTGATTCTTACTTGGCTGTCGAGTCACCTCCTCAACCTTCATAGGGCAATTCCATCTAATATGCCATATCTATCCACATTGATGACACACTCGGTTATCACTATGTGGTTGAAACGGCCATGTAACTGAGGCTGGTGATGCACTACAAGCTCCTGTTGGTGGAACACTGTGAGCTCTACCCCTACTCGGGGTCCACTATCACGGTACATGTGATCTTGGTTCAGTGAAGGTTGACCTTGGTTGTGACGGCAGTGGGAAAAAGCTTGGCTTATTAAAGCATCCAGATGATTCCCTTAAAATTTTATAGGTCACTTCTTAGCATTAGCTTAACACTTCTCTATGGTATACCTCTCAATCCTCCTAACATATTCCACAAAGGTGGATAACCTTTCCCTATTCTCCAAGGTTGATGTTGTAGTAGTCAAATTCGTACTCATGCCCTTCTCAAATCTTTGGATCCTTTCCTTGTCTATTGTTTCCATGTGTAGGCAGAGCCTTAGAAGTTCCATAAACTTTGATTCATACTCATTGATAGTCATAGCTCCCTGACAGATCTTCTCGAACGGAGAAATTTTCTCATCTAGGTAGGTCTTTGGAAAATATCGGCTAATAAATTCCCTCTGAAATTCCTCCCATCCTATCACAACTCCTGGCCTTTTATCCTCTTCTATGGCCCACCAGTGGCCAACACTACCCTTCAACAAATATACTACATGCTTAACTTTGTCTTCTTCGATGATGTTTAGGATTTTGAACGTCTTTTCCAGCTCAGTCAACCACATGTCAGCGTCTTCTAGAATCGAAGTACATGCATATTCAATCGCCCCAACAAATGTCTTCCCAACACCTTGGGACTCCACATTAGAGGTGCATGCCCTAGCTTGAGGTGTTGGCGCTCTGTCAGCAATATGTGTAATTGTGGCCATCATTTGTCTAAACATATGCTAAAACTCAGGATTGGCCATCATTTTCGCATCTAGATGAGACATTGCGAGCTGCTATGGCCCTTCTTCTGGCACTCTCTCATCATGTTCCTGCCTCCTAGCACCTCCTCGTGCTACATAGCTACTCTCAACATGTTCTTCATGTCCTCTTGTCATATCTGCATAAGCATAAACTAGATCACATATGTTGGATACATAAGAACAGACTCAAACCTAAGTCATATGTCCCTGTAGACTCAGTAAACCTAGATATCTGATACCAATTTAACTATGACACCTCATCACGCTAATGAGATTACCTAAAACACAAAACATGATCAACTACTCATTTATCACATAGTCAAAAATGCAGAATAAATATAACCAATTCCAACAATGTAAATAAACTCTAGAACATTTATAAAAGGTCCATCATTCCATTCTCATATACTGTAATAAGTATTTACATATGGGTCCAAAGACCTCAGTCACATCCTGCATACAAAAGATATTTCAGATGTACATGCCATATATTTACAAACATTGGCATACTATCAAAATCTCATGTCGATACAAGTATATCATTTAGAAAACACATCCCATACCCAGACCTAAGAGTACAGGACGACACTAGGACTCTACTACTAACATCTACAACTAACCAACCTTCTGAATCTTTTGATCACCAAGTTGGTTCTCTTCCATAGTGCGACCTCAACCTCGTTGCCCGTGACCACCTAAAAAAATGTGGTGACCCACGGGTGAGACCTAGTACCAATAAGAGATATAACTCTCTCCAACATATATTGATTATAACATATTAATTAACATCAAATACATTGAGCAATTAGGGTATTGAATAAACAATATGAAAAGATTGAACAGTTTAAGCATACTAAGTGGTTAAGCAAATAAGTTGTAACATCAAGTAGAATTGTACAATTTTCATAAGTCTGCATCATGTAAGAACTATGCAGTGTAAAGACAAGATAAGGGTTAATCAACCAATGTGATACGTATTAAACCCTAGAAATTATACTACACGGCTGGTATCACTTCTCTTATTACATTTCCCTGAGGGATTTCAGAAATACCACTCAAATCCCAACTGAACACTACTAAGTCAAAATCAGTGCCATACAAGATCTAGGAAGAGTTGGACTCCTAAGATCTTCTCTGCCCCTGGTCAGTACGGGTCTGCCACAATGACACATAAGGTCAAGCTACTAATATCCTAGCCTGTCCTTGGTATAGGTCACGACACTAGTGAAAGGAGGTGGGTACGCATACCCTACCATCCGAGGTACAACCACAGTTGTCCTCCAATCTCATCATATATATATACATATATATATATGTATATATATATAATCACCGAAACACGACTGCAACCATTCTCAAATTGAGGGCTAGGTATGACCATTATGATCCTCCCTAACACTTAAATTCAGGATGACAAGCACCCCATATACTCATCATTATGCGCTCCAAGTATCCCTTAGGAATACTCATTTCACTATCTGGCAATTTCTGACACTCGGATAGATCTATGGCACATGGCACTACATGATTAGAGTTTCACTTAATTAGTTATGCCAATTGGGTGAATTAAGGCCAAATCATACAAATGGACATTCAAACCCTAATTTTTTTCTAACAAGAGTATATGTATAACAACTTCAAAAGATATAAAACATTTGAGATATAAATCTTAATCGCATTACCACATGCTATCATTCATTGCAAACTAATGGACCACACTTATCATCATACTTCTATAAGATACCAATATCTTATCACAAGTTCCAGGGTTTTAACCCTTATTGGATCATGAAGAAGATTTCACCTCAATCATGGCTTCAAACATGCCCAAAGGTCTTTAAGACCATCACATTATTCATAGTAAGGTTATCATCATCATTCCATGCCTTAAACAAGGCTCAAAAGATCATTAGCACATATGTGTCCATAGATACTAGCATGGCAAGGTACTATGATATTCAAATAGTACTACAATGTGGTTTCAACACAAGAAGAGTGCAATTCATTATCACATAAATCATTCAAAAGGTCTGATTATAACCAATCAACATCATATAATTACACTAAGGTTAGGTATAACAAGCTAGATCACATGGGAGTTACACATCCACTTATTATAGTGATTTATCAAATATAACTATGTAATGGCAAAGGTAAGACTACAAATTAATGGTATTGAACCATCAAATTATCAGCACTAGGACCCACATATAATATCATGTGATTTATTCTAATCTATTGGATGTTGAAGCATCCAATATTATTCATTGGATCAGGTTCATTGTTTAAGGTTATCAATTGAAGTATAAGTCTAACCATTAGATCAATTGAACCAAGGAACCATTGGTTCAAGGTTTAGTCAAATCTAGAATTACATTCTTAACTCATCATACATGGTGATAAACTGATCCACCATTAATTTTGATCATTTGGTCACCAATGGTTGTTAGATCAATAATACATTCAGTTAACACCATCAAATATTAAGCTAATGTCATCATCAATTGATAACATCATTAAAATACTTAGTGGATGATAAGTATACGTCTAATTGAGCCAAAACCTGACCTAAGGAGGTGACCATAGGTTGTCACCATAAATTTGACACCCTTGATCATTAACATCAGTTTCCAAGATAGCAACACTATTGGTTGTTGAATTGTATGACCATCAGTTGTGTGATAGGGAAGGAAATAGCTTGAAATCCTAATTTGAACCATCAATTGTTTTGTACATAGAACAATAGGTTGCTATTAACCTGTCACATATCATGTTACACCTTAGAAAGGTTGTACACATGTTTACATGTTCATATAGAATTGGAACAAAATAGGGAACACCACAAAAATTCATAATTCTAAACAAGCATGGTTTCTCTATGCTTAATTCAACACATTAAGGCATAAACATGAACTAACAAGCTTCTAGTAAGCAATATAAGTGAAGAATGTTATATAACTTTCCTCTATAGAGTAGGTCATATCCCAAACAGCAAGAATATCGAGCAAATAGGGCAAGAAAATCTTGGATTCAGATCTGAACTTGGCCAAACAAGCACTTCTCTCCACAAGGAAGCAAAACCCTAGAAAAAGAAACAAGAATGATAGATTTTTGAGTTGTAGAGCCACTTTCACCATGGAGCAGCAGGTTTCCGACCTGGAGGAAGGTCTAAGTAAGGATAAGACCAAGCAAAATGGAGAAGGAATGAAGAAAATGACTTGCCTTGGTCGAATTCCCTAGAAGATGAACTTGGAAACACTAGGTAGGGCTAGATGGAGCTCTAGGAGACCTTCTCCAAAAAGGGGTTGTCTTCTACCTTAGAGCACTTGATTCTGTGTCAAAACAAAGTGGATTCGTCGCTCCAGGTTAGAGGAAAGAGAAAGCAAGCATAGTTTTGTACTTGGGCAAGGAAGGGGTAAATATATCCCATGGATAAGGATAGAAGCAAGCATGAGGTGTAAAAGTAGCTTCCTATGTGCCTATGGCCTTAAATTATTAAGCATATACAAGCACACACACAAGAAGCTCCCCCACCATCCCTATTGACCTTCTTGGCTTTCCTTTTTCGAATTTCCCAGCCAATCACATAATTCATTAGTTGGTAGCTACTAAAGGTAGCTCATCCATGAAGGGTAAATTCTAAATTACCCTTGATGAAAACACCTTCAAACCATGGCTCAACTAGGAGAGCCATGGCTCAAAAATCTCAAGAACGATAATATAACATCTAAGGAACATAATTTATGTGATAAATTGCAAAGAAAACCCCTCAATTGGGTAAATTGTAGAAAATTCCAAAATGTACAGAAAATTGCATAACTACTCAAATAGTGCCCAAATTGGACCAAATTTGAAACTTAAGCTTGTATTATGATTTAAAAACATACCAAAAGGTTATTTTAGGGTTCTAAGCATTCAATTATGGTAATTAATCTCATTCAACTTATTAAGCAAGTTCAGGGGCCTTTCATAAACCCTAAAAACCCTTGAAGAAAACACCTCCAAACAAAGGTACAATTGAGCACCCCATGTCTCAATGATATCAAGAATGATAAGAGAACATTCAAGGACCATAATGCAAGTGACAAATTTCCAGTCCAAAATGTGCATAAAATTGCATAAATTGCACAAAAGGTGTCCAAATTGGACCAAATTTGAAACTTAAGCTTGTATTATGATTCCAAAGCATATCACAAGGTTATAGTAGGGGTATAAAAATTTAATTATGGTAATTAAGCATGTTTAACCATTTAAGCAATGTTAGGGGTCTCACAACCATAAACCCCTAACTGTGACTTTGCCCCCGAAATCAACGGTTAACATAGATGGATACTCCTCATGTACATCATCCTCAATCTTACACATGGTTACTTTCATCAAATGGTGATATCATATCATTCTAATAAAAGACATATTCTTCTCTCTCAACTCTTGCATGTGACACTTTGATTCAACATAAGAACTATCATTCCACCTGTAGAGATCTGGTAGTACCTTTCAACTTGAACTTTAACTGTCATTCTAGACTATACTATTTGTTGTACCACCCATCACAGGCCATACTTTCTAGCTCTTACAAAACATAGAACATAATGTATCTCTTATTATATGTAACCTTATACGGTTTCATCTCTATGCTCCTTTAACGATTGTTGTAATTAGTAACTCAATCAATCAGGTGGGTATATCCTAATTGTCCCGAATTATAAGGCATGTGTTCTTAAAGTTTCTTCAATCATCTCAATGATGGACTAGCCATCTTTCTAGTTGAAGAAATATACACTTATCTACAATCATAATTAAATATAACTTCTTGATTGACCTTGTTAGGGTAGGGCAACAACATTGTCTTCATCTTAGCAAGATTCACACAACCCACTTAGCAGATGTACCATAACTCCAAGAGGGTACACTAGTTAAACCCCAATCCACTCTTGCTAAATGTGTCACACATGAGTATAGTGAAAAAAACACTAGAGGGGGTGAATAGGGTTTTATGATATTAATTCAACCAAGCAACCACAAAAATATTGGAGAAGGAGACATAGGCATTTAGAGTGGTTCCACCCTTAGCAAAAACTAAGGGAGTCAGTCCACTACTCAATTGTTTCCAATTGGGATTTTGAAAGCACTTGTATTTTATTACCTCAAAAGGATGTTACATAAGATACAAATACCTTCACCACCCTTAGGATAGCCTTCACCTAGAAGTAGTCCCACAAATCTTGAAGCAGTCTTCCTCAAAGTAATTCCAAGCTCCCTCTTGAAGTAGCCTTCCTCTTGAAGTAGCTTCCCGTTGAGACAGCCTTCTTGAAGTAATCCTAAGTCATCCAAGCTACCTTCTCAACCATAAGAAGCTCATACAACCTCCTTTCCGCATCCTCCAACCTAGGAGTAGCAAAGGAGAACCAAAGTAATAAAAAGGAACAAGAAAGAAGTAGGAAAGTACAACTTTACCAATGTAGCACAAGGCTTGAATCCTATATCAAGCGTTTGATCTCCTAACCAAAGTGGATGGACGCGAATGTATAGTGGACGGGAGATATCAGCCTATAGGACACGAATTCATAACTTGTGGAAATGTTTTGCAAGTGAAATCTTTGCTAATGGCTTGCTACAACATGATCTCAAGTGAATTGTATATGTAAGTTATGCCTTGAGGTGTCTTATGGCTGTCCTATTTATAGGAGTGGTTTGCTAATGCTTGGGGATGTTCTAGACACCTTCTAGGGTGTTCTTAGTGCTCAACTAGCCATTAGGTATCCACTAATTACATTAGTAATGGATAGTTAATTAATTCTGAAAAGTGCAGACAGAAACTTTCTCAGTCGAGAAGTTTGTCGACCGAGTGCCTCTCGGTCGAGGAATTTGTTGACCAAGAGTAAGTGTATTGCAACGTTCAACTCAACTCCCAACTACTTTTCTAACTTAGTCTAACGGCTAGGAGGGTTTGTTCTCAGTCGAGGAGTTTGTCGACCGAGAGTGTCTCGGTCAAGGTTTTTGTCGACTGAGAATATCCCTGATTCAATGTATTCATTTACTGAGTGTGTGTATCAATGCGCAATTGTGACGCTAACTTAGGAGATGCCCTATCTAAGTGTTTTGTGTGGATAGGGAAGATCTAAATGCTTTATTTACATGATATCTAAGTACTTGTACATTATAAACTTGCACAAGTTTTTACATTGATTACAATCCCGAAAATAAAGCAATTTTAGCGAATTTATCTTCCAAGTCTTCGCTATCCACCACCTTATATTCTTGTCCCTGAAACACTCAAATAGCAAGTTTCAACCACAAGAAATAAATGTTTGTCATCATCAAAACAAAGGGATTATAATAATGTCCAATTTAGCCAACAATCTCCCCCTTTTTGAAGATGACAAACATTTCCAAAATATAAATCAATGAAATATAAATCATATGAGTTTCATACCTGAAGTTTACCTTTTGTAGCCATTCTTTAATTTGCAGGTATGTTCTAGCCGAGAGATTATGAAACTCATTTTACTTTATGTTATTGATTTTATATTATTTCTTACCCTTTGTCATTTCAAAAAGATAACCAAGCTAAACATTAATTATGACTTTTATTTCTCCCCCTTAATTTGATAATTTGATACTCAATGCAAACCACTTATTTTTATGTATAATTTAGCCACAATTTATCTCTTAATCATTTGAAAAGGATGTTAAGCCTTGAAATGATATGAGATCCTTTTAGATTCATGGCATATGTGTTTTGATTTCTCATCCATTTTACAAGGGATGTTAAGCCCTAAAAATTACATGAGAATCCTTTAAGCTCATGAATATATTTAATAGTTTCTCAACCATTTACAAGGGATGTTTAGCTCAGAAATGATATGAGATTCTTTTAAGCTTATAGTAGAATCGATGAATGTATCTCTAACCAAATGCACGAGATGTTAAGACCTAATTTTTTTAGAGAATTCCATTAAGGAAAAGATATACATTATATTCATAAATATTGTAGACTCCTTTATTTTCATAACCAAGATTAATTTAAATATACTAAGGTCATAACTAGTTTCAAATTTTCTTTATGATGTTTACAAAGTTTTGTGAGATCCTTCTTAATCTTATAGTCAAGATAGTTTTTGTGAGCTCCCCCTTAATCTTATAATCAAGATAATTTAAGGATTCTAAGGTCATAATAAGCATTAAATCATAATAAGTTAACCTTTTATGAGAGATATGCACTAAAATCTTGTTTTAATATACTAAGATTGAGTGCAAGTAAATGATTTACAATTAAGCATTTTGTCAAGCTTATTTTAGGTCGACCTTGACTTCGACCTGGGCGCTCCTTAATTGAAATCTTTCTCAACCGAGAGGCAGTTGCTACAAATTTTCAGCATTTTTATTGATATGTTTAATCAATGCATAGATCCTTTATGTAGTTTGATCCAATGTATATCAATTTGAAACACTTTGAGTGATACCTATTATTGGAGAAATTTACCAATTGAAAATAAATATAGGTGTCACAATGATATTTATTCTTTTGATTTTCTTAGAACAAGTTATTTTTGCCATTCTAATTAAATTTTCAAAATATATTCTAAGGTCCTTATTTGTAAGAAAGAACTTGATTGATATCCATAGTGATTGTTCTTCTTGCAAAAAGGCAATTTTGATTATAGTTTCATAAAAGCATCATAATTTTAATTACAACAAATATGTAGAATTTCAATCAATATTATTAGTTCTTGTAAGCAACATTTATTGTAGCAATAAAAGTTACCATGATGCAATCATGATGCAAAATATTAGCCTAAGAGCAAGTTTTGTGTAGAATTTTGAGAATATATGAACTTAGTATCTTGCTCTTGATTTTCTTATTCAATTATCAAGTTTGCTCTTCCTTTTGATTAGGATCATTCAAAATTTTAAAGAACAATAATATGTAAGGTTCATTACATACTTAAGTTAATTGAAATTGAAGTATCTTTGTTTTTACTGAATAATTCTATCAGAGTTTCCCTTGGTCGACAACTTTCTCGATCGAGTGGGGTTCGGTCGAAATATTTGTCAATTGGCCGTTTATCAGGTTTTTGCAGGCTTAAGATAGTCACCCTATCGGTCGACTAATTTCTCGACTGACATTGTCTCGGTCGACAACTTTCTCGATCGAGATTGTTTCTGTATTGTTTTTAGTAGTTGTTTTCAAGTAAAACATAGATTAGTTTTATAGAATTATGCAAATTAATGCTCAGTTTAGTTGAGCTAAGACATTTGAATATCAAAGTAACATTTTAGGTCAAATCTCAACTAATCATATTCAAATCTCTAGGTTTTGGAACCCAAACTAGATCAACATCCTTTTTCCTGTATCGGCAAGAAAACAAATAATGTTCAAGATGTAAACAGTAATGACAACAAATGAAATCAATTTCATTTCTCTTTGAGTTGTTCTTGGGTACATACATGGTCTTGGGTGCTTGTGTTCTTCTAGGTTTAGGTTGATATGATTTCTCCAAATATCCTAAACCTTTCCTTCCATTATAACTAGAAGAATTTTTCAGAATCTTATCAAGAACATCATTGTTTCTCAAGCTATGAATTTCTCTTTGTAACTTGGAAATCTCATCCATTTTCTTTTTAATATCTAACTTTGCTTGATCTAGATCAGATGATAAAGTATCTCTTTCTTTAACAATAGCATCATAATCCAGATGAGTACATAGGATAGGTTGAGTCTGAAAATTATTTAGTTTTGTAAGCAATTCAACCTTTTCTTAAGAAAGAAGATCATAGTTTGTTTCTAAAGTAAGAAACTTCATATTGCAATCAATTAAAGATGATTTCAAGGCAAGGTTTTCAGAAATAATTTTGTCCTTTTCAAAAGAAAGATTATTTAATTTAGCATATAAATCCTCATTAGTTCTAGTAACTTTCTTTAGTTTTTTTTACAATCAATATATTTATCATGAAATTCACCAATGCTAGCAACTAACTCTTCTTTAGATAAATCAAAAAGACTTGCCTCTTCTTCTTCATTTGTTGTAGCAATAAGACACTCTACTTCTTTTTTTCCATCTTCACTATCATCACTTGAATCATCCCATGCAGCTTTATATGCTCTTTCTTTCTTCTTGTGAGATGATTTCTTCCCCTTCTTAAGTTTGGGACAATCACCTTTTAAGTGTCCCTTTTTACCACATTCAAAGCACCTGGAAGAAGAAACACTAGAAGTTTTGTTAGTTTTAAAAATTCTATACTGCTTACCGTTTATAATGAGAGTTTCTTCTTCACTATCATCTTCACTTGTGTCATTACTAATCTTGGTTGATGATTTGAATGCAATGTCCTTCTTTTTCTCCTTTTTGTGTTCAGTCGCCAATCTTTCTTCTTCTTCAAAGGTAGCTTCATGAGCCTCCAAGTTGCCAATGAGTTGTTCCATATCCTTAATGTAGTGATATCATTGGCTTCTCCAATGGCCGTCACCATTGGTTTGGACTTTGGAGGCAAGCACCTAAGAATCTTTGATACTTGATCTTCTTCACTAATGGCTTTACCTAATGCATTCAACCCATTAACAATAGAAGAAAACTTTTCATACATTTCACTAATAGACTCATATGGTTCCATACGAAACTGTTCAAATTTTTGTTTAAGCATGCCAATTTTGGAATTTTTTACTTGAACAGTTCCTTCATAAGTAATAGAGAGTTTATGCCATATTTCATATGCAGTTTCACAATTTGAGATTCTATTGAACTCACCTACGAAAATTGAACAATAAAGGATACATACAGTTTTTGCATTCAATTGGGCTAATCTCACCGTGTTTGCATCCCATGTAGCATATTCAGTTTGAGGAAGAGTGTGAGCATTTGAAACCATTCTCCATAGATCCCAGTTTATCCCTTGAAAGTAGAATTGCATCCTCCTCTTCTAATAGGTTTAGTTGGTGCCATCAAATGGTGGAGGTCGAGCCACAAGTGTTCCTTCTAGATTGAGGTTGTTTAGTACCCCATCACCCATTTTCTTCAAGACTTGTTAGAGTTCCTTGAAGCTTGCTCTGATACCAATTGAAAAAAGCACTAGAGGGGGGTGAATAGGGTTTTATGATATTAATTCAATCAAGCAACCACAAAAATATTGGAGAAGGAGACACAGGCGTTTAGAGTGGTTCCACCCTTAGCAAAAACTAAGGGAGTCAGTCCACTACCCAATTGTTTCCAATTGGGATTTTGAAAGCACTTGTATTTTATTACCTTGCAAGGATGTTACATAAGATACAAATACCATCACCACCCTTAGGATAGCCTTCACCTAGAAGTAGTCCCACCAACCTTGAAGCAGCCTTCCTCGAAGTAACTCCAAGCTCCCTCTTGAAGTAGCCTTCCTCTTAAAGTAGCCTCCTATTGAGATAGCCTTCTTGAAGTAATCCTAAGTTAGTCAAGCTACCTTCTCCACCAGAAGAAGCTCATACAACCTCCTTTCCACAGCCTCCAACCTAGGAGTAGCAAAGGAGAACCAAAGCAATAAAAAGGATCAAGAAAGAAGTAGGAAAGTACAACTTTACCAATGTAGCACAAGGCTTGAATCCTATATCAAGAGTTTGATCTCCTAACCAAAGTGGATGGACGTGAATGTATAGTGGATATGAGATATTAACCTATAGGACATGAATTCACAGTTTGTGGAAATGTTTTGCAAGTGAAAGCTTTGCTAATGGCTTGCTACAATGTGATCTCAAGTGAATTGTATATGCAAGTTATGCCTTGAGGTGTCCTATGTCTGTCCTATTTATAGGAGTGGTTGGATAATGCTTTTGGATGTTCTAGACACCTTCTAGGGTGTTCTTAGTTCTCAACTAGACATTAGGTATCCACTAATTGCATTAGTAACGGCTAGTTAATTAATTCTGAAAAGTGCTGACAGAAACTTTCTCAGTCGAGAAGTTTGTCAACTGAGTCCCTCTTGGTCGAGGAATTTATCGACCAAGAGTAAGTCTAGAGTAAGTGTATTGCAATGTTCAACTCAACTCCCAACTACTTTTCTAACTCAGTCTAATGACTAGGAGGGTATGTTCTCGATCGAGGAGTTTGTCGACCGAGAGTGTCTCGGTCAAAGTTTTTGTCGACCGAGAATATCCCTAATTCAATGTATTCATTTACTGAGTGTGTGTATCAATGTGTAATTGTGATTCTAACTTAGGAGATGACCTATCTAAGTGTTGTGTGTGGATAGGGAATATCTAAACGCTTGATTTACATGATATCTAAGTACTTGTACATTATAAACTTTTACAAGTTTCTACATTGATTACAATCATGAAAATAAAGCAATTTTAGCAAATTTATCTTCCAAGTCTTCGCTATCCACCACCTTATATGCGTGTCCCTGAAACACTCAAATAGCAAGTTAAAACCACAAGAAATAAAAAATTTTCATCATCAAAACAAGGGATTATAATAATGTCCAATTTAGCCAACATATAGTTGCCTCAACATTCTTAAGATTTAGCAAATATGTTAACCATGCTACTGAACATCTCTGAAATACTTTGAGATGTCATCATTCAAATCTTGTCACAACTTATGAGACATAACATGATTACTATGTTCCTCCTATTTATAAACATTGTTGCTACATTGGTTAGTCTAAACGACATAACCCTAAACTCATCATGGTCATTTATCTTATGTCATACACTCCATCTCTTATCCATTGATATTCTGATCCTAGATTTGTCTTGAAGGAACACGGCAGCACATGTGTGCTGGTCAACAAACTATCTATCATTAATAGCGGTCTCACCCAACTATCAACAGACCATACACAACATCATAGAATCACTCTCCTTTTGTCAAACAACACTTGGTGGATCAACATCAACTCTCTCCCTTTATTGGAGAGGAACACTAGATAGCTCATATAATAGATATCTTTAACTCATATATAATTGGTACACTATGGGTACTAGGATTCTTACCTTGGTATTCACTACATGTGCTATAAAGAACTCATACCCTAGTCTCATCCACTTCCTCAACATCATAACCGGATAAGAACATATAAGAGAAATCCCCCTAAATCTTAGAAGGCTGAAAAAGCATGCTCATTACAAAATATAAAGATTTTGGAACTATATTCCAAGGAAATCACACATCATATAAATATATCCATCCCAGGATTACAGTGAATCCATGCATACCAAGTGACATAATATCCACTTAAAGGATACACTTTTTATGTATCATTTTACCTGTTACATCTTGGGTTCCTTGCCATTAGCATAGGAATTATTAAGATTATCACATCTCATTGATCTTTTATCATTAATTCTTCATCATTCATATGTATGTCCTTTCATGTTATCATGTTTCTCAACCACTTATCAATGAATAGATCATCATATTCCACATTTTCTTCATTAGACAAGGATCATCTCCCTTAATTTATTTCATATGTCTTGAAGATTCTATAGTAGCACTTATTACAGACATAGGTTGGTCTGATATTAACTCAACTTCCACTTTATTCATCTACCATTGTTCTAATTCATCTTCTCATTTTATACTTATCACATGAGTACACTCCATATTATGTGAATTTCATACCTTGAATCACTTTATTAGTTCATACTTATCTACCTTTTACTTTATAATCATATTGAATTACAACTTCAAGAGCTCCTGTTTAGATTATCTATTTTCAGATTTAGGTTTCATGGTGTTGTACCTTGCTCTTATAGTTACTAAATATTTAATTTTTGATAGGTTATGATGAAATTCTCATCTTCTTTAGGGTAATATTGAGATATCTTCACCATGATTTTTGATTTTTTATTATCTATAGATTGTCTCAAAATGACTACTTAATTAGAGTAATCAGAAAGATAACAATCTAAGAGTTCCATACTTACCTTTTCTTCAATACCAAAATACCTAGCCAGGGCATCCAAGAACTCAGATTAGGCAGTATGCACCATGTTTTTATGTCATATTCCCAACTTAGACATCATCTTAATCCTAAGCCCTAGTGTCCCTATAGACTCAGCAAACCTAAAGCTCTGATACCAACTTGTGAGAACCCGTTACACTAAACTAGATTACTCAAAACACAAAATATGATCACACATCAATTAAACACAAACCTAGAAAATAGGGTATATAAACAATTTCAATATTTTCTAATTATTCAGAAATATTTACATAAAAGCCTGGAAACTTGTTGTATTTCATACAATGCTCAATATCCTTTACTGCTACTCTATAGCCTTAGCTACAACATAAACTTTACAAAGGAACACTATCCACATATACAAACATCAACATGTATCAAAATCTTGATTCAAGCGAACCATCGTATATAAACTTTTCACTCAGACCTGAGTGTATAGGGACGACTATAGAACACGTTAGACAACTAAACAACCATCTCTAGGGTTCATCACCTCTGATTCTTCTCACTGTCATGATATTGTTGTTGTTGTTGTTGATCACCTAAAAAGATGTAGTGACTCACGAGGTGAGACCCATTCCTAGAGAGAGATATAACTCTCTCTAATAGATATTGATTACAACATATTATTTCAATAGTAAATAAACTGAGTGGTTGAAGTATTTAATAGTAAATTGAGAAGATTGAATAGTTCAAACATGCTAAATAGATTAAGCACTTAAGCTTAGCAACAAGTATAATTATCAATGTATACACAGGTAACAGATAAATCTATATTTTCTATCATATATCTACTCAGGTTTCATAAGATTGATCTATAACAATTGTCATTATTAGTCAGACTGTCATCATATGCCATGCTAACAGCATACAAAAATTGGTAGCATAAACATCTCTAAGATCATGAACATGTCTAGTAGCATAACATGGATATCAATATTGGCATGTTTAATAAAGTAAACAAATCTACATCATAATTAGATCTAACATCATAAGCACAACTAAATGCACAAGCATGTTTAGAAATTTAAGCATTTCTAATTACAAAAGCATGGCTAGGAATATCAAACATAGCTAGCAGCATCATCTTAACTATCAATGCATGCATAATTGACAACATAAGCATATTTACACTATGAGCATAACTACAACATAAGCATATCTATCATCTCTTATTGTACTATACATCATCTCTATGTAAGGAAAGCAAACAATGGTTATCATCCAATGTGAAATGTTGTGTATAACCCTAAACGGATATGTTGCATAGTTATATTACATTTTTTATTACACACTGAGGAATTTGAGGATACCACTCAAAATCCAACTGACCATTGCTAAGACGAAATCAGTGCCATACAAGATCTAGGAAGAGTCGGAATCCTAAGATATTCTCCGCTCCCAGTTAGTATGTGTCCGCCATTGTGACACATAAGGTCAAGCTGCTAACAGCCTCGTATGTCCTTGGTACAAGTCATGGAATTTAGTACAAGTCATGGCACTAGTGAAAGGAGGTGGGTACGCATACTCTACCATCTGAGGTACAACCACACTTGTCCTCCAATCTCATCACATATATGTAATCACCCAGACACGACCGCAACCATTCTCAAACTGAGGGCAAGGTATGATCGCAGTCATCCCCCCTAAATACTTGGATATAGGATGACAAGCACCCTGCATACTCAATAGTATGCACTCTGAGTTTCCCTTAGGAATACTCGTTTCTCCATCTAGAAGTTTTGACACTCAGATGGATCTATGGCACAGGGCACTACATGATTATAATTTCACTTGATTAATTATTAGAATTAAGGCTGCATCATACAAGTAGACATACAAACCCTAATTCATCTTTAACAAACATTTCTATATAACAGTTTCAGAAGATATAAAATGCATGAGGCATATTGTTCCTCATCTCATCATCACATGATGTTATTCACTTTCCATTCATGAAAATACACTTGTCATCGTACTATTAAAAAATATAAATCCTTAGCATAATATCATAGGGTATCAACCCTTATCATCATAGGATTATACCTAATTCAGGTTCAACCATGATCAAAGGTCACTAAGACCATTATATCAATCCCTACAAGTTCATCATTGTCTTTCCATGCCTTATAACAAGGCTCAGCAAACATCACCACTCATGTGATGCACAGGCTCAGCATGATGTTGCCATAAATAAATAAAAGATGTTTATAGGATAACATTGTAGGGTTATCTTAAAAATTAAGAGAATTCCTTTATTATATTAACATATAAGGAGGCTATGTATGATTGGCCAACATCACACTTATAGTGCACAAGTTTAGCATAATAAATCATAGATCATGAAGCTATGATGACCAATAGTCAACACATTAGAGTTCAATCAATTGTTAGGAAGGATATTCCATCATTATTGTAATGACCCCGCCTCCCAGTAACCCCCAATTAAGGGAGACCATGAGGTCAGAGTCGTTATCCCAATTAACTGGATCAAAGGTTCAATAAATAATCAGTAATAATTATAAAATTATACCAAACTATACTGAAAGCTGGTATAAAATAAAACTTTGCATACCTTTTAAAAACTTTGGATAACTACTTCTATCCACAGCTTTAATCTATTCTATCTAATCCTCCTCGCACTTTATTTCTAATTTTCACAATATGTCACTATATTGTTTGTTCTTTTTATGGTTGTACCTAAAACTCCGACAAACAAAACGTCGGTCAGCATAAATGAATATGCCAGTATGTGGGGACAACCAAAATTTCACACATAAGGCTAACAACCTATTTGTCACAATCAAGGTAATTAACAATTCAATTTACATTTTCAATGTGTCAATCTCCATTGCTTTTACCCTAACCCTGGAATACCCCCATTAGGGTTTCTCTTTTTCCATTGACTTAAGGCCACCTTCTCCATCCTGGGCTTGGTGCCTGGGGTCACCTCTCATGGTGCCCATTAGTCATGCAATATCATAAGGCCACCTTCTCTATCCTGAGCTTGGTGACTGGGGTCACCACTCATGGTGCCCATGGGTCTTCCCTCTTGGGCTTGACCTCATTGCATCATTCATCAGGGTGGCATGTAGGTGTGAGATTACACACTTATATCATAATTTCGATAATCATAGTGACTTTATGATTTGCAAGTATGAACATCCAAGCTGATAGGTTTCATACAATGCAATTAATCATCCAGAAAACCTTTGAGAAACTAAAGCGATTAACCATAATTAACCACATACCAGATCTTGAGAAACTTGATGTCCAAGAAATAATGATAAAGAACAATCAAACAAGCAATCAACAACATCCTGAAATTAATGCATAACATCCAAGTGTTATAGTTTATCCAAAACATTCTCAAGATAGACTTGGATTCCACCTTAGGCTTTCTAGGCCACTTTTGGGTTTTATTAGGGTTTTAGCCTCCATAATACCTTTATCTCGTTTAACACTCTCTTAGTTCACAAACCCTAACTTCAACATCATAAGCCTACTTAAAAGTCAATTAAGTCTATTATTCCCCTTTTACATTAAAATTACCATCTTTATCCTTTTAAGTTGTTTCAAGATCATTAGACTCAATTATCACCTTTAGTTTCTTTCGAATTGACAACTCATATTTCATTGTGATCTAATTCATATATGGACTCCATTTATTACTAATTCCACATTTATCCATTAGAAAACACTAATTACCAAATTAAGGGTATTTATCCACAATTAGGAACTTTTATACTCAAAATAGCTTAGAACCATCATATCTCAGCTTTATTCCTGAATTTGAACAATTAAAGCCATTAAGAGTCATAATTACTAACATTAGGGTTTCAAGACCCATTAAAGCTTATTTATGTGCATGGAACCCTAAATTAATCAAATTATGCATAAAGTTCATCCTTTTAGTTCTAATGCGTCTTTTTATAATCAATAGGTTAATATCAACTTTAATCATCCATATAACCCTTCTCAATACATGGATAATCTTAAATTAGGGTTTCTTAACCATTAATGCACTAAAGTTGATAACTTGTACTACCTTTCTCATTGCAATAGGAATTATCTTCTAAATATATTTTTAATGGATTCCTCACATTTTTCTAATCCAAATACATATATTATATGTATCAATCCAATCTAGCAATATTTAGATATGATTTTTGTAAGAAATACTTACTTGGACCAATGGTAGGCTGCCACGTCATCCTTTCCATGCACTACGTAGACGGCCCAAAACATAACCAAAAGACCATCTTGCCCTCACTTAAGTCACTGGTTCTTCACAGCGCAGAGGGGCAATTTCATCAATAGCCACTCGATCATCTTCAACCTCTTGACACCTTACCGAGTCGTCGACTACAGCCTACTTGCGGGACCGCCCCCTCCTTCCTAGGGCTCAAGAACTGCCGCCAATGGCCACCCTAGCTCTGCCACCCTCCTTCGCACCTGGGGCATCGCCCAGCTTGCATCCTAGATGGCTAGCATAGGCTGGACAAGCGTGCAACCTGCAGCCATAGCACCGGTCTTCTGCAGGCGCTGCTCGATGGTCGTGGGCATGGAGGCGATAGCCAATCATCCCAGATCATTGTGGGAGCTTTGTGCCTCTGACGAGACTTCAACACAGCTCCTCAGTGCCATCGAGATTGATCTACTCTCTTGGATAGGGTTTGAACGAATATAAGAAGGATAAGAGAGGGAGAGAGATGCATGGAACTCTCTTGGGCTCGAGCTAAGAGTTCTACCTTTATATAGGATAGGGTAGAAATGCCCTAGGATTCCCATCCACAAGATCCAAGTCCCTTTCCCAAAAGGAAACCAAGTTCCTTCATTAAGAAGCAATCTTCTCTCTCTTAAATATCTTCTTATTAAACCATATACCTTAGATATTGACAATTTGAAAATTATCTCTTTCATCATCTCTATGCTTGACTTTTAATCCATTGACCACGAAATTATACTTCTTAATTGTAGAAAGTACCTCTTTTTTATAATACCAAAAATTCATTAATTATGTATCACATTATCCTCTTATTTTGTATTATTTGCATTTTCTCTTTCTTCCTATTCATTGGGACTCCTTGGACCCCAAGATAACCTAAGATTTTGAAATTCCTTTTTAAGGATACTTATTATCCTTCTAGATGCATCTACATTCTTCATTTCTCATTATCTTACTTATTTATTTATTAAGTTATCTCTTTTCAAGGATTTTTCATTATCTTTCATTTCCTTTTTCCTCTTTCCTATTTTTTCATTAGAAACATATACACGAAATATATTCAATTTTGGCCATTAATGCCACTTTCCAGAGATTTTTATGTATTTTTATAAATTCTTTTCTTAATATTCATTACCTTGTATCTTTTTCTATTATTTGGACTTTTCTTCCTTTGTTCTCTTTTATATCCATTAATGGATTAATCTAATAATAGGAATCATGAAATTCCTATCGAAAGGGATATTTGCAAAGAAATCCATCCTTTGAAGCAAAGCATACAACCTTTTAATTAAACCCAAATTCGTAAAATCATTATATTTCAATCATGAAAACATATGCAAAATTAAGGTTGTAACAATTATATTAATCATTCAAGAAAGGATAACATGATTAACCACCCATCTATACTTGCATTATGGTTAGGTTTAGCAAGGTAGGTTACTTAAAGTTATAGTTCAACATTTATTCACAAACCTTAACCCCTAGCATCCCTATATAAATCTTGGATGCATAAGACACAACATAGTCAACACATTCCATACCATTCTCAAATATGTCTCCATGCATAACACATGATGTTATCATCAGATCATAGTATAATAACATTCCACAAAAATAAGAGAGACTCCATTGTTGTATTATCCCACTAAGGAAGGATAATCATAGTTACCCATAGTCATTTGAGTTCATTAGGATTAAGTATAACAAGCTATACCCCATTAGGGTTACATGTCAACATGATATGGTCATTATCCTTTCTATTCATATGAGGGAAAAGGTAAGACTACATTATTAAAGGAAAATCTCCATGATTTCCATCATTGTTCAACCCATATCACCATACCATAACATCATCCAGAACCATTAGATTTTGAAAAGGTAAAATCATTGGTTATTTACATAAGTAAACACCTTAACAATCCATATGTAAATCCATTTAGTTGTGATATATAAAGATTCACCATTAAACCCTAAACATTCATTATTTAACAACATAAAGGGGCACCCTAGGTTGTGGGGTTAAATCCCTCATTGGTTGTACATTTTAAGCAAGCATCATATCAACAATCAAGATCCTTAAATTGATTACATGAAGGAAACCATCAAATTCAGATTGTTAGAACTCACATGTATTGCTATAGGTTTCAATCCAAAGCATTGGATGTTGAATCATTTAATATCAACCATTGGATCAAGTCCATTAATCGAAACTATTGGATGAATAAGAGTTAGATCCTAACCATTGGATCAGGTTCATATTTTAAAATCATCATTTGGAGCATAGGTCTAACCCTTGAATTATTTAACCCAAGAAACTATTGGGTTAGGGCTTAATTGAAGCTACATCTAAAGCCTTGACTCACCATTAGTTGTTGTGACCTCATCTACTATTAGTTGTGACATCTTAGGTTACCATTGGTTGATAGGATCAACACTATATTCATTTAACACCATCAGATATTAAGTTAATGCCATCATTGATTGATAACATCATTAGAGAATCAAACCATTTCTCATTGAGATTCCAAGAGATCCTAACAGTGACCTAAGGTGTGACTATCAGTTCCCATCATCATTCATCACTCGTAGTCACCACTTACAGTTTTCATGAAGACCATACCATCGGGTCATGTGTTTAGAGAAGAAAACAACTTAGAAACCCTAATATGGACCATCGGTTGTGTAATACCCGAGTCCACTGACCAAGGCTCTTGTAGAGTTTTAGGAATCATGAATGGCCCCACATATCACCACTGTCCTTAATTGTGCACTTTGTTCTCACTCACGCGCAAGTCGGGTTCAACTTCCCTACTGGTCACCCATCCTAGTGTTGGTATGTATGCCTTGAGAGCCAATCATGGGATGATTGGTGGGATACATTATGATTGATTTGATAAACATCAAAGGCAAACTTCCAATTCATTCTCATTCATTCAGTTATGAAATAATGACAAAACAGATTGAATGACGAAAGAATTGTTTTACTCAATGACGTATGTTTTTAGGTTAAGTACCTAAACGATGAGATCATACAGATGTTAAGAGTATACATTCTCTTTATGTCCCTAGTCTGATGTCATTGTGGAAGGTTGATAGACAACAATGACACACAAGACTAGATTGTGTATTGGTTGATGAAAGAATCTCATTAGTCATGATATAGTGATATCAAACCAAGCACATAGGTACTTGTTAGAGATCAAGTGTATCGGACAGACCCACCGTGAGAGTGACACATGGAACCATGACTTGGTAGTCATAGTCATCTCTCATAGTGATGGTGGTGAGTGTGATTCTTTGACCTAAAATCACTACACTCAACACATGTCGTTGGGTACACTTTGACATCATCAAACGTAGCCCTGAAATATAGATTGTTATAAAGGTGATGATTGGGTGACTTTGACACATGGGGCTTTTGAGGGGTGAGTGATAGATATGGGATTTGTCCCTCCTGAGGGAGTTTGATGTCCATGGTCACTTGATGAGTAGGACTGAGAAAGGCATGTGCATGCATATGTGAATCAATATGTGATATTGATGTCACACATATCTCATCTAGTCTTCTCTAAGATCAAGGAAGTGAATGAACGTTGAAAGGATGATTGTTCCATGCCTTGAGTTCATTCGAGATATCAGTGACATAGGAATTATACATTCACTGTAACACCAGTCACGGATTGTAGGATTGAAAGTTGTTATCCAACTTTCCTTTTCACTTGGGTAGCACTGATGTGCGACTAGGGACCGCTCTTTTCTTGTAAAGTCATAAGTGTTATGGATGTTCACTGCCAATGTGAAATGGGCCAGCAGGGTCACACACATAGGATTTAACTTGGAAGAGGAGTTTATCCATGAATGATATTTAGATTGTTTACTAAATGTGTTTAGTAGTTCAATTAAACATTCAATCAATTAACTTGACTTAAAATCAGCAAGTTCAAGTGTTAAACTAACTGATTTGGGTGTCAGATTAATTAAAAACTGCATTGACTGATTTCTACACAAACTGGATTGCCAACCGACCGGTTCAAGCTATTGAACTGATCGGCTCAGGGTCAAGTGAGATGACCGGTTCAAGTGTTGAACTGATCGGTTCAGCTGGACCAAACGAGCCAGTTTGGGAAAGTTAGGTTAGTGAGAAAATATTTTCATTTCACTTGTATAATTCGATTGGGACAAGCATTGATCTTTGGATTAATTGGAAACAAAAAGAGGGAAGTCAATTGGGAACTGCCCTGGGAAGTGAAATGACCGGTTCATGAATGAACTGATCGGTTCAACTCCCCAAACGACCAGTTCACGAGATGAACCGATCGGTTCAGTCCCCAAATGATCAATTCATTTGTCAAACGACTTGTTCACCTGCCACAATGTATCAATTTGTGGAAATTCTGGACCCTTCTACTCCTGCTCTAGTCTCGCATTGCCTGGGGCTGAGAACCCTGACCCTGATACCTCCTATATATAGAGGGGTACTGGGGGCTTCTCAGATAGAACAACTCAGAACATCAGTTTCTCTACAAAGTTGTCCTCTCTGGTTGTGGTAACCAAGAGAGCCCAAGCAAGTTTTACCCGACTAGCGAGACACATCGAGGGAAAGACAACTGCAGGACAACAACTAGTGGTGGGAGAGCACGTCGGTGACTAATATGTTGACAGAAGGGGATGACTCCTTCCAGTGTCCTGTAGGATAGGACGATTGGAGTTCCCGGTGGTTCGTGTGGACTACTACAGAGGCGGAAGATTTCTATCGCTCGGAGGATAGCCATCAATCCATCAGTTCGGGTGCAACCAGGAGCTGTACAGACGCCGTCCAAGACCAGAGGTGAAGGTCATGCTTGCCGCGAGGTAACATTGTCGAGCAAGCCGCAGGACAAGGTATGCCTCTACAAACCATCCTACCTACTGTATAAATTTTGTCAATATCTCTTTGGGTTCTGGGTTTGGGGAGAACATTTTTGTTTTTGTTGCCATCTCTGCCTCCCCTAAAACCCAACAGTGGTATCAGAGCCACATCAATGTTCTATACTTCAGGATAATTGATGTGATCGGTTTTTTGGATTGTCACCTTTTATTTATTGCATATGTGCGAATAATTAATTAGCTTTATGCATGTCCAATATAAATCCACAAATCCCTATATATACATATATCATTTGGTATATAAATGCACTCGATATGTGTCGCCCTTAAATGATTTCTGTGGTGATTGTAGCGTGATCGTGGCCATAAACCCTAAATCTATGGGTGGTTGATTGTGGTTTCTTGCACCTCGGTCTACGCACTGATTCCCTATCTCATATTCCTGATGTAACTTGAGATAACTTGATAATTTTTTCCTAGCATTGTTCCCCCGAATGTAACTCAAGGTTTCCCAATGCAATTATAAATAGGATTTGTTTATTTCCTATTATGTCAAAGAACGTCAGACACCTGGAGGATTGAGACGATCATCTCAAGAGTGATACGATTGGCTGGTGGACCAAGGCGGCCAGAACCTGGAGCGAGATGAGCGGGTGGCGACCTGAGGAGATGTACGACCACCAGTGAACCAATCATCTAGAGGCACCAGTCGATCAGCTGATGGCACCCAACCGACCGGCATGATGGCGAGCTGATCAATCATGGAGATGAGTTGTTCAAACCCAGAATGACAAAACACAGAGTTCATCATGTATAGGTTGCATGTGATGTGGACCTAGATGATTGTGATTCCTCTTGGCTCAAGGAATCACATTAGGATGGCCATAATCATCTTTTTTATCATTTTGCATGTTTTCTTATGGGATATAGTATGTATATGATACGTACTATATATTGTGGTGATTTAATATGTATATGTACCTATAAAACCAAATCTCTCAATAAATATTAAGTCTTAGATGCCTTCCATTAGTGACACACATGAAAACCTTGATCGACCAAGCGTAGGTTACGCCAAAATGTGGTGTGTCGTCTATCTCGTGGAAGTGGGATGGTGGACATGTAGGATCTGCCAAAGCAGGGTGCATGTTCATTATGTCAACTTTTGGGCTAGACTTAACTTGTGATTCTTAGAGAGTCTAAGTTCCAAAGGCACAGGGATGACCATGGAAAAGAGTTGCACATGGCATCCATTTGAGAGTTGCATAGGATGCAATTGGCAAGTGTTTCCCACCTAAATAATCTATATTGTGGGCGATCAGCCAAAGCTGACTCATGATTGGATGAAATATGGATCTTGGACCCACTAAAAGGTTGTACACTGCAATATTCCAAATTGATGGTGAGGGATGTCAATTTGAACAAAAACAGTGGGAGCGATAATTAATTAAAGTCATAATTATATCGTAAAACATTTTCAAATAAGTCAAAATGAGTTTTTGGACTAAATTGCATATATTTCCTTTTGTAGTACAAATGGCCACCAACAATAATCACTTTCTTTATGATCGGTCCTTGATACGGACAAACTAAATGGGAATAATTCCACGACTGGTTAGGACATTGAGAAGTGTTCTCAATTGAAGAGAAAAAACTCTAAGTCCTAATTATACCAGAACCAGATGAACTCGCTCCCACCACACCAAAGGCTGAAAGGGATGCTTACTAGAAGAATTCTAAGGATGTCATTGATGTGTTGTGCTTGAATGTTGTATTCTCTTAACTATGAGTTGTAGAGACAACATGAGACATATGACGTCTCCAAGGCACTGTCCTAGTATGTCATGACAGAAGGAGATTCAGTTGGTTCTCACACACTCAATGTGATTGGGTATGTGGAAAACCTGACTAGGTTGGGATTCCCTCTGAGTCAAGAGTTGTCTACTGGTATGATACCGCAAATGTTGCGAGAATCATACAGTTCATGATGAACTACAACATGAACAACTTTGACAAGTCATTGCCAAAGTTGTTGGACATGTTGAGGACAGTAGAGGCATAGATGAAAAAAGACAAACCCTAATCTTTTATGTGATCAATGAAGGGTAAGTCTAAAAGGAAAGGTCAAGGGAAAAGCAAAGAAGTGTTCTGATGCTAGCCAGCAACCCAAGTCATCTTCAGCCTCAAGGCATATGGGAAGGGTGAATGAGGGAGGAGAAATTTCCCTCTATATCTGGAAGAACAAAAGAAGATGAAGGAGAGGATGGAGATCTCCACCTTAGGTATCAAGAAATAAACACTTCTTTATCTGAGGTATGTGATACCAAGATATAGATCTGACATATATGATATGTATGATCTAACAAAGAAGTGATGGCCTTTGTGAAAGGACCAAGAAAGAGCACTCATCATTGGAGCAAGTGTTTCTTCCACAGATAGGAGTACCTTTCAGTTTATTTCAACCTAAAGGCATGAAATAGAGTTGAGAACTGCTATTTCTGTTTGCCAATAGAAACACTTTATTGTTGCATTTTTTTGTGACAAGGATGGCTATCAATAAAGTTTATGTTTCAATTTCAAAGATGTGATCTTTGTGGCAATACCTTATTTATCTTGTGGTACATGGTATGCATAAGATAAAATGATACCTAAAATTTATTGATAACTCAAACAACAAATTAGCATTATCATGAGAAATTCATCTCTAGTTTCCACATTGATGGATAAAGCTAGACTCTTTTGGTTTTGAACCATTAAGAGACATGAATATCTTGGACATGATAAATCAATCTTCACTAGTGGTAGTGGGAGAATGATTATCCTATTAGGTATAATACATATGATGTATTTACATACCTATTGGAGCAAATGCTAATACTTCAAATGGTGTTTAGAGAAATACCAATATGAATATCTTGAAGTGTTCAAGAAGATCATGAATGAAATATAAATTTGGCAAAAGTAATAATTCTTGCTGTGATCAATGAATGAGATACTTAAACCAAATGTTTGAGAACCTTATGAGTGATTATGATAGTGTATCATAGAGAACTCATGATTAAGGCATAGTGATGTCTAAATCAAAAGGGAGCCATACTCTAAGGAGTTAAAGGATGATTATCAAATAACTAAATTCTTCTTAAATAGAGAATACCTTACACTAATAAAGGATATTAAGAATCACAAAGTGTTGTGAGTTCTCAAATTCCCTAACAGATACACCTCAAATATATATATGATAAGTTGGTCATATGATGAGTCAACAATGTAGATGATATTGAGGAACCGAATTTTGAGTTATGGTTTATGACCATAAGATCCTAAATGACTTCCATGTGAACCATAGGGTATGACCTTTGTGGTAGCACCCATTGGGATAAAATCCATAAGTGTGAATGAGTCTTAAGCATTAAGACACATGGATGACATTTTGAGAAGGATCATGCTTGTTGATTGCAACTTAATGACTAAGAGATTTGTCATACAAATATTAAAACTGCATTCTTATGAGGAATAAGATAAGGATGTGTATGTGACACAATCTATAAGGTTTATGAATCCATTAGTTAAAATGAAGTCTATAGGTTACAATGGACTAATCAATGTGATTGATTGAGTATAAGAAACTCAGAGATGGGATCTTTACTTTGATAATATAGTCAAAGGGTTTGACTGATATGTCAAAGATAAAGGAGGGATCTGTGATTTAGTGGGAGTGTATTCACATTCCACATATTGATGAGGAATGGAATGTTCTAAAATGGAGACCTTTGTGGAAATATCTTTAAGGGAAGATAGAGAATTTTCCTATGTTATAGGAATAGAGATCTAGAGAGATAGATCTCGAAAACCTCTTGACCTAGAAAAGAGATAGCATACATTGGCAATCTATACTGAAGGGTTCAGTATACATAGATTCAGTGGGAGAAAACTTGTCCATGTTACATGGAGTTAGTATCCCAAGGCCAAGTGTCCAATTTTTATGAAGAATGGGAACACAAAGAATAGATATGGACCTATCATGTATGTAATCATCATGTTATCATGCATGTATGGACATAGCAAGAATAAAATGCATTTATCATCTTGTGTGTAGGACATGACAATATGATATGCTCATCCTAATAACTCATATGTGGGACATGACGAGTGGATGTTTGTCTAGTTCCAGTAAGGGTTACTGGAATACCATGAGAAATTGATAAGTACTTGAGAAGTACTAGTTCTATGGAAATAAGGAAGGGTTCACTGTAAAGCGTTACACTGATGCAAACTTCCAGAAAAGATAGAAAATTTATCGCAAAATATATATGGGATATATAAAAGTGAATGTGTGTTGAAAAATGGAAACATTCCAATAAAGCCATTTTAAAAGGAAATACTGAGTATACGTGCGTTAGAAAACAACAGTAGATACTATATGGATTTGGGAGTTCATAAAGATGAACTTATAGATATTCCAATAAATTATGACAAGTAAGGAGTGCATGGTCATGCACTGAGGCTAAAGGTTAGCAAAGGAAAATTGGATCACATATTACGGAAACTCCATCTCATACGTAAGATGACAGCGAAGAGATGTGAGACATGCAATAATGTCGACTTAGGCAAGGTGTTTCCATAACTCACTGCATTAGCACTAGAGCACAGTAACATGTGGGACATGTTTGAAGATTACTAAGAATATGATTCTGGGGTGATTGGCTTGCAGTGCAAGTGGGAGTCTGTTGGTATGTATGCCCTGAGAGCCAATCATGGGATGATTGGTGGGATACATTGAGATTGATTTTATAAACATCAATGGCAAGCTTCCAATTCATTCTGGTTCAGTCAGTTATGAGATAATGACAAAACATATTGAATGTCTAAAGAATTGTTTTACTCAATGACGTATGCTTTTAGGTTAAGGACCTAAATGATGAGGTCAAACGGATGTTAAGAGTATACATTCTTGTTATGTCCCTAGTCAGATGTCATTGTGGAAGGTTGATAGACAACAATGACACACAAGACTAGATTGTGTATTGGTTGATGACAGAATCTCATTAGTCATGATATAGTAATATCAAACCAAGAACATAGGTACTTGTTAGAGAACAAGTGTATCAGATAGACCCACCATGAGAGTGCGTGACACATGGAACCATGACTTGGTAGTCACAGTCAGCTCTCACAGTGATGGTGGTGAGTGTGATTCTTTGACTTGAAATCACTACACTACACACATGTAATTGGGTACACTTTAACATCATCAAATGCAGTCCTGAAATATAGATTGTTATAAAGGTGATGATTCAATGACTTTGACACATGGGGCTTTTTAGGGATGAGTGATAGATATGGGATTTGTCCCTCCTGAGGGAGTTTGATGTCCATGGCCACTTGATGAGTAGGACTGAGAAAGGCATGCACAAGCATGTGTGAATCAATATGTGATATTGATGTCACACATATCTCATCCATTCTACTCTGAGGTCAAGGAAGTGAATGAACGTTGAAAGGATGATTGTTCCATGCCTTGAGTTCATTCGGGATATCAGTGACAAAGGAATTATACATTCACTGTAACACCAGTCACGGATTTTAGGATTGAAAGTTGTTCTCCAACTTTCCTTTTCACTTGGGTAGCACTGATGTGCAACTAGGCACCACTCTTTGCTTGTGAAGTCATAAGTGTTGGGTTTTTAGGGGAGGCAGAGAAGAAGCGGAAACAAAAACTTTCTCCCTCAAATCCAGAACAAAAGGAATCACGTCAACATCTATGCAATAGGAAAGATGGTTTGTGAATGCATACCTTGTCTCAAGGCTTGCTCGGCGAAAGTACCTCGCGCCTTGCGCGGTCTTCACCTCCGGTCTTGGACGGTGTCTGTGCAGCCCCTGGTTGCACCGGGACTGTCGGGATTGACAGTTGTCCTCCGAGTGACAGAGGTCTCCCGCCTCTGCAGTCGTCCATACAGACTGCCTAGAACTCCGATCTCCTTGTCCCACAAGGAATCGGAAGGAGTCGCACCCTCCTGTTGGTGTACTAGTCGCCAACACACTCTCCTGCCACCAGTCGCTTTCTGCAGTTGTCTTTCCCTTTCTATGCCTCCCTTATCGGGTAGCACTTGCTCGGGCTCTCTCTCGGTTACCAAAACCAGAGAGAATGACAACTTCACAGAGCAACTGGTTGCACTGAGTTGTACTTTGAGAAGCCCCCAATACCCCTATATATATAGGAGGGTGATGGGATAGGGTTCTCTATCTCGAGCAATGCGGGACTAAAGTAGGAGTAGAAGGGTTCGAGATTTTCCACTAAAACAACCATCTCACAACCTGAACTGATCGTTTCATTCCTGAAATGGTCTGTTGGGGATCTGAGCCGGTCGGTTGACACCTCAACTGATTAGTTGGGACCCATGAAACGGTCGGTTCATTTCTGAACCGGTCGGTTCGTGGTCCTGATCAGTTCCTGATTGACTTTCCTTCTTTTTTTTCTAATTGGTATCAAATACCAATCCTTGTTCCAATCAAATTGGGAAAGTGAAACGAAAGGAAATTTCTCACCAATCTTACTTTCCCAACTTGCCCGGTTGGACTTGAATCGATCGTTTCAACACTTGAATGAATCGCTTCACCCTGTCCATGAGCCGATCGACTCACCATTTGAGCCGATCGGTTCACCTAGCTCAGTCGATCGGTTCATCACATGAGCCGATCGATTGGGAATGCAGATTGTGTAGAATCTGTCAATTGCAGTTTCAATCAATCTGATACTCTAATCAATCAGTCCAACACCTTGAACACTATGATACTGAGCTATCAATTGATTGAGTGTTTAATTGAACTACTAAACTCTTTAGTAATCAATCTAAACATTTTTTGTGGACAAACTCCTATTCCAGGTTAAATCATGTGTGTGACCCTACAGGTCCATTTCACGTTGGCAGTGAAAGTCCATAACACTTATGACTTCACAAGCAAAGAGAGGTGCCTAGTCACACATCAGTGCTACCCAAGTGAAATAGAAAGTTGGAGAACAAATTTCAATCCTACAATCCGTGAATGGTGTTACAGTGAATGTATAATTCCTTTGTCACTGATATCCTGAATGAACTCGAGGCATGGAACGGTCATCCTGTCAACATTCATTCATTTCCTTGATCTCAGAGCAGACTGGGTGAGATGTGTGTGACATCAATATCACATATTGATTCACACATGCATGTGCATGCCTTTCTCAATCCTACTCATCAAGTGGTCAAGGACATCAAACTCCCTCAGGAGGGACAAATCCCATATCTATCACTCACCCCTCAAAAGCCCCATGTGTCAAAGCCACCCAATCATCACCTTTATAACAACCCATGTTTCAGGACTACGTTTGATGATGTCAAAGTGTACCCAATGACATGTGTTGAGTGTAGTGATTTCAGGTCTAAGAATCACACTCACCACCATCACTATGAGAGCTGACTGTGACTACCAAGTCATGGTTCCATGTATCACTCTCACGGTGGGTCTGTCCGGTACCTTGTTCTCTAGAAAGTACCTATGTGCTTGGTTTGATATCACTATATCATGACTAATGAGATTTTGTCATCAACCAACACACAATCTAGTCTTTAGTGTTATTGATGTCTATGGTTATTTCCACAATAACAACCGACTAGGGACCAAACAAGAATGTATACTATTTACATCTGCATGATCTCATCGTTTAGGTCCTTAACCTAAAAGCATACGTCATTGAGTAAAATCATTCTTTAGACATCTATCATGTTACACCATCATCTCAGAAACAGTTTAAACATATAGATTGGAAATTGCCTTTATTATTATTCAAATCATTTACAAAGTATCCCATTACAATCATCATATGACTTGCTCTATGGGCATACATACCAACAATAAGTGTTATGGACTTTCACTGCCAACGTGAAATGGGCCTGTAGGGTCACACACATAGGATTTAACCTAGAAGAGGAGTTTATCCACGAATGATGTTTAGATTGTTTACTAAATGTGTTTAGTAGTTCAATTAAACATTCAATCAATTGACTTGACTCAGAATCACCAAGTTCAAGTGTTGGAATAACTAATTTGGGTGTCAGATTGATTGAAAACTACATTGACCGATTTCTACACAACCTGGATTACCAACCGACTGGTTCAAGCTGTTAAACCAATTGGCTCAGGGTCAAGTGAGATGACCAGTTCAAGTGTTGAACCGATTGGTTCAGCTGGAAGATCTAGTATGGGAAAGTTAGGTTGCTGAGAAAATATTTTTGTTTCACTTGTACAATTCGATTGGGACAAGTAATCTTTGGATTAATTGGAAACAGAAAGAGGAAAGACAATTGGGAACTGCCCTGGGAAGTGAAACAATCAGTTCATGAATGAAACGATCGATTCAGCTTTCCAAAATGATTGGTTCATGAGATGAACCGATCGGTTTAGTCCCCAAACGATCAGTTTGTTTGTGAAATGACCGGTTCACCTGCCTCAGTGTATCAATTTGTGGAAATTCTGGACCCTTCTATGCTCGCTTTAGTCCCGCATTGCATGGGGTTGAGGGGTATTGGGGGCTTCTCAGATAAAACAACTCAGAACATCAGTTGTTCTGCAAAGTTGTCCTCTTTGGTTGTACATGGTAACCGAGAGAGCCCAAGCAAGTGCTACCCGACTAGGGAGGCATAGTGAGGGAAAGACAACTGTAGGATGACAACTAGTGGCGGGAGAGCACGTCGGTGACTAGTACTCCGAAAGAAGGGGATGACTCCTTCCAGTGTCATGTAGGACAGGACGACTGGAGTTCCCGGCGATCCATGTCGACTACTATAGAGGCGGGAGATTTCTGCCGCTCGGAGGACAACCGTCAGTCCGGGTGCGACCAGGAGCTTCACAGACATCGCCCAAGACCAAAGGCGAAGGCCGCGCTCTCCGTGAGGTAATGTCACTGAGCAAGCCTCAAGACAAGGTACGCCTCTACAAACCATCCTTCCTACCGTATAGATGTTGATGATATCTCTTTGGGTTCTGGGTTTGGGGAGAAAATTTTTGTTTCTGCTTCCATCTCTGCCTTCCCTAAAACCCAACACCTAGTACTACTCCAAGTTGAACATGCTTAACTATGGAGTTCTTTAGTGATGGGATCCCAGAAAAGGAGGTGCACCTTGGTGATATGGGTAGTCCAATCATCCCTTTTAAGATCATCTTATCTGAGGCCTCAAATCCTGGGATGTTACAATCTCCCCCACTTAGACTCTTGACATCCTCATCAAGGCTCAACTATGTGGCCTCATAATCCATCCTCATTTCAGTGTAGAACCAAATGTCCCATGTACACCCAGATTCTGACCATGGCTACCAGTGCAAGGGTGGCTCCATCAACTAGGATAGCCCTTTCCAACATGTCTGGACCACACGACTCAAAGACTAGATGTCACAAGCCCAAGTGGACCCCACCTATTAGAGCAGAATTGGCTCTGATACCATTTGTAACACTCGAGTCCACTGCCCAAGGTTCTTGTAGAGTTTCAGGAATGATGACTGGCCCCACAGATCACCATTGGCCTTAACTGCGTACTTTGTTCTCAATCACACGCAAGTCGGGGTCAACTTCTTGACTGGTCACCCATCCTAGTACTACTCTAATCTAAGCATGCTTAACTATGGTGTTCTTTAGTGATGGGATCCCAGAAAAGGAGGTGCAAATTGGTGATATGGGTAGTCCAATCATTCCTTTTTAGATCATCTTATCTGAGGCCTCAAATTATGGGATGTTATCGGTTGATAGGTGCTTAGCACCATAGCTGGCAATACCAACCTTAACTAAGTCACCTCCTTCCTTAGGAAGAATGTTCTGATAATTAAAGGTTCATCTATAACTAGAAACAAAATAAGAAACACCATAAAAATCAAAATCCCAAACAAGTTTATCTTCTTAATGCTTAAATCACCATTTTTAAGCAAGAACAAGAGCTAACAAGCTTATAGTAAACAATATAAGTAAGAGGGTTATAAAACTCACCTCTAATAAGAAGAACAGAATTTTAGAAGTAAGAAAATCCAGCCAAGAAGGGAGAAAACCCAAGAAGAAGCTCTGATCTCATCCAAGTAGGCACCCTTCTTCACAAGGAATCCAAACCCTAGAAGAAGAAGCAAGAAAGGTAGGATCTTGAGCTCTAAAAAAGTTCTAGCATGGAATAGCAGAGTTCCAACTTGGAGGAAGGTCTAAGGAAGAGAATAGCAAGAAAAATATGTTGACTCAAGGTCAATTAGGTCAATGTTGACTCATGTCTAAATTGACTAAACCCATGTTTTGATGATGACTAACCATTCCACATATTGGTGTCTAATGTCTCTACTTGAGTGATTTCATATTAGGTATAGACACACTCCAAATGCCCTAACTTGTGCATCTCAAATTGGAGAAAAGATAAGTCAAAGTCATACAAGTGCACGTTTTTGTAATATGATGTATATCCATTAGAATCATGTTGTAAATCACTTGTAATGATTGTATGACTTGTAATTAAGATTAGAAAAATATCAGGAGCACTTAGATCGAATATTAGAGCACTTTAGATGCAACTTTGAAAATTGATTACAGGCACTTTGTCGGTCGAGTTTCCCAGCCTGAAAACTCGACTGATCATCCTTGATCAATTTTCTGGAGATTGCATCGGTCGAGTTGTGTTTACACAGAACTCGAATGATGGAGTAACTGGCCAAATCGATTTTCATTGGTCGGTCGAGTTTCCTCATGACAAACTCGACCGATGGTATGAATATTGACTTTGTCTTTAACTCTATCGGTCGAGTTACACTTATAGAAACTCGACCGATTACACTGTACGGAAAAGTGCAGAAAAGTGCTTCTAGCCGTTGTGGAGTTGCAACAAGTGAAAATATATCTGTTGCAAGCCACAAAATGGCTAGTTTTCATTCACAAGTGTTCCCAAAGGCTAAGAGGCATCCCCAGCTATAAATAGGACCCCTTGGGCTTCATTCCAAGGTTGAGCATTCATTGCAAACTCTATGTGAGGTTCCTATTCTATAGTTGAGTGCTTCCTATAGCCTCCTCTCTCTCTCTAAGCTTAATCACTTGCTACATCCATTAGAGTGAGTCGAAAATCTGTAAGAGAGCTAGTCCTACATTTATATCTTGTGAGGCTCTCACTTCCACCGCCTCCTTTTTATCTTTTCAATCAAGAAGATGAAGGTTCTCTCTCTTGTCCAAGAGAGGTGAAGAAGAACAAGGGAAGGTGTCCCTTGGTGAAGATCAAGGCTAAAGACTTGGAGCTAGAGTGGGTAAGCCCTTGGTGAAGGCAGAAGACTCCTTGCTCAAGTGGGTAAGTCCTTGGTGGAAGCTTCTCCGAGTGAAGGTGAAGTCAAAAGCTGAAGATCCAAGAAGAGTGGGTGATCCCTGCAAGGCTGAAGACTTGTGCAAGAGTGGGTAAGTCCTTGGAGAAGACCGAAGACTCTTTCAAAGTGGGTAAGTCCTTGGTAAGGTTGAAGACTCTTTGTATTGGATAGGCAAGTCTTTTGTTTGGTCATGCAATGTATGTCTTATGAATGAATATAAGAGTGCAATAGTTTGGAAGTCCTAGAGGTTGGCCTCTCTAGGTAAGTGGACTGACACACTTCTAGTTTGAAGTGTGGAACCACTCTAAATAGCTTGTCTAATTGGTGCATGTTCAATCTCTCTCTCCCTTGCTATGTATGTTTTAGTTGCACACAAAATTCCTATTTAGCAACCTTATCTTGTGATATATCTTGAAGGTTTAATGAGTTTTGTTTAAGTGCTTTCAGCTCTATTCACCCCCCCCCTCTAGAGCATCCAATCACCCATCTAGGATCCAACAATTGGTATCAGAGTGGGTCTTCTCCAAGCATACTTCAACAAGTAGGAGAAGATGGGTGACTACCAAGGAGGGAGATATTCTATCAGCCTACCAATCTTTGATGGGAGCAATTTCCTCTATTGGAGAAGAAGGCTTCAATTCTACATCCAAGGATCAAGTCTTGAGATGTGGCAGATGGTGAACAGCCCATACATGCAACCAAAGACAAAGATTGAAGAATGGGATGAAGCTACCTTGATGAAAGCAACCTTGAATGCTAGAGCAATGCACATCTTATATGCATCCATGACCCCCACTGAGTTCAACCGGATTTCTTCATGTGAAACAGCCTATGAGGTATGGAGAAAGCTTTGCATCACTTATGAAGGGACAGATCAAGTGAAGGAAAGCAAAGTCTACATGCTCAAAGGGCTTCTTGAGAACTTCAAAATGGGAAAGGAGGAGAGCATAGACAACATGTACTCAAGGCTCAACACCATCATGAATGGTCTTACTGTTCTAGGACATCCTATGTCTAGTGGAGAGATCAATTCAAAGATTCTTAGAATTCTCCCCAAGAGATGGAAACCCAAGGTGACTTCTATTGAAGAAGAAAGGTCTCTTAAGGATATTCCTATTGAAGAGCTCATTGGAAATCTACAAGCACATGAAGTTACACTTGACAAGAGGGAGGAAGTAGAAAGATAAGAGAAGAAAGAGCTAAAGAGAATGAAGAAGGCTGAAATGAAGGCTCAAATTGAAGCTATCGTGGAACAAGTCTCTCCATTCTCTCAAGCTAAACAAGATGCCATGTATTCCAATGGTAAATTCTACAAAATCAAGTCCTCCTCCATCTGGTGCTTCACATGTTGAAAGAAGGGTCACTACAAGGAAGATTGCCCACAAGGCAAAAAGACCCATCTTCACAAGAAGAAATGGCAATCAAGCTCAAGTGGCTCCTCCAACTCAAGCTCAAGTGAAGATTCAAGTGAAGGATCAAGCTCAAACTCTAGTGATGAAGGAGAATGCCATTTTGCTCTTATAGCATCAACAAGTGAAGACTCAAGTGAGGTAAATCTAAACTCTTTAGTTAAAGAATCTTTGATTGCTATTATTCATGTTATTTGTGCCTCTCTTAAGTCTTCTAAAAGGAAAAAGAAAAAGCTTGCTAAAATTGTCGATAATTTGCATGTAGAATTAGATGATCTTGAACATGCTAATTCTTGCTTGCTTGATGATAAAAATGATTGTCTTAGTCAAGTAGATTCTCTTAAACTTGAAAATGCTAGTTTGCTTGATAAGATTAGATTTCTAGAAGCTCAACCCATTATTCCTAGTTCTAATGAAGAGCATACTTTAATTGTTGATTCTCTCATGCATGATATTGATGTTCTTAAATCTGAAAACAAGGACAAAGACTTTGTTTTGCATGAATTAGAAATAGAAAATGCCTCCTTGCTTGCTAAAATCAATGGGCATGAATCTTGTTCTAGTTATACTAATAGAGAGAATGATGTTGTTGATCTTCATATTGATAGAGATTCTTATTTAACTAAAGCTCTTTGCTTAGAAAATGATCTTCTGCATGCTAGAGATGATATTAATCAATTGTCTTCTACTATTGCTTCTCTTAAGCATGATAATGATAGTTCGAGATCTTCTTTGCAAAGATTCTTGGTTGGTAAAAAGAGTCTTATTGACATCCTACATCATACTACTAAACAAATTGGTAGACATGGTTTAGGGTATGATAGTAGTCAAGGGAACAACAAAGATAAAGGACCTCCAATATTCCATTGAGAATCCTCTAGTTCCAAGACTATGGGCACATGCAACTATTGCAATGAAATTGGTCATTATTCTACTTGTTGTCCTTTTAGGAAAGCACCCAAGAGCAATAGGACTTGGGTTGCTAAGCTAACCTCTACGGACCCAAAAATATGATTGGGGACCATTTCATCTTTCTTCTTGTATGTACTTGCAAATGGATTGATTTGAGCTATTGAATTGCAAATTGACTTCTCAATCCACATGAAAGAAGAAAGATGAGATGGGTAGAGGGTGACAACAAGTGGAAAAGGAATGATAAGTACAAAGGTAAAGGTTTTATTGCTTATAACCATTTCAAACTTGTTTTTTGTCAAGCTAGTGTGCACTATACATATGGTTTTTGATTCAAAAGTGGTATTTTGTGTTTCTCTTCACACTCTTGCTCAAAAACTATTTCTAATGCTTCTATAGTGCATTACTAACTTGCTTAGACATGTTTGGATATGGTTTGTATTTTTAGCATGCCTTTAAATATGTTTTTATGAAATATATGTGCTTTTTGATAGTTGCTCTGTCGGTCGAGTTTGCCCTGCTTGAAACTCGACCGATTGGCACCAATGGGAGTTGCCAACAGCTGTCATCGGTCGAGTTGTCAATGAACAGAACTCGACCGATAACACTGTGCACAGAATATAAATTTGGCTTATTGAGTGAGAATTTCCCTCTCAACTAGATTTTCTCAATCAATAGCCTTATTCTTTGGCACTCTCATTTGGTACCTTTATATATGCATATTGCCATGTTCTAAATTGCCTATCTTGCTTACAACTCTATCTCTCTAATTGCTCTAAATTGGTATATCCATATCTTGCAATTACTTGCTTTGAGTTGTTTTGCAGGTTTTGATGATGATCTCTTTGGATCTCTTAGTTGTGTCTAAAAATTGCTTCCATTGTGCTCTAACTTGCTACATCTATCTAGGTGTATATCTTGTTTCGATACAACCTTGAGGTTCTTAGTGGAAATCATCTTTTGGTAAGGATGCATATTTGTATGTGACTTATATCCTTTCATGCTTCTAAAATTGCATATCTCTTTGTTTGGATATATCTCTACATCTACTCATAGCTTGCTCTTTAACTTGTGCACCTCTTGCTATGATCTAGATCCTACCAGTAGTCATACCTTGTGATATCATCTACTAGTAGTTCATATACATGTAGTTCTAACATTGTTTATAATTGGCATCTTTGCTCATCTATATTCTATGCTTGTATCTTGTTTCATACATGCTCAAGATTGTTCCTTGAATTGCATATCTACTATCTTGCGTTGCGTGCATAACATTGTGATGCAGGGTACATAGATCTACATTGTATGTAGAAATTGGAGTATTTTTGGATTTTATGCAGGTTTTGCTCCAGTTTCAGTTTTATGTGCAAGACTAGTGTTTTTCATGCAAAAATAGCCTTCTGAGCAAGACTCATTGCTTTGTGATGAGCTCTGATGATTTTTGGTCAAAATCTGTCATCTTGAGGGTCAAAATTGTGTTTTATTGTTTTTCTGCAGCACTTTATCTTGCTTTTTGGGTTGTTCAAGTATATGCTTTAACTTGCTTTTCTTTCTATGCTTGGACAAGCCCCTATTTGTGCTCTTCTACTCTCATTATATATATTTGTGTTATCTCCCTTCTCTTTAACAAGTGATGTTTCTTATTTCTTCATAACCCCACTTTTTGAAATGACAAAGGGGGAGAAAGGTATGTCTTCTTTTAAAAAAGGAAGAAGGCATGTCTTACATGAAGAAGAGAAGTATGTTCATGTAAAGGGGAAAAGGTAAATGGGAGAAGATATATATGTGTAGAACATATATGAGTAGAAGACATAGTATTCTATAAATGTTATGAAAGATAACCATGCAGGAGAAATAGCATCAATTGAGGGGGAGTATGAGAACTCCATGTACATCAATTGAGGGGGAGCATATGAGCTCAATCCTTTTGAAACCCTAGGTTTCTCCAAAGGTATGATTTTGCTTTAAAGCTTTCAATACATTTATGGAATGGTTTGTCATCTTCAAAAAGGGGGAGATTTTTGACTCAAGGTCAATTAGGTCAATGTTGACTCATGTCTAAATTGACTAAACCCATGTTTTGATGATGACTAACCATTCCACATATTGGTGTCTAATGTCTCTACTTGAGTGATTTCATATTAGGTATAGACACACTCCAAATGCCCTAACTTGCGCATCTCAAATTGGAGAAAAGACAAGTCAAAGTCATACAAGTGCATGTTTTTGTAATATGATGTATATCCATTAGAATCATGTTGTAAATTACTTGTAATGATTGTATGACTTGTAATTAAGCTTAGAAAAATATCAAGAGCACTTAGATCGAATATTAGAGCACTTTAGATGCAACTTTGAAAATTGATTACAGGCACTTTGTCGGTCGAGTTTCCCAGTCTGAAAACTCGACCGATCATCCTTGATCAATTTTCTGGAGATTGCATCAGTCGAGTTCTATTTACACAGAACTCGACCGATGGAGTAACTGGCCAAATCAATTTTCATTGGTCGGTCGAGTTTCCTCAGGACAAACTCGACCGATGGTCTGAATATCGACTTTGTCTTTTACTCTATCGGTCGAGTTACACTTATAGAAACTCGACTGATTACACTGTACGGAAAAGTGCAGAAAAGTGCTTCTAGCCATTGTGGAGTTGCAACAAGTGAAAGTATATCCGTTGCAAGCCAAAAAATGGCTAGTTTTTGTTCACAAGTGTTCCCAAAGGCTAAGAGGCATCCCCAGCTATAAATAGGACCCCTTGGGCTTCATTCCAAGGTTGAGCATTTATTGCAAACTCTATGTGAGGTTCCTACTCTACAGCTGAGTGCTTCCTACAGCCTCCTCTCTCTCTCTAAGCTTAATCACTTGCTACATCCATTAGAGTGAGTAGGAAATCTATAAGAGAGCTAATCCTACATGTATATCTTGTGAGGCTCTTATCTTTTCAATCAAGAAGATGAAGGTTCTCTCTCTGGTCCAAGAGAGGTGAAGAAGAACAAGGGAAGGCGTCCCTTGGTGAAGATCAAGGCTGAAGACTTGGAGCTAGAGTGGGTAAGCCCTTGGTGAATGCAGAAGACTCCTTGCTCAAGTGGGTAAGTCCTTGGTGGAAGCTTCTCCGAGTGAAGGTGAAGTCAAAAGTTGAAGATCTAAGAAGAGTGGGTGATCCCTGCAAGGCTGAAGACTTGTGCAAGAGTGGGTAACTCCTTGGAGAAGGTTGAAGACTCTTGCAAAGTGGGTAAGTCCTTGGTAAGGTTGAAGACTCTTTGTATTGGATAGGCAAGTCTTTTGTTTGGTCATGCATTGTATGTCTTATGAATGAATATAAGAGTGCAATAGTTTGGAAGTCCTAGAGGTTGGCCTCTCTAGGCAAGTGGACTGACACACTTCTAGTTTGAAGTGTGGAACCACTTTATATATCTTGTCTAATTGGTGCATGTTCAATATCTCTCTCCCTTGCTATGTATGTTTTAGTTGCACACAAAATTCCTATTTAGCAACCTTATCTTGTGATATATCTTGAAGGTTTAATGAGTTTTGTTTAAGTGCTTTCATCTCTATTCACCCCCCCTCTAGAGCATCCAATCACCCATCTAGGATCCAACAAAATAGAGAAGGAAGGAAGAAAACAACTTGCCTTAGTCAAAATCCCTAGAAGATGACCTTAGAAACCCTAGGTAGGGTTAGATGGAGCTCTAGTAGACCTTCTTCTCCAAAAAGAGGTTGTCTTATACCTTAGAGCACTTGGTTCTACAGAAAACTAGAGTGGAGTCATTTCTCCAGGTTAGAGGAAAGACAATGCAAGCAAAGGTTTCATACTTGGATAAGGAAGAGGTAGGTATAGCCCATGGATAAGGATGGAAGCAAGCATGAGGAGTACAAGTAGCTTCCCCATGTGCTCATGGCCTTAAACTATTAAGGATATACAAGAAACCACATAAGAAGCTCCCCCAACATTCATGGAGACCTTATTAGGCATTGTTATTTGAATTTCCAAGCCAAATAAATAAACTATTGCTTGATAACTCCTAAAGGTAGCTCATCCATAAAGGGGTAAAACCTAAAATGTCATTGAAGAAAATACCTCCAAACTAAGAAACAATTGAGTAATCCATGGCTCAACGAGCTCAAGAACGATAATATAACATTCAAGGACCATAATTCAAGTAAAAAATTGCAAATCAAACCTCTCAATTGGGTAAATTGCATAAAAGTCCAGAATGTGAATAAAATTACATAACTTGCACAAACAGTGTCCAAATTGGACCAGATTTGAAACTTAAGCTTTTCATAAGATTCCAAAGCATATCACAAGGTTATATTAGAGTTATAAAATTTAATTATGGTAATTTACCATGATCAACCATTTAAGCAAAGTTAGGGGTCACACACTTCCATTGTGATATGTGCAAGTGCATGTGTTTATATATATATATATATATATATATATATATATATATATATATATATGTGTGTGTGTGTGTGTGTGTGTGTGTGTGTGTGTGTGTGTATGTATGTATGTATGTATGTATGTATGTATATATATACATTTAGTCAAAAGTTGAAGATCCAAGAAGAGTGGGTGATCCCTACAAGGCTGAAGACTTGTGCAAGAGTGGGTAAGTCCTTGGAGAAGGCTGAAGACTCTTGCAAAGTGGGTAATTATTTGGTAAGGTTGAAGACTCTTTGTATTGGATAGGCAAGTCTTTTGTTTGGTCATGCATTGTATGTCTTATGAATGAATATAAGAGTGTAATAGTTTGGAAGTCCTAGAGGTTGACTTCTCTAGGCAAGTGGACTAACACACTTCTAGTTTGAAGTGTGGAACCACTCTAAATATCTTGTCTAATTGGTTCATGTTCAATCTCTCTCTCCCTTGCTATGTATGTTTTAGTTGCACACAAATTCCTATTTAGCAACCTTATCTTGTGATATATCTTGAAGGTTTAATGAGTTTTGTTTAAGTGCTTTCAGCTGTATTCATGCCCCCCCCCTCTAGAGCATCCAATCACCCATCTAGGATCCAACAAAATAGAGAAGGAAGGAAGAAAACAACTTGCCTTGGTCAAAATCCCTAGAAGATGACCTTAGAAACCCTAGGTAGGGCTAGATGGAGCTCTAGTAGACCTTCTTCTCCAAAAAGAGGTTGTCTTCTACCTTAGAGCACTTGGTTCTGCAGAAAACTAGAGTGGAGTCATTGCTCCAGGTTAGAGGAAAGAGAATGCAAGCAAAGGTTTCATACTTGGATAAGGAAGAGGTAGGTATAGCCCATGGATAAGGATGGAAGCAATCATGAGGAGTACAAGTAGCTTCCCCATGTGCCCATGGCCTTAAACTATTAAGGATATACAAGAAACCACACAAGAAGCTGCCCCAACGTTCATGGAGACCTTATTAGGCATCGTTATTTGAATTTCCAAGCCAAATAAATAAACTATTGGTTGATAACTCCTAAAGGTAGCTCATCCATAAAGGGGTAAAACCTAAAATATCGTTGAAGAAAATACCTCCAAGCTAAGAAACAATTGAGTAACCCATGGCTCAACGAGCTCAAGAACGATAATATAACATTCAAGGACCATAATGCAAGTAAAAAATTGTAAATAAAACCTCTCAATTGGGTAAATTGCATAAAAGTCCAAAATGTGAATAAAATTGCATAACTTGCACAAACAGTGTCCAAATTGGACCAAATTTGAAACTTAAGCTTTTCATAAGATTCCAAAGCATATCACAAGGTTATATTAGAATTATAAAATTTAATTATGGTAATTTACCATGATCAACCATTTAAGCAAAGTTAGGGGTCTCACACTTCCATTGTGATATGTGCAAGTGCATGTGTTTATATATATATATATATATATATATATATATATATATATATATATATATATATGTATATATATATATATCTGTGTGTGTGTGTGTGTGTGTGTCTGTATGTATGTATGTATGTATGTATGTATGTATGTATGTATGTATATACATTTACACCGGGACAAACCAGCAAGACACCAGCAATTTTATAATTTTTATCACCTTTAGATGCATAACCTATACGTGTCCAAATGAGCTCAAATTTTATATATAGTATGTTCATATTATATGTAATAATAAAAATAGTTTAGATTTTAAAATAAACATTGCATGAAGGAAAACAACTTGAGTTTATTCAATCTCTGGTACACTCAAGTGTATTCGATCTCCGATACACTTGAGTGTATTCTAGCCTAACTCTCTCTCATTATATATATATATATATATATATATATATATATATACATATATAGATACATATATACATATATATGTGTATATATATACATATATATACATATATACATATATATATATATATGTATATATATACATATATATACATATATATACATATATATACATATATATACATATATATATATATACATATGGGTATATATATATGTATGTATATATAGATATATAGAGAGAGAGAGAGTCAGGCTAGAATACACTCGAGTGTACAGATCACATCGTGCACCTCAATGGGGTTTTCCTATCTAGACCATATTTTTACAAAATCTAGTCCATTGATCTTCATTATTACAATATTAGTAGGGCCCATACAAAATTTGAGCCCATTTGGATGAGTGTAAGTCACTCATATAAGGACAATAAAATCGACACAAAAAACTAATTTAAAATGTCAAATTTTTGTCCCCTTTAGGTGCATGACATATAAGTGTCCAAATGAGCTGAAATTTATTAAACAATATGTTCTTAAGATGTTTAAGAAGATCAATGATTTAGATTTTTAAAATAACTACATTATGATGGAAAAGAATCGAGGTTTATAGAGTCTCTAGTACACTCAAGTGTATTCTATATTCTCTCTCTCTCTCTCTCTCTCTCTCTCTATATATATATATATATATATATATATATATATAGAGAGAGAGAGAGAGAGAGAGAGATAGAGAGAGAGAGAGTCAGGCTAGTGTACACTCGAGTGTATCGGAGGCACCATACACCTCAGTCATTTTTAAAGATGCAGTAACTTTTTGAAAATTCTAAACTGTTGATCTTCTTAAATATCTTAAGAACATTTTATATAATAAATTTTAGCTCATTTGGATACTTATAGTTCATGCATCTAAAGGAGGCAAGAATCATGCATTTTAAATTAGTTTTGTGCGTCGATTTTGTTGTCCTTGGATGAATGACTTACACTCATCCAAATGAGCTCAAATTTTATATGTGGCCTATTATTATTGTAACCATGAATATCAATGGATTGGATTTTGGAAAGACAAGGTCTATGTAATGACCCCGCCTCCTGATAACCCTCAATTAAGGGAGACCAAGAGATCAGAGCCATTATCCCAATTAACAAGATCAAAGGTTCGACAAATAATCAATAACAATTATCAAATTTTTACCAACTAAACTGAAAACTGGTGTAGAATAAAACGTTTCATACCTTTTTAAAACTTTGGTAAACTACTCTATCCGCATCATGGATTCATTCTATCTAATCCTCCTTGCACTTTATTTCTTATTTCCACAATGTGTCACTTTACTATTTGTTCTTTCAATTGTTGTACCTAAAACGCCGACAAACAAAATGTTGGTCGGCATATAGGAATATGTTGGTATGTGGGAACAACCAAAATTTCACAAATATAGCTGACAATTTAATTATCACAATCAGGGTAATTAGCAAACCAATTACATTTTCTATGTGTCATTCTCCACCGCTTTTACCCTAACCCTGGAATACCCCTCTAGGGTTTCTCTTTTGCCATTGACTTAAGGCCACCTTCTCAATCCCGATCTTGGTTCCTAGGGGTCACCTCCCATGGTGCCCCATAGTCATGCAACATAGACCACCTTCTCATTCCCGAGCTTGGTGTCTGGGGTCACCTCTCATGGTGCCCATTGGTCTACCCTCTTGGGCCTGACCTTTATAGCATCTTCCATCAGGGTGGCATGTAGGTGCGAGAATACACATGTATTTATAATTGTGATAACCATAGTGACTTTATAATTGTAGTATGAACATCCAAACTGTTTAGTCTCAATTAATGTGATTAACCATCCAAAAAACCCTCGAAAAAACTAATGTGCTTAATCCTAATTAACCACATACATGTCAAGCTGTCTTGAATGCAGAATTAACCCAAACAAGCAAGTAATCCAGAATCAAGCAAGCAAGTATACAATTTGGCCCTAAAATATACATCCAATATTCACTATCATGGATCATGATATCCAAGTCTAATAGGCCTAATCGTGCCCTAGGGTTACTAGCCCTTTTTGGGGTTTTTCCCATAATTAGGGTTTCACTTCCTTTTTACCACTTTTACTTTACTTTTATCCAAATATCCATCAAACCCTAATTATCTCATCTTATTTATCACAAAAGATTCTAAGATCATCTTTTAGCAACATGAAACCCTAAATTTGGATTATAAATATTTTTCTTTTCTTTTTCTCTTATTTAGGGTTTCTAAGTATATTATTCATCATATTAGGTTTAAAACCCTAAACCTTGCAATTCCATCATCAAAATAGGTTAAAATCAATCTTTATCATTAATCAAGTTAACCATGCTCGAATTAATCTATTTGCAATATTAAATCTATCCTTGATTAACAATTAGGGTTTCTAACCACAAATTAATACTCTTTCCATCCAAATTAGATACTTTTGCTAAAAGAGATAGATTTAGCCTTTCAAACCATTTTTAACTTGTTCCTCACATTTTTCTAATCAACTTTCATGTATACACTTTTTTCATCATATTTTTCTAATAAAATATATGATTTTAGCGAGAAAAATTGTTTTTCTGATTAATAACTAATTCTTAGAAAAAAAAGGGTTCGCTGGATCCATGATCCGTTGGTCCACTCAGGATCCAATGGCTCAGGATTCGCGTGCCAACTTTGATTTTAGGTTGCGAAGGATGGAAATGTCCTCACCTGGATAGACGCATACGGGAGGGTACTAGGGTAATTTTGTGGGGTCGTCTTCTTCATCACCTCGCGATGAGTCCCTGTTCACGAGCCAGCCTCTGAGAACAGTCAACCTGTATGTTGACTTTGAGTATCTGGCCACCCCAGCAACTGAAGAAGACCTCGCGCTCTCCGCCACTCCTTACCGAACTCGAAGGCGACCTTGATTGCTCTGTTACCTGCTTGTAGTGCTCAGACGGCAGAGGTATTCTCCGGCGAGAAGGGCAGTCTGGTCAGGGTACAGGTTGGGAGTTTTTCCGCAATTGGTTGCTCCCATCGACTGGCTTCATCATTGCGGACTCACAGGGGTGTTCTAGGTTATGCACATGGTGTGTATCCCCCCCCCTATATATATAATATGTATATATATATATATATATATATATATATATATATATCCACACATGGCTATCGAGAAGCCCCAAATTGGGAAAAATGCTTGGAGGCAACGAAACACAGGGAAACTACGGGTAGATCAGCTCGGATTGATCCCCCAGATCTATTGGGAACGTTTGCTGCCTCTGACGTGTCTTGGCTTGCAATAAATCCGATTTGGAAAACTCTACTCTACGGTTCTGACTTTCCTTATTTGTCCTGAGGTAGGTGATGATCTCCTGATCATCGGATCTCGATCCCACGGTTATAAGCTCACATAAACCATTTATTTTAGGGATTTTCAAAAATCCATATCTCTTAAACCGAGTGCCCAATTAATCCCAAATTTTGAGGGAAACTTAGTAACGATTTAATCTACCTCTTTGCCAAAATTGGGCTCATTATCTAAAAGAAAACGTGCATTTTATTTAGGTGCAAGATATTACTCAAATATGTATATTTCTCACCTATTCTCTCTTTCTTATTTTCTTATTTTCTTATTTCCCATTATTTCTATTCCTTATAATCCAAGAAAGCAAGTGGGGTTCGAATTATTACTCATCATGACCAAACCCTCACTTCTCACTTTATTTCTGGCATTACCTCCTTTATTTTGAATATTCTACTTATTTTTTATTAAAAATCTCTTTTCAAGGATTTCTCTTTATCTCTCTTTTATTTTCCTTATTGGAATTCCTTTTAACATTAGAAACCTCATAGACACGAAAATCCATTAAAGATACCTCTTTTCACTTATTTCTCACATTTTATCATTGTTTTCAATTCCTTTCTTAATAAAGAAATATTTAATTGATCTTTTCTTTTCTTATTGCATTATCTTTACAACGTTAGACTCCTTGAATCCCAAGGAACCCAAGAGGCACAAAATCCACCTTTGGATTACACTCTTTCCTTCTAGAGGTTTCTACATTTGTCTTTTCTCCATTTCTTATTAATAATGGAGTTCCTTTTGTCTCTTCCTTGTTATTGGGCCCAATAGCCAATAAAGCCCATTAAGCAACTATCAAGGCTATTATAAATGAAATCCATTGATTCAAATCAAATTACATCATTATTTTCTCATTTATCTTTATTAAGAGAAATTGCATTTCTCAAAAAGAACCCAAAAAATTGGGGTTGTAACAGTCTAGATAGGCAAACAAATATGTACACTCGAGTGTATTCTAGCCTGACTCTCTCTCTCTCTCTCTCTCTCTCTCTCTCTCTCTATATATATATATATATATATATATATATATATATATATATATATATATAAATATATATATATATATATATTCACATATATATGTATATATATATGGGATTATATTTAATACCTATAGGGTGACATGAAATTCACTATCTGTGCCACCTAAAAAGTAACTATTTGGTCAAAAAAGTAACTCTATAGACTAAAAAGTAACTATGTTGACCATAGACTAACTATTCGACTCAAAAAGTAAAATCAGGCAGAATACACATTAAAAATTCTTGAATTAATATTTAATTATATATTTGTTACATCTGCTATAAATGTAGCTATTTATGTATGAAAATTAACAATTTGTAAGGTAAAGTAACCATGTACATGTGTAAGGTAAGAAACTCAAACAAATGTAACCAAAGTCGAAGCAGGTAGCTACACGGGCAGACAATGAATAAATGGCCTATATATACAACGAGAGAGAAAGCATTATATATATATATATATATATATATATATATATATATATATATATATATATATATGTGTGTGTGTGTGTGTGTGTGTGTGTGTGTGTGTGTGTGTGTGTGTGTGTGCGTGTGTGTTGACCGCCAATTTTATATATATATATATATATATATATATATATATATATATATATATATATATATATATATATAAACTATGTTGACCGCCAATTATATGGTTCGCTATTTTTTTTATAGCATATATAGTTTTTGTAATAGTTGTATATATTTTTATATTGCTGGTGTCAAAAATACACCCATCATAGAATAGCAACTTGGTGACGACAATATAACGGTTATTAATGTTACAATAATTGTTTAGTTGTATAGAATTACTGTGTTGTGTATGTATATATTTTATACTTCTCCTTTTTTAAACATGTATTGTAAAAATATTTTTAATATAGGTTAACGGCTAAAACAATTGTCGTTTTCTTGTGTCGTACTGGTGTGTACAATTTGTATGTGTTTATGAAAAGTAGAAGTATAGAAATAGAACGATGTTGCATTTTTTTTTTCTCAATGCAATGGAGTCGGATCTCTTCCAATCCTCCCACTTACTCGCTCTTCGACTTCTTCTCTCTCTAAATGTTGTCCTATCATATCGACCTCTCCGAGATGGGGGTTTGTTCCGGGGCTGCGGAACGATTCGTACAACATTTTACAAAACTAGATCAGTGTGAGATGTGAAATCTGGTTTCTTTAAGCGATAGAATGAATGGCCGGACGACCCATCTCCCTAGAGCAGCGCAGCTCACAATGCGGATAGCTATAGAGAATCTCACTGGGCGGTTCCTTCAAGTGGAGATCGACGACGGAGCGACGGTGAGTGACCTGAAGCGGGAGATCGCATGTTCCGAGGGAATTGACGAGGGTAGACTGGTGCTGGTGCAGCTCTTACGGGATGGGAACCCAGGAGGAATACCCACAGCCGAGGCACTGATCGGAAAAAATGGCGGCGCACTCGCCGATGCCGGGGTTAGCGAAGGCACACTACTATACATGTTCACGGCGAGCCTCCCTTCTTCCCAGTGGCCGTTCCTTGATGGCCATGTTGATCTACTCGGTCATCCAAAGATCGGCTGAGATCGATCCGCAACAAAATCATTCATTTTATCCCTTGCGCCGCATTGGCGTTGAATCAGATTTTGCAGATTTTTGCCTTTGGTTTTTACTTTTCTTCACACTTATATACACATTGCGCTTAGTAAGTACCGATACATTTCCTACTTTTAAATTCCGCTACATTAATGATATGTAGATGAATCCAGTGTACATTGTTCAAGATGTTGTACTATTATTTCTAGATTTATGTAGATGAATCTGGTCTACATTAGTAGGGCATTTGTTGTTGCACGTAAATCATCCGAATTGCGTATTCTATCTCAACCTCCTCTGCACCACTTTTTTCCATCAATTTCCTTCCGAGACATGTCCTACCATCAATGTCATGAGAAAACACATAGCTACCAAAATATAAATAGTGCTACATGTGTTATAAGTTATTTTAGTTGGTTTAGGATGAACGAAACCATATTTGTGGGTGATTGGGAAGCTCCTAAAGCACAATAACAATATTTGAGGACATCTTGGAATCTCTTTTAGGAATTTCAGCTGCTTTAACGTTGTACCTAGCTGGTAAGAACCTTAGTGCATCTTAAGTTGGAAATATGGTTAAGTAATATCTAGACATTAAATAACTCAACCAAGAAATGGGAGTTTATTTCCCAATGTTTTCTACGTAATGCTGGATTTGGTTAATTGCACTAATTCCATCTTACATCAAAGCAAATTAGTGAAGTGGAAAAATCTATGTAAATTCAAAAGTTGTGTTTTCGATTTCAAGCAAAGCAAACATACAGTTGGAAATTCATCTCATATTTAAATTGCATAAACAAAAACAGTAATTTGAATTTCACGTAACCAAATATGTTTATGACTGCTAGTAACCAAATGTACCGTCAAATTTCACATATATCGAACCAGATTCATGAAAACAAGAAGCGCCACATGGAATAGTTGATTACATCCATACTAATTAAATCGGCCCTAGGAGTCCATTCGAATATAGACATATATAAGAAAATGAAATGCAACCCCATTTGTGCACCGATTGTAGATCTGCCATTTATCTTCTACAAAATAAGGAAAGGATGTTAGCTTTCGCACACAAACCAAAACAATGTGGAAATGACTAGAGTTTCAATCATGTTTAGGTTGACCGAGTTTTATTTCTAGTCATTTCAAGTTAATACAGTTTTGGCTAGACTATAAATCTGTAAAAGATGAATTTGTAAGTCAAACATTTAACACTAACTCGGAATTAATAATATCTCGGGATCTATAGGGTATGTCCTATAAAAATGAAAAATCAAAAACATGATCTTAAAAACAAACATATAAGAATCTAATACAATTTTTACAAGACTTTCAAATGCAAACTTCTAAAAAGTTACATAATAAATCATAGAAAGAATTAATCCAGAATAAATATACACAAACAAAAGTTGTAACATATTGAAGGATTTATTTGTAATTCAATAGATCATTAGGCGTGTTAAAGTTTAGTATTTTAGTTTTTCTTTAAATATATTATTGTGTATTTTAGTAAATTCGGGTCTAATGTCTAAGCCATGATCCAACTCTTGAAATGATTTCAGATTCTTCGAGTTTTGGTAAGTTTCTGATTGGGTTGAAAAATCTTAAACCCTATTCCACGTAATAAATTCGGGTGATGTAGAGAACATATTGTGCTAAGATTTCAGCCAACCGGATAGACTCTCAATGGTAATCCTTTTCCGCAGATAAGAGAACCATATGTACTTGTACCAGACGTGAATGCGTATTGTTTGATTTGCTTCAATTGCATTTTGTAGCTTAGGTACGCCTTGGTTCATTGGAAAGAAAGTAAAAAAAAATTGGCTTTTGCAATCACTGATTTGCATTTCATCATGCAGCTCGTTTGCATTCCATAGTAACAACGTAGTTCTTTGGGCAATCACTATTTTGGAGTGCATTCCGCGGTCAGAACTACAATGCATATAAGATTTACATTTGATGTCGTAATACCCAAATATTGACCGCAGAATTCTAAGAACACAGAATTTTCCAATCTAAAACAACCGAGTCATAACTGCTTTTCTATATTATTGAATAGTAGACATGCATATATCTGGGGCTTGCAATATGAAAGAAAAAAAGAAGATAGAATCATACATAGAAATTTAAATTTAGCTTTAAGTCACTGCCTACGACTGCGAGAGTTATAGCGAGAAGAAAAAAAACATGTGTACCGCCATGATAGGTGCGATAATGGAAGACGTTATAAACTCATCAATGGCACTCACGTGTCAAAGAACCACCATTCTCTCTTCACGACTTGCAGCGGCAACCCCTCCGGCGTGGTCGGAACGCCGCGAGAAGGCACCTGCCCATGGAAGACCAGAGTGTACGCTTTCGTCTTCCACGAAAGCACCCTGTACCGCAGTTTGGCCGCCACCGAGACCCTAACTCCCGCGAAATTCGCAGGTACGTCTGGCATACCAAGTTCCACGGTCCCTTCCCAATGCATGGTCATCCCTTGGTCCTGGTAGAACGGAGCCAGTGTGGAGCCGCCGAGGAAGGAGTCACCCAGCCAGAACGTGACGTCGGTGGCGGTGTGGGTGATGGACTCTCGGGGGTTGGGATTGGAGATGTTGATGATGAAAGAGGCGGAGGAAGGGGCCGCAGTGCCCATGGCGGCGTTGGTGGCGGTGGAGAGGGTGAGGGAGACGAGATTGTAGGACGGTTCTGTTGGACGGAGACAGAGCCAGAGCAAGAATAAGAGGATATGGTCAGGACGACCATCACCTGAACCACCCAGATGAGGAATTCCTTCCAAGGAGACGCCATCACTCGTCCAAGGGCTTGAAGAGGCTAAAGAAGGGTTCAGGCCGACGGGGGAGTTAAGGAAATACTAGATTGGGGGTTTTCTCAAAAAAAAAATACTAGATTGGGGGTGGAATGAACTGCCGCTCGCTTTTCCTTGATTTGTAAAATTGCAATGATCAAGGCCTGGCGGTTTGCGTGGGTTGGGGGATACCGGGGTGGTCGATTTTCGGAATGACGGGAGTTGAAGGTGGCGAACTGCTACTTTGGGGAGTTGAGGGTGGCGAACTGCTATTTTATACGTCCCACGATCTGCCTCGCTCCGTCACTACGGCCATCATGGCACGGCTATATTTGACATTATGCATGCATTATAGTTTCTCTTTAATTTGTTCTACATTATTGTGGTATATCGTCACGGTTGCTAAATGAATTACTGTACTTTAGTCATTCAAATTGTCGGGCAAATTTACGTTCAAGTAATTAATTTTCTCAAAGTAATTACTAAACAATAAACAATGGCATAAGCAACCATCAAATATTGTTGAATAAATTAATCTAAACTATAGAGAAGAAATTCGATGTGATGTAATTCTGGATCTATTATGATAATGAAGTTGATTTACTGTGAGCAACCTCCAGGCTTCATGCTTGATACTGGATCTCCAACATCAATACTTTTTCTATGTCGATAACCCATCGATTTGGGAACGACTTCAATATTCGTGTATTGAAATGCCATTTAAAACCTGGTAGACCAGTAAGGGATGACGTGCACAATGTCTTTGACTTTGGGTAATGCGACCAAATCTTTTGTAACCAATGTTTGTCTTTGTCTCTGTCCAAGCACATCTCAGCCGCGAGCATCCTGCGCAGCTGCATCATCTCCCACAACTGCTTGAGGAGTGAACCATTGAGATGATAGGGGACGGAGATAGGGAACCATGTGGGGACAGGGGATTTCATTCCTTGTGTAACTTATTATGTGGGTATGGCACATATATGAGAGAAAACCCTTTGTCTTAAGTCCATCCCCCTCATCCCAATTCACCACTAGATTACATGTCAATAACATCTACATATGCACTATGCAACCCTTCATGGAGTGCATGTTTATGACTAACATGAACAGAGAACAAGAAGGATATGAGTTTGGGACAATAGATGTTGAACCACCACATAGCCCCAAAATTTCTTCTCAAGGATCATGCCTAATTTTGAGAAAATTGTGGCATACAATGCATCCATTTTGCTCGAAGATGTTAGGATATTTTGGTTCTAGTTACATAATTTTCATTATTTTAGCATATACAATGCCCTATAATTGAAACTAATCATCCTATTTTTCTTAGATAATTATTATACAACATTGAAATGATAAGTGCAACAAGAATATTGTATACAAACAAAGAAAGAACTCACATTTACATATTGTACACATTTCCAATTAATCACAAATATTGAAACATTGTTATCCTTGCATTCTTCAAGTTAATAGCTTTTACTCTTCTCATTCGTCTCCACAAGCACTTGTAGCTTAGCTTCTGACAAGCTCTTCACCATTTTTTGCCAAGAAACATATTATTCATACTTTTACAGTTCACATTGCTCAAGGTACTTGTGAGTTGCAGAAAGGGAAGTTCACAAAAGAAAAAATAACAAAAATTTGACTAAATAAACATAGTATTTGATAGAAATATGCACATTGTTATGAGATCACATTCACAATTAACCAATCAACCCAAATTAGGAATTCATTAAATGTGTGGTTTGTATGAAAAATAACGTATTATATTTGATTGTTGTCTAAGGCATAAGATGAATCAATTCTCCAATTTAAAATGAGATTCACATTGAATAAACTTTTTGTACAATTTCTAGTAAATAGGAATCATCAGAACACATACATAACACATACTTGTCATGGAACTATCACAATGTGATTCATCAACATAAGTGACAAACATAAAAATTTCATCTACTCTTGCTCATATTAGTGATGCAATTTTATTTGATAGACTCACACGACTAGACACGACAAGGACATTAGCTTACTTGTGTTTCATAGCAGAGGGCCCTATCGGATGTGTGGTTTAAGGAATATTTAGTTTAGTGCTAGGAAGTCGTACATAGAGTTTGACGAGGACCAAACACATATTAGGCAAAAGATAATTCTTTTTGACACAAAGGAGAAATAATAGCCAACAAATTCCCATAACTTGAGAATCATAACGCAAAGTTGAAGATGTCATGAGCGACCTCATTTGAAGTGCGGCTAAAATTTATACAATGTTGTGGCCAATTTCCAATAATGATATCCTCTTTATGACATTTTGGAAATTATGTATCATTTAAAATAGTGAGGTCTTTGACTACATGAAAATTTTCAACAAAAAGCTTTTGAAGTAATGTGGCTAAGTATTGAGGATGTTTAGACCAATATCACTAGAGATTGAATTATTGACGCAAAGAAGAAATGAATGTCAATAATGAGTATAAACCCCTCTATTAAAGGCATGAGATGGGTATATTCTTGTAAGCTTGTATGACTGCTTAACTAAATCTATTTAGGGTAAATTTCACAAAAATACATAATGTTTGCTCCTTCTAACAATTATATCATCACATTTTGGAAATTACAAAGCCATTCATGGTTTAGTAGACTTTTAACAATCTCAGCAAATCTTACAGCCAATCTATTTCCTTGGCACATCAAGAGCTCGTGCAACAACTTGTTGTGCATGTAATATTTACCATCATTCTCGTGCTCACCATCACATCCCAACAACTTCTAAATAATATAATACGTCAGAACCATGTAAAGTCTTAGTTATGAAAATCAGACCTTTGTAAGAAACGAATGGAAGTGTATTGTAGTATGCTCTAAACATTCATCACAAAAGGCCCAGACTGTATAGCACACAACAATGAACCATGTTGAAAAATTGAAATGATAAATATTGCCATTGTCTTTTCTCAATAGTGAAGGATGAAAAACACAAAGACAACATCACACTAGTGAATTTCTAACACAATCTACTGATATGAGAAATAGAAGGACCAAAAACATGGTGGTATACTAAGTGGTTGGTTCATTTTTCATAATTCAAGATGATTTTTCTTTTACATGATTAACAAGTATATACCTTTGTAGAAGTATATCGACATTAATTAAACATTATGTTTGAATGTATAAATATATTTCACATGATTACTTGAAGTGCATGTGTTGGTATGCATCCTACAATACTACGGAAGGGGAAAATAAGAAATTATGGATAGGTCTATGGGATATGTTGATAAGCAACATTAACAATTATGATATACAACCTGGATTAATGAGAAGATTGGAAGAGAAATGTGTGGACATAGAAGTCGTAGTTAGAGCCCCTTCATTGTAGTGATGAAGGCAATGATGGTGGTTGCAATAGGTGGGATAAATTCTCCAGTAGCTCTCCTGTTAAAGAGTCGTATAGCGTGAAGGTTGTCCATTATGTCCTAGCCTTTCTTTTCAAGGCATTTTCCTGGTCGATGTGTCATGTGATGTCGATTGGTAGGAAAATATTACAACATAATACGCAGTGGAAATAAAAATTTTACTACCATATTCCCCATAAATCAGCAGATCGTGTCATCAACTATAAGATGGGAAGGATGGCTTCAAGGATAAACCTGGTCCTAGAGCAAGTCCAGCAACATTTTCTCTTCATTGTAGATGTGCAACTGTGACCACTTGGTTTGCACAATGGATAGTAGGTTGACATTGTCCTTGTTGGTAAAGTATGCCCAGAGATCCAATCATAAGATGATTGACATGGCATAAACCATGGAGAATTTGATTAATACTCATAAAAGCAAGCTTCCGATTCATTCTGTTTCATTCAGTTATGAGATAATGAGGAAATATTATGAATGTCTAAAGAATGACAATACTCAATGATGTCTGTCTTCAAGTACGTGACTTGGAGGATTAGATCTTATAAATGTTAAGTTTGTGTACATTCTTATTATGTTCCTAGTCAGTTGTTACTGTGGAAGGTAGATAGGCACCAATAACACATAAGACTAGTGTATGGGTTGGTTGATGAAAGAATCTCATTAGTCAAGATTTGGCAATATCAAACCAAGCACACATATACATGTTGGAGAACAATGCATCAGACAGACCCACCTTGAGAGTGACATATGGAAACCATCATTGGTGGTCATAGTCATCTCGCATAGTGAAGGTGGTGATTCTAATTCTTAGACCGGAAATCACTACACTCATCACATGTCGTTGGGTACGCTTTGACATCATCAAACATATTCCTAAAAATGGGTTGTTATAACGGTGAGGATTGGGTGACTTTGACACATGGGGATAGACTGTGAGTGATAGATATGGGATTTGTCCCTCCTACTAGAGTATGATATGCTGGCTACTTGATAAGTGAGACTGAGAAACGCATGTGCATGCACATGTGAATCAATATATGATATTGAGGCCACATTATCTCAGACAGTCTGCTCTTGGTTCAATGAACATAGATTGAATGTTGAGAGAATGATGATTCCATACCTCAAGTTCATCATGGATATCAGAGGAAAAGGAACTACACAATCACTACAACACCTTTCAGATTGAAGGTTGACGTTGTTCTCCAACTTTCCATTCACTTGGGTAGAAATGATGTGTGACTAGGAACCACTTTTTGCTTGTGATGTCATAAGTTAGTTATGGACATTCACTGCCAACATGATATGGGACCTATAGGGTCACACACAAAGGAACTCATCTAGAAGAGGAGTTTAATTTTGAATGATGATTGGATTGATTACTATAGTGTTTAGATATTGAATTCATGCAATAGATTGACTAACTGGACTACCAAAAGACCATCTCACAGGGTGAGATGACTGTTTGGGCTACCAGACGAGCGTCTCAAATGTTGAGATGGTCATTTGGGCTGTTAGGTTAATCATAAATTGAATTGGCTAAGATATGCCCAAACCAAGGTGTGAACCGACCGATTCATTCAGATGAATCGATCGGCTCAACTTGACTCACCAGACAGGCGTCTAGGTGAGTGATACGGGTGTCTTGCATGTTTGAGACTGCTCGGTTGGGACGGAATGAAGGTTATGGATATTTTTTGAACTCATTTTGATTGAACAATACTTGTGGTGCAAGGAATTAATGTTTTCGAATTGCCAATTTTGTATGTGATTGGGAAACTACAAAACTCCCATCTCACCGTGTAATACGATCGTCTCATGTGATTAGACGACTGTCTAGATCAGTAGACGACCATCTCATTGTTTGCAAGTTGCAAAATTTCAAGATCTATCGATCCCTTCCACTCTCGTATAGACTAGGAACCCTGACCCTAACCCTACCTATAAATAGAGGGGTATTGGGGGCTTCCCAGATCATAACAACACAACTGAAACTCAATTGCTTTGACAATTGTTCTCCTCTCTAGTTGTGGTACCCGAGAGAGCCCAAGAAAGTCCTACCCAACAAGGTATGGATAGAGACGGGAGAGAACAACTAAGGATCGTTGTTACCGGAGACCAAGTTGGTGACTAGTACACCAACGAGAGGGAAAACTCCTTGTCTATTCTAGTTGAACGACAGGAGTTCTAGTTGGTCCATGTGTACTAGTATAGAGGAAGGAGTCCTTTGGTTACTTCTATGAGAGAAAAGTCAGTCCGCAGTCTGTGGTGAGACCACAAGAGTCATTGCAGAAGTTGTCTTGTTCATTGTTTGTGGTGAAGATCAAGAGTTGCATAGCCACCGTCCAAGAGCAACTAGAAAAAAGTTGCATTGAAGTGAGTTGTTGTCATTGGACTGGCTCCAGAACTAGGTATAACTTGTTAAACCATCCTTCCAATTTCATTGTAGTTGACACAATCTTGGTGGTATAGGAATACATATAGATAAAACATTTTTTTTGTTGCTATACTCTGTGCCAATATTTCTCAACAATCCTCCTAGCGGCAGACAATGGCCTAAACACCTTTATGGAAGTCCACACGGACTGCCTAGAACTCTTGTCATCCTACTAGAATGGACACGAAGGATTTGTCCCTCTTGTTGGTGTACTTGTCACTAACTTGCTCTACCACAATTGTTTCTCCCTTGTTATCCCTCACATTAGTGGGTAGGACTTGTTTGAGCTCTTCATTGGTTGCCACAACATGATTGTGTTGGATCTAGGGCTCTTGAGGGGGGGTGAATAGAGCTTCAAAATTCTCACAAGATAAGGTATACCTTCAAATTATATCAATCAAAACCAATAGATTAAGAACAATTTGAAGTCCTATCTAATCAAGCATTAGCAAGGGTAAGAGAAATTGAAACATGCACTTGGACAAGGTGGTTTAGAGTGGTTCTAATCTCTAAACTAGGAGATAGTCAATCCACTACCTATAGAGGTCAACCTCTAGGACTTTACAATCTGTGTATAGTTATATTCATTCATAAGGGATACAAGGAGACCATCATACATCCAAGGACTTACCTATTCAAGATTAGAGTCTTCCACCTACACAAGGACTTACCCACTTGATCAAGATGTATTCAGCCTTCAACAAGGACTTACCCACACTTGCATAAAGTCGTTGGCCTTGAAGGATTTATCCACTCTTCTTGAATCTTGGCCTTTCCCATCTCCTTCAACTGCATAAGATCCTCACCTCTTCTTCAACCTAGAAGAAGAACAACAACAGCTTCACCTTCACTCGGAGTAGCTTGTTTCAACCTTTCCTCTTTGAGAAAGGGGGTAGGGAAGATGGAATGGAATGAGAGCTTTACAAGCACATGGAGGTAGCTCTCTTACAACTTGCCTAACTCACTCATAATCACAAGATGCTTTGTAAATGAGAGAGAGAAAGGGGCTCAAGGAGTTGTAACACATTAAACTATAGCAAGGTCTTAGAATAGCATGAATGAGCAAACTTGGAATGAGCTCCTAGGGCTCCTATTTATAGCTGAGGGTGTTCTCTTGAGTGTGGGATCACTTAAGGATGAAATATAGCTATTTTCCAAGTTACAACAGATCTATTTTTTCTCACAACTCACCAACAGTTATAATCACTTTTTCTACATTTTCCATACAGTACATTCGGTCGAGTTTCAATAAAGATAACTCGATCGATCCACTAAGTGACAAAGCCAATTTTCAAACTATCGGTCAAGTTTGTTCTGGGAAACTTGACCGATTAGTCAAAATTAGTTTTTCTTAGTTGATCAATTAATTGAGTTCTGTGAGTGTGCAACTCGATCGATTGGTCATCTTCAAAAAATCCATCACTAGATTGGTTGAGTTTCCAACTCGACCGATAAACACCCTATGACAAATTTTCTAATTTGACTTTTGAGTGACCAAACATTGGAATTAAGTGTCCCTAGTTTTTTCTCATCTTTGTTACAAGTCTATCATCAATACAAGTGATTAAAAATTAATCTAATGTCATTTGGAGTGATTTCCCAAAACACACACTTACATTTGTTTTGACTTGAACTTGAACAAGCTAGGGCTTATGTAGTTTGATCCTTTTCATGTACCTAAAGCCTGAAATCAATCTTGGACAAACATATTAGATACATAGGAATGTAATGGTTAAGTCATTATCAAAATATGGGCAATGTATAACTCTCAAGTCAACATTCTCCCCCTTTTTGACAATGACAAACCATTCCTCAATCATATCGAAATGGATATGTAAAGTTATACCTTTGCCTTGTGAATTGTAGGGGGATTCATGATTTTAACCATGTGAAATGCTTCCCCTCAATCTATGCTTACTATTAGCTACATAGTCTTTCTACACAAAATAATATAACATGTATACTATATGGTCCTTTAGCAAGTCACATGATAAAGCATATAATGAAAAATAAAAGGATCGCATAGGCATAAAATCAATATGGTTGAGCTTCAAAACATTGAACTTCTCTCCCCCTTTTGACATTATCAAAAAGGAAGGGGGTACAACATCACAAAAATAGGTCTTCTCCAAGCACAACCAAACATACATCCACAACATAAAACATGCCATCTCAAAGCATACTCCAAATAGAGACGAGAGAGAAATAAGCAACCTAAGTCATAATCAAAATATGGTAAACATAGCACCAACTCATGAGATATAGTAAATCAAAGAGTAAGTGTACATATGATTAAGCTTACAACACTGAGAGCATGTCCTCAAAAGCAACTACAAACCAAAGCAAGGAAACTAATATGATGATAAATAGTACAACTCAGATAATGTGACCGGATGTTTTAGTAAAAAAACAGTCTAGAAAGATATATACGATCAGCATCTACAGACTAAATACTAAAACAACTAAATATCTATGTCATCTATGTCCACATCATCATCATCAACATCATCATCAGTGTGGCATCCAACTCACAAAAATAAGATTTACTCAAGCGGAAGCGAATCATTTGCAGCGGATTACTAAAAATCACTAAAAATTAAAACTTTTTGCAAAGAGATCCAATTCTAGGAAACTCTTATAACAAGAACCAAAGTATTACATATATATATCATGGTTCAAAAGTACATCACTTGTACCATCTCTTCTCGAGGATTACATACAACAGCTGCCCTATTAACATTATATACAGATAGCATAAAAACCTCGAGGCATCAAGCCAAAATCTCAGATCGGTTCATTAAAAGCACTATCTACTGAATCTGAGGACCTGAGAGTATAGAGATGACACATAGGACTACTATCTATATGACTTGATAGACAGTATCTCCACCTGAGATGTTACCTACTGGCCCTACTGAAGCTGTCCTTTTTCTACTATAGGGCTTCTGCCTCTTTGTCCGCGTCCACCTAAAAACATTGGATCCCACGGGGGTGAGACAACTTGTAAATTGCCCCAGCGGGAGATATAACTTTCCACCAAAATATTATTATTACAGTTTATTAGAATAAAACTGAGCAGGAGATCTTATATATTAACAACAATATTAATCATTGTATGAACAGAGTAAAGTAATCTCCTTTCCTAAGAAGAACATTGCATCTACCCATGGTAGAATTATAGTTCATCCATCTACTTGTAATGAATATAAAGAGATATGAATAACATCTATCATCTAGAATGTAACATCAACCAACAAATTTCCGTATTCAATCCTTAAGCAAACATGCTATACGGCTGATTACATTTTACAATCACACTTATGCCCTAAGGAGATGAGGTATACTGCCCATACTCCAACTGACCTCTGTCAAGTCGAAATCGGTACCATACAAGGTCAATGGAAGAGCCGGCTTCCAAGACCTCCCACATCTCAGTCAGTGTGAGACCACATACAGGACATCTGTGTCTCTGCTAGATAGCTTTCCAGGGTATACGGGAAACTTCGCTATAGAGTTATAGCCCATAGCATATACTCTCTTCGCAATCGAGAGGTTTCATGTTTACCTCCATTGATCCGGCATTAACATTATCAGGAGATGTGTACTGCATCTATCCCAATCATCGGGAGATTCGTGATACATCTATCCCGGTACAAGTAATGAAGGATTGAGAGGTTTAATGTTTACCTTCCATCAATTCCCTCATTAGGACGTAAGGATATGTTCGCCCATCAACCCCCACATATTCATAAATATGCGTTCCGGGTTTTGCCGCGGAGCAACCTGTTTCACCATCACCAAAATACTGACGATGATGGATGTACGGTCAGGGCTATACATGATATGATTTCACTTGTTTAATTAAGTACATTAGTATATTCTTTTAGCAACAGTCAAGTTCTCAAACAAGAATTAATATGAAAAATTGCTACAAAGAAACATGTACTATTATCATTAATTACTTTTCAGTCTTCATAAGACATTGGGATCTCAGTCCCTCATTTTAATACTGGGAATTCTCATCCCTCAACCACATCATTACCATGTTTATTAAATTTGGGTATTTAAAACCCTTAGTTCATCACTTAACACTGTTACCACTTGTTAGGTAACTATTACCTTTACGTCCTCAGACCGAGGTAAACATGATACTTGTTACACAAGCATCTCACATGGCTTCTAATACTGGCTTAGAAGGCCCATTAAGTGTCTTGTCACCTTTCACTAGGCAACCACTTATTCACATGACTTATAAAGTCCATGTACATTTTGTTATTTTTACTAAGCAACAACAACATATTGGCACACAAGGCCATTACACATCTTATTACCTCTTACTTAGTACAATAACATATTGGCACATAAGGCCAATGTACATCTTATAAAACAAGAGTAACACCTTTATTCCCTTATTAGGGTTAGGGTTTGCTATTCACATCAAATTCGGGTTTGTCATATCCCATTTCACATTATTTAAGGTTTCATATTCATATTATCAATCCAACCCTAATATATTTATCCACTCCTCTAGGAGCATCTTTTAAAATGGCAAGTATTCACTCATGATCATTACTCTCATCATATATCATAAATGATTATCAATTCAAGGTATGAGTTCATCTCTCAACCTTACCATGGTATGTTTATAGCATACTCGTTATCTTGTCTTAACCCCTTTCTCATAGTATGTTAGTCAACACTTATCAGAGTGCTTTAAATTCATTACATCTTCATTGGAACAATTTACATAACACACACTTCTTGTGTTTCTTATCCAAGTATATTGGATTGAGATGCATCAAGGTATATCGACCCTGAAATGCTAAATGTGATATCTATCATGTCTTGATGTATCACTTTTCTCCTCATTTCCATCTTACTTAAGTTAATCAACTGACCTTGTATTAAGGTATTTCCCTCTTAATACTTTAACCACTAACCTATCACCTTTATCATATAGTGCATAGGTCACCCATTTGAATTGTCCAGCTATCTTTAATGATATGGACTTATCTAATGGTTAGGCATTGTTGATATAGAATAAACCATTACCAACCACTTTAGGTATCTCAACTCTTAGGATGCTATCCCACCATTATTTAGTGTTGCATACATCACTCCTAAGAGTTTCTTGTCCTCATCTTTGTAAGGTGTATAGGGTTGATACACATGTATAGAGTTAGATATATAATGATCTAGGCATCATCTTGTCCCTTATACCCTTACTCATTAAAGTAGAAACATTACCATTCATATGGTTTATCAATTTCACCCTTCATGGGTGTAACATTCTCATCTTACTTGATTATATTAGACACACCCTATTTTAGTGTATTGGCCATTATACTATCACAAGGGTTTCATATATCATTACATGGTATCACCCTGGATTTGAGTCTCACATCACATTATTGCATCATGGTTCCACATAACATCATTCTAATTTAGGGTTTCACATGGCATTACCCTAGATTAGGGTTTCACATTTAATAACCCACAATTAGGGTTTACTATTCATCCCGATTAGGGTTTTGTATCACATTACCCTAAATTAGGGTTACTCATGTCATCACCCTTAATTAGGGTTACATCCTTACCTTAGATTAGGATTACACCTAGCATTGCCCTAAATTAGGGTTGGGATTCATCAATCTTCTTGATTAGGATTTCATGATCTCTTTATCATGGATCGTTCCCTAAATTCATATTTTATTCACATTGAATATGTTGAGGCTTAACCATAACATGATCATCATACATATATGGATTCCTCTCTCTCTCTCATCTTTTCTAGAATGTTGACTATGTCAAACTTGGTTAGATGAGGTTAACCAATCCTTTCATAAGTACATTCAATTAGGATAGACATAGTATATTGAAGTATTGCTTACTTAAGCTTCAAGGATTAACTCACCTAAGGTTACCAATCACTTGGCACCTTAAAGGTACAACTCTAGTGGTTTCCTTTGAGATAAATCAGTAATCATTATAGAGTCAATTGATCCTTTATCACAATAAGTTTTCAATTGACTTGATCACATTGAATCACTAAACGTTCTTGACCCTTTACCCTCTAAACAGTTTGAAACCGTTTGGGCAAGAAGTGTATTGAAACCGATTGGGCTTGGGTCTCCAAACGGTTTGAGACCGTTTGGTCCCAAATGGTCTTGAGACCGTTTGGACTCAAATGGTCTTAAGACCATTTGGTCCAAACCCTATCAAAACCGAATGGACCAAAAAGGTCTTTCAACACCTAATCAATTCAAAGTTTCCATCAATGAACTGCCTATCAATTGACTCCTTGATTCATTCATCCATTTAAATATATAATCATCCTTCAATTGGACCATCACTTAGGGTTTTGAACCCAATTGAACTAGGATTTATAATAAAGAATCCATCTATTATGGTTTTGAAATTGAGGAACCTTCAATGATTAACATTGTGGAACCGATTCAATTGAAATCAATGAATCATCATCAAATTATGATATGACCTGAATTCAAACAGTCTTGAGGTCATTTGGATGACCTCTAAATGGTCTTGAGACCGTTTGCCCCATCCCATCACTAAAATTTGTGAAATTCAATTAGGGTTTGGATCATTGGATTGATCATCAAATTGGTTGCTGCTTGCACTTCAATTTGATATCTCTAGATATTCAATTACTCAACCATACTCAACCCATGACCTCCAAACGGTCTTGAGACCATTTGGGTGATCTCCAAACGGTCTTGAGACCATTTGGGTTAATCAACCCAATATATTACATCAACCAATTGAAATTTCAGCACTTAACCCGATTAGGGTTTCTAATTGGAGGATTGTCCCTATATTGAATTAATCAATTGGATCCATTAGATCATCATCCAACATGTACTAGGGTCCTGACCTCAAATGGTCAACCTATCCAAATGGTCAACCCATCCAAACGGTTTGGGATTCAAACCTCCAAACGGTTTGCAAATCGTTTGGTCTCCAAACGGTTTGGTGAAACTATTTGGACCAAGGTCTTAAAACCGTTTGCAATAGAAACTTGTTGGAATGTGTGCCTAAGATGATGTCAACATCATCAAGATACGATCCTTCATATTTTGCTGTAATTTTCATGGTGGTTTTATTGATTTGATCAAGTGAATTTTGAGAAGAACAAATGATCAATAATTGATAAGGAATTGAATGCAATAATAATAATAAGGGTTCAAGTTATAAAACCCGCCTCCAATTGAGCTTCAAAGCTCCAAGCTCACGTCAACAATGGTGGATGAAATTCCTTTAACTATCCCAAGGCTAGTCTTCAAGCTTTGAGTGAAAAGGAATGGTTAGAATTGAAGATGGAATCGAGATAAGAAGATGTCATGCGTTGATTTTCGATTTCCACCATAGAATTAAGGTGAAAGGAGGTCAAGAAGCTTACCAACAAGTTGGGGGTCATCCTCCTGGTCCTCCAAAGCTCCCTTGGTCGTTTTTCAAGAAAAGAGAAGAAGTGGATTCGAAAAAGCTTTTGTTTTCAGTGGTAAAAGGTGTTTTTATAAGAAAATCAATGAGAGAGAAAATACCTTATAAAAATCCTTTAATTCCAAAACTAGTGCCACCTCTACCCCTCAATTCCTTAAATGCAAAGATATCTTCCTCACCTCCGAATTCCTATCCATTATCCATGAATTAAAGAAAATAAAATTAAGCACCTTAAATCATATTATATTAATATCCATAAGTGAGTGGATATTTCTTTTTCTTATAATAATGTGAGTGAGTTATCCACTTCCTTTGGATATTTTCGTGCCTTTGCAAGGCACATGGTCGTCCATTCTCTTGCAAATTCATCCCTCACCTTTTGGTTAAAGGGCTCTTCAATTAATATATTTATTTTTGCATTAAATTGAAGTAAAATTCCAATTATGCTTAAATCTTGATTATTTTAATATCAAGATTCTCTCTCCTCCAAAGTGATTCAAATGAGGCGCCCCTCTCATATAATTTTCTCTAAATGATTCCAATAAACATTAGGGACCCTCTTGAAGTGGTAATTTTCATATTGAACCCTAGGTTTTGGGTAAATTGCACATTATACCAAATCTAGGTTTTAATGCACAAACATTGCTTTATCAACTCTTTCTTGGTACTCAGGCTACCACAAGCCATACCTCTGCATCATCTTCATTCTCATGATGCTTCAACACATGAGGAACACTTATCATGTAACATTTGCAATTTAACCCCTCAGCTTGGGTAATTTACACTTTAGTCCAAAATAGGCAAAATATTATTTCAACATTGTTCAAAAAGGACTAAAATTGAAATATAAGTTCCTCTTGAACCTTAATTACTTTTAAAAAGATAATATCAAGCATATAATTATCTTTCTTAAACAAAACACATAGGGTTAAAGCATAACCCAGGTCAGGGATGTTACAATCAGCACAGGCTTCTAGCACATAGTCATCATCTTTGTCTGAAGGTGCAATAGAGACAACAACATCATCTTCATCACCAGAGTCACCAGCAAAGCCATCAGAACCATCATACTCAGATGCCTCCTCATTAGTAGCAGCAGCTTCTGCATCAGCATGATCTTGCATCTCCTCATCAACAGAGGAACCAAAACCATGACTGGGCCACCTGGCATTTTGCTCATCCCAAGACATACTAAGGTCATGTAGTTCTTAAGCTTGTAGAAAGGTAGGAATAGAGGTGCCAAGTCCTGCAAGTAGGGTACTGATAGGACCAACAGGGAGAGGTAGCATAGTAGGGGTAAATCCACCAACAACAAAGGGTGTAGCAGTCGAAGCAATAGGTGGATAGGTAGGGTAAAAGTGATCATATGCATAGGATGCATAGTCACCTCCTGGGTAGGGCTAGTAGGAAGGATAAGGATGCTCACAAGAGAGGCTCATGATAGACATGATGGAACAAAAATTGTGATGCATATGCTCCTAAACCTGAATTTTATATGCCTGCTGACACATCATGTAACCCATGAGGGTTTCATTTGATACATGGAAAGAGGCACGGCCAGGTCAGGAAGGCTGAGGTGGTGGAGGTGCACGGGTGGAGGTAGACGCCCCGGGTGTGGTAGAGGAAGGGATAGACACAGACTTATCTAGCCCATTTGACTGTGATGTTCTTCAAGATATAGAATATAATCACCGCAGTTCTTTATGAAATTCTAGTCTGGTTTTTCATGCGATGAATATTGTAGTTAACAACTAGGGCGACTATGCAATTCTTGAGGTCTAAGGTTGAGGAGGGAAGGGTACACTTCTTTCTACATGGAAATTGAGGCTTCTTAAGAATTTGTGAATGTTAGGAAGAGTGAGATTAGATTTCTTGTAGAAGGCCTCAAAGTCAACAAGGTCAAAATACTCAGGGTAATCCTTCCTCCAAGTGTTTATCACCTCAATACCCAAGAAAAAGATGTTTAGGGTATCCTCGAAGACTTGGAATTTCTTCCCGGATATCATGGAAGTAAGGAAAACTTGAGCATTAGACGAGGGTATGAGAGTGTCATAATTCCATTTCAAGTTAGCATAGAATTCATAAATGGCTTTAGTGCTAGTGATGGAATTGTGGTAGCATGTACGTTCAACACTCAAGGAAGAGAGGTGGTGGTCGTATAGCAACTCAGCTACTTGATCAATAACCCTTTATCGATGTGGGGTTGGCTTAAAAAGGGCACGGAAAGGAAAGATGTTCCTAGGAAGAAGCCCATGTACATATTTAGAGCATCATTTGAGACAAAGAAGGTATCATCAAAGGGTATAAGGCGTGAGTTGAAGGAGGAGGATGGTGCTCCATCTGGAGCGGCTCTCTTTCCCCTATTTGATGCCATGGAGATGAAAAGAGAAGGATTGAGAGAACAAAAATGATTGAAACACCACCACAAACCATCCACACACCTAGGGTTGATGGGAAAGAGGTCAAGTAAGGTCAAACTAGGGTGAGGGAGAAGAAGGTCGGGTCTAGGGTTGAGAGCTTGAGGGAGCTGGAGGTTGGATCGGTCGATTTTTCTCTAGTTGAGAGGGAGAAAAGTCAGCTGAACCTAACTTTAGTTTTCTCCATCTCAGCCATCAGTCGAGTTCTATGACTCAAAAAATCGACCAAATGGCTCTTTAAAAAAGCTCTCAGCCACTGATCGGTCAAGTTGGCAACTCGACCGTTGGTCTAGCTAAACCAACTTTAAAAGTTTTAATTTCTAGCCATTGGAGTGCTAATTGAATTTATTTTTCAAGTTCATTTTGCATTTTGAACATAATTAGGCACATATCACTCATCATTGGGTACTATTTTGTGATAAATCAAGTGTTTGTGAAAACTACCCAAAATCAAGTGAAAAAAAAGGCAAAATGAACATGAAAATTTGATTTTAGCATATTAACAAGCAAGGGTGATCAAAACATAAGGAAAGCATATAGGATAGATGACAACTATCTAGAAGGCATATCAAATTCATTCAAAGTAGTTATGAGCAGATTAGATCTTACAAAATTAAATTGCTCTCTAGCTAGAGGTTTAGTGAATATGTCTGCCAACTGATTTGTTATGTCCACATGTATGATATAGATATCCTTTTTGGCAATGTGATCATGAAGAAAATGATGGAGAACCTCTATATACTTAGTTATTCTATGCAATATAGGATTGTAAGAGTGATTAATTGCACTAGTATTATCACAATAGATAGGAGAAGCATCAAAATGAATGTTAAAGTCTTGGAACAATTGCTTCATCCATAGGACATGGTCACAACAACTTCTGGATAATATGTATTTAGACTCAGTGGTTGATAATTCCACTGTTCTCTGTTTCTTGGAGAACCAAGACACCAAGCATGGTTGTAGAAAATGCCACTTGTGCACTTTCTATCAATGAAGCATCATGTGTAATCCGCATCACTATAAGCCATAAGAGTAAAGTCCCTTGACTTGGGATACCATAGTCCAAAATACAGAGCTATGGCTAAGTACCTTAAAATCCTATGAACATCTATAAGATGTGATTTCTTGGGATTTTATTGAAAGCAAGCACACAAACTAACACTAAACATTATATCAGGTCTAGAGGCAGTTAAGTAAAGTAAATTTCCAATCATACCTCCATAGATCTTCTCATCTACCTTCTCACCTTCTTCATCTTTGTTAAGATTGGCGGTGTTTGACATGGGTGTGTCCTTTGGCTTGGTGTTCTCCATCCCAAAGCGTTTAAGTAGCTCACTTGTGTAATTGCCTTGGTTGATGAAGATCCCATCTTTAGTTTGCTTAATTTGAAAGTCGAGGAAGAATGTAAGCTCACCCATCATGCTCATCTCAAACTCACTCTGCATAAGATCACTAAACTATTTGCATAGATCAAGATTAGTTCTGCCAAAAATGATATCATCAACATATATTTGAATGATAAGAAAATGGTTAGAAGTGTGTTTTAGAAATAAGGTAAAATCTACTTTGCCCATGATATGCCCATGATCTAACAAAAAGTTCTTTAATTTCTCATACCAAGCTCGAGGTGCTTGTTTGAGTCCATAGAGAGATTTTTGCAACAAAAAAACATGGTTAGGTAAATTGTCATGTTCAAAGCATGGGGTTGTGCAACATAGACTTCCTCCTCAATTGTACCATTCAAAAACCCACTTTCAACATCCATTTGATAAAAAAATATTTTTATAACTATCAAAATCAAGCAACATATGAATGGACTCAAGTCTAGCTACAGGTTTAAAAGTCTCATGAAAATCTATACCTTCATGTTGAATGTAGCCTTGAGCCACTAACCTTGCATTATTCCTTGCCACATTGCCACTTTCATCTAGCTTGTTGTGGTAGACCCACTTGGTGCCAATGATCTTTCTATCACTTGGTCTTGGTACTAGGGTCCATACTTTGTTCTTTTCAAATCTCTTGGATTCTTCTTGCATGGCAAGGATCCATTCATCATCCCCAAGATCTTATTTGACTTTTTTTGGCTCGAGTTGTGAGATGAAGGCGTTGTTAGCTTGTTCTTTATTGAATTCATCCCGCATCTTCACTCTTTCAAACGGGTCGCCTAAGATCAGCTCTTTTGGATTCTTTGCAATGTGGGGGGTTAGATCCTTCTTCTCTTCATCTTTCTCTTCTTCTTGAGTGACCATCTCTTTTCCCTTTTTGGGTGATGTTGAGTTATTTTAGAATAGGAATTATTGCACCTACAACATAATCATTTGGAACAATATCTTTGGGAATAGAGGGGTTAGTCTCAATAAACTTAACATTAATAGATTCTTCTACTTTAGCAAGATCCACATTAAATACTCTAAAAGCCTTGCTAGTAGTGCTATAGCCAATAAAGAAAGCCTTGTAAGATTTTGGATCAAACTTGTCGAGAGAAGCATTCATATTCATTACATAACAAGGACATTCAAAAACATGGAAATACTCATTGGAAGGTTTCCTACCATGCCATAGCTCATAGGGGGTTTTCTTTAAATTAGGATGTGTATAAACTCAGTTTTGTACAAAACATGAGGTACAAATGGCTTCGGCCCAAAACTTCTATGGAGTATCATACTCTAAAAGCATGGTCCTAGCCATCTCCTATAGTGACCTATTCTTCCTCTCTACAACCCCATTTTATTGAGGTGTTCAAGGTGAAGAGAATTTGTGTATACCTAGATTCATTACAAAAGCGTTCAAAAAATCATTTTCAAATTCTCCCCCATAATCACTACAGATGGAAACAATCTGACAAAATTCTTTGTTCTCAACTCATTTACAAAAACTAGAGAAAACATCAAGCGTATCACTGGAAATGAGAAAGAAGGTCCCAGTATATCTAGAGAAATCATCGACAATGACAAGGCAATACTTGGAACCATAAAGTGATTGAGTTCACATTCATCCAAATAGATCAATATGAAGAAGTTCAAGATCTCTATAGGTACTAAGGACTCCTTTGGATTTGAAGGAGGATTTGGTTTTCTTTTCTTGGGTACAAGGTTGGCATTCTTCATCATTTTCAAAATCCAATTTAGGAAGTCCCTTGACCAAGTTCTTTTTTCTCCACTTCTTCAACCGATGCATATTTACATGACCAAGCCAATAATGCCAAAGAGAAATATCATTCAAATTGACTACTAGACATCTACCAACAACATGTTTAATAGAGTCAAGCATGGTTACATAAAGATTACCACTTATAGTTCCCTTATATATGACATGATAGGTGAGAGAATCTAGAATCAAGCATTCAAAAGAAGTAAATAGCACAAGGTAACCATTATCACATTATTGACTTACACTTATTAATTTGTGATGTAGGCCATCCACAAAGAGAACATTCTTGATATACAAGAACTTTACCTTTCTTGTTGTCCCCAAAGGTAACCAGGCCTCTTTTCTTCTTAGTGAAGTTGTTGAAATAACTTATATCACCTGCCATTTGCTGAGTGCAGCCACTATCAACAATCCATCTACCTTTTTCCTACAAGAAAGGAGAGTGTTAGTTCCCAACTCAAACTTTGGGATCATGAGTTAGCTTGGGGACCCATTTCATCTTTGGGTTTATCCCCTTAGGTTTGTAAGGACAATAAGTAGAATAATGATCATCACATTTGCAATGAGAACAAATCATAGGATTCTTAGTTCCAGAAGACTCTCCAATGAAAAATGAGGTTTCCTTACTCTTTTTCTTACCTTTGGCTTTGTTCTTACCCTTAGGTGCTCCCCCTACAAATCCCAAGCCACTAGTATCACTTTGTTTGGTGGAATGGTCAAGGATTTCATTTAGGGAGTTTTTCCCTTTGAGGAATTTTTGCATAGAGGATCTAGTATATGATTGTCATCATTAAGAGATATAACATTAGAAGACAAACTAGAAATATCATCTCTAGCATGAACAAGGTCAGCCTCTAAATAGAGGGCTTTACTCAAATAAGAATATTTCTCGAGAGAAATAGAAGAAGCATCATTACTAGGCAAGATAGGTCTAGAAGATAAATCATTAACTTGACCAGGCAACCTAGAATTTTCATATTTAAGAACTTGAAATTCCTTAAGATAAACATTCCTCTCATCCCTACGAGAATCAATAATGATCTTAAGTTCAGCATTTTTAATTTTAAAAATTTCAAGCTCATTTAGGCACTTTTGGTTATATTCCTTAAGAATTTCAATGTTCTTAAGGTAAACACTATTCTCTACCTCAACTCCATTGTATTGGAGCTCAAGATCAACAAATTTTCCTTGCAAGTTATCAATGTTGTCAAGATGAGTTTTCTCATTTTTCTCAAGGATTTCAAGTTTAGCATACAAATCATCAATAATTTTTCCTAACCGTTTTCTTTTAGATTTACATTTAGCAAAAGAAGCACAGGTAGAAGTAAGCATATAAATAAGAGATTCCTTAGATAACTCATGTAAGCTTACCTCACTTACCTCACTCACCTCACCAGTTTCTTCACTTATGGAGGCCATGAGTGCAAGGTGGCACTCTCCATCTTCTTCGGAGCTAGAGCCACTTGAGGATGATTCTTACCAAGATGCATGAGCTGCATTCTTGTGTCTTTTCTCCTTCTTTTCCTTCCTCTTGTACTTTCTCTCCTTCTTGTACTCTTCCTCCTTCTTGGAGCTGCCCTTGTGGTGTGACTTTCTTGATTTAGGACATTCACTCTTGTAGTGTCCCTTTTGTCTACACTTGTAGCATCTAGGAGTAGATGAGGAGGATTGGTTTCCCTTGAAGTGCTTTCCCTTGGTGTAGTTGTCTTCATGCCCACTAGGGTCATCATCTTCACTAGAGGAGGAGGGAGATGTTCTGTAAGAAAGTTGTTATTGAAGGATGACATCCTCCACTTGAGATTTGAAGGCATTATCTTTTATCATCTTAGCTTCCTTCTCTTCTTGCTTGGCTTTTTCTTCTTGCTTGTCAATCCTTGGCTCGTGAGCTTATAGGTTGCCAATGAGCTCTTTGGTTGGGATGTCACCAAGGATTCTTACTTATTCAATGGAGGTCACCTTTTACTCCCATCTCTTTGGTAGAGTCCTCAAGATCTTAAAGTTGATTACATCTCTATCCAAAGTGTTTCCCAAAGAAGCTAGGACATATATGATGACGTTGAGCCTAGAGTACATATCTGCAATACCTTCTTTCTTTCCCATATTGAAATTCTCTAGAAGGATGTTCAACATGTAGATATTAGCCTCCTTGACTTGCTTTGTGCCCTCATAGGTAATTCACAACTTATCCCAAATCTCATAGGTGGTATCCCATGAGGAGATGCAATTGAACTCTATTGGGGTAAGGGCTGCATAAAGGATGCTTATGGCTTTGGCATTGAGATGGGATTCTTTTAATTCAATTTCATTCCATGTTGACATAACTCTGATTGGCTCCTTGTATGGTGTAACCATCACCTTGTACATATCAAAGTTCATCCCTTGAATCTAGAACTACATACGCCTCTTCCAATAGAGGAAGTTGGTGTCATCAAAAACTGTATGATGCATGGAGAAGCTTCCCTTTAGGTTGAGTGAACCAAGTAGGTTGCCGCCCATCTTCTCGTCTCATGGGAGATTATTGGAGAAGATCTTAGGCTCTGATACCACTTGTTGGATCTAGGGCTCTAGAGTGGGGGTGAATAGAGATTCAAAATTCTCACAAGATAAGTAAGACCTTCAAATTATATCAATCAAAACCAATAGCTTAAAAACAATTTAAGTCCTATATAATCAATCATAGCAAGGATGAGAGAAATTGAACATGCACTTAGAAAAGGTGGTTTGGAGTGGTTCCGATCTCCAAACTAGGAGATAGTAAATCCATTACCTAGAGAGGTCAAGCTCTAGGACTTTGCAATCCATGTATATGTATATTCATTCATAAGGTATATAAGGAGACCACCATACATCCAAAGAATTACCTATTCAACACAAGAGTCTTCCACCGACACAAGGACTTACCCACTTGATCAAGATGTCTTCAGTCTTCAACAAGGACTTTCCCACACTTGCATCAAGTCTTTTTCCTTGAAGGATTTACCCACTCTTCTTGAATATTGTACTTTCCCTTCTCCTTGACCTAGAGAAGATCTTCACCTCTTCTTCAACCTTGAATAAGAACAGCAACAGCTTCACCTTCACTCAAAGTAGCTTGCTTCAACCTTTGTTCTTTGACAAAGGGGGTAGGGAAGATGGAATGGAATGATATCCTTACAAGCACATGGAGGTAACTCTCTTACAACTTTCCTAACTCACTCATAATCACAAAATGCTTTGTAAATGAGAGAGAGAAAGGGGATCAATGAGTTGCAACACACTCAACTATAGAAAGGATTTAGAATAGAATGAATGAAAAATCTTGGAATGAACTCCAAGGGGTCCTATTTATAGTTGGGGGTGTTCCCTTGAGTGTGGGATCACTTGAGGACAAAATATAGCCACTTTCCAAATCACAACAGATCAATTTTTGCTCATAACAACTCACCAATGATTATAATTACTTTTTCTACATTTTCCATACAATACATTCAGTCGAGTGTCAATAAAGGTAACTCAAGAAATCCACTAAGTGATAAAGCCAATTTTCAAACTATCAGTCGTGTTTGTTCTGGGAAACTTGACCGATGAGTCAAAATTAGTTTTTCTTAGTTGATCGATTGGTCGAGTTCTGTAAGTGTGCAACTCGACCGATTGGTCATCTTCAGAAAATCCATCACTGACCGGTCGAATTTCCAACTCAACTGATAAACAACTTGTGAAAATTTTTCTAATTTGACTTTTGAGAGACCAAACATTGGAGTTAAGTTTCCTTAATTCTGTCTCATCTTAGCTACAAGTGATATCATCAATACAAGTGATTACAAAATTAATCTAAAGTCATTTGGAGTGATTGCATTGCTTTTGACTTGAACTTGAACAAGCTAGGGCATGTGTAATTTGATCCTTCTCATGTACCTAAATCTTGAAATCAATCTTGAACAAACATATTAAATACATAGGAATGGAATGTTTAAGTCATTATAAAAATATGGGCAATGTATGACTCTAAAGTCAGAAATTGTCTCTTGCTTGGAACTCTTCCAGCTTACATCTTTGTTGTTTAGACAAAACATGAATCCTGATTCAATTTGTAATCATCTTATCAGTTTAAAAGCATTCATCAATGTAACCCTTTACCACCAACTCTTCATCTCCACCATAGACAAGGAACCGATCCTTAGTTCTTCTCAAGTACTTAAGGATGTTATTCACAGATGTCTAGTGAGCATCACCTGAATCTGACTGATATATGCTCGTTGTGCTCAAGGCGTATGAGACATCAGGATGGGTGCACAACATTGCATACATGATTTATCCAATCACTGAGGCATAAGGAATCATAATCATGTGTTTTATTTCTTTACAAGAACTGGGACATTGAGCTTTATAGATGGTAACTCCATGAAGCATGGTCATGTTCTTCTCTTTGAGCTCTCCATGTTGAACTGCTCCAACACTTTGTCAATGTATGTGCTTTGACTCAGTCCAAAAATCCTTCTAGATCTATCTCTATAGATCTTAATCCCCAATATGCAGGATGCTTCTCCAAAGTCTTTCATAGAAAAGGTATTTCCCAACCATGTCTTTACATTTTGTAAAGTGGGGATGTCATTCCCCATCAATAGTATGTCATATACATACAATATGTGTAATGTCATTATGCTCCCACTAACCTTCTCGTACACACAAGGTTCATCTACATTTTTTAATAAAGCCAACCTCTTTGACTATCTCATCAAAATGAAGATTCCATCTCAAAGATGTTTGCTTCAATCAATAGATTGAACTTTGTATCTTGCAGACTTTATTTGCATCCTTTGGATTTATAAAACCCTCAGGTTGTGTCATGTACACATCCTCAAGAAGATTCCCGTTAAGAAAAGTGGTTTTAACGTCGATATGCCAAATCTCATAGTAATGATAAGCTGCAATAGCAAGCATGATCTTTATGGAGTTAACCATGGCCGCTGGAGAAAAGGTTTCATCATAGTCAACACCTTGAACTTGTCTGAAACCCTTTGCAACCAATTTGCCCTTATAGGTTTTCACTAGTAAAAATTTGGCAATTGTTGAAGAACATTTGTGAGGAACCAAAAATCGTGAATAATGATGTCTATTTGTGAGGACTCATCCTTCAAATATGGGAACAAATCCCTCAACCATGTTTTTAACATCCTTAGACATTTTATGTGAACACTAATCCCTCACAAATACATTACTCATTAATCAACCCGTGAAAAATGACATGCCAAATATTTCCCTCCATCTCATAATCCTTCCCTCCATTCTAAAACACAAGATTTGTAAATCAAAATTAAAAAGAAAAAGAAAAACACAGAATTCCTTCTGTGTGTGCCTTGTTTCTAGCTAAGTTGATCCGCCTCCTTTCCCCCAATTCCCTTACAATTGCCCGATGATCCCTCCCTATTCCTCTATAGTCTGCACTCATCCACATTGAGAGTCCTACGTACTCCTCCACACTGAGGGAACTACAGACTTCCTCTGACGCTCCTCCGACGGTTGCTGCACTCCTCTGATGGTTGCTTCGATGCTCCTCCGACGGTTGCTGCAGAGTTCCTCTGATGGTTGTTGCAGAGTTCCTCTGATGGTTGTCGGTCATTGTGCTCATTGCTTGGATCACTTCTGCTACTGAGTTTGCCATTGCTTGTTGTTGTTACCGAGGTCGCCTTTCGCTGGCACCAACCACACCTGGAATGGAGCCAAAGACCTCAAGAGGAGAAGAGCCGATCGAGTACTACCGCTGGTGGCTGGAAAAGGTTTGGGTTCTGTCCTCATATGTCATATACGATTCCTATATGCAAGGCTCTTGATGATGTTTCCGACATATCTGGCCACCACTCTATCACAACATTCCAAATGTTAACGCCATATATAAAGTATAGTATGGGTCTTTGATAGAGAATCTAGCATGGTTTATTAACCTATGGCATCCACAACACTGATGTTTCCTTTGTTCTTGGTGGTTTTATCCAGTCCATAGTATCATCTAGTACAACTAGCATGGTGTAACAAAAAACATAGGGTAAGTGAAAGGGAAACCAAAAGATGTATTAATTGAAGTAACTATGTCATTCTAATGATAGAATTTCAAAAGTTAATGGCATATGCAAATGATAGTTGGCATCTTTTATATGATGTTTGGTGTGTTTCATTAGTGATTAGTCAGTGGAATCAACAGGGTCGATGCTTTCTTTGTTCCAAATGTATTAGGCTAGGCAATCCATAGATTCTCCTTGTATGAAATTGAATACAAACAACTCAGAGCTGGGATCTTTACTTTGATAATATAGTCAAAGGGTTTGACTGATATGACAAAGATAAAGAAGGGATCTGTGATTTAGTGGGAGTGTATTTGCATTCCACACGTTGATGAGGAATGATATGTTCTAGAATGGAATCCTTTGTGGAAATTATCTTTAGGGAAGATAGAAACATTTCATATGTGATAGGAATAGAGACCTATAGAGATATTTCTCGAAAATCTCTTAACCTGGAAAGGAGATAGCATACATTGGCCATATGTATTGAAGGATTCAGTACACACATATTCATTGGGAGAAAACTTGTCCGTGTAACATGGAGTTAGTATCCCAGAGCCAAGTGTCCCAATTTTTATGAAGAATGGGAACACAAAGAATAGATATGGATCTATCATGTATGTAATCATCCTGTTATCTTGCATGTATGGACATAGAAAGAATAAAATGCATTTATCATCTTGTATGTATGACATGACAATATGATATGCTTATCCTGATAACTCATATGTGGGACATGACGAGTGGATGTCTGTCTAGTTCCAGTGAGGGTTACTAGTATACCATGAGAACTTGATAAGTACTAGTTCTATGGAAATAAGGAAGGGTTCACTGTAAAGAGTTACACTGATGTGAACTTCCAAAAAGGACAAAAAAATTATCACAAAATATATATGGGATACATAAAAGTGATTGTGTGTTGAAAAAATGGCAATGTTCCAATAAAGTTGTTTTAAAAGGAAATGTTGAGTATCCATGTGTTATAGAATAGCAGTGGATACTATATGGATCTGGGATTTCATAAAGATGAACTTATAGATATTCTAGTCATTTATGACAAGTAAGGAATGCTTGGTCATGCAATGAGGCTAAAGGTTAGCAAAGGAATATTGGATCACATATTACGACAACCCCATCTCATACGTAAGACGTACAACGAAGAGATGTGAGACATGCAATAATACCGACTTAGGAAAAGTGTTGCCATAATTCACTACATTAGCACTAGAGCACGGTAACATGTGGGACATGTTTGGAGATCACTAAGAAAATGATTTAAGGGTGATTGTCTCATAGTGTAAGTGGGAGTCTGTTGGTATATATGCCCTGACAGCCAATCATGGGATGATTGGTGGGATACGTTAAGATTGATTTGATAAACATCAAAAGCAAGCTTCTAATTCATTATGGTTCAGTCAGTTGTGAGATAATGACATAACAATTTGAATGTATGGAGAATGACAGTACTCAATGATGTATGCCTTCAAGTACGTGACTTGAACAATGAGATCATATAGATGTTAAGAGTTTGTACATTCTTGTTATGTCCCTAGTCAGATGTCATTGTGGAAGGTTGATAGACAACAATGACACACAAGACTAGATTGTGTGTTGGTTGATGACAGAATCTCATTAGTCATGATATAGTGATATCAAACCACGTATTCTAAGAACCAGAAAATAAACCATCAAAAAGCATACTCAGAATTAAAATCGAATAAAGTGTAGATTTAATAACTTCCTTTTCTCTCTCTTATAAATTGAGGGTCCAAAGGCTAACCAAATGACATGAAAGTTTGCACAAAGGCCAATTAAGGCATGTGGATTCTGATTCTTAAATTAGATTTTCCTTTTGAAGATTTTTGATGCATTAATTAACCAAACCTTGGTTTCTCTTTCCTCATGCATTAATGACATTAGGATTATCCAATTTTGGATAAACATCATCCACAAGTTATCTTTGATGTGTTGAATACAAATTTGCCATTATTTCCATATTTTGAAGTTATTTACCATGTTATTCATCTCTTATGGCTTTTATTCATTTTCTCTCTCCTGAACTTACCCAAATATATCAAGGTTGTCCAAACTAGATGAAAATTGACATGTAAGCTAATTTTGTTATGTAGATTAAAAATTCAAAGTTTGTTTCCACTTTTGTGATTTCTTTTATGAGACGCGCCATATGACCCATTAGTGGCCCGTTATCTATATTACTCATTCAATTAGGTTCCATTAGGGTGATTTTACATGCATTTAATCATTAGGACTTTAATAAGCATCTTTTTAGGTCTAACCCTCAACCTTTTTTGGTCAAACCCAAAAGGTCAAAGCTCTAGGGTAGGGTTTCAAATCTAGTATATTACAACACTCCACCCCTTAAAAGGATTTCATTTTCAAAATCTATTGATCCAAACATCAACAACCAACTACTCTCCACCCCTTAAAAGGCTTAACCTAACAAGTCAAACTAAACATCATTAAGGGTTACCCACATATCTTTTAGTTGTGATTGTTTTAGAGATTTATGTTGTTCATGTATCCAACTAAAAGTCATACCAACTATGGTTGATTTTTAGGTCCTCATGTATCTAACCTAACAACCCGAAGATCCAAAGCATAAGGTACAAAGGGTAGGTACACTACACCTTAACATTATCTCACATATTCCTAGTCACATCTTCAAAAGTAGGGGATTCTATGCCAACTAATTATAGGGCTTCTCCAAAAAACTTCACATATCTCTTTATTGTGACTTAGTTCAGGAAATCATCAAGAAAATCTGAGAAAATTTTTATATATATTGTATTATAATGAAAATAATTTTTATTGGTGAAAAACTTTGCGATGTAAAACCAACATGCCGGCAAAGATCAATATGAAAACCAAGTCACAATTTTATCCATATCAAGGTCTTCTTAACCTACTACTTCCTCATAACCTAATTGCATCCTCAAGTCAAACCTAATAGCATCAAGAGATACAAATCATAATCAATCTATATGGTAGATCATCTAAAACCTTATCTCAAAAGGGTGCCCTTAGGCAATTCTTGGAAAAACATCTCATCTAAAGGATGGCTATCTAAGTCAAGGGTTCTAACAAGGGAGACAAAATTACAACTACCATGGGCTCTGATACCATGTTGTAAGGAGTGGGACCCAATAGAGGAACCACTCCCTACTAAAATTTTGAATAATAGAACCTCCGATTCAAACACACCTAAAAGATATGTTGGAGTGGGTGTAAAATTTTCAGATCTTATTTATGGTATACAAAACAACCAAAGTGTAGTAGAGGAATAAAAACATTGACTATATTCAATTTCTCATAGGGTTACAAGATAACATCCTAAACTTACATGTGAATGTACATCATAAGGATCCATGTAGATGGAAATCTAAACCACCTCAAGATTTTCTCCAAGCTTTAACTCCTTAAGCTATGTCCATGTCTTCATGCCAAATCATCCAAATCCTTCACCTAGGGTTGGAAGCATACCCCAGCAAAAGGAAAAGAATACATGATACATCTGCAAAGGTTGGTATGTGCATACTAAAAAGTAAATTGAGTAATATATGGAACAAAGGACAATAAATAAATAGAAGCTTCCCATATAAAAGAAAAGTACCACCCAAGTGGGTATCAAGAGATAAGATTCACAAAAGAAGATACTTACCATAAAACAACATAAAAAGATTGTGCCATATATACATCCACTACCATGGTGGAAAATAATGCACATAAGAGAAAGTAGGGCACACACCCCACAATCATCATCAAAAACATGCATGCATGTGAGATAAGCATAGCACTAGAACAATATAAAGACAAAGGCAGACAAAGGAAGCCAAAGGCTTCACATCCTTGAAACCTGATAGAGAATGACACACTGCCAAACTTCCAATATATAAATTTGAGCCAAGGCATCACATCCTTGAAAATCCTGTATGTGGCACCACCACCTCCATCCCAAAAATAGCGGTACGCATCCAAAAACCAATGCAATTACACTACTCTAGTGCTACTGAATCACAAAGCATGTTTAATAGAGAGGCAAGTATAAATGTATAGTCAGATTAAACAAAATTTGCCATCATACTAATGGACAACATGAACATCCACATGCAAGTGGGCACAAGATATCACATATCACCAAATAATCATCCACCTCAAAGTGTGGACATAAAATCAAATAAGTCCAATATGCACCAAGGCATAAGAAAAAGAGATTCCAAGAGAATATCCATGATCAAAAGATCAGTAACAAATAAGGTAGTTCACATGAACCATGATTTTCAAAAGAAAAGACATTGTGTATAGGCTTATGTCCATAGGACCAAGAGAAAGACAAAATTAGGTTATTGGTCAACATAGAAGAATAGGAGATGCAAACATACATTAAGAGAGAGGAATTAAAATTTTCTCAACATAGAAATAATGTGGCATGCAATCATACCTCAACTTTAGAGTCCAAAGTCCAAAGCCACTTCTAGATCCAAGTCTAGGTCTCCAAAGATCCTATTAAACACAAATGTAGATTTTGTGTCAATTTCACATTCATTATTCAAACCCAAAAAATCACCTTTTTATGTGAATTAGGTTATAAAAACCATGCCACATTTTAGGTTATATTATTCTTATTTCAAAACATATTTATTATATTTTCCATACTGATATATATTTAGTTATGGATTTTGCATTGTATTGTCTATTATGATTAATCCATTAAAATCACTACTTTTAAACATTAGATTTAGGTGACATAACAATACTATTTGATAGATCTTATTTTTCTTGTTTTATTGACTATTTAGTCATATTTTTTTATCAGTGAATGAATTATTATGAATTTTGCAAGATTTGACAAATCAAAAAATTACATGTGGCATATCAGAAGAGAGAGACAGAGAGTGTGGGTTGCACATGACTTGGTCCAATCTGATGTGTCTAAATTATCTAGTCAAGGCCAAGTTGACTGGTGACTAGGCAAGGAAATGATCAGAGCAAAAAGACAAAAATGCCCTTAAAGGCGTGTGACAAAATAAAATCTTGTCGAGGGAACAAAGGGGAAACAACCATTGGTTATCTTCTTCATGAAAACCCAGATATTCAAAACTCGAGAAGCATGAATCCATGGTTCCATATAGCCGAGACAAAATGAAACAATCAGTAACAAAGGTGCCTTCCACATTCTTTGTTCCTCAACGATCCCAACGACCCCAAAAACATAGAACATGGGGCTCGCTGGCTCCATCCATTCCCTCCGCCAAAGCTATCCAGAGTGAGGAGAGAAAGGGATGAGGAAAGACTTTCCTACGAAGCTATATGGTGAAAGAAAAGGTACAGAAGGCCTAGCAAGACCAAAGAAAGGTGAGATGTGTCGAAACCAAGCAATACAACGACATTGTAACTCAGAATCATAAACTATGAAGTCGATGAAAGAAAAGGGGGAAACGCTAAATACACCTCAGTGGGTACAATTAATGGTGCCAAAAGTCTTGGTAGGACATACCAAAGAGGTTTGGGGTAGTTGGGGTGACACCGACGGCACATCACCCACTTCTGGAGTCGATGAAGCCACTATAGCTTTCTCGGACCTGGGAAGGCGTTCACCGGTGATGTTATGGATGGAAGAGGTGGATGAAGATCATTGTCGGGGTTCGGGGATGGTGAAAGTAAAAGTATTAATAGATAAGGATGATCTGTAAGGCTAGCAGCATCTTCGGACCATGAATTAGGGGAGCGGGAGAAAAGTTCTACCCAACTAAGCAAAAGAGGGAATAAAACCCTAGAAAATCTAACATGGTAAGAAGAGGAATCATGAGGGGAATAAGAAGGAAAAGACAGAGAAGAAAAAGGAGGAAAGGGGAAAGAGATATCATGGAATAGAAAAACAAACCACTGTACACGACCGGGACTCACTCCTACTCGAGGTAGGAGATGATCCCAATGTTTTTAGATCACCATCGAATGGTTGTTGGATCCAAAAAAAAAAAACCAAAGGCACAAGATAGTAAGTGAACTAGAAAATAAAAACAAACCGCTTATTCTAAGAACCAGAAAATAAACCATCGAAAAGCATAGTAAGAATTGAAATCAAATAAAGTGTATATTTAATAATGTCCTTTTCTCTCTTTTAAAAATTGAGGGTCCAAAGGCTAGCCAAATTACATGAAAGTTTGAATAAATGCCAATTAAGGCATGTAGATTCCAATTATTAAATTAGATTTTCCTTTTGAAGATTTTTGATGCATTAATTAACAAAACCTTAGTTTCTCTTTCCTCATGCATTAATAACTTTAGGATTATCCAATTTTGGTGAAACTTCGTCTACAAGTTATCTTTGATGTGTTGAATACAAATTTGCCATTATTTCCATATTTTAAAGTTTTTTACCATGTTATTCATCTCTTATGGATTTTATTCATTTTCTCTCTCCTGAACTTACCCAAATATATCAAGGTTGTCCAAATTAGATGAAAATTGGCATGTAAGCTAATTCTGTTATGTAGATTATGAATTTGAAGTTTGTTTCAACTTTTGCGATTTCCTTTATGAGATACACCATATGGCCCATTAGTGGTCCATTATCTATATTACTCATTCAATTAGGTTCCATTAGGGTGATTTTACATGCATTAGCTCATTAGGACTTTATTACACATCTTTTTAGGTCTAACCCTCAACCTTTTTTGGTTAAACCCAAAAGGTCAAAGTAGGAAACATATAACAACATATATACATCCACTAACATGGTGGGAAATTAAGCACATAAGAGAAAGTAGGGCACACACCCCACAATCATCATCAAAAACATGCATGCATGTGAGATAAGCATAACACAAGAACAATATAAAGACAAAGGCGGCCAAAGCTTCACATCCTTGAAACGTGATAGAGAATGATGCACTACCAAACTCCCAATATATAAAGTTGAGCCAAGGCTTCACATCCTTGAAACTCGGGTATGGGGCACCACCACCTCCATCCCAAAAATAGGGGTTTACGCCCAAAAACCAATGCAATTACACTGCTTTAGTGCTACTGAATCACATAGCATGTTTAATAGAGAGGAAAGCAAAAAGGTATAGTCAAATCAAACAAAATTTTCCATCATACTAATGGACAACATAAACATCCACATGCAAGTGGGCACACGATATCACATATCACCAAATAATCATCAACCTCGAAGTGTGCACATATGATCAAATAAGTCAAACATGCACCAAGGCATAAGAAAAAGAAAGTCCAAGAGAATATTCATGATCACAAGATCAGTAACAAATAAGGTAGTTCACATGAACCATGATTTTCAAAAGAAAAGACATTTTGTATAGGCTTATGTCCATAGGACCAAGAGAAAGACAAAAATAGGTTATTGGTCAACATAGAAGAATAGGAGATGCAAACATACATTAAGAGAGAGGAATCAAAATTTGCTCAATATAGAAATAATGTGGGATGCAATCATACCTCAACTTTAGAGTCCAAAGTCCAAAGTCACTTCTAGATCTAAGTCTAGGTCTCCAAAGATCCTATTAAACACAAATTTAGATTTTGTGTCAATTTCACATTCATTATTCAAACCCTAAAAATTGATTTTTTTTATTTTATGTGAATTAGGTAACCATGCCACATTTTAGGTTATATTATTCTGATATCTATTATATTTTTCTAACTTATATATTTTTAGTTGTGGATTTTACAATGTATTATCCATTAGGATTAATCCATTAAAATCACTTGTTATTAAACATTAGATTTAGGTGACAGAACCAATACTATTGGATAGATCTTATTTTTCTTGTTTTATTGACTATTTAGTCATAGTTTTCTTATCAGTGAATGAATTAATATGAATTTTGCAAGATTCGACAAATCAGAAAATTACATGTGGCGTATCGGAAGAGAGAGATAGAGAGCATGGATCGCGCATGACTTGGCCCAATCTCATGTGTCCAAATTATTCAGTCAAGGCCAGGTTGACTTGTGACTAGGAAGGAAATGATTGGAGCAAAAAGACAAAAATGAACTTAGAGGCACGTGACAAAATTAAATCGTGTCGAGGGCACAAAGGGGAAACAACCATTGGTTATCTTCTTTATGAAAACCCAGAGATTCAGATCTCGAGAAGCATGAATCCATGGTTCCATAGAGTCGAGACAAAACAAAACAATTAGCAACAAAGGTGCCTTCCACATTATCTATTCCTCAACGAACCCAACGACCCCAAAAACACAGAACTTGGGGCTCTCTAGCTCCATCCATGCCCTTCACCAATGCTAGCCAGAGTGAGGAGAGAAAAGTTTGAGGAATGACTGGCCTACAAAGCCATATTGTGAAAGCAAGAGGTACAGAAGGCCTAGCAAGACCAAAGAAAGGGGAAACGTGTCAAAACCAAGCAATACAATGACATTGTAACTCATAATCAAAAATTACAAAGTTGATAAAAGAAAAGGGGGAACACTATATACACCTCAACGGGTATAGTTAATGGTGCCGAAAGTTCCAATGGGATGTACCGGAGAGGTTTGGGGTAGTTGGGGTGACACCGACGACACATCACTCGCTTCCTGAATCAATGAAGCCACTATAGCTTGGTTGGACATGGGAAGGCATTCACCGGTGATGTTAGGGATGGAAGAGGTGGATGAAGATCATTGTCAGGGTTCGGGAATGTGGAAAGTAAAAGTACATATAGATAAGGATGATCTGTAAGGCTAGAAACATCTTCGGACCATGAAACAGGGGAGAGGGAGAAAGGCTCTACCCGACTAAGCAAAAGAGGGAATAAAACCCTAGAAAATCTAACATGGTAAGAAGAGGAATCATGAGGGGAATAAGAAGGAAAAGCCAGAGAAGAAAAAGGGGGAAAGGGGAAAGAGATATCATGGCAGAGAAAAACAAACCATTGTACATGACCGGGATTCACTCCTACTCAAGGTAGGAGATGATCTCGATGTCGTTAGATCACCAACAAATGACTATTGGATCCAACAAAAAACCAAAGGTACAATATAGTAAGTGAACTGGAAAATAAAAACAAACCACGTAGCCTAAGAATCAGAAAATAGACCATCAAAAAGAATAGTCAGAATTGAAATCGAATAAAGTGCAGATTTAATAATTTCTTTTTCTCTCTCTTATAAATTGAGGGTCCAAATGACAACCAAATTACATGAAAGTTTGCAAAAAGGCCAATTAAGGCATGTAGATTCTGATTCTTAAATTAGATTTTCCTTTTGAAGATTTTTGATGCATTAATTAACCAAACCTTAGTTTCTCTTTCCTTATGCATTAATGACATTAGGATTATCCAATTTTGGTGAAACTTCATACACAAGTTATCTTTGATGTGTTGAATACAAATTTGCCATTGTTTCCATATTTTGAAGTTATTTACCATGTTATTCATCTCTTATGGCTTTTATTCATTTTCTCTCTCTTAAACTTACCCAAATATAGCAAGGTTGTCCAAATTAGATGAAAATTGACATGTAAGCTAATTTTGTTTTGTAGATTACGAATTTGAAGTTTGTTTCCACTTTTGTGATTTCTTTTATAAGATATATCATATGGCCCATTAGTGGCCCATTATCTATATTACTCATTCAATTTGGTTCCATTAGGGTGATTTTACATGCATTAGCTCATTAGGACTTTATTAAGCATTTTTTTGGTCTAATCCTCAACCTTGTTTGGTCAAACCCAAAAGGACAAAGTTCTAGGGTAGGGTTCTGGATCTAGTATGTTATAGATGTGCTCTGCTGGAGTGTGTGACCAGATATTGCAATCGTTGTTTGGGGAGTTATGGAGAGATCATTGAGCTTCTCCTACATGATGTTGTTTTATCAAGGATCTTATTCTACTCTCTATATTTTCATATTGTGAACGTGATTAGAGAGTAGATCCTTTACTGGGACATAGGGATTAGCTCCTCTTTCCATATTCTATTTGTTATTTTTAATTATTATTCATATGAATATTTGAATTGATAATAATTTCTTTATTACTTGTTTTATAGCATGATCATGTTTATTGCATGATTGTTATAATATTACATGTAGAGACCTTGATATATAGAATTAGAACACTAACCAATATTATTGAATCAAGGATGAGATTGAGGAAGGGCATTCTCTAAATGGCATATCTAGGATCCATAGGTAACATGTTCTCGAGCATATGAAGTGATTAGTCCATGTCAATTTCATACTCCAAAACAACATGAAATGCATTAGCCTCAATCTAATATTCATATGAATGAATGATGCAATGTTTGGGATAGTTATATAGCTAGTGGTAGTGAATATCTCCCTCCTGGTAATTTTATAATAGTGTTTAAAGTTATTTTGTTCATACTTTGATTTCATTTTTGCATTATTAATTTACTTAATTATTAATAAATCAACCATCTATCCTTATTACTTGTCTTTTTCTTAATTAGATTAAATCAAATTAGTTCTTAAAATATGTTATCTCTTAGATTTGATCCTTAACTATACTATGATCAGACTCATATGTTTGTCGGTATCATTAATGTAGGTAGTGTAAAAATTGGGAATTTATTCATAGGTGAAGTTTTTTCACTATAATATTCAAAACAAAAAAATTATTCCTATTTTTAGCTTTACATGTATCTATCACATGTAATTTACTTGTATTACATGTATCTAAAAATTGTCTTCATTTTAGTTCATAGTTATTGCAATGTTAGTTGAAGTCATTATCTAGTTAGCTTAGTATGCATTCATGTTTGAATTGCATATAGAATTTTTCATGCAATCCCCCTTGTTCAAAGTAAGTTCTTGATGTTAACTGTATTTCTAAAATCATGCCAATCATTAGAAATCAACCTTTACAGACAATGAATATAAGCATCATGCTCCCTAGAGATGATGGAAAGATGAATGAGATTGAGCAGAATCAAATGCAATGTGTCACTTTAATGATTAGCATAGAGTTCTTTTGGAAATGTTTAATCATGCACTTGAAATGATGTGATGAATTTTTGTGTAAGATTGTCCCTATTATTTGAATTCTAATATATGATATGCACATGTTCAACCTTCTTCTACATTTCTTCTATCACCATCTTACCCCACCATTTGCCAAATAATTGAAAATTCATAAATTGTGATACACTCTAAGTTTGATGTAGCAAACCCTCCATATTCCTATATAATTACTTATTCTATACCCCGCTTGATATAATAGGGGTGTACCACAGAAAAAAGGATCTCAACATGTACAAAACAAAAAAAAATCTATCTCGTATACGAATTTGCACCAATAGAAAGAAATCTCAATTGCATAGAGGAGAGATTCAAAATTATTATTTCATATATCCATTCACTTTATTTTCTATCCATGGGAAGGAAAATACCTAAAAACATTCTTCCACGGCCAAATAGTACTCTTGTAGAAAAATCTCAGAGGAACATGCAAGTTTACCTGCATCAAGAAAATTGCATATTGTTTACACTATAGCTTTTTGACGCAGAAGTAGGTCTATGAATTAAGGTCAGGATAAAGAATATGGGAAGTTGAGTTATGTGATTTTGAAAAATTAGGGTAGCTTGGCCATGCTTTGCGGTAGGGATTTAAAACATAATGCGGTATGTGGTAGGTACATAGGTTGAAAGTATTTACTTGGCGAGTGTTTTGAAGTTTGTGATAGTTCAGGATGCTCAAAGTTCAATCTAGATTCTTGTGATGAATGTCTATTCATCATATTATTATTTGCATTTTAGATTTATGTTTGCATATTTTATTTTCATTCTACTCCATATATTACTTATTCTATGTTTTGAGTAACTCATTTTAAGTTTGTTTGGAATTTAATGTATTTTTGTTATTATTTTATAGGTTTATGCTAGAAAAAGATTGAAGAAATTTATACCTCCATCAAAATCCAAAGAGAATGATCAAATATTATATATCCTCACTCTACAACTTAAAAAGTTGGTGTGAGGATCATTAAAGTGTAGATGGTCACTCAAATAGTCATAACTTTTCATACAAACTCATAATTGGATAATTTAAAAGATTATGGATGAAAATTCTACTAAATTTAAAACAACTATATATATAATATGGCCTGGTCGATTGACCCACCTTTGAATTTATTTTGGGTCGGGAAACTATGTAGTAGGAAGAAAACTTTGTAGAAATAGGATCAACCCATTAGTGTTATTAATCAAACAATCCAAATTCATAATCAATTGGTTAGCACAACAAGGACTTATACACATTTCTAATTGTCTGATCATCTTTATGGATCATTCGACCTTGTTGTAGGTGAAAATCCTTATCATTAGTGGGTTTCCCAGACAAAGAGGGTCAGTCGACCAGAAAAATATACCCCGACACTGAAAGAGATATATGTTTCACATTTCATACATAATGGAGCGATTCAAATTGTGTTAGAAAGACAATTCAAATATATACACAAATAACATATTTATTGACTATTTTGGGTCGTATGACAAGCAATGCAGTTTCCCAAAACTCTTATGATGTAAATATGCAACAAATAGCTGACAGTCTTCGGATTCATTTGGATGTATATGATATATTGTGGGTTGATATAAATGTAATTGGGGGACTTCCATGTAAAGGGTTCATGAACTATTCTCTTCCATTCACAACTCTATCCACTTCCAAGGAAAGTCAAACATAGACATTTATGGCTTGACATGGAGATGCGCTCCATTAGAGCATGTGACCATAGATTGCATCCATCATTTGGAGAGTTTTGTTGAGATCATTGAGATTCTCCTTCATGACACTATTTTCTCCATGAGCTTATCCATATCTCTCTCTTTATATCATGAATGAGATAGGGGAGTAGATCCTTAACCATTCCACTGATATTAGCCAAGCTACTCGTACCATGTTTCTCTGTTGTTAATTGTTATTTGTATGAACATTTGGATTGATAATAGATTGTTTCACACATGCTTTAAAGAAATATTTATCTTGAAATTGTTGTTTCCTAAGTTTGTAAGAGAATCTCCTTCCTCCAAACTCCATAAGAACCCCCCCACCTGCTCGATCATCTATCTTGTAAGATTTTTGTAATCCTAGACATGGAGACATTGAAATGTAGGATTAGAACACCAAAAAATATATTTGAAACCCAAATATTACCATGAAAGTGAGTTCTTTGGGGCAAAAATGAAGGATTTGTATGTAATAAGACCTTAAGCCTATAGGAAGATTAATCCATTTGGATTACATACTCTAAAATAAGATGAAAGCCCTTGGCCACAATCCAGTATTCATATGAATGAATGGTGCAATGTTTTGAAAGCTTATGTAGGTAGTGGAGATGAACCTCATCGTACTAGTATTTTATGATAGAGTTAAAGTCATTTTGTTCACATGTCAATTTCATTTGTTCCATTGTTAATTTAGTTAATCATTCAAAAAAAATCCATGCTTATTATGTACTCTTTTATAATTATATTGAAAATTAAAATACTTCTTAAGGATGTTGTCTTTGGGTTCGATCCTTAGCTATACAACAATAAAATAGATCCTCTTGTGAGTGGTGATTATTGTATGTAGGTTAGGTAAAAACTTAGGAATGTATTTCCTTAAGATGGATTATGATAGGTTTTAAAGCATTTTCACGATTGCAACTAAGTCACCTACAAGACGATGGATCAATTTCAGTTTAGTAAAGGATCAAACCCAAAAGACAACACTTTAAAGAAATCATTGAGAAACAATTGTTGAGAACAATATTTAAAACTATTTGTTTGAGAATGACTATACACTAATGGTTGAACTAAAATATTTCAATGCAAGAAAACATATTCAAATTGGGGTTGAAATAAATATTAAATAACATAGGTACAATTATATTTCACCACCAACACCTACATACATACCCCAATCGTTACAACTAACTAAACATAAATATCAAGACCGGTACCAAGTGAATCTCCTCCTTGCAAAATACAAACTACATAAGGATTGAATTCCCCAGGGATTGAGGTCTTGTTACCCCATAGATCATGACTCGATTGCCTGGTAGGATACTAGATCCCTGAAGTGATTGCATCCAGAATCTGACTCATACATTCAATGATCAAATCCTAAGTTTGGAGGTTTCTACACTCAGTATTACATCAAAATGCTAAATGAGCTATTGATTCAAAAAGCAAGCATTAATTGAATAAAGGATGATCTGTTATATTAAGAAATTTGATTTTCATTACAATTAAGATAAAGTACAGGTGGTGGGGATACCACCCATGCCCTAGAAAGAAGGTCTACTTACTCAGAGTCGTGTCAAAAAGCATAAATCAAAGACGAAGATGATAAAACATGTCATTGAAGAAGAAAGACGATATCCAGGGTTCTCTAACTAAATTAGTCCACCTTGGTAGCAAGAAGACTAAAGATTTCCCTAAATATGGTCTTCTTCCTTCTTTCTCCTCTAGTCCCATGCTCCAAAACTATGTTCTAAATTGAAAACAAACAAACGAAATGATAATAGATTGTGCCTCCTTTTTGTTACAAAATAACCTTTGATTGGCGGTTGTGTAAATTTTACCTTGTCTTCCATGTTGACCACATGACCATGTAGTATGATTGGCCGACCTGACACTTGGAGGCATGTCTGATGCAATACTGGTCGATTAAGCATTGAGGTTGATCGACCGATCATCATTCTAACTAATATTGTAGAGAGTGAAGGGATTGGTTGATCCATGGGGTGGATCTTCTGATCAAGTGGGTAATGAAAATTGTTGTTAGTTACTGACTTGGGAGGCATATATTTTGCACGGTCAACCAACACAGTGGATCAACCAATCAGACTCATCTTTGAGTCTCTCTTATATAGGTGGACCGAACAACCAGAAAAGTGTATTGCTTAATCGTTTGGTTTGGAAATTCATCTCCGTTTACCACCTTTTGATAGGTTGATCAAGGATGAATATCGATCAATCTAATTCTTGTCTTGCAGATTTAGATAGATAGGTTGATTGACCAAATCAGGGAGCCTGATCACTCAATCAACTTGCCTAAATTGTGATAAAAACTTTGCATGCCTTGTGTTTTGTTCTAAACTTTGAGTATGAATCTGGGAAAGGACTTCTACCATGATCTTGAGTCACATTGTGATGTTATCTACATAATAACAACAACTCTTATCGAAATTCCTAATATTAAAATATTAAAGTAAAAATATGAAACTAAAAAAAGAAAAATTTAATGGTTTTGAGAAAATTGATCTATAAAATGTAATGAAATTTTGAGAATTTGCATTCATCAAACTACCTTGAGCTTGAACATTTCTCATCGTCAAGAAACATTTAATCACAAAAACCTGCCAAATAATACTACCAATTTGTCATCCTTTATTTTGCAACATTACTTGCTTCCTACAACTGAATATAGCTAAGCAACCATGATCTCATGAAATCACAAATGCAGCTTTAGATTCCATGTTTTGAGTTCACATTCACAAACAAGTTTCCACATCCAAACCTATGCATCACAATCTTAATATCATTGATGTTCCATAGAGTTTTGCATTGAAGAACCTTTAGGGCGGTCTTCTTTACACTCATGTGGCCACCCATTGGACCTGAGTCATGGAATTAGTTCCCTTCCTCCTCTATGACACACTTTCAGTATAGACCATTGGAACCAAGGTAAAATAAATAAATGGATTATCCCAGTAGTACATGACATTGTGCAACTCCAAGTGTAGAACACATGCTGCAAAATAGTTTATAAAATCAACAAACCACAAATATCATATGAGGATTTCATGAGATGGTCGTTGGGAATAGAATCATCAATTGGGATGATGTCATTGTCAAGAAGATAAATCAGGCTGAGGTGAACAACCACCACATTCTCACTTCCTTTCTTATCACAGATTTCCCGATCAAATTCTTGTAACAAAAGGACCCACAAAATTAGTTTGGGCTTGGTATCCTTCTTTGTCATCAAGTAGTGAAACAAACATGTTCAGTGTAGACATTACGTTAGAACCGACAATATATGGTTAGAATTTGTCAAAATCATACACAATAGCAAGAAGTTAATTGGTTGTGGTGTAGTTGTGTTCTAACTCATCTTGTTTCTTGGAGGCATAGTAGATGGCGTGATGCCACTTGTCAATCTTTTGTCCTAAGATTGATCCCATGCTACAGTCTCTAGAATTTCACATGATATCAAAGGGCTCAGACCAGCTTGATGCTCAAATTATCGGTGTGGTAGTGAGGCTGGCTTTCAAGTTGGTGAAGCTTTCAAGTTCCATCGAAGGAAAATATTACACCATTGAAAAGAAGATTGTTCATCAGCTTTACAATTTTTAAGAATTCTTTGATAAACTCGTGAAAGAATTGGCATGACCTAAGAAAGCATGAACTTCTTTGACATTTGAAGGTGGTATGATTTTGGCATTGACCTCAATATTTGCCATGTCAACTTCAATCCATATATTTCTCACCACATGACCAAGGATAATTCCCAAATTCACCATGAAGTGGCACTTCTCCCAATTCATCACCATATGTGCTTCTTCACATTTTACTAACAAAACAGATAGGTGATAAAAACAAGATTCAAAAGCATCATCATAAGTAGAAAATTCGTCCATGGAAACTTCCATCATAAATTCAATTAAGCCCAAAAAGACTTTTTCCATACAATACTAATAAGTGGCGGGACATTGTACAAACCAAAGGGCATCCTCCTAAAGGCATAAGTTCCAGAAGGGCATATGTAAGTGGTATTCTCTTGGGCATTGCAATAGACAGATATTTCATAGAATCTTGAGTAGTCGTCAAGATAGCAGATTAGTTCTTGGTATGCCAATTGTTCTAAGACTTGATCAAGAAAGGGAAGAGGAAAGTTATCATTCCTTGTAGCTTGGTTTAGCTTCCTATGGTCAATGCACATCCTCCACGTTATGATAGTGCATCTAGGAATGAGGTCGTTCTTTTCATTCCTCAAAACAGCAGTGCCACCCTTCTTTGGAACAATTGTACTGGGCTTATCCAAGGAGAATCTGAAATGGAATAAATGATGCCAATTGTGAGCAATTTAATAACCTCTAGATAGACCACTTCATTCATGTTGGGATTCAATTTGCACTTGGGGTCTCTAGATAGTTTGTAGTCCTCCACCATGACAATCTTGTGCATACATATGGCTTGATGTACACCTATTATATTAGTCATTTTGTAACCCAAGTCTGCCATTCTTTTCTTCAGCTTGATCATCAACATGTTTTCTTATTCTTGCATGAGATCTGAATTGTAGATCATTGAGAAAACTTTCTATTCATCAATAAAAACATATGTTATCCCCTTATATATGATCTTCATATTTGGTGTCTTGGGTGGATATATTGTCTCTTCAAACACAGAAATAATTTTCAACTCTTAAAATTCATCGTTGGGCTCCTCTTTAGAGGTATCTAAGTGAAACCAGCATTGGCCAACTTGCTCATTGTAAAAATTTGAGCCGTATGGAATGTGAGGGATGTTTGCAATTGGTCTCTAGTTACCTCACTATCTTGTCTAAGTTGATACAACTTATCCATGTTGTCAAGTAAGACAACATCCTCATGAATGATAGGTCCCATCATGCTTCCGAATACATTGTATTCAAGTACTTCTCTTTTTAACTTCAAAAGAATGGTGCTCACCCCTACATCAATCAAGGCTTGGGCTATAGTTAGGAATGGGTATCTAGAAATGAGAGGATACCCAGAGATCCTCGTTGATGTTAATAACCAAAAAGTCACAATGGGAACAAGCATCCATGCCAACGTTCACAAGAATATCCTTTATGATACCCATGGGCTTTGTCATCGAGGAAACTACGAGTTGAATGGTCATGGTTGTAGGGAGCATCTAGGTGAATCTCAATCTGGAAAAAGTTGTACGACATGATGCAAATGCTAAAACCCCTAAGTCTGCAAGCCCCTTTTTGCAAGTATTGTCACTAAGGTAGTAGCTAATCCCTAAGGAATCAGGGTCCTTTTACTTCTTGGGAGTTTTGTTTAGGATAATGTCTAAAGTTGTTCTTATTAAGTTTAATGTTTTCATAATCCTAATTTGTGTAATTCCTTAACAGTAAAGTCTTTAGATATTTTGACCATGTTGGAACCTCAACAAGGGAATCCAAGAAGGGGAAGCCCACATGAAGATTCTTCATAGTTCCTTGAACCTCATCAATATAGCATCCAACCTAGTCTTTTTGAGACATTCTTGATAGGGAGGCCTTGTCTTGTAAAGTGGCATGTTTTGCTAAATCAAATCCATATGAGGTTTCTCATTACTTGTAGCTTTAAATGCATCAATATCAACAACTATGTCTTATATGATTTCCTTCTCAACCATCATTGTGTTATCGACATGAAAGTCAATGTGATCTATGGTTGGTATCAATGGAAGAGGAGAAGCATAAATATTGCCTACTTGTGTAGATATTACCTTCAACTTCTCAGGATGCTTGGGAATATTCTCAGGTCTCCCAACAAAGGTATCTATAAGAGGGAATAGAGAAGTAGGTAGTTGACCCAACTGAGAATCAATAGAATTTTAGTAGCCTTTCTAATTGGAAGCATAGCCTATTTGATAGAAATTGTGGACTACTATGGTTGAAGAATCTTTTCAATGTATTAAAACTTATCACAAGTGGAAGAGGAAGGAGTGGCTGCAGTATTTGTTGCACTTGGTTTGGATTCTAGAATTGTTGCACGGTCATTGAATGTTCCCTATAATTGTTTATTTTTCTAGTAAGAACATCCCATATTATTATTTGATAAAGTTAAAATAGGACAGTCCAGAGTTCATATGTACATGTTAGTCAAACAAACATCCCTATATAGAAAACTATAGAACAAGACAAAACTATCTATACAAATTAATGGTATCAACTATATGACTCCAGCAATTATCCATATCAACATTCCTTCCATTGAAGATTTTATAATTTTTTCAACCCATATCATGTGTATAACAGTAATACAACAAAGTTGTTGCATATTTTGGTTGTACTTAATGAAGTTAGTAGGAACCCTTGGTGTTCTAGAAATAATAGAATTCCTCTTTGCCTTCCTCCACAAACCCTCAACAAATGAACAATTAAAGAAAATATGACTAACTATTTCAGACTCTTTTTCGCACGAAATACATCTAGAAGCTAACTATATACCATATTTTTCTAGATTGTCCATCATAGATAACTTTCCCAGAAACATAGTCCACACTATCATAATGTAATTCCTTGGATGATTATACTTCTAGAGCCAAGAATCCTAACTCAAATTAAGATTGGAGATTCTAATAATATGCCAAGCATCTTTAAGCTTCAAACTAGAATCCCCGTTAAAATTAATATCATCTTTGTCATGTAATTGTATGTTAGTGGTACTAATAAAATTTTTGAGCTCACTAAAACTCCTCATTTTTGGAATATACCACTCTCCATTGCTAATGATATTACTCAGTACACCTGCACTACCATTCTTGATCTTTAGAATATTCCTTGGGTCAATGTAATCTCTAAGAAATTTGTTTCCAGGTAGCCATGGATCCTTCCAAATCCTAAATCTACTACCATATTACCAATATAAATCCCAATTAGAGATAACAAGGTATGTCTCATCTCCACAACATGCTTCTACATCAAAGAGCTATTACGATTGATTTTACAAGACCATAAAGATTCATTTTTTAAATATTTCTCATTTAGCCATTTCACCCACAATGTGTCCCTTTTAGAAGCAATATTATAGGCATGGACCAATAACCCTGCCTTATTTATGTCCTCAACTTTTCTAACTTCCAGACCCCTTCCTTCTTTGGCCTATGGAATAAGCTCCATTTAACATACTACAACATTTTTCTCTCCCCAAATGAAGTATCTACATATTTTATTGATAACTGTAATAATATCACCCTATAGAGGGAAAGTAGAAGACCAAAAAAAGATGAAGGGTGGTAAGAGTGGGTGCAATAACTCAGTTCTTCCTCTAAATGAGAACATTGTCATCCACCCAATTCTCTAACTTTTTCCTGATTTTTCAACAAGAGGTAGGCAATAGGAACTCTTAAGCTTCCCACAAAATAAAGGTAAGACCATATAATAGGGAAAGAACCTTTAGCAATATTAAGAGTACTACCATTGATATCAATATCAGCATTCCAGCTACAAAACACAATACTCTTCTCTAGGTTCATAAATAAACCAGAAACCTCCTCGAAGCAATCTAGCATATTTTTTATATTAGTAGTATTGACCTCATTAGCTTTAGCAAAGATCATAACATCATATGCAAACAAAATATGAGATATACTAAGGACCCTAGATTTAATAGGATCATTAATCTTCTTTTTAATAGCATTATTCATCGTAAAAGTAAACCCTTCCATAGCAATGACAAAATGAGAAGGTGCAAGGGGATCACCTTGTCTTATCTCATTGGAAGGATAGATCACATAAGATGGATAACCATTCACCAATACATGGAGACTAGTAGTATTCATAATGGTTGTGATCTGGTCAATCTAGTATCTTGGGAACTTCATTTTCTCCAAAATTTTGAAGAAAAAAAACTCCACTTAATCAAATCATATGCCTCAGTAAGATCATCTTTAATACACATTTCATTCTCACCATTGGAACAATTAACATCACTTATGAGTTTGTTAGAAAATAAAAGAGCATCAGAAATTCTTCTATCTTTCACAAATGTCACTGGATTCTTCTTAAAGTGGAAGGTAGAACACTCTTGAGCATGTTTAAAAGTACTTTAGAAATAATCTTATACAAGAAGTTACATAGAGCAATGGGTTGCTTGGTCATTGACACAGTAAGCTTCTTGAACTTGAGGAATAATTGTGATTTTGGATTTATTGATTTCCTTAAGAATGCTATTGCTACTGAAGAGAACAGCTAAAGTAACATCTTCCCCAATTGTTCCCCAAGCAGCCTTGAAGAAATACCCATTAAACTCATACGGGCCAGGGTCTCTATCCCCACCTCATTTAATAACCTTCTCAATCTCATCTTTAGACACATAAGATCTCATCATGTTAATATTTTCTTCTGAGATAGTAGGAACAACCCATTCTTCAACCTATTGCATATCAATATTCACAAAGTTTTTATGAAAAGCCCATTGTAATAATCATAAATGTGATTAGAAATACTTTTTGATCATAGGTCTTTTTGCCATTAATAGTCATGCATCTAATCTAATTCTTGGAAGCCCTGGATTTTATAGATTAGAAGAAACTGGTCTTATCTCCAAGCTTCAACCAGTTAACTCTCGAGGTTTGTTTGGCTAAAGACTCTTCCCTATAAGTATCTTGCAAAGCTAGCTTTCTTTTGACATCAGCAATCTCTCTCAGATTACTATCATAAATATTCATATTTGTGACCTTAGAAGCTTCAATAGCTTAAAACTCCAAAACTGTGGCACAATTAGCAACGTTTCCAAATTTATGTTTTCTCCATTTCGTAATTTTTTGTCTAACATCATTAAGCTTTCTAGAAACTCTAAACATCATACAACCAGCAATTTCAAGCTCCCATGATTATTTTGCAACACTTTGAAACTCCAGATGATCAGACCAGGTATTTATAATTTTAAAATAGCCCCTTATTTTCTTCATATTCTTAATTAACACTATAATCAACTGATATGTTCACTATGGATAGTACTTTCCACATCACCACATTTCTCTTTAAATTGATCTCTAAACTCTTTGCCATGCAAGACTATCAATCTTAGATGAAATAATTCGATCACACTTTTATCTACTATATCATGTGAAGTAGGCTCCTTTGAGCTCCATATCAATAAGATTTATTTTCACAAAAAGATCATTAAATCCATCTAAATCTTTAACGCAAAACATATTATGTGTCATATTTTAGTTTTGGATTGCACTACACAACGATCTAAACCAGAATAAGTGTATAGGGATAGTGCCTCCTAGAATGCAAAGTATACTTTGTTTTTTTTACTTTATATGGTGTTGCTCTTTTTTCTTGTTCCGATTTATTAATTGATTGCACGTCTTTTACTATCTATAAGATATGTCTTATTTGGTTCATTAGAATAATACTTTACTTCACTTTTTAATAATAGTATTGTTATAAAATGATGTTGTAATGTCTGGGCCCACTGTCCAAGGCACTAGTAGAGTTTCAGGAATGACGACTGGCCCCACATAGCACCACTAGCCTTAACTGTACACTTTGTCCACACCGACGCGCAAGCCAGGATCAACTTCCCGGCTGGTCACCCATCCTAGTACTACTCCAAGCTGAGCACGCTGAACTATGGAATTCTTTAGTGATGGGCTCCCAGAAAAAGAGGTGCACCTTGGTGATATGGGTAGTCCAATCATTACTTTTAAGATCATGTTATCTGAGGCCTCAAATCCTTTGGATAAGCATATTAGAATATATGAATTTTTCAATATTGACCAATAGGAAATTGCCACATCATCAAATTGATCGATATAACTGAAGAGAGAGGGAGAGGGAGAAAACACCATTTTACCCAAGATCAAGTTTGAGGTTGCATAGGTAACCAAACTAGAGCTTCTAGAGAATGTAAAATAGAAAGAAAGCAAAACCCTAGGAGAACATGGTAAATAGAGATGGAGATCATCGATTTTAAACATAGAAGCATGAGTTTTAAGCATGTACTAAGAAATATATGAAAAGGGGGTTAACAAAACATGCCTCTAGGAATGTAAGAAGGTCCAAAAAGCAAGGATCCAAAGATTAGAAGGTCTGGTTGCTCCAAGCCAAGCTCCTTTTTTGAGCAAAGATCACTTTCTCCACTTTAGAGGTGCAAACCCTAGCAAAAGAGAATGGAGATGAGATGTTTTAGGGTTCTAGGTAGAGTTTTACCATGGAAGGTCATGGTTCTGACCTAGAAGAACGTGGGAGGAATACTAATAGCATGAAAATAGGGAATGAAATGAGGATACTTACTAGTTTTGGTCAAAATCACCAAGGAGGAGCTTAAGAAATCCTAGATAGAGAAATTTGGAACACTAGGAGCCTTCTTCACCAAGGTAGGCACCCTCTTTTACCTTGGGATAGAAACTTGGTGGACAAACATAGAAGGAATGATTCTCTAAGATAGAGGAAAGAGAAGGAGAGGATTGCTTCTTGGATTGGGAGGTGGGAAGGGGTAGGCATGGCTTTATAAAGAAGGGGGCAAGCATGAGGTGTCTATGGGACTTTCCATGTGTCCTTAGGCTAAGGCTTCATGACCATGCAAGAGAACAACTCATAAAAACTTCTTGTATATCCAAGGTCAGTCCTAAAATCCCATGGAGGCTTCTAGGCCTTCCCCACCATCCTCCAAACAAAGAAATAACCCCATTGGTTGATAGCTTTTAAAGATAAGCTCATTTATAAAGAGGGTAATCCCTATAATACCCTTGGAGAGAAACATCTTCAAACCAAGGTGCAACCAGGTGCCCCATGGTTCAAAATCTCAGAATGGTAAGGGAATATCTAAGGATTAAAATTCATATGATAATTTGCAAACCTCACAATTGGGTAAATTGCATAAAAGTCCAGAATGTACCTAAAATTGCATAACTTACACAAACAACATCCAAATCAAACCAAAATTGAAACTTAGGCTCATTTTATGTTTTCAAAGCACATCAAAAAGTTATATTAAGGTTTCAATTACTTAATTATGGTAATTAATCTTGTTTAATACATTTAATCAAGGTTTAGGGCCTTGCACTTTTAGCACACATTAATATACCATTGTTCTAACAAAGTGGTGATTTTTGCATTTTAGATCCTTAAATAAGCTTTCACTGAAGTATTGTGCATAAACCCTTATAATTGTACAACTAGTGAATAAATGTTCACTAAACCACTATAAATTCCACTAATTAAACCTGAACGACATAAAGGACATAAATGAAAGGGAAACTTGGGAAAAAGGTTTACATGGAGATTACATCTAAGATTCATTATGTTACAGTACTCCACTCCTTTAAAAGGATTTATGTGGGACCCCACCTCTGAGACCCCATGATATTATCCATACTAACCACACTAAATCTCAAATTACCAATTAAAACTTGGAATCAAGAAATTCTATTATATGAAAAACACAAATAACTTTTTCCATTTAATTCCAGATCTGGCATAAGCAACTAATTACTATTCATTTTCAACATATCATATATAAGCAAGCCCAAGATGTAATTATTATTCAAGATAAAACTGTAATACAACATGAAGTAGAAATTTACACTATTACATTCACATAAGCAACCTAGATTAAGATAAAGTACATCACTACAAGCACACACACCCTCCCAGAACTCCCTAGTAAAGGGACATCCTATACATACAACCTACAACAAGAAGAGAATTCTCCACCTCAGATGGTGAAGAAAAGATGACTACGGATGAGAAGCTCCTGGATGAATTGAAGTTGAATTAGTACCTGTAAAATTTTGAACCACCACTTATCAACACACTGAGTGAGTGGAACAGGTTCAAGAAAAAACTAGCATTGAACTAATCTTTTTATTTTTTTATCAGAGACAAGTATATTTCAGATTTAATCAAACAATTCTAAATATCATGAAGATAATAACATATATAAACTACATAAGATGAACACAGAATAACAAATAGATCTAACATGTAATCAAATATTGATAATCAAATCTTGTTCTCGGCTTATCAAGATTCATTATTAGGTTTGCCCTGAAATTACTTGATCTGTACCTAATCAAGTAAAAGTCGCCATGCCAAATTCTCGTGTCAATGACTCATTGTCCATATCTTAGGATAAACTGGAAACCCTAAGATAAACAACAGACTCTGGTCTACCTCAGAGTTGCCAAGCATTGTCTAGGTAAGAGTATAAAGCCTCTCTACCTTACAGACCTCATCTCAGGTACATGAGATAGGTTTAATGACATAAATGTTAAATCTAGGGCATCACGTATGAGATACTAAACAAAGCTATCCCTACTGATCCCTTTCACATCAAGATCACAATTTCCATAGTAGTGTTTCAAATACAATGCATTTCATTCACTCAGCAACAGAGAATTTAGGTTAGCAACTCATCTTGAAATCTTTCCTAAATTCTGGTGACCTAGCCTTCAAGGTCTAGAATCACACTCTGACATTCCTTTTCATAATCCAAGGACTATTAGAAGGAATACGTTTCATTTCCCTAGTGCAGACCTCGGGGGAAAATCACAGTGTTCAGGGCTCCTATCTAGATGATTAGGTTATAATAGATATTAAGTGCATTTACTCACTTTAAGGAAAATAGGAGTTTATTATATTGCACATATGTGATTTTGCATTCTAATCCTAGGATATATGGATTAGGGTTTTAGATATATATATATATATATATATATATATATATATATATATATATATATATATATATGTTTCAATTCATATTATAGATACTCTACATATCCTTTTTCCATCATATAAATTTGCATGAAACAATCACAACTCAAAAATTCACATATCATAGACAACACTCCATATTTAAATAATATGTGGTATTTGCAATGTATATGTAATAAGAATATGCAATCTGAATTCAATTAAATTTACATTACTCATGATCAAGATAATATAACATCCAATTGATTCATTTACAAGGATCAATATAATAATCATATCCAAGGTCAAATAAGAAAATAGTCCTATGCATTATTTGAGTTCTCAATTTCCACCAATTGTGGTTTAATGAGGAGATTTAGGATTATAGTTCACTAATAGTTTTCAAATGAACCTACACCACTCACCTCAGGTGTGAATCACCTGAAATTCGTAGCCCAACTACTACTGCTAATTCTTGAATCAAGTCCTTGATTCAAGAAAACAGAATCTTCCTGCTCCTCTTCACTCAAGAACCTAGAAGAAGAAGAAGAATTGAAGAAGAAAGAATGAAAGAAGAGATAAATTTGGAATATTTTGATCCAAATCAAGGAAGTGATGAGTTCTATACATAGGAGAGAATAGAAGAAAATAAACTTAGTAAATATTAATGATCTATATAGAATTTACCAACCTTAGAAAGAGAAAACCCAGAAATCTAAAATTTCCACTTCCGATTCTCCAAACCCTAAAATCCCCTCCTATCTCAATAACTACGAAGCTCGGAAGTGTGGGACAGAAATGAGAGGTTCTTGGGTCGTAATAGAGTCCTATATAATCATTAAGGTGCTTGGAATAATTAATTATAAACATTTTTTAGTCTTTTTTATTTTTCCAGAAAAATTTGGTCGGTCGAGTTTGTCTCTCTTAGAACTCGACCGATCAAGGTTCTGTTGTGATACAAAACTTATTCAAAAAATTCTGAAAATTTAATATGTTGTTGAAAAACTTAGTATCAAACCATCAGTTAAAATTTGAGCTTAATTGGATAATCCAATAAATTATAAAAAATAAAATACTACACTTCTATACTTAAGCCTGTATAGCATGATCGACTGAGTTTTTCCTGGGGAAAACTCGACCGATCAATAGGTCCAGGAAACTCTAAAAATTCTGAAATTTTTCACTAACATGAATAATTGAGTTGTACAATACATATTCAAAATTTAAAGTAATATGATTCACACACAAAATAATAAAAATCTTTTTCTAGACTATTATACTTAACACCAAATTTATCATCACATTCTCTATTGATGATTTCATGCAACTAGGGTTTTAAATTTATAACCCTACTAACCTAATCATTCACAACATTAATCTAACAAACAAGCTTTATATTTTTTATTCATATTTGACTTGGTTAGGAAAAAATTAAATCAATAACTATTGATACTTAGTAAGATCTAACTAGGAATTAAAGTAAATTTAAGAAGGGGTCCTTACAAATCTCCCCTCCTTTTAGAGTTTCATCCCAAAACTCTAGAAAAGGTCAGGATGGCATCTCTGCATCTCATCTTCAAGTTCCCATGTTGCTTCTTCAACTCCATGATGTCTCCATAAGACTTTCACCATAGATATCTCACGTCTACACAACATTTTGATCTTCCTATCCATGATCTGAATTGGGCCTTCCTCAAAAGTCACATCATCTGCTAACTGTACATCAGATGGATAGAAGATTTTATCAGTATCAGGATGACACTTCCTTAGCATAGATACATGGAACACATCATGTATCTTCTCTAGCTCAAGTGGTAACTCAAGTCGGTAAGCTACTTTTCCCACCCGTTGCATAATAGGGTATGGTCCCATATATCTAGGAGCTAACTTGCCCCACTTCCCGAACCTAAGTACACCTTTCCAAGGAGAAACTTTTAGATATACTAGGTCTCCTACTTGAAATTCAAGAGGTCTATGCCTATGGTCTGCATTAGCTCTTCTGTCTATCCTATGCAGCCTTCAATTGTTGGCGTATCATAATGATCTTCTCATAGGTTTGTTGTACCATCTCAGGTCCCAACATCTGTCTCTCACCAGTCTCATACCAACATACTGGCAATCTACACTTCCTACCATATAGAGCTTCATAAGGTTCCATTCCAAGACTAGATTGGTATCCATTATTATATGCAAATTCAATCAGGCTAACATGTGAGTCCTAGCTTCCAGGGAACTGTAGAACACATGCCCTAAGCATGTCTTCTAGGGTTGGTATTGTCCTTTCTGACCACATACAAAACAACCCTTGAAATTAGGGCCCCAACATGGACCTTTATGAAACCTATTGTAGTATGTACATTGTGGTGGTGTCGAGTGAAAACTCAGCCTATGAGGTCCTATCATAGTTCCTATACTCTGTGTCCTCTGTGGTGCTAGTCCCCTAGCTGTAAAAGTAGTAGTACCCCTGCCATATGGAATATGTGGCGGTGCACTAGCTGGTGTGTCTAGCTTCCTAGAAGGATATGTAGGTGGCCTAGTCATCCTCGACTGTACACTAGGTCCTGGCCTGCTCAACTCACCACCTGTCCTCTTGCGAGTATCAAACTCCCGCCTCTGTTGAATGACATGCTCCACACGCCTGACTACATCAACAAAGGCATGAAAATCTATCCTAGATTCTATCATAGCTATCCTCTCCTGCATATCATAGTTCAAACCTTGTTCAAAATGCCTGATCTTATCCTCATATGTGACACACAGCGGTGGATAAAACCTAAGAAAATCAAGAAATAGAAACTCATATTCAGTCACTGTCATCTGTCTCTGCCTCAGCGTCTCAAACTGATGAATCTTGTCATGTATGTATGTGGCAGGATAATAGCGGGACTCAAACCTCTTTCTAAATTCAGCCCATGTCAGACTATGTTCAACCAGGTGTGTCTCTTCCATGCTCCACCAGTGACTTGCACTACCTTTTAGGAGATAAGTAGCATGGTTCACCTTCTCTACATCAGATACATGAGTTATTTTAAACACCTTTTCAGTTTCATATAGCCAAGCATCTACTTCTGCAGGATCAGTTGTGCCATAGAAGTCGTAGGCACCCATCTTTCTCAGCCTCTCATAAGACCTACTAATATCACGCAATGGATCAGGAACACTTGGAGGTGATGGAGGGACTACCCCTATTGCTGCATGAGCCATCACTGACACTAGTCTTTGTGCCATAGCATAGAGAGGATCATTGGTAGATAAGGTAGTCACTGCATGGTGTTGATCCATTACTTCAATAGGATCTACCTGCTGTGGTTCATCTGTAGCACCACCTAATGGAGGTGCCACATAGCGACTCTCTGCCTGTTCTTCACCTCTACTAGCCATGATCTGAAAGAAAAGAGAGCATGCCATATATCATTAGATAATTTGAAGGATCTAATAAGACTCATTGACTCATCTAATGTCCCTGTACATAGGCACTAACAAAAACCTAGGCTCTGATACCACAATTTGTGGGACCCCACCTCTGAGACCCCACAATATTATCCATACTAACCACACTAAATCTCAAAGTAGAAATTAAAACTTGGAATCAAGAAATTCTATTATATAAAAAACACAAATAACTTTTTCCATTTAATTCCAAATCTGGCATAAGCAACTAATTACTATTCATTTTCAACATATCATATATAAGCAAGCCCAAGATGTAATCATTATTCAAGATAAAACTATAATACAACATGAAGTAGAAATTTACACTATTACATTCACATAAGCAACCTAGATTAAGATAAAGTACATCACTACAAGCACACACACCCTCCCAGAACTCCCTAGTACAGGGACATCCTATACATACAACCTACAACAAGAAGAGAATTCTCCACCTCAGATGGTGAAGAAAAGATGACTACGGATGAGAAGCTCCTGGATGAATTGAAGTTGAATTAGTACCTGTAAAAATTTGAACCACCACTTATGAACACACTGAGTGAGTGGAACAGGTTCAAGACAAAACTAGCATTGAACTAATCTTTTTATTTTTTTATCAGAGACAAGTATATTTCAGATTTAATCAAACAATTCTAAATATCATGCAGATAATAACAGATATAAACTACATAAGATGAACATGGAATAACAAATAGATCTAACATGTAATCGGATATTGATAATCAAATCTTGTTCTCGGCTTATCAAGATTCATTATTAGGTTTGCCCTGAAATTACTTGATTTGTACCTAATCAAGTAAAAGTCGCCACACCAGATTCTCGTTGCAACGACTCACTGTCCATATCTTAGGTTTAATCGGAAACCCTAAGATAAACAACAGACTCTGGTCTGCCTCAGAGTTGCCAAGCACTGGCTAGGTAAGAGCATAAAGCCTCTCTACCTTACAGACCTCATCTCAGGTACATGAGATAGGTTTAATGACATAAATACCAAAGCTAGGGCATCACGTATGAGATACTAAACAAAGCTATCCCTACTGATCCCTTTCACATCAAGATCACAATTTCCATAGCAGTGTTTCAAATACAATGCATTTCATTCACTCAGCAATAGAGAATTTAGGTTAGCATCTCATCTTGAAATCTTTCCTAAATTTTGTTGACCTAGCCTTCAAGGTCTAGAATCACACTCTGACATTCCTTTTCATAATCCAAGGACTATTAGAAGGAATATGTTTCATTTCCCCAGTGCAGACCTTGGGGGGAAATCACAGTGTTCAGGGCTCCAATCTAGATGATTAGGTTATAATTTTATATTAAGTGCATTTACTCACTTTAAGGAAAATAGGAGTTTATTATATTGCACATATGTGATTTTGCATTCTAATCCTAGGATATATGGATTAGGGTTTCAGATATATATATATATATATATATATATATATATGTTTTGATTCAGATTACAGATACTCTACATATCCTTTTTCCATCATATAAATTTGGATGAAACAATCACAACTCAAAAATTCACATATCATAGACAACACTCCATATTTAAACAATATGTGGTATTTGCAATGTATATGTAATAAGAATATGCAATCTGAATTCAAATAAATTTACATTACTCATGATCAAGATAATATAACATCCAATTGATTCATTTACAAGGATCAATACAAGAATCATATCCAAGGTCAAATAAGCAAACAGTCCTATGCATTATTTGAGTTGTCAATTTCCACCAATTGTGGTTTAATGAGGAGATTTAGGATTATAGTTCACTAATAGTTTTCAAATGAACCTACACCACTCACCTCAGGTGTGAATCACCTAAAATTCATAGCCCATCTACTACTGCTAATTCTTGAATCAAGTCCTTGCTTCAAGAAAATAGAATCTTTCTGCTCCTCTTCACTCAAGAACCTAGAAGAAGAAGATGAATTGAAGAAGAAAGAATGAAAGAAGAGATAAATTTGGAATATTTTGATCCAAATCAAGGAAGTGATGAGTTCTATACATAGGAGAGAATAGAAGCAAATAAACTTAGTAAAGATTAATGATATATATAGAATTTACCAACCTTGGAAAGAGAAAACCCAAAAATCTAAAATTTCCACTTTAGATTCTCCAAACCCTAAAATCCCCTCCTCTCTCAAGAATTATGAAGCTCGGAGTGTGGGACAGAAATGAGAGGTGATTGGGTCGTAATAGAGTCCTATATACTCATTAAGGTGCTTGGAATAATTAATTATAAACATTTTTCAGTCTTTTTTGTTTTTCCAAAAAAATCTGGTCGGTCGAGTTTGTCTCTCTCGGAACTCGACCGATCAAGGTTCTGTTATGATACAAAACATATTCAAAAAATTCTGAAAATTTAATATGTTGTTGAAAAATTAGTATCAAACCTTCAGGTAAAATTTGAGCTTAATTGGATAATCCAATAAATTATAAAAAATAAAAACTACACTTCTATACTTAAGCCTGTATAGCATGATCGACTAAGTTTTTCCTGGGGAAAACTCGACCGATCAACAGTTCCAAGAAACTCTAAAATTCTGAAATTTTTCAATAACTTGAATAGTTGAGTTGTACAATACATATCCAAAATTTAAAGTAATATGAGTCACACACAAAATAATAAAAATCTTTTACTAGACTTTTATACTTAACACCAAATTCATCATCACATTCTATATTGATGATTTCATGCAAATAGGGTTTTAAATTTATAACCCTACTAACCTAATCATTCACAACATTAATCTAACAAACAAGGTTTATATTTTTTATTAATATTTGACCTGATTAGGAGAAAATTAAATCAATAACTATTGATAGTTAGTAAGATCTAACTAGGAATTAAAGTAAATTTATGAACGGGTCCTTACAATTTCGTCCTCGAAATCTCAAGAAAAAAGAGAAGGGTGAGTATGTAACATTTCATCTCTCAACTCCCAAGTGGTTTCTTCGAGACCATGATATTTCCACAAAACTTTTACCAGCTCAATCTCTTTGTTCTTCAGCTACTTTACTTGGGAGTCAAGGATCTTCACAGGTAGCTCTTCATAGGTCAGATTCTCATGTATCTCCAAAGGATCAACAATAAGCACATGAGAAGAGTCCTTCACATACTTCTTCAACACAGAGACATGGAACACATTATGAATCTTCTCATAGGAAGGAGGTAAAGTTAAACGGTATGCACAATCTCCAACCTTATCTAAGATTTTAAATGGTCCAACATAGTGGGGACTCAACTTGCCTTTAAATTTAGATCTAGCATTAGAACGGATATGCTTGATCTTCAGAAATGCATAGTCACCCCCTAGGAAGTTAACATCGGACCTTTTCTTGTCAGCATACATCTTCTGTTGGTCTTGAGTAGCTTTCATGTGTTTCTTTATCAACTGTACCTTTTCTATCATCATTTGCATGTCATCGATATTCACTAGAGAACGTTTACCAACATCATCCCAATGCAAAGGTGAACGACACAGTCTACCATAGAGAGCTTCAAAAGGTGGCATACAATATTAGATTGGTATCTATTGTTGTAAGAAAACTCAGCTAATGGAAGATAACGATCCCATGCACCACCCCAATCCATCATACAAGCATGAAGCAAGTCCTCCAGAATTTGAACTATTCTCTTAGATTGACCATCAGTCTATAGGTGGTAAGTAGTACTAAAACACAAGTCAGTGCCCATCTCCTCCTAATTCTGACCCCATAAATGAGAAGTAAACCTTTGGTTCACAATCAGAAACTATCACCTTAGGTACTCCATGTAGGCGTACAATCCACTCAATGTACAACTGAGCCATATCTGCAACTTTGCAATTGGTTTTGAAAGGAAAGAAATGAGCAGATTTTGTTAGCCGATCAATAACCACCCAAACAACATCATAACATTTCTTACACTTGGGAAATGAGCAATAACGAAGTCCATTGTGATCTTCTCCCATTTCCATTCTGGAATTTCAAGAGGATGAAGAAGACCACCAGGTCATTGATGTTTGATCTTGACTTGCTGATATGTCAAGCACTTTGTGACGAATAGAGCTATATCATTCTTCATGTTCTTCCACCATACGCTTCATTGTAAGTCCTTGTTAATTTTTATTGTGCTAGGATGAATAGTGTGCTTGGACCCATGCGCTTCACTCAGCACCTTCTGTCTCAGGTCACCCACAACAGGAATCCACAACCTTTGTCTGAAGTGGACAACACCATCCACTCTGACAGAGAAGTCAGATTGCAGTTTCTCAGTCAAGGCCTTCATCTCTTCCATCTCAGAGCTTTCCAACTGTGCATCAATGACTTTCGAGATCCAAGTCGGTATAACAGTCAAACTAGTCATATGGACACACAACTTGTCTCCATCCACTGAATCGACAGGTTGAGGTCACCAACATGTCACATATTCGAAATTTTACCACACTGAACATCTCAGAGCAGCACAAATGGCATCCTTCTTGTGACTTAAATAATCAGCTATGACGTTTGCTTTACCGGGATGATAGGTAATGGTGAAGTCATAATTTTTGAGATATTCCATCCACCTTCGCTGTTGTAGACTCAGATCTTTCTGTGACAGGTACCTCAAGCTTTTATTGTCAGAGAAAACTCCAAACTTCACACCATAGAGATAGTGTCACCAGATTTTCAGAGCATGAATGATGGCAGCAAGCTCTAAATCATGTATAATCCAATTAACTTCATTCGATTTCAATTGGAGGGAAGCATAGGCGATCACCTTTTCGACTTGCATCAAAACACACCCTAAGCCTTGTTTAGAAGCATCCGTGTAGATGAAATAGGGTATGCCTTCAACAGGCAAGGCAAGAATGGGAGCAGAAGTCAAACACTCCTTCAGCTTTTGGAAATTGTTCTCACATTCTGGTGTCCAAGAGAACTTGACCTCCTTTCGTGTCAGCATGGTTAAAGGCAAGGCCAACTTAGAGAAGCTCTTGATAAACCTTCCATAGTAACCTGCTAAGCCGAGGAAACTACAGATCTCTGAGAGATTCTTTGGAGCTTTCCACTTGGTCACAGCTTCTACCTTTGTAGGATCAATAGCTATATGTCTGGCAGAAATCACATGACCTAGAAACATCACTTCCTTTATCCAGAACTCACACTTTGAGAATTTTGCATAGAGTTGATTTTCTCGTAGTGTGTTGAGTACAATCTGCATATGCTCGTGATGTTGTTCTAACGTCTCAGCCTAAACCAAAATGTTGTCAATAAATGCCACCACGAACTTGTCAAGGTATGGGTGGAACACTCGATTCATCAAGTCCATGAAGGTAGTAGGGGCAATTTTCAAGATGAAAGGCATGACCATGAATTTGTAATGCCCATAGTGAGTTATGAACGCCGTCTTTGATACATCATCATCCTTCACATGCATCTGGTAGTAGCCACTTCGTAGATCCATCTTGGAGAACACAGTGGCTGACTTCAGTTGGTCGAATAAGTCATCGATGCGAGGCAAATGATAATGGTTCTTCACTGTCACTTGGTTAAGCATGTGGTAGTCCATACACATCTGCATCGAACCATCCTTCTTCTTCATGAACAGGACAGGGGCTCCCCAAGATGAAACATTGGGGTGGATGAAGCCCATGTCAAGAAGCTCTTCTAGCTGCCTCTTCAATTTGGCAAGCTCGGTAGGGGCCAAGCGGTAAGGCGGCTTCAACATTGGTGAAATTTCGGGTACAAGCTTGATGGAGAACTCCACCTCACGAGTTGGTGGAAAACCAGGTAACTCCTTGAGAAAGACATCTGGGAAGTCTTTCACCACATCTATGTGGTCGAGAGAAGGACGTGTAGCCTCGAGGACTATAGAGGCTAAGAAAGCTCTACACCCTTGTGAGACTAGCTTTTCAGCTTTAATGGTGGAGATAACAAATTGTCGATCCTCTCGCTTCCTACCCTTGACACACAATATTCCTTCAATAGGATGTGACAAACTAACCTTTGATTCTTCACAAAACAAAATAGGTTTGTACCTCTTCAACCAATCCATTCTCAGGATGACATCAAAGGCGGTCATGTCGAGCAAGATGATATTTGAGGGAAACATTATACCAAATATACATAGGTCCATGGTCGTAGTTTGTAGATACGAAGAGCAGATCTTACCACTAGGGTTTTTACATCTAATATATGATCCATATACTCAGATTCTATTTCTAACATTGAAGCAAGCTGATGGGATATGAAGGTATTAGATGAGCCAGAATCAAACAATGTCTTTATAGAATGCATATTAAGATGCAAGGTACCTTCAATAACTTCATTATCTTCACCTGCTTCCTCAACATTGAGAGCAAACACCATCCCATTCCGCCTCTCCATTGGAAGTCCCCTCAGGTTTTGGTTGTTGTTGTTGTTATTATTCTGCAGAGGCAGATTCTGCCTTGGCTTCTATAGCTACTGGGCATTATTCCTACTGGAAATGGGGGTAGAGTGGTCGGATATGCCCAAATTGGCCACACTCATGGCAGGTCGAAGGAGGCCAGTTGTCTCTATGAGCAAGTGCATTATTGGCAGGACATATCCCTGGAGGATGATGGCGAGATCACCTATTGCACTGATCATGTCTACAATTCTCATTTTGGGTAGGGTTCTTCCTCTTATTGTTGTTGTAGCCATTAATTTTCCAATTTCAAAACATATTAATTTGTTAAATTTGGATAAGCGGTTTATAAGATATGAATTTATCAATTTGAACCAATCATGAAATGACAAGTCAGAAATCATGAAGAGAGAGAAAGAGAGAGAGAGAGAAGGAGAAAACACCATTTGACCCAAGATCAGGGTTGGAGATTCATAGGTAACCAAACTAGATCTTATGAGAAGGTAAAATAGCAAGAAACCAAAACTCTAGAAGAACATGGTAAATATAGATGGAGATCATTGATTTTAAACATAGAAATATGAGTTTTAAGCATGTAGTAAGCAATATATGAGAGGGGGGTTATAAACTCGCCTCTAGGAAGGTGTACAAGTTCAAGAAGCAAGTTTCCCAAGCTAGAGAGGATGTTTTCTCCAACAAAGTTCCTATCTTGAGCAAGAAGCACCTTCTCCACTTTAGAGGTAAAAAACCCTAGCAAAAGAACATGGAGATGAGGTGTTTAAGGGCTCTAGGTGGGGTTTCACCATGGAAGGCCATGGTTCTGACCTGTAATAAGGTGAGAGGAAGACAAAAAACATGAAAATAGAGCAGTAAAGGAGGAAACTTACTAGTTTTGGTCAAAATCACCAAGAAGGAACTTTAGAAACCCTAAATAGAGCAAATTCAAAGCCCTAGGAGTTTTCTTCACCAAGGTAGGCACCCTCTTTTACATTGGGACAGAAACTACGTGGTTAAACATAGTAGGAATGATGATTTAAGATATAGGAAAGAGAAGAAGAACACAAGATTTCGAATTGGGAGGTGGGAAGGGGTAGATATGGCTTTATAAAGAAAGGGGCAAACATGAGGTGTCTATGGGACTTTCTGTGATATATCGATCGAACAAAACATCACTCACTAGGCAGAAGCGATCATTAGCAACAGATTACTGAAAATCACTAAAAATTAAAACCATTTACAAAGAGATCCATACACTGGAAAACTCTTTTTAAAAAGAACCAAAGTAATTCAATTACATTCTGGTTCACAAGTACATATCTTGTACCATTCCTTCTCGAGGATTATAAGCATCAATTTCCATGTTTAAAACTATACACAGGCAACATAAAAACATTGAGGCATCAAGCCAAAATCTCAGATCGATACATTAAACTAACTACTGACTCCGAGGACCTGAGAGTACAGAGACGACACATAGGACTCTATAAAAGTGACATGAAAACCAGTGTCTCCACCTGAGAATTCACTGTTGTCCCTGCTACTGCTGTTGCTCTTCCCTTGCTGTAGGATTTCTGCCTCTTCCTCTGCATCTACCTAAAAAGTGTTGGTGACCAACGGAGTGAGACCCATGTCCCAGCGAGAGATATAACTCTCCACCAAAACATTATTATTGCAGTTTAATAAGATAAAACTGAACAGAGGAATCATAAATGTTTAACAGTAGATAATTCATTGTCTAAACACATTATAGAAATATGTATTTTCAAAGCATTTCATCTATGACTGATACAACAGCATATTATTTATTTAATAAGGAATATGAAGAACATGTATAACATTTATCCTTCTAGGATATGCTAAGCAAGATAACTTCAACCAATGATTCGTGTATTTCAACCTTAAGAAAATACGCTACACTGTTGATTACATTTTACAATCATACTTAAGCCCTGAGAAGATGAGGTATACCGCTCATACTCCAACCGACCATGATTACAGAAAGCATCGGTACCACACAAGGTCAATGGAAGAGTTGGACTCCAAGACCTCATCCTTCTCGGTCAGTATAAGATTATTCAGCAGAGACATCACGTGTCAAACTACAATTAGCTTGCCAGGGTATATTGGCATCTTCGCTATAGAGTTATAGCCCGCATCATATACTCTCTTCTGGGTTATGGCCCGTAGCCAATGCCTGGTATCATATCATGGAGTCATGGCCCGTAGCCATACTCATACCGGGGTATGGTCCGTAACCAATCCCATACGTAGGATATAGCCCACAGCCATTCCTATGGGGTATGAGGATATAATTGCCCAATTACCCCCACATATTCAAAAATATGCACTCCGAGTTTAACTCGTTTCACCATTCAGCAAATTCTGACGCTGATGGATTTGTGGTCAGGGCAACTACATTATATGATATCACTTGATTAATTAAGTGTATTACCATATTCTTTTAACATCAACAAGTTTCCAAACATCAGTTATTATTTTAGTTGCTAGAAATAATGTGTAATGCTTCCATCAAGTATTGTTCACACCTTTAATAAAGCATTGGGATCTCAATCCCTCATCTCATTAGGGGTATTCTCATCCCTTAATAGACTCATCATTATGATTATAGAAAATGGGTATTCAAACCCTCAGTTCAACATAGCACAATTGTTACCATTTATCAGGTAACTAATACCATCAGGTCGTCTGACCAAGGTAAACATGATACTTGCTATACAAGCATCTCACATGGCTCACAAAGCCCATTTCCTCCCTTGTTACCTCTCACTAGGCAACAAAGCATGTTATGGCTCACAGGGCCCATTAACAATAATAAATGAAACATCATAGCTCATACCTGGCTATGCTCATCATCTCATGATACCTGCATGGTTAGTACACTTGATAACAGTTATATCAATTACATTTAGCACCATGCTATACAAAGTAACACCACTTATACCCTGATTAGGGTTAGGATTTTCCCAATTCATATCAATCACGGTTACTCATCCCCTTACACAAATTAGGGCTATGTTTTCAAATTAGGGTTTCATAATTCATAACATCACCCTGGATTAGGGTTTCATATCACATTACCCTATATCAGGGTTTCACATTACATCCTTACCTTGAATTAAGGTTTCTTATAACATTTCCCCTAAAATTAGGGTTTCATGTGGCTTTACCCAAAATTAGGGTTTTCATGAAGCATTCCCTTAAAATAGGGTTTTCATTAAAATACTCTGAAGTAGGGTTTCTCATATCATTACCCTAAATTATGGTTACACCATCACCCTAGATTAGGGTTTCAAGATCTCATCATCATGGATCAAACCCTAATTACATATTTTATTCATGTTGAAAGTGTTGAGGATTAATCACTACTTGATTATCACTCATGTATAAGTTCCTCTCTCTTATCCTCTCTAGGAGGTTAATTACTTTAATCTTAATTAGATTGAATCAACTTGAATGAAGAGTTGACATAGTGTATTAAGTCATTGCTTCCATAAGCATCAAAGGTTAACCACTCTAAAGGTACTAATCACCTAAGTACTTTAGAGGTACAACCACTAGATTTAACTTTGATATATGCCATTAACAATCAAGGGGTTAATTGGTCTTTCATAACCTTAGGTCTCCAAACGGTTTTGACCTTCTTGTACTCCAAACGGTTTTGAAACCGTTTGCCCTCCAAATGGTTTTGAAACCGTTTGGGCACTCATCCCATGAAATCATTTGAACAAATTATTATTGAAACCGAATGGACAACCCAACATTGAAACCGATTGAATATTGAAACCTATTGGACAATTCAAACGGTTTCAAGACCATTTGGACTCAAACGGTCTTGAGACCATTTGGTCCAAACTACCTCAAAACCGATTGGACCAATTAAGGTTTCCAACATTAAATCGATTTAGGATTTGTACTCATTGAACCATCCATCAATTGAACTATTGAAAGTACATCATATTGTAGCCCTTGGATCTCCAACCATCCACCACAATCAACCATTGACCTCCAAATGGTCTTGATCAACTTTTCAAATGGTCTTGACCAATTGTAAATCGAATCAACCCATTCGGTTTTGAATTCAAATCATCATCAATTGATTATGAAACCGAATCAATCCATTCGGTCTTGAAACTGAATCAATCTATTCAATCTTGAAACTGAATCATCCATTCGGTCTTGAAACCAAATCCATCCATTCGGTCTTGAAACCGAATCCATCCATTCAGTCTTGAAACTGAATCATCAACCATTGATTTGAAATCGAATCAATATATTGAGTCTAGGGTTTGCAAACAATGGACCCTCCAACATTGAAACCATTGGAATTAGATCAAATTAAGACCATTGGATCATCATCCAACTTATGACATCACCTGACCTCAAATGGTCTTGAGGTCATTTGACCTCAAACGGTCTTGAGACCGTTTGCCCTTAAACGGTCTTGAGACCGTTTGGTGTCAAACGGTCTTGAGACCGTTTGATCACCAAAAAGCAAAACCGTTTGCACATGTTCTATGTTGAGGTGTGTGCTTAAGATGATGTCATCATCATAAAGATTTGATCCTTCAAAATCTACTACCATTCTTATGGTAATTTTATCAATTTGATCAAAGGAATTTCAAGAAGAACAAAATGATCAACAAGTGATGAAGAATTGAATGTAATTATAACATTTAAGGTTTCAAGTTATATAACCCACCTTCAAAATTGGATCCAAGCTTCAAGATTCACGTTCTCAATGGTGAATGAAGCTTCCTCAACTTCCAAAGGCTCATCCTCAAGTCTTTGAGTGAAATGAATGGCTAAGGTTGAAGATTGAATGAAGAAAAGAAGAAATTAAGCATTGAATTTCGATTTCCACCATGAACTTAAGGTTGAAGATGACTATGGAGCTTACCTAAAGGTTTGGGCACGTCCTCCTACTTCTCCTAAGCTCCCTTGTGTTCAACCAAAGCAAAGAAAGAAAAAGGAATCGAAAAAGCCTTTCATGTGGGTTGAAAATGGGATGTTTATAAGGGGATTTCAATGAGAGAGAAAGTGATAAATAATTCATTCAAATCCCAAAATTGGTGCCACATACTCCCCTCAATCCCTTGCATACGAATCCATCTCCCCCACCTTGTAGTTCCTCTTCATTATCCATGAATAAAAAGAAAACAAATTAAGCACCTTACCATTTTAATAATAATATATAATATTAGTGGATATTACTTTTTAGTTAACTAATGTGAGTGGGCTCTCCACTCACTTTAGATATTTCGTTATCTTTGAAAGGAACAAGTACGTCCATACTTATACAAAATCAACCATATCATTTTTGGTTGAAGGGCACTTCCATTAATATATTTATTTTTGCATTAAATTGAATTAGGGTTTCAATTATGCTTAAATCTTGATTATTTTAATATCAAGATTCTCTCTCCTCCAAAGAGATTCAAATGAGACGCCCCCCTGATTTTCTTGTGTATAATTGATACCAAGAAATATTAGGGACTCTCTAAAAGTGGTATTTTGCATATTGAACCCTAGGTTTTGGGTAAATTGCACATTACACCAAAACTAGGTTTTAAATGCACAAACATTGCTCAAAAAGCTCTTTCTTGGTGCTCAGGCTTTCACAAGCCATACCTCTGCATCATTCTCATTTTCATGATGCTTCAAGACTTGAGGAACATTTTACCATATAACATTTGCAAGTTAACCCCTCAACTTGGGTAATTTGCACATTAGTCCAAAATAGGAAAAACATTGTTTCAACATTATTCAAAAAGGACTAAAATTGAAACATAAGCTCCTCTTGAGCCTTAATTACTTTTTCAAAAGATAATAGCAAGCATATAATTATCTTTCTTAAACAAAACATCTAGGGTTAAAGTGTAACCCAGGTCAGGGATGTTACACTTTCCATGTGTCCTTAGCCTACGACTTCATGGCCATGCAAGAGGACAACTCATATAGGATTATTGAATATGAAATGTCAGTTATAAAAGCCCATGGATACTTCTCGGCCATCATCTCCGTCCTCCAATCAAAGAAATAACCCCATTGGTTGATAGCTTTTAAAGATAAGCTCATTTATAAAGAGGGTAATCCCTAAAATGTCCTTGGAGAGAAACCCTTCAAACTAAGGTGCAACTAGGTTCCCCATGGTTAAAAATATTGATAAGGGTAAGGGAATGTATAAGAATTATAATTCACGTGATAATTTACAAAGAAAACCTCCCAAATGGGTAAATTGCATAAAAGTTCAAAATGTGCCTAAAATTGCATAACTTGCACAAACAACATCCAAATTGAACCAAATTTGAAACTTAGGCTCATTTTATGATTTCAAAACACATAAAAAAGTTAGATTAAGGTGTAGAGAATTTTATTATTGTAATTAAACTTGTTCAATACATTAAGTAAGGTTTGTGGCCTTACACTTCTAGCACAAATTTATTTACCATTGTTCCACTTAAGTGGTGATTTTGCATTTTAGATTCTTAAATAAGATTTCACTGCGATATTTGTGCATAAACCCTTTCATTGGTATAATTATTGAACAAATGTTCACCAAACCACTATAAATTCCACAATTTAAACATCAAGGTCAAAAAGGATAGAAAGGATAGGAAAAGATTGGAAAGGGGCCAAAAATAGAATATGTCCAAGTTTTGATATGTTACAAAGACCATGTAGATCACCAATCTATTAGGATTATGTGGGAGAAGCCAAGGCCTTAGGACTTGATATGGTGCATTAATGTGCTGAAAAAGTAAAAGTAATACAAAAGAAATACAAAAAGCCCAAAATAGACAGAAACTATATGCAGACACAAAAAGAAGAGAGGTCAAATTCAAGACTAGTGATCAAGTTTATGTTAAGATATCACCTATAAAAGGAGTGTCCTGAAGAGGAAAGAAAGGAAAACTTTGTCGAAGATATGTTGGACATTTGAAATCATTGGAGAAGTGGGAAGTTAGGTATATAAAATAAATTTGCCTTTTCTTTATCAGAATCTTTACAATGTCTTTCACGAACAACATGTCATCCAAATTGAATAACTAGAAATACAATAAGATTTGACATATGAAGAGATTCCAGTTAGTATTTTAGATCTAAAGGAACATCAATTCAGAAATTGAAACAATCTATTCTCAAAGTTTTGTGAAAGTATCATGACCTCAAGGAAGCAACATGGGATCTAGAAATTGAAATGCAAAAGAAGTATCCAAACCTTTCTGGTAAGATTTTGATTTTTTAGCATGCAAAATTTGTTTAGGGCTAATATATGTAAAAATTTGAACTGTGATCAAGTAGAAACTTCTTGTTTATGCTATTTGTAAAAATAAGATTCTTTGGGAATTTGATAGTAAAACTATTATAATATTAGAGTAATCTATTATGATATATTTAAAAGATTTTATATATTGTAATACAAATATGGTCCTTTTGTCAGTTTTTGTAAAAAAAACAATTTGGTGGATAAACAAACAAGTAGGTAGCTAGGTGGCAAGAAAGATCCTTATGGTCACAAGCATGTAGCTGACTGGTAAGTAGGTAGCTTGTGTAAGAACAATGTTTGCTAAAGCAAGTAGGTTAGTTTCATTCTCCTCTCTTAAAAACTAGCACATCCTAATATTTGACACATATCCTACCATGTGTCAACTAGCCTTTGATAGATATATGAAGATAACACATATGCATTCATGTTCCATCCAACCATGAATTATATCTCTTAAAGATGAAACATATGTATCCATGTGTCATTGAACAACAAATCATATCCATCATTATGTCACACATATACCCATGTGTCATCCACACATTTTAGCAATTAGGATCATGCTACCCTTCCACACTCCTACACATAGAAGCCAACACCACCCAAAATAAGTCATACTCCATAGTTATACTCCATCCATGGAAGAAAACATCCCCATGTTCCTTTACATTCCCCAAGAAACCCTCTCCATCTCTTTAATAATAATCAACTTGCACCACTTCCACCACTTAAAAGAATCTTTGCTTGGATAAGATGTTGAGTAAGAGAGTTACTATGCAAGCATAGTGCCTATCATCTCCAAAGGTTTGTACCCTACATATGATTCCTAAATATCATTTTGAAATATTGTCTCTCTATGCCTTGACCTCAGACTCTCTCTTTTAATAAGAATCTATTGTAAGATGAAATTTTGTTGAAATATTGATGAGATTTTATATTCTCTCATTATCTTTAACATGTTTCAACATCACACTTCATGCAAAGGTATGCTAATCACTATTTGACTTAATCTCTTATATCACCATTAATGAAAGTAGGGTTTAGTATGGCTTAGTATAGATAAGTATGGTCCTCACTCCTTATATTAATATCTTATATAAACATCACTAAAAAGTATGGTTTATAATGGTTCAATACTGTTTAATATGGTATTCAATTCTTATCATAATCTATTATATCAACATCAATGAAAAACATGGTTTAGTATGGCTGGTAGTATATGTAGTAAGAGTGTTTGCATACTTCATATTCTTTGTAAAGAATAAATAAACAATCAACTATAGACAACTTTTTATTAATGAGTTAGATATGACTATTTACGGATTTCCTTTCATTGACCTAAGGATTTCCATATATTTGCTTCTATTATGCTTCAAAATTGAGTTAAGGTTCTAGATGATAATTAATCATGACTTTTTGCATTCTAGTTCTATAATATTTTGATTTCCTTTTCCTTTATTTCTCTCTATTAATTGAGTCATGTGATATTGTTGGAAAGTGGAATTTTTAAGGTGATTAGGAGCTTGTTTCACTGATGCCTATAGCCAGTAAAGAGAAAATGATATCCAGTTGTTTCTATGTTCATACGGGGATGGGGGGACTCCCTAACCTCTTGCATGCTCTTGGCATTCAAAACCACAGTCATGCATGTTTACATTATAGGTGTCATAGTGAAATACTCGACTAGTAATTCATTTATTCGTGGCTAACTTTTGACTGTGTTAACTCTAACTAGCCATTCTTATTGAGTTATCTGTCTTTGATGATGCCCTTTTGATTCTAAACTTCATATTGGGAGATGTGTTGGTAACAGAGTCGACATGTATTGACTGGGTATTGATACATTTGTGATGCAGATCTATGTCCTTTAGAGTCAAGGATGGATGAGTATAATGCTCTACCATACTCAGTCCCACACTTAGGTTGGTCATGTAGAGTCGGGCATGCTCATGTTTGTAATAGGGAATAATCTATTGTAAAATTAAGCATGCTAAATAATAATACCTTAAGTGGCAATTTGTGTAAAGAACACCCTCTTCCAGTCTTGGAAAGGCAACCAGTGGTTGCACATGGTAATTTGATTCATTGTATAGAGCATGCAGTGTGCATGAGTGGTTGGGGGTGCCAGGGTACTTACATGTGGGTTGGCAACCCTAATAACCTAAGTCTTGGTTAAGCAAGTTTTATTGGGGTTACATGTCAGTTGCAAAGGTGAATTGACACCTTCTCCGAGAGTTATAGTTAATCTTGTTGAATAAGGTCTCCCACTTCTTAATTTTTATTTCAAAAAAAGGATCACACAAATAACAATATTTTCTTATTTATGTTCCCTTGTATTCTACCGTATCAGTCTAAATTTTTGTAGTTGTCATCTAAATAAATGGTTAAGAATAAAGTTCAGTTGAAAATGTCTTGGTACTATCTTTGTATTTCTATTTGCCATATTTAGACAATTGTCTAACTCTCTTTCTCCCATTTTTTTTCCAACCAAACTCGAAAAGCAAGGCGCACCCGGCCTCTAGAATCGCGGATAAAGCCTGCTTCCCACCTTCTCATATGATCAGTGGGGTCTTTACACCGGCCAATAGTCACATTTAGCTTAAGATTAGCAAAGTCAGGCGGCTCCCATTTCACAAGGGAAACAAGCTTGATCATCGATGTCGGTTCAGCAATGCCTTGCTCTGCAATGTTCCTGTAGAAATCAACTGATTCAAGCTTGACGAAGGCAGGGTTCTTCAGAAAGTGGTTCATAATGTGTATCATGTTGCGCCACTTGGATTGGAGATTGATAGCCTCGTTATCAAACCTGCGGGCGCATCTGGAACCCCAAATAGACCAAACTGAAAGAGCAGTAAGAAAGGTATGCATCCAAGTCTTAGCAGATGTGTGATTGAGCGCTCTTCCACATATCCTAATGATCTCCGGGATGTCAGCTGGGGGAGGATGATCCGAAATGAGAGCAAGCTTATGACAAAAGAATGCAGCAGTTTCACTTTGAATGAACATGTGATGTAGAGTCTCAACGTCAGAATCTGCACAACACGAACACATAGATGGCAGCATAATGCGGCATCTAGAAATAGCATCATCAGTAGGCAAAGCTCTTCGGGCAATCTTCCAGAGAATAGCACTGGCCTTGGGGATAGGAATGCGCCAAATACCATTGAGACTACGAGATATAAGGGGCATATCCGCGTAAATGATGTGTTGCTTTACAGATCGAAAGGAAAACTCCCCAAAAGGTTCAAGCATCCAAATTAACCTATCTTCATGCTGAGTTATAGAGGCCCCATTATCTTTGAAGATTTGTAGTCCAGCATCGTTCAAGATCTGGCTAAGCAGAGTCCAGTCCCAACCATCATTGTTCCAGAAATCTATGATTTTAAAATCGTGTCTTCTGTCATCAGCATTGAGGGTGAACTCCGTAAGTGAAGTGCCACACCATCTGGGATCCCAAAGGGATATATACGCACGAGCTATGGTAAGGTGAAAGGCCTTAGAACCAGGTAAATTTTGATTCCAGGAAGCATTAACCAAGATGCGATCAAGTCTTCTCCACTTGGTCGGAGAAAGGTGCTGCTTATGTACCCAGGTGAACTGGCTGCCGTCATAAGGAAGCTTGTAGAGATCAGTCCCAGCGATAAAGCTGTTGAAATCGACCATGGATTGGAAATCAACGTCAGCAGTCCCTCTGGATTCATTGACATTGCGAAAGGCATTAAAGTCTCTGGCAATCTCCCATGGTCTGTCACCAATGTGCTGAGCCAGGTCGGTAAGGGATTCCCACAGGTTTCTCCTATACGCAGTTGAACAGCTAGCATAAATAGCAGTGACAAAGAAAATCTCATCAGAAGGATCAGAGCATTGTATAGTGATGTGTTGTCTGTGCTTGCACACAACCATCAGATTGATCATAGAGTCAGCATACATCCATACTTTGTCATGTTCATCATGATTATCAATGGACTAATCAAGGCGGATAATGTCAAGCAACTCCTCAACTCTAAAAGCATGAATAAAAGGTTCAAAAAGACCAACAATGTCAGGTTTGTGTCTGCGACACAGTCTGTCAAGCAGCCGTCTAGTTTCATTATTAGCTGCTCCGCGAATGTTCCAAAAAAGGTGAGGTTGTAAAATCATAAAGTTGGATGAACGAGAGCACAAACATCAGAAAAAAGTCATCCGAGTCTCAGCAGCTGTCCCCCCTCCTGTTGTCATAGTCTTCATCCTCATTCCATCGTTCGTACTCACACTCGTCATCATCATCAGAAAGCCGAGCTTCCCTATCTCTGCAGCAAGAATAGCGGCATTGGCGAGAAGATGTATCCATGTTGTTGCAAAAGGCACGTTTGGCTCTTTCTCTGAAAGCACTCTTGCTAGTTCTGACAGACCTGTTGTGAAGGTGGCGGCGATCATCGATATAAATAAAATCCTCAAGATTCCTGTGGGGCAACACAGTTCTGTTACGTACCTTCCGTATCAATCACAATCCTCTCAGGGGGTGGGGGACCTTTGTTAACAGGAGAAAGCGGTCTATTATTTTCCATGAGCAGCAGTGGAGCGTCATCAGTCTGTTCTGAAATCGGTGGAGCAGCTCTATGGAATCTCGGTTCACCAGGATTTTCCAGCACTTCGGTAGGAATGTTCAGATCTCGTCCAATCTCTGACAAACGGAAGTGCTGATCATGAAATCCACATCTTGCCACCATTTCGATTTTTACCGTGGCTCTATCAATACCATGAGTGAGCACAACGAATTGAGGGATATCATCCTTGAAAGCCTCAACATGAATAATAATACCATTGAGATCGTCTTCACTATGCTACCATGCCGAAACAAACTTAAGCATACTGAATGGCTTGACGAGTTCCGAGATGGTAGCCTCATCTCTGAAGACAATCGAAAGATTAGTCAACCAGAGCCAAAACCTTTCCTTCTGTGCCCCGGCTTCAGCTACTGCCAAGCTCTTTACGTGAAGACGGTGTTGCTTGTATAGGAGGTGCGAAGATCGCAAAGCCTCACGAGCTTCCTGGTCGCGGCTGAAGAAAATGACCGCCATGCGATAGGCAAACTTGTATAAGTCAACCGCAGACGGCCAAGTCTGTCTAAGAAAGTCCTTGAGGGGTTCCCAAGCTAACCCATCATTCCAAGAAATCTCAATGGCGGAATCCAGGGATTTGATCCGTCGAAGCCTGTCCTCATCAGAAGGGTCCAGCGTGATAGAGACCCACTTAGGAACATGCTGTGGCGCTCCCCGAGCGGGAATACCTGAAGGTAGGTCAGGAAAAACTTGTCTAGAAGAGAAATCCGGTGGGGGCGGAGGGGGGCGGGAGCAATCCATTGTGCTCTGCACCGTCGCGCCAGATGGCCCGGCCTGCGGCAGAGATAGCAGACTTTGGGTGCCTTGCACTGCGAATGCCAGTGCCCCCTACCTAGGCATCAGAAGCACGAGTCATGTGGAACATCAAAGAGAGGTTTCTTCCTAAGCGGGCACTCTAGAGCAGCGGCCACGCCATCAGCATGTGGAGCAGGGGGATTCTCAAGAATAGGAGGTCGACCCAGCAGCGATCGCTGCGGCAGATCACCAGGTGGCGTCGGCGGAATAGGAACTGTCGCGTCGTTTAGAGAGGAATTCTCTTCATCACCAGGTGGCGACGGTTGGGTGGATCCCACGTTCAGAGGAGCCGATGAATGTTCAAGGTGCTGCAACTCCACGTTATTCACAACTTGTGATTGCTCGATCCTCAGAGGTGCAGGCTGCACTTGCGTCGTGTGAGCTGCGCTCACCAGCGGAGGAGGGGATGAGTTCATCATCGCATCAGGAGTCGGCGCCGGCGTGTTGTTCCTGGGCAGTGCATCCTCGTTCGATGTCAACTGCGCGGGTGATCCAAGAAGGATTCTGATATCAGAAATCACAGAATTAGGTGGTGTGGATGTGGAGGCGAAGTTATTCTGACGCTCGGCTACTGCCTTTTGCGCCAGCATATAGTTCACGCTCTACCGCGTAACCCTCCGTAGGAGCGGTGAAGGCAGCATCTCTACCCAGCGCACCTCTCTTTCTCCCATTTGGGTTATGGCAAACATTTCTTGCCATATGTAAAGTTTGTGGATGCAAGTGTATGCATGTATCTTATTGTATACTATCTTGAAAGATCCTAGAAATATTATCAAGACCATAAGTAATTTTCTTTATAGTTTTGCCAGACCTATGGATCATTTAAACATATTTACAAATTTTCTTTCAAGAAAATATTGTGTAAATGACCACGTTATTGATATATGGTTTGATCATTTATTGGTCTTGATACTTCAATTCCCTAACCCTTCAAAACTAAGTTGATATGTCATGTCATTGGTTTTGGGGGTGTTACAATTTTCCCTTCACATAACTTATGCCACCCATGGCCAGCTAGTAGTTTAGGGTAATTCTATAAATTAGTATTTTTGTTTGTTTTAACAATCTAAATGAATGAAATTTTCATGTTATGACCCCCAACCTAGGTTCTAGTCACATTTCCCCAAAAGTCCCACACCTCATTAGCATTCTAAATCCTTGATTCATTTCCTTTCTAGTTGATGCTTGCTTAGTCAATTGTCTTGTTCTTGATAGTTAGTTCTTGGTAGTGTAGTTAGTGTCCCTTTGTTCTTGCTTTGTCTAGTTAGTGTTAATTTAGCTCTTTGCTTGCCCTAGTTTGCAAATTGGTATTCTAGTGTAGTCTATTGCTTACTCTAAATAGTTTCAAGCTTGATTAGTAATGACCATTGATAGTTCTTGCTTTGCTCTTCTTAGTATGAATTTCTCCTTTCTTGTTTAGCATGTTTTTCTTGCTAACTAGGATTAACTTGTCTAGGTTTACTTCAGGTTTTGTTCTTGTTTTTTTGCTTAATTTCTTACTTTTTCAACCCTAGTGTAATCAAACCAAAATCAACCTCAAACCCTTCAACCCTAGACTATGAATTAGGAACCTAGTTTAACTAATATAGCTCTAGTGCCCCTCTCTAACTGAGGATTTAGCCCTAACTTGACTGCTCATATACTGTGATATGATACCGTGTGCTTATAGGGTAGTATTGCTTTGTGTATTTGAGCATGTCCATCTCACAATCTTATACATTTAAAAGACCTAGTGTGTGTATATCACATGCGCACCAACAAGAAGTTCTGTAATGCAAAATTAGCCATTGGAGGGGTGAAAAATGTGATGATAGATCTGTTGGACACCCCAATAATGGATATAATTCATCCTAAATGGTTCTAACGTATAGGTGGCATCCTCAACTATAAATAGGACCCCTTGGACTTCATCACATGGTTAGTCAAGCACTATGAATGTCCCTTTACTATAATGGAGAGAGATTTGCCTCTAAAGAGCCTCCATCCACTCTCATGAGCTTAATCACTTGTTGCATCCATTAGAGTGAGAAGGAGATTTGTAAAAGAGCTGATACTTCATGTATATCTTATGAGGCTCTCATTCCTCTACCTACCACTCTCTTTTCTATACCATGAAATAACAATTCTCTCTCTTGGCTAAGAGAGGTGATGAAGAAGGGAAGGAGTCCCTTGGTGAAAAGCTTCTCCTTGGTGAAGGTGAAGTCAATGGTGGAAGATCCAAGTCAAGAGTGGGTAAGACCTTAAAGGCCGAAGACTCGTTGTAAGACTAGTAAGTCCTTAGTAAGACAAAAGACTTGTGGTCATGGATAGGTAAGTTATTTGTAAGTTTGTTTCCTCCCTTGTGCTCAAAGGGGAGACTAGTTATCCTCTAACCTAGAAAATGGTGGTCTTATGTTGTAACTCTTATAATGGAATATAAAGAGCAAGACATGGTTGAAAATCCTAAATATTGACCCCTCTAAGTAGTGGACATGCATATTCTAGTTTAGAGGTTGGAGCCACTATAAATAATTGTGTTGATCAGTGCTTTGTTCAATATCTATCTCCCTTGTCATGCTTGTTTAGTTGCACTCAAATTTTATATTTGCAATATTATCTTGATAAATATCTTGAAGGACTAATAAATTTTGTATAAGTGGTTTCAAATCTATTCAAACCCCCTCCAGAGCCCATTATATATCCAATAGAAGCCGACACATTTTATTAAAATGAGGAATGCATCCACTTCTAGTAGTAAAGCACCCACATTTGGGTGGAATGTACTCACTTCTACTAGCAATACGCCCACTTCTACTAGTAATGCATCCAATAAAATGTGGTTGCAAACTAATATGTGGGCACATTGCTAGTAGAACTGGATGCAATCCACTCAAATTTGTGCTCACTACTAGTAGAAATGGGCACATTCCACTAAAAAATGGAATGTGCACACTTCTACTAGCAATGAGCACACATTTGAGTGGAATGCGTCCACTTCTACTAGCAATGCACCCACATCTAAGTAGAATATACATACTTCTACTAGAAATGCATGGAATAAAATGTGGGTGCATTAGTAATAGAAGTGGGTGCATTATATTGATATGTGGGCACATTGCTAGTAGAAGTGGGTGCATTTACACTAAAATGTGGACTCGTTACTAGTAGTGGGTGCATTCAATTAAAATATGGAATGTGTGCACTTCTACTTGTAACACACCCACATTTGAATGGAATGTGCCTACTTCTACTAGTAAAGCACCCACATTTGAGTGGAATGTGCCCACTTCTACTAACAATACACTCGTATCTGAGTGCAATGCACCTACTTCTACTAGCCATGTATCCATTAAAATGTAGGTGCATTATTAATAATAATGGGTGCATTCTACTCAAATATGGTTGCATTACTAGTAGAAGTGGGAACATTAATTCTTTCCTCTCCTCCCATTACATCCCCCATACAACCTCTCACTTCTCTATTCCCTTCCATTACACCCCCTCTCTCCCATTATCTTCCCTATTCTTTCATTTTATTCCCTCTTTACTTTCCTTATCTCACATTTTATTCCCTCCTTACTTCCCTCATCCTTTTTTATCCTTACTCCCCTCCTCTACTCCCATTACTTCATTCATCTACCCTCTCACTACTCTCTTCTCTTTCATTACTTTCTTCATCTTCCATTATTTTCCATCCTCACTCATTTTATTCCCTCTTTACTTTCCTCCTCTCTACTTTGATTCCCTCGTTACATCCCTCCTCCTTTAGTTTTTTCTTTTAAAAAATATGTCAATATTTTTCTTGGTTGAATTTACTTTCTATAAGTACTCTAATGGTTTTTATTTTGTCAAAAATTCATTATGTATTAAAAATGGTAAGCAAAACAAAAAAAATAAAAACCAAGTGGATAAGAGGGGGAGAGAGAGTGAAAATCCCCCCTGAATTATCAAATAGATTGATAATATTTAGATAACTTCACTACGAGATCACAATAAAAAAGACCTCATCTCACTAGTTGGGGCACCATTTTTAGCCCTAAATCCTTTGGGGATGGGGAATAATTAACCTCAACATTCACACCTTCAATCATATACAAGATCATGACCTTCATGTGGCATAAAGAACAAAAACTATGGTCCAATATCCATGGTTAATCATCCCTTTTAGAGACATTCCATCACTATGGAAGTATATACCAAAATCCATATACATTATTTAGAATACATTCATACCCTTCCACATCACAGAATGCATATTAGCTTTTGGAAAGGCCCATGGTGGAATGGTTTGGCACCTATCAATCACTTTGAAAACCTAAATATGATCCCAGTTAACATGAAACATATCACCACTCAAAAAACATTAACCCTTTTGGGATCACATAGACAAAACCACTTTAAAAGTAATGTTACAACATACTCCTCCACTTACGAAGTTGAGGACATGTTGAAACAACTAGAGAAAACCACAAAAACTAACATTATCTGGATATGTGGTCCTAAATATACAACAAAAGATGTGTACCTATACTACACATTTAGAGGACTCACTTTCCCTACAAAGACATATGGAGAGTATGTTGTCCACCCAAAGTACATGTTTTCCTATCGCTCCTTTGACACAAAAAGAACCCCACATATTCTCAACTTAGGAAAATAGGATATAATGGACATTCAATATGCATGATGTGTCGTTCTAATGAAGAGTGTCCTATGGTGTTATGATTGCGTCTGAGCTTATTTGGTAAACTAGGGTTTACCTAGATGATTACATGCTTAATTAGATTGATCATTGCTTAAACTTTATTGATGATAGTAGCTCAATTGTGATGGTTTAAACCTAATAAGAAACTCTAATCATGACTTCTTTGAAAGATGAGGATTTGAGAAGTGTAAATATTAATCACCAAAATTAGGATTTTGATAATATATAAATATAAATGTTGATAGACATAGCAGTATGGTAAATGCATTTTCATATTTCCCATGTAACATGGATTATAACTCAATCATGTGTGTTAGTACAAAATATCAGAATATTTGGATGTACTTTGAGTGTGGTTCTCATTCAAATTATGCTTCAACCAACCATGTTGCAGACTTCTGTTCAACAATGTAGTGTTTGATTTTTAATTATTTGTTGGTAGCTCAGAATGATATGAACTTTTTATTGGAGATACACAGCATGATAAGTTTTCATGCTTTTTGGATAATATATAACCTATTACTAAACAATTTGCGGTAACATTTTTATGACAAAATATCCTACTAAATAAAAGAAAGTATAAGTAATTGATCCAAGCAACTCAGTTGCTCTATATGAGTAATCTAACACACTAGGAGCTCCCATGTTTTGTGATTCATACCAGAGAAATGAAATCCTAGAAAGAGAGAGAGGGAGAGTTAGGGTTTCGATAGAGAAAGTGGTAAAGATGGCGATCTAGGGTTTTCTCTTCCTAGAGTTGATGAAATCAAGTAAGTTTGTCATCTCTATATAGATTTTCTTAATGATTCTTCTCTCATGTGTCAAGATTCCACAACTCCTCTAATTTGATTCAAAATGATACCAAATCTCTCCCTTTTCTCACTCTTTCTCCATAATTCTCCATTTGAGGGTTTTTGAGTTGAAAAGAAGAAGAAAACATTGAATTGCAAGGAGTTTGATATGGATTCTAGAATTTCAATTATTGGGATATGCTTTTAAGGTGTTTTTACACCTTAAGTGAGTGGGTAATTCCTTTAAATAGTAGATTGCATGAAAATGGATTAAATCCACATTAATCTTCAAGTCCTTTGCATGCGACTATAAGCCCTAAATATGCTTTCCAGATCTAGCTATTGCAAGATGATATAGAAATGGAATTTTTTCTTTTCGTGATGAATTTTAAATGGAAAAAATCATATCATAAATGGATAAAAATCATCTAAGATAGAATTTCTAAATTTATTGTAGAATTTATAAGAATAAACTGAAATCTAAGGTTTTTGGTTGTGTCATAAATTGATGTACAATTGAATGAAGATCTTTGCTTATTTGAATCTCCTTATTTTTAAATGATTATTTTATCTGAATGTTTAGTACATATGTGTTGATATAATCTAGAAATTTATGTGAATTTATCAATATTTGCTTGATTCTCAGTAAAGAGGATGAAACCCTAGATGAGTGGAAAGTTGGAACTTTACGATTAGACATTATGAAATCCAAATGAAGTAATTCCCTTGACATCATAGAAATATTTATTCAAGGTTATTCTTGATGCATGATATTTCAATAAATGATGTGAAAATCCTAGTTCAATTTATACTAGGGTTTCATATGCATGACTGATTGAAATGAGTTATGTGATACTTCAAGTTTCTAGTTGTATATTATTTTATATGCACACACATTTTGATTTGTGATGCAAAAATCTCTAGATGAGTTCCTTGACATGAAATGCATAAGTTTTAGTGTTATTTTAAGAAAATAGAAATGGCATTTCCTTAGATAGGGATGTTGTTGATGCCATGCATAAATATGATAAATGTTGAATGAGAATGTTTTATATCATTAAAAATGATATCTATTTGAAAATATGGGAGAAGGGTAATCAATATGTTAAGCATTTAAGAAATGAGAAATCGTGTGATAAGGGTAATATGTACATTGTGCATTCAGCTAAGTATCATCAATGAATTTAGTTCAGTACTTCAAGTAGTTAGTAAAACATAGTAGTAGTGGATGTCCTGAACACTGTTGATCCCTCCCTACAGGTCTGTAGCGGGATAGGTGAAACATGCTATGGACTATCAGATAGAGGAAGAAGTATCCCATAACTGAGTATCCAACACTAACTAATCGAGTATATGTGGTACTTTAGTTTAGTAGCAGAGTAACCATAGTAACCGGAGATCCCAGTGGTACTATTTCAGTAGTAGAGGTATCCAATAATTACTGGAAATCCAGTGGTACCCAACAGTTTGAGTATATAGACCTTGTGAACCTACTCCTTCTGGTAGTTACTCTGTATTGTGTGTTAGCTCTTAAGGAACCATATTACGAGAGGCAAATGCTTTTTAGCCAAGAGGCACCCCTCCTAAGTACCCAGGATAAGGGGCCACAGTTATATGCCAGTTGGTTAGCTGCTAACAACCCTTTTAAGGCTCCCTCGACATAGATCGAGGCAGTAATAGCAGTCTTAAGGTTCCCAGGTTCATCTTAAGAATTGTATGGTGAGTCACATAGTAGTTGTCGCGCCACATCCCGCTATCATACATACAATGAGATGCCACGCGAAAACGTGCGAAAAACACCATAAATCACATATTACCAAAAAACACTGGTTAATTAAAACCAATTTTGGAAAGTAGATAAACCAAGAAATTATTACATCCAAATCCTCATCATGCATGAAAACATGTTATAAAAGCATTATTTAAGCCTTGATATCTGTCCACAACTTATAAGATCAGCTGTCATGTCAAACATATGAGTTCATCACCTGTTTATACATACATAACGGGCCACAACAGGCCAGCAGCAGGATATACAAAGCTTTATCAGCTACATCATAAAACAACATCAAAACACCTCAGAGGACCTGAGAGTACAGGGATGACTCTAGGACTCTACAAAACAACCAAAATAGTAGTGTATCCATCTCTTGCCTTCTACTGCTCTTCTTGCTGCTCGGCCACAACCTCACGACCACCACCACGTCTAGTGCGATCACCTAAAAAGGGTGTAAACAAGCGGGGTGAGACACATAGTCCCAGCAAGAAACATAACTCCCCACTGAAGCTATAAAACCTCAGAAGATTAAAGCAGCTAAAACAAATAACTGTCATAAGCAAATAATATGAGCAGCATACTGAGCAGGTCTTACGGTATAATCCAACTTACCAAGATATCTAGGAGGCATACAACTTGATTTCCTTTATGGAACATGATTGACAAGATGAGATTTAAATGATCTTATCGGATAACATAAAGAACATATAAGTAATTGTAAGTTATGCAAGATCAACTACACAGACAAGGCATCAACCAATGTTCTGTGTTTTGCCTTAAGCAATAAATACTACTCGGCTGGATTATGTATTATTATGCCCTGAGGAAGTGAGTCGTACTGCTCGAATCCAACCATCAGCTGTGAAGCCCAAATCCGGTGCCATACAAGGTCAATGAGAGAGCCAGACTCCATGACCTCACCTCCTCGTGATCAGTGCACGAGAACCAAAGCAGGACCGTAGTCTCATGCTTGAGTGGCCTCAGCTACAGGGTCAGCTCCGCAAGCTACCCATATCTCTAGCCCGCCTTGGTACATGTCTCAGTGCTAGTAAACCTTGAGCCACGGGCTTGTTCATCGTGCTCCCGAGCCATGAATGCATTCATACTCTCTTATCACACATCCTGAGCCATGGGCATGTTCACCATGCTCCAACATATTGAGTATACAACCGCAGTTGCACTCTTATCCTCCTATTTTCATCTAGGAGAAACCCTACATATTCAACAATATGTGCTCCAGGTAATCCCGTAGGATAAACTTGTTTCACCATCACCAGCCACTGACGATGATGGATCTATGGCCATGACAAACTACATGATATGTTCCACTATAATTAATTAGTATATTTTAAATGGATTGTTGAGGCAACCAAGTTGTAACACATACATATCCTTAAATTACATTATTACTATCACTATCACATTATCCGGGGATCTCAATCCCTCATCACAGGAAACCATGCCTCTCAAGGCATTCTCATTATCTTATATCATCACTTGGGATAACAATCATGGATCTCATCATCAGAGGATAACACCTCAACTAGGCACTTAGCCTTTATCAGATCCCCAGACCTATCACATCATACTAGTAATGCACGTTATCTCATGATGTAGTGTTATTCAACACATACCTCATAGCTCTTACCTGGCTATGAATTCATCTGATACACCTACATGGTTAGTATGCACGTAAAAAGAGATAACTTAAAATCACCAGTCATAGCTCTTACTGATCATCATGTTATTAGGGTTTGGAGATGCACATGTCATGATCACAATCATATGAGGTATACACCGTATTAGTTACATCACAACTATCAATTTATGGGCATCCATTTACAAGTAGCATCGTATCGTATCAAACATAGCATTGGTTTACAACCACCATCCATAACCCTTAAACATCAAAGGTGCAAAAACATAATAAAGAACCACTAGCTAAGTTTTCTCCAAGGTGGTCATAACCCTCACCAAAGGTGCCCACTACCCTCACTAGAAGTGTGACGGGCAGCGCATCCCTCACTATAGGTGGTATCAGGCAGGGTAACATCCTTCACTAGAGGCCTATCGGCCAAGCACTTAATCACACAATAGAAGATCCAAGGGCAAGGCATATCGGGTAACCACCAGCATATGTAATGCCCCAGTGTGCAGCAGCGCAACGCTGCGTCAGGTAATGCCATGTCGGGCAACGAGCAACCTGTGACGCTCAACATCCATAGGCGGGAGACGTTGCGTCGTGCATCTTGATCTAGAGGTGCTTCGCACACAAGAGACACCCATAATGACCAAGAAGCCTATCGGCCAGGGATGCTATCATGTACTATGGTTAGGGTTCTATCGGCCAACCTTCTCAACAGGAGGCATGTCGACCAGAAGCATGGTGCCCAAGACGCCCTATTGTCCAACCAGCATACTATAACGCCCAAGACTTCATGCCGTCCAAGGCATCTTATCATCCAAGGGATGACACCAACAGGGTAAAGGGGTCATCTCAGTCAAGGCATATCGCCCGAGCTCACCAACAAGATCAAGAGGACCCTATCGGGCATTAAGCCAACAATACTCAAGATGACCATAACGGCCAAGACTAAACCTAGGGGTGAGGGGTATAAGGCAACATTTCATCAAGGGTGCATCGTGCAAGGCACCAAGCCCATCCCAATAAGGTCATATTCAAGCTCAAGCTCACCATCATCAAACCCTAAAAGATCAAGAGAATCGGCTCACCTCTCAACAACCAAGAGAGAGGGGTTTTGCACAACCTCCATCGCCAATCGGGAAACATGATGGATTACCCCAACTTAGGTCATCTTTCATCCAAAGGTTCACCTCTCAAATCCATGGTGAGAGAGGAGTGTTATCCAAAAAACTAGAGTATAGACTCACCTCTCAACAACCAAGAGAGAGGGGTGTTGCCTATCTCACTAGAGTTGAACTCACTTCTCAAGACCAAAGGAGAGAAAGGGGTGTTTCCCCAAAGGAAACCCTAATCTATGGGTTTGGCCAACTAGGTCTAAAGGTATACATCATCAACCACAACAACAAGATATTTATATCCACAAGATTAAAGGTACACGCTAGAGCAAGAAACATATCTAACAACATGCATGGCCGATCATGATCATATATAAGCATGCAACATAAAAGAGGGTAGTATAGTTAGGGTTAGAAGTTATGTAACCTTCCTTAAGCAAGCTCCAAGCTCCTAGCACCAAGCTCCCAAGCTCAAGCACCACCAAAAGAAGAAGAACAAGGCACTCTAGGGTTCAACCACCACTGGAGGAAGAAGAAGACTCCAAGGATAAGGAGGAGGATCGGCCACCAAGCTTAGCTCCTCTAAGGGATCAGCCACCAAGTACCAAGGGAAGGTGTATCGTGCACCAAGGAAGAGAGGAGGCAACAAGGAACTAAAGGGATCCTAAGCAAGAGAAGGAAGAGGCATATATAGAATAGGATGGAGGAGAAAACAAGGCAAAACAAGGCAATGTGTCGCCCACCTAGGGACACTTGTCCAACGTCTTACCACCTTGCAAGCCACATGCACATGCCATGCCACCCATCCACACAGGATAGCCACTTACCCAAGGTAAGGTGACACTACCAAAGCTAGGTCACATGAGTGACACGCCCATGGCCAACACACCTATGGCCAACACAAGGCTCTCCTGCCTGACACAAGGTTCAACAAGGCAAGGCAAGGCTCAAACAAGGCATAACAAGGCCCAACAAGGCTCAACCAAGCCCAAGGAAACTCAAGCAACGAGCCCAACCCTTCCTCTCAACACTAGAGGAAGCAAGGAGGGATAAGAAGAACTCTCAAGGTGACAAACTTGCTCATCAACCCTAGATTTGGGTTATTTGCAAGTAGCACCTCCAACCCTCAACAAAGCATAAACAAACCACAATCACCACTGGTGGTGATTAGCAACAACTAAACACCAGGGTTAGGCAAAGCAAACAGGATAAGCCCAAAATGGAGGTCAGGGTCCTTACAAGCCATAAACCTTTACAAAGGGATTCCCCCCCCCCCCCAAAATCTGAAGAGAAAAGTGAGGGATACTTCCTCCTCATCTCTTCCTCAAGCTCCCATGTGGCTTCCTCAATGCCACAATGATGCCAAAGAACCTTCACAAGAACCAGGTCTTTCCTCTTTAGCTTCTTCACTCTTTTGTCAAGGATCATCACTGGACCTTCCTCGTAGGTCACATCTTCATCAAGCTCAACCTTAACTGGCTGTATTACTATCCATGTGTCTGGATGACTTTTCTTCAACATGCTGACATGGAACACCGGGTGTAATATGTGCAACTCTGACGGTAGCTCTAACTTGTAAGCTACCTTTCCCACATGCGCTAATACCGGGTATGGCCCCATATACCTGGGTGCCAACTTGCCTTTCCATCCAAATCTCAGCATGTCTTTCCCGGGTGAGACCTTGAGATACACTTTATCTCCTACCTGGAACTCCAAAGGTCGTCGACGATTATCTGCGTACGACTTCTGTCTATCTTGTTCCGCTTTCAACTGTTGTTGTATCACCTTGATATTTTCTGTTGTTTGTTGTACTAACTCAGGACCCAAAAGCTGATACTCGCCATACTCATACCAACATAAAGGAGATCTGCACTTCCTTCCATAAGGAGCCATGTCAATGCTCCACTGATAACTATTGTTGTAGGCGAACTCTATCAAATAGAGATGCACGTCCCAAATACCTAGGAACTATAAAACACAAGCTCGGAGAAAATCCTCCAAAGTATGAATAGTCCTTTCAGACTGTCCATCCGTCTATGGGTGGAAGGCGGTGTTGAACCTCAACTGTATTCCCAATGCTTTGTGCAACTGTTCCCAAAAACAACTCGTGAACTGAGGGCCTCTGTCGGAAACTATCGTTGTTGGTACACCGTGTAAACGCACTATCTCATCTACATACACTTGAGCAAGCTTCTCTATTGTATATGTCATTTTTACAGGTATGAAATGGGCAGATTTTGTCAATCTTTCCACTATCACCCAAATGGAATCATGATTCCTAGTTGTCCTTGGCAGACCAACTATGAAATCCATAGTTATATGATCCCATTTCCAATGCAGTATCGGCAGGGGTTGCAACGTACCTGCCGACTTCTGGTGCTCAGCCTTGACTTGTTGGCATATCGCACACCTAGCCACAAACTCAGCTACGTCTCTCTTCAAGACAAGCCACCAATACAGATCCTTCAGGTTATGATTCATCTTGGCGACTCCTAGATGCATAGCATACATCGATGTATGTGCTTCCTCAAGCACTATCTTTCTCAGATCATCAACATCAGGGACCACCATCCTATTACAATAACAAACTAGTCCATCCTTGGACTCATGGAACCCATCATGATTTTCACTGCCGAACTCTGATCTGATCGACTACACTGAAGCATCTGTCTATTGTGCATCCTTGATCTGATGTCTCAACGTAGGCTTTACTTGCATCTGTGCCAATAATCCTGCCAACAAAGAAACTTCCATATGCACATTCATCTTCCGCAAGGAGACAAACATATCCCATCTATGGCATACCAAAGAACTCAACTATGCCTTCTTCATAGGAAGAGAAGAAGACTTTCGGCTAAGTGCATCAACTACCACATTTGCCTTACCAGGATGATACTCAATGGTGCAGTCATAATCATTGATCAGCTCTATCCAATGACATTGTCGCATGTTTAGCTCACTCTGCGAGAAGATGTACTTCAAGTTCTTATGATCTGTAAAGATCTGGCACACTTCCCCATAAAGATAGTGTCTCCAAATCTTTAACGCATGAACCACCGCAGCCAGCTCCAAATCATGTGTTGGATAGTTCTCCTCGTATTTCTTAAGCTGTCACGAAGCAAAAGAAACTACATGATCTTCCTGCATCAGCACACACCCTAGGCCTTTCTTGGAAGCATCACAGAAAACAACATAGCCTTTCCTAGGCTCTGGCAGTACTAACACTGGAGCAGTAATCAACTTCTCCTTCAAGCTTTGGAAAGCTTGCTGACAACGATTATCCCAGACAAAAGGTACATCCTTCCTGGTCAACTTTGTCATCGACAACGCAATCACACTGAAATCCTTTATAAACCTCCGATAGTATCCTACCAAACCCAAGAAAACTACGAACTTCTGTTGGCGTCTTTAGTTGTTCCCAATCTGCCACTGATTCTACCTTCTTGGTATCCACTCTGACTCCTTTAGCAAATATCACGTGTCCCAAGAATGTCACTTCCTTCAACCAGAACTCACATTTACTGAACTAGGTATACAACTGATGTTGGCGAAGAAGAGTCAATGCTTGTCGAAGATGTTGTTCATGCTCTTGACTATCTCGACTATAGATTAAGATGTCATCTATAAAGACTACAACAAACTGATCTAGAAACATATGGAACACTCAGTTCATCATATCCATGAAAGCAGCAGGCGCATTGGTTAGCCCAAACGACATAACCACACTCAAAGTGACCATACCTCATCCTAAATGTTGACTTAGGTATGTCATCATCTTTGATTCTTAACTAATGGTATCCAGACCGTAGGACTATCTTCGAGAACACGGTAGTGCCACGCAACTGATCGAACAAATCATCTATCCTCGGCAATGGGTACTTATTCTTGATCGTGACATTGTTCAGCTGTCGGTAATCTATACATAACTGCATCGACCCGTCCTTCTTCTTAACAAACAGCACTAGAGCACCCCAAGGTGACATGCTCGATCGAATGAAACATTTCTCCAACAACTCTTGTAACTGCTTCTTCAACTCTGCCATCTCTACTAGAGCCATCCTATACGACGTCTGTGCAACTGGCTATGTTCCTGGTACCAGGGAACTCATCAAGAAACACATCCGCAAACTCTCGAACAACCGTCACCTCCTCAAGGCTAGGACCTTTCGCCTTGGTATCCACAACGTGAGCTAAGAACACCTTAAAACCTTGTTTTAGCATCTTTTCTGCCACCATAGCTGACACCAAATACGTCAGAAGAATCTTCCTATCTCCTTGGAAGATCCACTTCTCTCCACCGTCATCAAACACTGCTTGCTTGGAACCATAGTCCAACACAACCTTATACTTTTCTAAGGTATCCATCCCAAGGATCATATCGAATCCATGCATCTCAAGTGGTATAAGATCCACATGTATACTGTGTACCAAAAAAGATAAGGCACAAGATGGACACTCTTCTCAAAGCATCGAGGAACCATCAAGAGGGGTTTCTAACAACAAGCTATCTTTTTTACAACTGATAGGTAAAAGACAGTTTTCAAGCATAGTTCGAGTGATAAAAGAGTGTGTATCACCCAGGTCAACCAGAGAAGATATCAAGTAAGAAGAAGACAAATCAGAATGAAATAACTCCATCTGACATGTCACCACTCGTGGGTTGACTATCACCTCTGGCTGACTCATAGCATAGAATTGCATCGTTGCTTGATGTCATCCTCATCCTCTACTTCCTTGAGCAGATGATCCCACTTTTGATGCTTGACCGCGTACTCACCCTTTGCTACTATTGGGTTGTTGTCTATCTGACCCTTGCTAATTCTGCCTCAGTTGTTGTGTCACTTCAACATCTCTCCTTGGGCAATTTAACTTGAAATGCCCCGTCTGTCCACAGATATAGCATGCTCTATCCTCAAACTATGGCCTAGATGGCCCTGTCACTACCACTGAAGCTGTACTATGTGCCTTCGATGGTGAAGAACCATATCCTCTTCCCTTACTCGGGGACCACTGTGACGGTGCATTGGAACCTCTTAACCCAGAAGGTGCTGAAAACCTTGACTTCTTAAAGCCATCAAACCTCTATCTCTGGAACTAAGTATGCCTCTTCTTAGATATGGTCTCTCTCTTCTCCTTGATTGGTCGTTTAATCCTTCGGACAAACTCCACAAATGTGGCAAACCGCTTCCGATTCTCCAATGCAACAGTAGGTGTTGTTAGCTTAGCACTCAGACCTTTCTCAAAATGTCTAATTCGCTCATCATCTGTCGCCGCCATGTGAGGATAAAACCTCAGCAGGTCCATGAACTTGGCTTCATACTCGATGATGCTCATCATTCCTTGGCGTAGGCGCTCGAACTGGTTGATTTTCTCGTCCAGATACGTCTTTGGAAAGTATTTGCTGACAAACTCTCGCCGGAAAACCTCCCAACAGATCACCTCACCGGGTCGCTTCTCCTCCTCGATGGCCCACCAGTGGCCAGCACTACCTTTGAGAAGGTAGACAACGTGCTTGACTTTATCTGCTTCGGGGATGTCGAGGATCCGGAAGGCCTTCTCAAGACATATCAACCACAGATCTACATCTGCTGGATTAGCCATTCTAGCATAATCCGAAGCTCCGACTCAGCGAAGCCGCTCAAAGGTCTTCCCAATACCAGATGTTTCACCATGGGGAGCATGTGCTCTCAGTGAAGGCATTGGCAATCTCTCTATCATGAGATTCATCGTAGCCATCAACTGCCACATAAGCTACTGGTAGGCAGGATTTTCGAGAATGGCTGGGTCAAGTTGGGGGACCTCAGGCACCAGATCTCCATGTGCCTGCACTCTAGCTCCATCAACTGATGCAGCCTCGCTGCTCTTAGCAGCATATTCTTCATAGTTTCCAGATATCTTTAAGCTTTATCTTCTGATGAGGGCAGAAGATGATTGTAAGAAAATCTGGAAAACTCACAAGAACAGACACAAACCTAGTCCTAGATCCCTATAGACTCAGCGAACCTAGGGCTCTGATACCAAGCTTGTTGTGCCACATCCCTCTATCATACAAACAACAAGATCCACGCAAAAACGTGTGGAAAATACCATAATCACATATTACCAAAAAAACACGGGTTAATTAAAACCGATTTTAGAAAGAAGATAAACCAAGAAATTATTACATCAATATCCTCATCCTTCATGAAAACATGTTACAAAAGCATTATTCAAGTCTTGATACATGTCCACAACTTATAAGATCAGTTGTCCTGTCAAACATATGAGTTCATCACCAGTTTATACATACATAACAGACCACAACAGGCCAGCAACAGGATATACAAAGCTTTATCAGCTACATCATAAAACAACGTCAAAACACCTCTGAGGACCTGAGAGTACAGGGATAACTCTAGGACTCTACAAAACAACCAAAATAGTAGTGTATCCATCTCTTGCCTTCTACTGCTCTTCTTGCTGCTCGGCCGCAACCTCACGACCACCACCACGTCTAGCGCAATCACCTAAAAAGTGTGTAAACCAGTGGGGTGAGACACATAGTCCCAGCAAGAAACATAACTCCCCGCTGAAGCTATAAAACCTCAGAAGATAAAGCAGCTAAAACAAATAACTGTCATAAGAAAATAATATGAGCAGCATACTGAGTAGGTCTTACGGTATAGTCCAACTTACCAAGATATCCGGGAGGCGTACAACCTGATTTCCTTTATGGAACATGATTGACAAGATGAGATTTATAAAATCTTACTGGATAACATAAAGAACATATAAGTAACTATAAGGTACGCAAGATCAACTACACAGACAAGGACTCAACCAATGTTCTATGTTTTGCCTTAAGCAATAAATACTACTTGACTGGATGACGTATTATTATGCCCTGAGGAAGTGAGCCATACTGCTCGAATCCAACCATCGACTACAAAGTCCAAAGTCGGTGCCATACAAGGTCAATGAGAGAGCCGAACTCCATGACCTCACCTCCTCGTGGTCAGTGCATGAGAACCAAAGCAGGACCATAGTCTCATGCTTGAGTGGCCTCAGCCACAGGGTCAGCTCCGCAAGCTACCCATATCTCTAGCCTGCCTTGGTACAGGTCTCGACACTAGTAAGCCTTGAGCCACGGGCCTGTTCACCGTGCTCCCGAGCCATGAACGCATTCATGCTCTCTTATCACACATCCTGAGCCATGGGCCTATTCACCATGCTCCAACATATTGAGTCTACAACCGCAGTTGCACTCTAATCCTCCTATTTTCGGCTAGGAGAAACCCCGCATATTCAACAATATGTGCTTCAGGTAATCTCGCGGGATAAACATGTTTCACCATCACCAGCTACTGATGATGATGGATCTATGGCCAGGGCAAACTACATGATATGTTGCACTATAATTAATTAGTATATTTTAAGTGGATTGTTGAGGCAACCAAGTTGTAACACATACATATCCTTAAATTACATTATTACTGTCACTATCACATTATCCGGGGATCTCAATCCCTCATCATAGGAAACCATGCCTCTCAAGGCATTCTCATCATCTTACATCATCACTTGGGATAACAATCCCTGATCTCATCATCAGAGGATAACACCTCAACTAGGCACTTAGCCTTTATCAGATCCCTAGACCTATCACATCATACTGGTGATGCACGTTATCTCATGATGCACTGTTATTCAACACATATACCTCATAGCTCTTACCTGGCTATGAATTCATCTGATACACCTGCATGGTTAGTATGAACGTAAAAAGAGATGACTTAAAATCACCAGTCATAGCTCTTACTGATCATCATGTTATTAGGGTTTGCAGATGCACATGTCATGATCACAATCGTATGAGGCATACACCATATTAGTTACATCATAGCTATCAATTTATGGGCATCCATTTACAAGTAGCATCTTATCATATAAAACATAGCATTGGTTTACAACCACCATCCATAACCCTTAAACATCAAAGGTGCAAAAACATAATAAAGAACCACTAGCTAAGTTTTCTCCGGGGTGGTCATAACCCTCACCAAAGGTGCCCTCTACCCTCACTAGAAGTGTGATAGGCAACACATCCCTCACTATAGGTGGTACCGGGAAGGGTAACGTACTTCACTAGAGGCCTATCGGCCGAGCACTTAACCACACAACGGACGATCCAAGGGCAAGGCATATCAGGCAACCATCAGCATCTGCAAAGCCCCAGCGTGCAGTAGCGCAATGCTACATCAGGTAATGCCATGCCGGGCAACGAACAACCCGTGACGCTCAACGTCCATAGGTGGGTGACATTGCATCGTGCATCTTGAGCTGGAGGTGTTTCGCGCACAAGAGACACCCATAATGACCAGGAAGCCTATCGGTCATGGATGCTATCATGTACTAGGGTTAGGGTTCTATCGGCCAACCTTCTCAACAGGAGGCATGTCGACCAGAAGCATGGTGACCAAGATGCCCTATCGACCAACCAGCATACTATAACGCCCAAGACTTCATGTCGTCCAAGGCACCTTATCGTCCAAGGGATGACACCAACAGGGTAAAGGAGTCATCTCAGTCAAGGCATATCGCCCAAGCTCACCAACAAGATCAAGAGGACCCTATCATGCATTAAGCCAACGACACTCAAGATGACCATAACGGCCAAGACTAAACCCAGGGGTGAGGGGTGTTGGGAAACATCTCATCAAGGGTGCATCGTGCAAGGCACCAAGCCCATCCCGATAAGGTCATCTTCAAGCTCAAGCTCACCATCATCAAACCCTAAAAGATCAAGAGAATCGGCTCACCTCTCAACAACCAAGAGAGGGGTTTTGCACAACCTCCATCACCAATCGAGAAACATGATGTATTACCCCAACTTAGGTCATATCTCATCCAAAGTCTCACCTCTCAAATCCATGGTGAGAGAAGAGTGTTGTCCAAACAACTAGAATATAGACTCACCTCTCAACAACCAAGAGAGAGGGGTGTTGCCTATCTCACTAGAGCCGAACTCACTTCTCAAGACCAAAGGAGAGAAATGGGTGTTGCCCCAAAGGAAACCCTAATCTATGGGTTCGGCCAACTAGGTCTAAAGGTATACATCATCAACCACAACAACAAGATATTTATATCCACAAGATTAAAGGTACAAGCTAGAGCAAGAAACATATCTAAGAACATACATGGCCGATCATGATCAAATATAAGCATGCAACATAAAAGAAGGTAGTATAGTTAGGGTTAGAAGTTATGTAACCCACCTTAAGCAAGCTCCAAGCTCCTAGCACCAAGCTCCCAAGCTCAAGCACCACCAAAAGAAGAATAACAAGGCACTCTAGGGTTCGGCCACCACTAGAGGAAGAAGAAGACTCCAAGGAGGAGGAGGATCCACCACCATGCTTAGCTCCTCCAAGGGATCGGCCACCAAGCACCAAGGGAAGGTGTATCGTGCACCAAGGAAGAGAGAAGGAAACAAGGAACTAAAGGGATCCTAAGAAAGAGAAGGAAGAGGCATATATAGAAGAGGATGGAGGAGAAAACAAGGCAAAACAAGGCAATGTGTCGCCCACCTAGGGACACTTGTCCAACGTCTTACCACCTTGCAAGCCACATGCACATGCCATGCCACCCATCAACAAAGGATAGCCACTTGCCCAAGGTAAGGTGACACAACCAAAGCTAGGTCACATGGGCGACACACCCACCTGGGTGACACACCCATGGCCGACACACCTATGGCTGACACAAGGCTCTCCTGCCCGACACAAGGTCCAACAAGGCAATGCAAGGCTCAAACAAGGCATAACAAGGCCCAACAAGGCCCAACAAGGCTCAACCAAGCCCAAGGAAACTTAAGCAACGAGCCCAACCCTTCCTCTCAACACTAGAGGAAGAAAGGAGGGAGAGGAACTTGTCTCAAGGTGACAAACTTGCTCATCAACCCTAGATTTGGGTTCTTTGCAAGTAGCACCTCCAACCCTCAACAAAGCACAAACAAACCCTAATCACCACCGGTGGTGATTAGCAAGCAACTAAACACCAGGGTTAGGCAAAGCAAACAGGATAAGCCCAAAATGGAGGTCAGGGTCCTTACAGTAGTGGGTTTCACAGGGATGGTACAACCCAAGAGAGTTCAGGGGCAATGTAAGAGAAAAGATAATTTAGTTCAGTTATGTTCAGATAAAGAGTTCACTAGTCAGATCAATCAGTTATGTTTAGTTGTCTACCATAGTAGTAGTCAGTTCAGTAGTCAAGTCAAGTTAGAGTTAATGAAAGATTAGAAAGAGAATAATGAGGGAAATGTTTAAATATTTGTATATTGCTGATGATGCATGATAGATGAATGAGAGACTAATCGTGTGTGTGAAATTATTCCTTTATTCTTTATATGTTTTGAACTACTAGTTTCCTTTGTGATTGATCAAGAATGCTCAGTGATTGATTTACTCTTTGTAGTCATCTAGAGTGACCTTCCATATATATGCTTGTGAATGATTAGTTTCTCAGTAGTTCATTATTGTTCTACTATAAATTCACTTTTTCAATAATATATTTTTGATAGATAAAGTATTTTATACTGTTTCTTTGAAGTACTCATTCACTGAGCGAGTAGGCTCACACATTTTTAAGGGAACCATCTGGATATGAAGAATTTCAATGCTAGAGTAGCCCTGCCACGAGAGCTCAATCTCAGATTAGTTAAGTTCAGTCGGTCCCTATCACTTAGGTCCTTATATAGAGTCGAGAGAGTTGTAAATGAGGACATGTAACTTTATTTCCTTAATAATAAAGAATATATCTGATTATCATGTATGTACCAAAAAGTGTGAGTAACATGATGAATGGTGGATATATATTTTTATTTTTAAAATTAGATTAGAGTAATCCAGTTTTAAATCCCTTTGTATAGTTAGTTTACATGATTGAATGTGATGAAACAAAGAGTTGAAATCAAAGAAAAAGTCAAAAGTGATCTTTCTATTATGTTAAATCCTCAACTTATGTCCTAATCTAATGATTAGAGGTTATCGTAGGATGTGAGTGTAACATATGGCTAGATTCCTATGAACACACTACATTTTTGCCACCATCATCAAGGTTAACACAAAGCTGAATATGGAATATAAAAATCAAAATAATATTAGCCATGTGAGTCGCAATAATAATAGTAAAACTATTTCTATTGAATTCATATGGGCCATATGGATAATAGAAACATACCACTACTACAGAAACAACATTCAATGTCGCTTATCTGGGCGTCAGCTATTAAGATAATCTGACGCCTATATTAGTCAACGTCAGATATTTAGGGAAACCGACGTCTATCGTCGAAGACCAGCCAGACACGGGTACCGCTTTCTATTCAGCGTTGGCTGGATATAACAAACCGACGCCTAAAATCGCCCGCGAAATCCAAATTTTGAGCGAACAAAATTTGCGTCACATACAACATCGGTGTTTTCAGTAATCACTGACGCCTATACTAGAAGGATATTTCTGCGAAAAGTTCCTCTTTCGGTGTCGGTCAATCCTTTGATAACCGACGCGGATAATATTTCCCGCAAAATAAGATTGTCTAATTTGGACGTCGATTTTTTCCTATCAACCGACGCTTATCTGAATCGGCGTCGGTTAGCTACAGAACAACCGACACTGTTTGCTATGGCGTCGGTTTTTTTGTAATGACCGACACCGATTGTTTACTAATTAGCACCCCGCGAAGTAGACTCTTACCCTTTCTTTGTTTCACTGCAATCTAGCATCGATCCATTTTAGGTCTAGTGATTCTGGTGAGCAAGCACCTGCCGCCGCCGCCGCTCCTTCCCCCTACTTGGCGATTCCGGTGAGCAAGCACCCGCCGCCGCCGCCGCTCCTTCCCCCTGTTTGCTTTGGCGATTCCGGTGCCGACACTGTCTCCTGGTCGGACCCGACACGCCTCCTGGTCGCCCGGCCGCTCACCGTCGCCGACGCTCTGCTCTCTCCTTACAGGCGCTTTGCTCCTGGTCACCCGCTCACCTGGTACCCTTCTTCTTCCTCTTCATTCTTAGACAATAGGGTTTCTCCGGATTGCTCCTTGCTCCTGCTCCTGGCCCCCTACCCCTCTTCCTGCTTTTTCCTGCTCTTCTCATTTTTAATTGAGTTGGACATGCATCAAAATCGTTCCTACTTCATATAAGCTCTGTATGTATGTACTGTTGCACCCATTTACATCTTTATGTATGAACTGCTTTATGTATGAACTGCTGCACCTACATTACATATTTATCATTTGCACATACATTGATGTTCTACTATGAACTCAACCACTAATATTTACTGATACATTATACTTGTACCTATACATACATTCATACCTTAGTTTTTCTTGTATTGTTATGCGTTCAACTAGTGTATTATCTATGTAGATGTACTTTGTAGTTTGCAATACAAATAACAGTATAATGTACATATCATGTACTGTCTACTACTAATGTTATGCGTTCAACTAATGTAGGATCTATGCATATTCTATACTATGTTTCAGGAATTAATTGATCATCTACTGCTGCCCGCCATCTCCCTGCCCGTCGCCTGCTCACCTGCTTGCATGCCTACTCGCCTACTCTCCGTCTCGCCCTCTCTCCCTGCTGACGCTCAAACAGAGGTAATTGATCTAGCTTGCTTACATTCCTTGTAATGCCATCTTTTATGTGCTATGACCCACTAGTCACCTTTAGAGTATTAAAATGATGCAACTTGTACACTTGTTAAATTTGAATTTATAAATCCTATGAAATGATATCACCCCACAAAATTAGTAGTCACTATTATGTCTTGTACACTCTAGAATCAAGATCTAATACTCTTATGCCCATTCTAGTGGATTATTATGACCTATGATGACCTAACATGAAACCATGCTCTTAATGATATGATTTTGTTGGCCTAGAAACCCGTCTAAGATTTACTCATCAGGAGTAAATCTTGGATAGTCCCCGGTTTGGGACTGTTCTTGAACACCTAATCTCACTTAGGATGTAAGTGTATAATGTGTATTGGGTTTTCGAGAAAATTTCAGCAGCATTTCCCCGTTTGTTCTCTAAGTACGTACTTAGAGAACAAACGGGAAAATGATGTCGAAATTTTCTCGAAAACCCAATACACATTATACACTTACTAGTTAGATTAGGTATTCAAGGATGGGATAGGTGGTATACATTTATTATATATAAGAATGACATGACATGTATTTGTTAACCGTAGACACTAATCTTGTCCTAATATATACTTATTTTCTCTTTGATCATAGAATGGATAGATCATGGATGTCCATTCGCAATCGTTGCACCCCAGAGTTTATATCTGGTCTTGATCAGTTTATTAGATTTGCCGAGGAACATAGGAAAGAACCTGGAGATAGGTTGTACTGTCCATGTAGGCATTGTGGTAACAACTTGAAAGTCAGCACTGGTGACGAAATCAAAAGTCATGTCATGTGCAACGGTATTGTACAAGGCTATACAGAATGACACTGGCATGGAGAGATTTCAAACTCGAAATCAGTGGATGTCGATAGCAGTGCTTGGGTGGAAGAAGAAATTGCCTCCGATGACGTAGATGTGAACGAACCAGTTCCAGTAGACATCGTTGATGCGATGCTGGATAGTTGTAGGGTAGAGCACACCGATCCACCTCCTATCTTTATAAACATTGTGCATGATGCTGAGATACCGTTATACACAGGCTGTGCTAAGTTTACGAAGCTTAGCATTGTGTTGAGATTGTATAAGTTGAAAGCTAACAATAGATGGAGTGACAAAAGCTTCACTTCATTGTTGACTTTGTTGAAAGAAATGCTTCCTGAAGGAAACGAGCTACCAATCTCAACATACCGGGTAAAAAAATTGTTGTGCCCAATGGGAATGGAGGCCAAGAAGATACACGCATGCCCGAATGATTGTGTATTATTTCAAAAGGACTATGTGGATTTGAAAGATTATCCAAAATGTGGTGCGTCACAGTATAAATTGACGACTTCGGGGGAGTCCAAAACTGGTTCTCCTGCCAAGGTGATGTGGTATCTACCTATAATATCACGGTTTCAATGCTTGTTTGCAAATTCGAAAGATGCGAAGAATTTGAGGTGGCATGCAGATGTTAAGAAAAATAATGATGGGATCCTACGACATGTGTATGATTCCCCACAGTGGAAGAAGATTGATCTATTGTACCCCAAATTTGGCGAAGAAGATAGGAATCTAAGACTTGGGCTTTGTACAGATGGGATGAATCCGTACGGGACATTGAGCAGCCAACATAGCACTTGGCCAGTCATGCTTGTTATATACAATCTTCCTCTCTGGCTGTGTATGAAAAATAAGTACGTTATGCTGTCGTTGTTGATATCGGGCCCTAAACAACCCGAAAATGATATCGATGTTTATCTTGAACCTTTGATTGATGACTTAAAGAAACATTGGGCTGAAGGTGTGATGACCTATGATGCTTCAAGAAGAGAGACATTTCGTTTGCATGCTATGTTGTTTTGCACTATTAATGACTTTCCAGCATACGGGAATTTGTCTGGATATAGTGTCAAAGGAGCTAAAGTGTGTCCTATATGTGAAGAAAACACTGATTCAATAAGACTAAAACATGGCGGCAAGACTGTATATCTTGGTCATCGAAGGTTTCTTTCAAAATTCCATCTGTATCGTAGGAAGCGCAAAGCATTCAATGGATGGAATGATGAACGGAGTGCACCTAAACCTATACCAGGGGATGTTGTTTATGAAAGAGTAAAAGACATTGTCAATGAATTTGGTAAGAAATCACAATGTAGTATGCCACACGGAGTGACAATTCTTCATTCAAGAAGAAGTCAATATTTTGGGATCTTCCTTATTGGAGTTCTTTGACAGTCAGACATTGTATCGATGTAATGCACGTTGAGAAAAATGTCTGTGATAGCATCATTGGTACTCTGTTTAATATACCAGGTAAGACTAAAGATGGGATAAAATCCAGACTGGACCTACGTGAAATGGGAATAAGGTCAGAATTAACAGAATTATGTGAAATGGGTAATAAAAGAACATACTTACCTCCCGCTTGTTACACGTTGTCTAGAAAGGAGAAGAAAGCTTTTTGTGAATGCTTGATAAATGTTAAGGTGCCACATGGTTACTCATCTAACATCTGTAGATTGGTATCAATGAAAGATATGAAGTTGATAGGTCTTAAATCTCATGATTGTCACACTCTAATGCAACAAATATTGCCAGTGGCAATTCGATCTATATTGCCGAAGCATGTAAGATTTGCAATCACCAGACTTTGTTTCTTTTTCAACAGTCTATGCAGCAAAGTTATTGACCATGATACTCTCGATAATTTGCAAAGAGAAGTGGTTGTTACCCTATGTCAGCTTGAGATGTATTTCCCTCCTTCGTTCTTTGATATCATGGTACATCTTGTTGTTCACTTGACTACGGAAGTGAAAATGTTGGGACCAGTTTTCTTGCATTGGATGTATCCCTTTGAACAATACATGAGCGTTTTTAAAGGTGATGTTCGAAACCGTTATCGGCCTAAAGGGAGTATTATTGAAGGTTATGTGGCGAGAGAGGTTATGGATTTTTGCAATGACTTTCTAAGTGGTAATAACACTCCTGTTAATGACAAGAATATTCAGGAGGGCAAAGGAATTTTGGGATCACGGGTGAAAGTAATCAACCATGAGCAGTTGGAACAAGGTCACTTGTATATTTTACACAACATGGATGAAGTGAGTGTTTATATCGAGGAACATACCAATTTCATCAAGAGAAAACATCCTCGAGCAAGTTCAATGTGGCTTGCTAGAGAGCATAACAAGACTTTTACTAAGTGGTTTGAAGATAAAGTCTTAAACCAACTATCTCAAACACCAAATGATATTACGGAAACTATCAAATGCCTCACCTTTAAACCAAAACCGAATATTATGTCTTATGAAGGGTTTGAAATTAATGGGTTCACATATTACACAAAGCGCCAAGATGATAAGAGTGTCGTCCAAAACAGTGGGGTCACTCTTCAAGCGTCGACTATGTATTTTGCAAGTGCAAAGGATAAGAGTCCACGTGAAGCTAAAATGTCATATTACGGTGTCATTAAAGACATATGGGAATTTGACTACATAGATTTTAGAATTCCGCTCTTTAAATGTAATTGGGTTGATAACACCAAAGGAGTTATAGTGGATGAATTGGGTTTCACTTTAGTGAACTTTGAAAAGATTGGCGAGAAGGGTGAACCATTCATATTGGCATCACAGGCGAAACAAATATTCTATATCGATGATCCTGCAAATGATAAATGGTCGGTTGTTCTTCATGGTAAAAGATAGTTCATTGAAGATCCTATAGATGAAGAAGAGTACTATGATAAATATGATGACTCCAGTCCATTATTAGTTGGGTTGCCAACTCCACAAAATATTGAAGCTAATGATGACTTATATGTGTGTGGAGATCACAATGAAGGATTGTTAATTGATAAAAGATCACAATTTTAGAGGCATGCATGTTTATATTTTTTATTGAAGCTAAATGTTTGCTTTTTTAATATCAATATCATTTTCTGTTTTGATGTTTCATTATCTTCTAGTTAATACAAATGCTAAATGTTGTGGGAGGGTGGACCAATCTCACCCGAGATTACATACGCGATGCTGAGAATAGGTTCTTGATTGATTCCAATTCTAGACATTGATCAGTATTTCACTAATTCTACACTAATAATTTTTGTTTGTATTCTCTTTGAAAAATAAATATAGGAAGAAGGAAGCCACACAAAAATGGAACTACTTGGACCCCAAAGACTGGGAGGAGTTTGTTACCCAAAGAAAAATAGATGAATTCAAGGTATTAAGCGCCACTCCCAATTTAATTAATATAAATTTTTATGTATTCACCTATTCAAGATTAACCTTTATTGTTACTAACCAAATCAATGTACTAACTAACTAGGCTATCAGTGATGCTCAACGACAACTACATGTTACGACCACACAATGGGTCCAAGAGGATATGCAGGCGTTCACCAAAGACTACATGCTATGCAGGACAGCCATGACATAGCTATGCAGGATATGTAGGCGTTCACCAAAGGTTATATAGATATATAGGCAACAAGCCATGAAACAGCAAAAGAAGCCACAATGAAGAGAAGCAGGATACAGATACAATACATAAAGTGCAGCACGCACAAGTGCTTCATATTCATATAACAACATGACAGACTAACACATATATAGTGCATAACCACATCATCGCCGAATTTACATACAACACTAGCTTAGTACATATATAGTGGGACTAAGGTGACGATCTCACCTGCTAAAACAGGTTACTGACAACTGGGAGGTTGTGATTCAGCAACCGTATGCATTAGCAGGAGGACAAACAGATTCCACCGTTTGTGGTGAAATCTGTTTGTCCTCCTGCTAATGCATACGGTTGCTGAATCACGACCTCCCAGTTGTCGGTAACCTGTTTTAGCAGGTGTGATCGTCACCTTAGTCCCACTATATATGTACTAAGCTAGTGTTGTATGTAAATTCGGCGCTGTTGTGGTTATGCACTATATATGTGTTAGTCTGTCATGTTGTTATATGAATCTGAAGCACTTGTGCGTGCTGCACTTTATGTATTTTGTAAATGAATATAGATGTATCTTGTTATATGAATATGAATGTTTATACATATCTGAATGTTTATAGATGTATTTGAATGTTTCTACATGTGTGAATGTGAGAATTGAATTGATGTCTGAATGTATCAATGTATCTACTTGTGTGAAAAGTATATTTTTTTGATTTTGCAGGTTTGTGGCCTGTTTGTAGGATGATATCAATGGATGTCGAAACCTGTAGTTCAGAAAACTGAACTGTAGGTTCTCATCTTGCTGACCAGCCACAACAAGCCTGCAAACTGATAAGAAAAAAAAATTAAATCATAGGCGTCGATTATTTATAGAACACCGTCATCAAAGGCCTACATCGTCGGTTATTGGATAAAAACCGCCGCCTAATATGACAAACAACCCGAACGTACAGGAAAGCACGACCGTGGTGGAAATTGCGTCGCTTATTTGTATAAAACTGACGCCTATAGTACTAAACACGGTCGTGGCGTCTAGGAATATGGCGTCAGTGTTTTAGGTAAAAACCGACGCAGATAGTGTCCTAGATGGCACCTTTTTTTGTGGCGCGAACCATATAGACGTCGGCCAACTATATATACCCGACGCCTATAGGTTATATAGGTGTCGGTTATAAAACCGACGCCGAAGTGTTCGACCTTTAGCGGCGCCCACATAGGCGTCGCTTGAAAATCGTCGCTAAAAGGGGTTAAACAACCGACGCCAAAGGCGTGTTCTGTAGTAGTGTACATAAATATGAACATAAAAACAAGATTAGAGATCAACTCATAAGCAATGTGCTCATTTTCTATAATGATTTGTTTTCTTCTATACAGATGAAGCTGGAATTGGACGTATTCTAACTATCAATATCACTCCAAACAATAAAGATATCATTAACGGACAACAAACCATCACTATGAGGGCTTGTATAACGAGTACCCCATGTTTCTTACTTAATTCGTTTTGTTATGCACCTCTTATAAATAATAATAGACACCTCCCGTGATTCACTACCACCATATGATGCAATATGAATGCTACTCTCACCTTTATGCAGTTGCACATGAGTATATTTATTATATATCGTGGATGATTATAAATAAGAGAGTGAGTGGAAGAGGAGAGAGGAGACCACGCTGGTAGGGCCACGCGTTTTCTCCTGCACTTGAGCAAAATTAAATTCTATTTTTTTCTAGGATTAGATAGTTCAATCACATCAATCTCTTTGACATTGATGTGACATAATATTTTGATCAATATTAAATTGAAATTAATTTATCTCAATCCGGATATACGTGTTGAATTAAACATGAGTATTAAAATCTGAACAAGATGTCCAATGATATTTCTCAAGATGTGTTGAGAGCAATCTCAGCCATCCATCCCCCAAAACCCCTTAGGGTCTAACTGGTTTGGTGTAAGTGTAATTTTCATGAAACTCATTTTCCCAACATTGAAATTAAGTTCCTGGAAAACATATTCCTAGTGACTGGTTGGAAACTTGTGCTTTGTTGAAAATAGGATAACGATTTGGGGTTAGGGCAAAAATTGGGAAGACATGAGTGTCGTCGGAGGTATGAGAAGGATTAATCCTGTACTAATTTACTGCATGCTTGGAACGGAGATTCACATCGGAAGGGTTAAAGTCCTCTTTGAATTTCCTGCAGACTGGGATGGAAACTAACACGCTGAAGTTGAACCCCCGCTGCATTCACACAAGTTGGCGGTGGCTTGTTGGGTTGAGTTCATGGCTGGAGAGATACGCATCCATGGCTGGAGAGATACACGACCGGTGCTTGGGGTAATGTTGGACGCTTGTAGAATGCCGCCAGGTCCATAGGCTGCAACAAAACTATCAAGGACTACTAGCGCCTCCTTCTGTAGTTGTTCGCCAGGTTGAATCTCCACAAGACAAGAGGAAGACGAAACGTGCGAGACACAATTGGAGGTGGAACTTGTTTTCTTGTTGGTTTCTTACGGAATTTATTTTCAGACATGTATATATATAGCGGAAGCCTAAGAAAAAGTACAGAACTCAAATTCGAGACTTTCATCAAACCAATCAATTGAAATTTAAAAAGGAAACAAACTTCTGGTATTTTCGGGACAAATTACATCAAACCAGTCAGACTCTTAGAGATCTGTATTACAGTAATATACTGTACACACAAATCTCTAGGAAGAAATTTTTAAAGATGAATAATTTAAATTATTCTCAACACATCCTGAAAAATAACAATATCAATATTGAATCCAAACAAATCAAATCTACATCTCAAAACAATTTATAAATTAATTCATAGAATCCAATAATAAAAAAAATTCTCTTTTCAAAATCGTCATTTTTTTCCCTTCTAACTCATCCCTCACATGATTCACAGCTGACCACGTTGGCACCGGGGCGCGATGGTCACACGCGCCGGCCCCTCCTGGCGACCAGGTTGCTTCCTTTCTGTCCAGTATTCTCACCTTATTCAATCTCCCTCCACTCCTTATCCTCCGTCTCCCTGACTACCCCTGCCGTCGAAATGGCAGCTCGCCTGATCAACGCCGGGTCCACTCTACTCGCTTTCGGAGAGACAGGAATTCAATCCAGCACCTCGCCGTGCTCTTGCTCGTCTTCCCGCACCGTACGACCCCTCACTGTTCTGCTTCCTCGGCTTGCACCGCTGGCGGGAACGAGTTCTCGCCAAGGTACTTTCTTGTACCTGCTTGAATGGTCTTCAGGTTGTGAGAATAAATTCTTTCATCATGCAAATGAGAGGAAGTCACTGTGGTATCGCGTCGACTGGATTAGAAACAATTCATTCTGCTGTACATTAGAGGCCTGCTTCGACAGACATGTATAATACGAAGCGTTTGGTTCCTCTCTGCCAGCTGAAAGCTCAGTTCTATTGTAACACTGTATCGAACTACAAAGAGGCATGTTATTCCAACTCGGAATATAAGTAGCATGAGCCAGACATTGATGATCTTGGCCTGTTGTAGTTAAGGTTTAGTTGGTGTTCTTATACCTTCATTTTCTTCAGTATCACGGGTGTGGGGTGTGTGTGTGGGAGTGGGGTGGGGATAGGGGAGAAACGGCAGGAGCAGGCCTGGAGGGTGGGGAATGAGGGGCTGTAGTGGTAAAACCCGGGGGGGGGGATACAATCTATGCTTATTTTCCGACAAACTGAGGTCCCATTTTGACTGTAGTTATGAATCAAGCAATGTAACCGTGCTTTATTTGATGATTGTGTTTCTAAGTTCGGTTCACAATTTGGCACAGTAGTTTCTAAAAACAGGGGATTGGAATCCCTTCATTCCTCTATGCTAATAATGATTTTTACCTTCATTTTAACCTGTAGCACATAACAACAACAACAATGGTGGGGGGGGGGGACAGTGAGAGCCAGACATGGTGGGGGTGCCCCCCCTGGGGGGTGTGGGAATAGGGGATTACAGTGGTAAATGGGCGGGTTTGGGCGGGGGTGGGGGTGTGGAGTGCAGGACTGATGGGCGGAGATGTTGGTGGAAGGTCTCTAGTCCTTTTTTATTCATTAACTAAGTCTTGTTAATTTTTGGTTAAATGAGGTCCAATTTGGACCATAGGAGTCAACACATTGCTTTGATGACTGTGTTTCTAAGTTTAGTTCACAATTGGGCACAATTATATATAAAAACAAGGAATTGAAATTCCTTCTATTGCGACTTATACCTTCGTTTTCATCAATATAACTAATGTTTAGAAAAGCGGTATGTGGTATGCGTTCAGTTAGGGTGCTGCATGGAGTCATAGTTTCTATATGAAAAGCGGCTGCATATGTGCCACATATGACTGTATGTGCGCCACATATGTGGCTTGGACCGCATAATGGATTGCATAGACATGTGCAGTCCAAAGAGGTGGCCAAAATGCATATGCGGTGTCATGGTGAGGACACCGAGTATAACATGCAACAGTGACAGGTGGAGGGCGACAAAAAGGGCTGAATTTAGGAGCAGGCCTGACATTCTGGCAAGGTGGGAGGATTAGGAGGATGCAGTGGTAATGGGGGGGGGAATAGAATAGAGCACAGGGAGCAGGACTGGCAGGGTGGGAGGATTAGGGGGATGCAGTGGTAATGGGGGGGGGGGGGGAGGGGAGGGGTAAGAGCACAGAGAGGACTGAGGGATGGATATGTACGTGGAGGCATAGTGACAAGTTCGAGTTTCGATAACATTTCGGCTGGCCAGAAAAAATCAGAATTCGAAAAAAGTTGGAAAAAATTGTGAAGAAATCGATATATTTCGGTCAAAGTTCAGTCAACTATTCGGAAATAATCAAGAATAAGTCGGCAATATATATACATATATATACACACTATATAGGTATATATTTACATATATGTATATATATACATATATGTATATATATCCATATATGTATGTATATATACATATATGTATATATATACATATATGTATGTATATATACATATATGTATATATATACATATATATATATACATATAGGATATATATATATATATATATATATATATATATATGTATACATATATATATATATATACATATATATATACATATATATGTGTGTATATATATATACATATATATGTGTATATATATATATATATATATATATATATATACACACACACACACACACACACACACATACCGGATACAAATGTGACTATTAAGGTTACTATATGTACAATCTTATTGACTGAAAAAAGTAGGAAAAGAGTTAAAGAGTAGTTGAATTATGACAATGGATTGTCACGAGAGTGGGGGGGTTGGAGGTTTAGTGTACATAAGGAATTTCATGTACATGGTTGGTAAAAAAAAGCAAATGATTTAAAAGAGAAAGATTGTGAAAAAACGTGAAAAGTCATGAAGAATCGTGAAAAATCGTATAAATTGCGAAAAAGTGGAAAAAATTGTGAAAAGTCGTGAAAAATCGGCGTCCGATGTATTAATCGTGCTGAACATTCGGGTGCCTATAAAATCACGAAAAATCGGCATTTTTCGTAAAGTTCGGAGACTTTGTTACTATGCGTGGAGTCCATTTTTTATTGACTAAGCCATGTTTAATTGTCAGTAAGCATATGTCACATTTTGATCGTAGAAATTAACCAAGCAATGAAATTATGATTGCTTTGATGATTATGTTTTAAAGTTTGGTTTACAATTTGATACAATACTATCTAAAACCAAGGGATTGGAATCCCTTCCATCCTATATGATAAATTTGACTCTGTTGCCATCAGAATCAAAGATCATCAAATCAATATTTATATATTTGATAAGTAATCTAATGCATTTTGGAATGCATGTAAATAACTACATAAATATGACCAACTTTCTGTTTGATCATAAACATTGTTTGTTACATAAATTATGTTTTTATGTTAAATCTATAAAGAAACCATACTTGTTCTAAGAAATCAATTTAATACAATATCTGATAAATACAACTACTAAGAACTTATGAAGCTTCATAAACATGTAATGCAGAATTTTTGAACTAGGTCAAAAAGTAGTAGGATTCGATTATGATTAGGTATTGTATGAGAGAAAGACCTCTAGAGGACGTCATGCTTGAATCGGAAGTAGACAGATTGCTTTTGACAAGTTGTGTGAAAAACTGACATGCCGTGTAGCTGTGTTGGTCAAAGATGACATGCTCCCAGCAACACGCCGTGTTGGATATTGACACGCCGTGTAGGATTGTCGGAGGCATGAAACAGATGTCTATCAACACGCCGTGTTAGAAGGTGACATGCTGTGTAGGCGTGAAACTGACTTCTATCAACATGCCATGTAAGTTGCGATCAGACCGAAACTCTGCACCCTCATGACGATTTCTAGACTGCGACGCGCCGTTTCAGCTGGACAACACGCCATGTCGGCTGGACAATACGCCATGTCGGCGGCAGCTGATGCACGATCTTGACGGGAATTAGCGTCGTCAAGGAGAACACAGCCCTGGGAAGATGCATCTGGGGTGATGAGAATTAGCACCGTTACTCGTGACAACAAATCGTGCAGATCCGAGGCAACAACAATCCTTTGCTAGTCCAAGGACCGATTTGAATAGGAATGCGTGCCGTCTAGGGAAAGACGTCCATGGAAATAGTGGAGGATTCTAGGATGACAATAGCCACAGGGGGATGTCGACGACTCTCTTTGTAGACAATGAACAGATCCAGATGAGAATTAATGCTATCCATAACCAAGAGGATCAAAGGGAGAACTAGGCGGCTCCCCTACTGCTATGTCTTTATTTCTTTATTTCTTCAACGGAGGAGGAGATTGATAGGCTGAAGGTGGCAATGTTGATGGCGATGCTTGATGATGGTTGGGATGATCAACGCCTGCTCATGACCGGGAAGACAACCTTGGGGAAGAGACGCCGAGCAGATTTGGACGGGAATTAGCGTCGTCCAGAGACTCGAGGAAGCGTAGATGATTGGGAAGGATGGTGCCAGTGAATAGATGAAGATCTATGTGAAAGAAGAAGAGAAATGACCAGGAGATGCCCAGGCGACCGACGTAAGCCATGGAGAGACGGTGGCCGCTCGCAAGCAGAGGCTCTCTCTCCCTATTGCTCTCTTTAGGAGAGAGAGGTGGCGGCTCGGGCAACAACGAGTGTGGAGAGAGAAGAGGGAAGCGGAGTCGGCGGCTAGGGTTAAGTCCCCTAGACACGCTCTGATACCACGTTGAAAGGTGTGAGGGGGTAACTCACTTGTGATGTTGTTATTCGATGACACACCCCTATCCTATATATAGGAGCAAGGGGGGAAATATTACAGACTTAGGACTCAAGGAAGACTATATGGACCGAGACACTTAAGCCCATTAACTAATTATCTTATTAACTAAATAGGCTAATAACTTTCTAACAGGTATAACATGACTATTTCGATAAACGAGGGCAGAATATGATTATGAAACCAATAGACTACAACATTTAAAGGTTACCAAAAACTTAAATTTATAATCATGATAAAATTAAGAAAGACTTAAAGGATCTTTGTTTAGAATAGTATGCCATGTTAGATTTTAAACTAAGATGCCAATATTAAATTGGAAAAAAAAGTGTGCCTATACCACATAACGGTCATAAACCTGCATTTACACTATCACGAGGTTACAACCTTAGCATTTAGCAACAAGGGCAAAAGGTATTATACCAACAAGTTAGGTGGTTTCGCTGTTGCACTACATCCAAATGCAATTAGTTCAATGGTTTCTCAGGCCTATGGATAGGCTACAGACATGAGTCTTTATAGGGCATCACATTCAGACTAGTCCTCAGACTGTTTCTTATTAATCAGAAGTTCTATGTTGGTGAATTTGTTTAATAGAAAGCTCATGTGAGTCCCTTTGTCGATGACCTCAGTTGAGTAGGACTGAAATGGCTGATGTGCATACTTGGTTGTCTGCCATAGTTCTTCAGGCTCCCTGGGCACACTTGTGGCAGTATAACCCTTTGTTTTGAAATTTAGGCATTGATAAAAAAGTTTCTATTGATGGTTGTGGACATTTTAAAGTGTAAGCAACCTAGTCAAACTCGATTTGCATCAGCGTCAATATAAAACCATATAATATCTGTTGCAGTTTAGGTGTTGCCCATACCCATTGGTATCCTATTGCTTGCATCACTAGCCTGAAGCCTGTAAATTGCTAATCAATCTCTGTTGATCACTAACGAGAATATCACTTATAATAAGAGATCGCCATTTACTTTATTTGAATTTGTGTAACTGCTTTCATTTATATAATAGGAAAAAGCTGTTTATTGTTTACTGGGTACAACATGTTCCTAGAATCAAGTATTGCCTCCTTTTCTGAATGCATATGATTTTATCAGTGAGTATGTTGGTCTTGATTGACAAATGAATGTATGTACCTAGTCAAGCGATGAGATTTGCAGACACCACATCAGCATAAGGGCCTCTTCTGTGGAAAAATGATCCTGAAATATGCTTCTGAGACGGGCTGAAATACAGTGAAGAACTAGTGAGCAAGGCATTAGGCAGTTGTCTGAAAAAAGCTGAAAATAAGATCCAGAATCAATTTTTTGAGACCTTCCATGTTGTTTACTTAGATTTTTTTTTTTTGCGTGTTCTCACCATCAAAGTTGTTGCTCTTTTGTACTCTCTTTATTTTCTGTTAGGTTTCTTTGTCCTTCAATCAGCCTAATTATCGGATCTCATCTGCTGAGTTCTTCTGTAGTTAGAATTTCTTGAAAAATGGCTGTAGCCAGACAGCAATAAGTGTATGATCCCAGAAATTGACTATAAATACCCAGTCAAGAGAATTCTGGCTGGAAAGGGTCCAATCTAGAGCAATTATCACCATGATTCTTACCCAAGATTGACCTCATATAAAGTCATAGATACAAGGTATCTGGGTTTGTTATGTAAGATCCTAAGAGGAGAGCAGTAGTCTTTAATTGTTATTTTTATTTGTTAGATGCCAAATGGATCTTGAAGTGAAATCTCTTATCTTACTATATTATGCTGTATCCTCTTTATATAATCTTTTCTAAAAATGATACGTTCTGTCACAGGTAGAACAGGGTTTCGTAGCTCAACTGGAGCACATTTTCTCTCTTCAGCAAACAAGGTTGATGCTTTTCAATTTAGAGACAGGACAATTCCTAGAAGCTCTGGCTCTTCCTCTTCCAATGGTAGCACAGAGGATCAGAAGTCTTCTGAGGAAACGAAGGCAAGCTTTCGTTTACTTGTGATTTAGCTGTCTAGTGTATTACTGCTTTCTAATTTCCTTCTTTGAATGCCACACTCCATAGATGCCATCATATATAAGTACTAACTTTTGGAAGTGCCACCTTACAGATGACAGCTCCTATAATTCATGCTAAACTAATCAGTTATCAACCATCACCTTTATACTAAATCTAGCTTTGCAATGTACAGTCATTTCCAGGATTAAAAAATATGATTGTAAACATCAAGGTGATGGAATTGCATATAATGACCTAATATTTCATCACATGCTAATCATGTATGATGCCGATTATGTATGCAATCGTTTAGGAACAGAGAAAACCACTAAATCTAGTTTTGCAAGGTATAGTCATTTCCAGGATAAAAAATATGATTCTAAACATCAAGTGATAGAATTTCATATAATGATTTTCAAAATTTCATCATATATTAACCATGTATGATGCCTATTATGTATCTATCTTATGGAACATAGAAAACCATATTATAAAAGATAGTCATTTATTGCAGGGCTGTATGTTCTTTGGTGTGCAGTTGCCTTTTATAATTATCTCTGAGGGCAATTCTGATATTTTCATAGGTAAAAACCTTCTCAATATATAAAGGTTATTCTTGTAATCAAAATTTCTGCGAATACTGGGAACTTTTTTCTTCCCATAAATAGGATCTCGCATTGGGTTATTCCCGAACCATGTAAAGTTTTTCTTCTTCTTTGATTGTTTGCTTCTTTAGAAATTGTGTGAGAGTGGCGTTAATAACGGAGTGAAGTCACTCGAAAGATCGAAAGCTGCAGGAAGATCAAAAGACAAAAAAAAATGGAAGGAAGCCTTCAGACGGCCGTAGGAATTTCTTGACTGAAGAAGAATGGAAGTTTCTCAATATGACCCAAAGCAACAAACTTGTATGGCCAAGGTACCGTGGTGGCCCTTTCTCTTCCACATCCAGCCTCAAGGAGCTATTTATGCCCTTAGATCTCTTTAGATTGCTGCACCAGAAGGCGACAGACATATCTTGCTGTTCTTAACAGATGATGGTGCCACCCCTGTTCATCTGGGGGGATCATTACCCCGTTCCATTCGCCACATAAGTACTGTGGTTGGGATATTGGAGCTTATTTACACCACAGCACTACCGTGCTACAACATACTGCTTCAGTTGTGCTGCAATATGCCATCACCCCCATTCCTCTTTCATGAGCAATGTCTAGCCATTCTATGTTCCAAGAGAGGGGCTCCATCCCTTTCACCATAGGGTTTCCAAAGAAGCATGGTATCCATATTAGTGGCGGGATTTAATTCTTCTACCTTGTGTTTGAGCATGACATGCCTTCTTTTACCTGTTTCACCTACTGTTTGTGGAAGCTACGACTTAGACCCAATCTTCTTATTGCAAGCTACTCAAGATGAAAAGATTCAATTTGCCATATTAAAGACGGGCACATTTATTTATGACTGTGGGAAGTGACTCAAACCCATTTACACTAGGTGGGATGAATTCCATGACACATGTACATAAATACATCAAGTACCAATTGGTATACATATTTTAACACCCCCCTCAAGCTGGTGCACATACATATCGTATACAACAAGCTTGTAAATATGAATTTGACCCGATATCCATAACTGGACTTGGTGAATAGATCTGCAAGCCGATCTTCGAATTTGACAGGAATATTCTTCATTAACTGTTCTTGGAGTACCTCACAGATGAAATGACTCTGAATAACGATGTGCTTTGTTACTCTAAAATAATAAAAGGCTTTGTATTAGATGATCAAAACAATTACAATGGTCTCTCTTTTATAGGACAAGAGGGTTAAGAATATTCTAGAGACAAATAGAGTAAAGAAAATTCTAGAAACATGTAATGAGGAATAAAAGAAAATGAGCTAATAAGTCTAAAGCCCATAACACAATAAGCCCAGTAAAATATATATACTAATACCCCCCCCCCAAGCTGGAGCATAGACATCAATCATGCCCGGCTTGGCCATCAGAGTAGTGAACCTGGTCTTCGGAAGAATTTTGGTGAAAATGTCTGCAACCTGATCTGATGTAGGTGTATAAGGTGTAGAGATCTGACCAGATAAGACAACTTCCCGAACAAAGTGACAATCAACTTCAATGTGTTTAGTGCGTTCATGGAAGGTGGGATTGCTGGCAATAAAGATAGCCTCTTTGTTGTCATAGTGCATGGGAATAGGTTTAGCATTAGAGATACCAAAATCTTTTAGAAGGCCACATATCCAGAAAAGTTCGCAGGTAGTGTGAGCCATGGCTCGATACTCCACTTCAACACTTGAGCAAGCAACTACAGTTCGCTTCTTGCTTCACCAGGTGACTAAGTTACTGTTGGATCCTATATGGGTGATTAGATGCTCTAGAGGGGGGGTGAATAGAGCTGAAAGAACTTACACAAAATTCATTAAACCTTCAAGATATATGACAAAATAAGGTTGCTAAATAGGTAATTTGAGTGCAACTAAAACATACATAGCAAGGGAGAGAGAGATTGAACATGCATCAATTAGACAAACTATTTAGAGTGGTTCCACACTTCAAACTAGAAGTGTGTCAGTCCACTTGCCTAGAGAGGTCAACCTCTAGGACTTCCAAACTATTGCACTCTTATATTCATTCATAAGACATACAATGCATGACCAAACAAAAGACTTACCTATCCAATACAAAGAGTCTTCAACCTTACCAAGGACTTACCCACTTTGCAAGAGTCTTCGGCCTTCTCCAAGGACTTACCCACATTTGCACAAGTCTTCAGCCTTGCAGGGATTACCCACTCTTCTTGGATCTTCAACTTTTGACTTCACCTTCACTCGGAGAAGCTTCCACCAAGGACTTACCCACTTGAGCAAGGAGTCTTCTGCCTTCACCAAGGGCTTACCCACTCTAGCTCCAAGTCTTCAGCCTTGATCTTCACCAAGGGACTCCTTCCCTGGTTCTTCTTCACCTCTCTTGGACAAGAGAGAAAACCTTCATCTTCATGATTGACAAGATAGAAAGGGAGGTGGTGGAAGTGAAAGCCTCACAAGATATATATGTAGGACTAACTCTCTTACAGATTTCCTACTCACTCTAATGGATGTAGCAAGTGATTAAGCTTAGAGAGAGAGGAGACTGTAGGAAGCACTCAACTATAGAATAAGAACCTCACATAGAGTTTGCAATGAATGCTCAACCTTGGAATGAAGCCCAAGGGGTTCTATTTATAGCTGGGGATGCCTCTTAGCCTTTGGGAACACTTGAGAACGAAAATTAGCCGTTTTGTGGCTTGCAACGGATCTATTTTCACTTGTTGCAACTCCACAATGGCTAGAAGCACTTTTCTGCACTTTTTCGTACAGTGCAATCGGTCGAGTTTCTATAAGGGTAACTCGACCGATAGAGTAAAAGACAAAGCCGATATTCAGACCATCGGTCGAGTTTGTCCTGAGGAAACTCGACCGACCAATGAAAATCGATTTGGTCAGTTACTCCATCGGTCGAGTTCTGTGTAAACACAACTCGACCGATGCAATCTCCAGAAAATTGATCAAGGATGATCGGTCGAGTTTTCAGGCTGGGAAACTCGACCGACAAAGTGCCTGTAATCAATTTTCAAAGTTGAATCTAAAGTGCTCTAATATTCGATCTAAGTGCTCCTGATATTTTTCTAAGCTTAATTTCATGGCATACAATCATTACAAGTGATTTACAACATGATTCTAATGGATATACATCATATTACAAAAATGTGCACTTGTATGACCTTGACTTGTCTTTTCTCCAATTTAATATGCGCAAGTTAGGGCATTTGGAGTGTGTCTATACCTAATCTGAAATCACTCAAGTAGAGACATTATACACCAATATGTGGAATGGTTAGTCATCATCAAAACACGGGTTTAGTCAATTTAGACGTGAGTCAACATTGACCTAATTGACCTTGAGTCAACAATCTCCCCCTTTTTGAAGATGACAAACCATTCCATAAATGTATTGAAAGCATTTAAGTAAATTCATACCTTTGGAGAAACCTAGGGGTTTCAATGGAATTGAGTTCATATGCTCCCCCTCAATTGATGTGCATGGAGTTCTTATGCTCCCCCTCAATTGATGCTATTTCTCCTGCATGGTTAGCTTTCATAACATTTATAGAATACTATGTCTTCTACTCATATATGTTCTACACATATATGTCTTCTCCCCTTTTACCTACTCCCTTTACATGAGCATGCTTCTCTTCTTCATGCAAGACATGCCTTCCTCCTCTTTTAAAAGAAGACATACCTTTCTCCCCCTTTGTCATTTCAAAAAGTGGGGTTATGAAGAAATAAGAAACATCACTTGTTAAAGAAAAAGGAGATAACACAAATATATATAAGGAGAGTAGAAGAGCACAGATAGGGGCTTGTCCAAGCATAGAAAGAAAAGCAAGTTAAAGCATATACTTGAACAACCCAAAATGCAAGATAAAGTGCTGCAGAAAAACAATAAAACATAATTTTGACCCTCGAGATGACGAAATTTGACCAAAAACCATCGAGCTCATCGCGAAGCAATGAGTCTTGCTCAGAAGGTTGTTTCTGCATGAAAAACACTAGTCTTGCATCAAAAACTGAAACTGGAGCAAAATCTGCATAAAATCCAAAAATACTCCAATTTCTACATATAATGTAGATCTATGTACCCTGCATCACAATGTTATGCAAGCAACTCAAGATAGTAGATATGCAATTCAAGGAACAATCTTGAGCATGTATGAGACAAGATACACGCATAGCATATAGATGAGCAAAGATGCCAATTATAAACAAGGCTAGAACTACATGTATATGAACTACTAGTAGATGATATCACAAGTTAGGACTACTAGTAGGATCTAGATCATAGCAAGAGATACCAAAAGATACACAAGATAAAGCAAGCTATGATTAGATGAAGAGATATATCCAAACAAAGAGATATGCAATTTTAGACGCATGAAAGGATATAACTCACTATATATGCATCCTTACCATAAGATGATTACCCCTAAGAACCTCAAGGTTGTATCAAAACAAGATATACACCTAGATAGATGTAGCAAGTTAGATCACAACGAAAGCAATTTAAGACACAACCAAGAGATCCAAAGAATTCATCATCAAAACCTGCAAAACAACTCAAAGCAAGTAATTGCAAGATATAGATATACCAATTTAGAGCAATTCGAGAGATAGAGTTGTAAGCAAGATAGGCAATTTAGAACATGGCAATATGCATATATAAAGGTACCAAATGAGAGTGCCAAAGAGTAAGGCTATTTGTTGAGAAAATCTAGTTGAGAGGGAAATTCTCATTCAATAAGCCAACTGTGTATTCTGTGCACAGTGTTATCGGTCGAGTTCTGTGCATTGACAACTCGACCGATGACAGCTGTTGGCAACACCCATTGGTGCCTATCGGTCGAGTTTCAAACAGGACAAACTCGACCGACATAGCAACTGTCAAAAAACATATATATTTCATAAAAACATATTTAAAGGCATGCTAAATATACAAACCATATCGAAACATGTCTAAGCAAGTTAGTAATGCACTATAGAAGCATTAGAAACAGTTTTTGAGCAAGAGTGTGAAGAGAAACACAAAATACCACTTTTGACTCAAAAACCATATGTATAGTGCACACCATCTTGACAAAACAAGTTAGGATTGGTTTTAAGCAAGAAAAACATTACCTTTGTTCTTACCATTCCTTTTTCCACTTGTTGTCACCCTCTACACATCTCACCTTTCTTCTTTCATGTGGATTGACAAGTCAATTTGCAATTCAATAGCTCAAGTCAACCCATTTGCAAGTACCTACAAGAAGAAAGATGAAATGGTCCCCAATCATATTTTTGGGTCCGGAGGGGTTAGTTTAGCAACCCAAGTCCTATTGCTCTTGGGTGCTTTCCTAAAAGGACAACAGGTAGAATACTGACCAATTTCATTGCAATAGTTGCATGTTCCCATAGTCTTGGAACTAGAGGATTCTCCATGGAATATTAGAGGTCCTTTATCTTTGTTGTTCCCTTGACTACTATCATACCCTAAACCATGTCTACCAATTTGTTTAGTAGTATGGTGTAGGATGTCATTAAGACTCTTTTTACCAACTAAGAATATTTGCAAAGAGGATCTCAAACTATCATTATCATGCTTAAGAGAAGCAATAGTAGAAGACAATTGATTAATATTATCTCTAGAATGCAAAAGATCATTTTCTAAGCAAAGAGCTTTAGTTAAATAAGAATCTCTATTAACGTGAAGAGCAGTAACATCATTCTCTCTATTAGTAGAACTAGAACAAGATTCATGCACATTGATTTTAACAAGCAAGGAGGCATTTTCTGTTTCTAATTCTTACAAAATAAAATCTTTGTCCTTGTTTTCAGATTTAAGAACATCAATATCATGCATGAGAGAATCAACAATTAAAGTATGCTCTTCATTAGAACTAGGCATAAGAGGTTGAGCTTCAAGAAATCTAATCTTATCAAGCAAACTAGCATTTTCAAGTTTAAGAGAGTCTACTTGGCTAAGACAAGCATTTTTATCATCAAGCAAGCAAGAATTAGCATGTTCAAGATCATCTAATTCTACATGCAAATTATCAACAATTTTAGCAAGCTTTTTCTTTTTTCTTTTAGAAGACTTAAGAGAGGCACAAATATCATGAATAATAGCAATCAAAGATTCTTTATCTAAAGACTTTAGATTTACCTCACTTGAGTCTTCACTTGTTGATGCTATAAGAGCAAAATGACATTCTCCTTCATCACTAGAGCTTGAGCTTGATCCTTCACTTGAATCTTCACTTGAGCTTGAGTTGGAGGAGCCACTTGAGCTTGATTGCCATTTCTTCTTGTGAAGATGGGTCTTTTTGCCTTGTGGGCAATCTTCCTTGTAGTGACCCTTCTTTCCACATGTGAAGCACCGGATGGAGGAGGACTTGCCTTTGTAGAGTTTACCCTTAGAGTACATGTCATCTTCTTTAGCTTGAGAGGATGGAGAGACTTGTTCCATGATAGCTTCAATTTGAGCCTTCATTTCAGCCTTCTTCATTCTCTTTAGCTCTTTCTTCTCTTGTCTTTCTACTTCCTCCCTCTTGTCAAGTGTGGCTTCATGTGCTTGTAGATTTCCAATGAGCTCTTCAATAGGAATATCCTTAAGAGGCCTTGCTTCTTCAATTGAGGTCACCTTGGGTTCCCACCTCTTGGGGAGAGTTCTAAGGATCTTTGAGTTGATCTCTCCACTAGACATAGGATGTCCTAGAATGGCAAGACCATTCAAGATGGTGTTGAGCCTTGAGTACATGTTGGCTATGCTCTCCTCCTTTCCCATCTTGAAGTTCTCAAGCAGCCCTTTGAGCATGTAGACTTTGCTTTCCTTCACTTGATCTGTCCCTTCATAAGTGATGCAAAGCTTTCTCCATACCTCATAAGCTGTTTCACATTAAGAAATCCGGTTGAACTCGGTGGAGGTCATGGAGGCATATAGGATGTGCATGGCTCTAGCATTCAAGGTTGCTTTCATCAAGGTAGCTTCATCCCATTCTTCAATCTTTGTCTTTGGTAGCATGTATAGGCTGTTCACCATTTGCCACATCTCAATACTTGGTCCTTGGATGTAGAATTTAAGCCTTCTTCTCCAATAGAGGAAATTGCTCCCATCAAAGATTGGAAGGCTGGTAGAGAATCTCCCTCCTAGGTAGTCACCCATCTTCTCCTACTTGTTGAAGTATGCTTGGAGAAGACCCACTCTGATACCAATTGTTGGATCCTAGATGGGTGATTAGATGCTCTAGAAGGGGGTGAATAGAGCTGAAAGCACTTACACAAAATTCATTAAACCTTCAAGATATATGACAAGATAAGATTGCTAAATAGGTAATTTGAGTGCAACTAAAACATACATAGCAAGGGAGAGAGAGATTGAACATGCACCAATTAGACAAGCTATTTAAAGTGGTTCCACACTTCAAACTAGAAGTGTGTCAGTCCACTTGCCTAGAGAGGTCAACCTCTAGGACTTCCAAACTATTGCACTCTTATATTCATTCATAAGACATACAATGCATGACCAAACAAAAGACTTACCTATCCAATACAAAGAGTCTTCAACCTTACCAAGGACTTACCCACTTTGCAAGAGTCTTCGGCCTTCTTACCCACACTTGTACAAGTCTTCAGCCTTGTAGGGATTACCCACTCTTCTTGGATCTTCATCTTTTGACTTCACCTTCACTCGGAGAAGCTTCCACCAAGGACTTACCCACTTGAGTAAGGAGTCTTCTGCCTTCACCAAGGGCTTACCCACTCTAGCTCCAAGTCTTCAGCCTTGATCTTCACCAAGGGACTCCTTCCCTTGTTCTTCTTCACCTCTCTTGGACAAGAGAGAGAACCTTCATCTTCATGATTGACAAGATAGAAAAGGAGGTGGTGGAAGTGAGAGCCTCACAAGATATATATGTAGGACTAACTCTCTTACAGATTTCCTACTCATTCTAATGGATGTAGCAAGTGATTAAGCTTAGAGAGAGAGGAGACTGTAGGAAGCACTCAACTATAGAATAGGAACCTCACATAGAGTTTGCAATGAATGCTCAACCTTGGAATGAAGCCCAAGGGGTCCTATTTATAGCTGGGGATGCCTCTTAGCCTTTGGGAACACTTGAGAACGAAAACTAGCCGTTTTGTGGCTTGCAACGGATCTATTTTCACTTGTTGCAACTCCACAACGGCTAGAAGCACTTTTCTGCACTTTTCCGTACAGTGCAATCGGTCGAGTTTCTATAAGGGTAACTCGACCGATAGAGTAAAAGACAAAGCCGATATTCAGACCATCGGTCGAGTTTGTCCTGAGGAAACTCGACCGACTAATGAAAATCAATTTGGTCAGTTACTCCATCGGTCGAGTTCTGTGTAAACACAACTCGACCGATGCAATCTCTAGAAAATTGATCAAGGATAATCGGTCGAGTTTTCAGGCTGGGAAACTCGATCGACAAAGTGCCTGTAATCAATTTTCAAAGTTGCATCTAAAGTGCTCTAATATTCGATCTAAGTGCTCCTGATATTTTTCTAAGCTTAATTTCAAGTCATACAATCATTACAAGTGATTTACAACATGATTCTAATGGATATACATCATATTACAAAAATGTGCACTTGTATGACTTTGACTTATCTTTTCTCCAATTTGATATGCGCAAGTTAGGGCATTTGGAGTGTGTCTATACCTAATCTGAAAATCACTCAAGTAGAGACATTAGACACCAATATGTGGAATGGTTAGTCATCATCAAAACACGGGTTCAGTCAATTTAGACGTGAGTCAACATTGACCTAATTGACCTTGAGTCAACAGTTACCACCTACAAAACTACAATAGCCAGATGTAGATCTTCGATCTATCTTGCTTCCAGCGTAGTCAGAATCAGATTAGCCAGTAAGGTTACAATGACCATGTTTCTTGTAAGCATGCCTTTTTCAGGAGAACTCTTCAGATACTTCAGAATATGGTAGACATCATCTCAATGACATTGTTTGGGCTTATCTAGATATCTGCTAACTAGTCTGTTGAGAGAGTCTTAAACTCTCTAGAAAAGCTTCCTTGGTGAACAGGACGTTTATACCAAGTCTCAGCATCTTCGGGATGCGCTTTGGGCACCTACATGTGTATTTACGGTCATTACTTCAGACCATATATGGTCTGTGCCTGGACGGTATTTGCATTTACGGTCCAGCCGGACCGTATACAGTCCAATGCCGGACTGTAAATGTTGCTGATTTGGAAATACATTCCGTGTTATGGACCGTATACAGTCCCTTCCGGACCGTAAATGCGGCTGGAAAACAACCTAGTGACTTCGGGACTTTGGATATGGGTTCTATTCTTATAACTACACTTCCCCAACTCTTCCCAAGCATGAAGAGCAACGAAGAGACATCAAGAGACGCCATTTTTCGAAGACCTAAAGCCACAGACGGACCTAGGGTTTTTCTTAGGGTTTCACGCCTCCAAGAGCTCCTCTCCAAGCAACCGTCTTCTTCCATGGTTGGCTTTCGGGTGTAAAAGGGGATTGTGTACTTCTTCTCTCTTCTGTAATCATCATCTCTGTAATCTCTCTATCAACAATATCATCTCCGCCAGTGGATGTAGGCTCCCACATTGGGAATTTGCCGAACCACTATAAATCTCATCTTTGTGGTTGCTTGCTTGTTCATTGTTGATCTTCTTCGTATGCATTCGGTTTGGATTGCTCGATTTCACACTTCCGCATCTCCGCAACAAGCTCGTTGGCCTTGTTGTTCGGGTCTCTCATCACCACCATATCCCAACAAGCGGTATTGGAGCAAGTTCTTCCTCTGGATCTCTACCATATCCCAACAAGTGGTATCAGAGCAAGTTCGGGTCTCTCATCACCACCATATTGGTGGCGGGATTCTTGCGTTCAACAACGCCATTCTGTTGGGGTGTGTAAGCACAGGAGGTTTGGTAAATAATACTCATTTTTTGACAAAAAAGTTGACAGAGTTTTGCATGAATTCAAGGGTATTATAAGTACGAAAGATTTTTATGGTTCTATCAAACTGGGTAAGCATTTCAGCAAAAAAAGATGTGATAGTATCAAGAATATGAGATCTGTCTTTAACAAAAATAACCAGGTGGTTCTAGAAAAGTCATCAATAAAACTCATAAAATACTGAAAACCAGTAATATTGGAAACAGAACACGGGCCCCAAATGTCAGCATGCACAATATCAAATGGCTGTTTTGAGCTAATACAATGTTTCCCTACAAAAGTAGATCTAGTTTGTTTGCCCAACTGGCATGTTTCACAATGAAAAACCGAATCAGAAATGTCCCAAGGTAGTAACTGCTTCAATTTTGCTGGTGAAGGATGTCCCAAGCGATAGTGCCACTGGATGCCAGTCACAAAAGCAGTCAAGTAAGCCGTCGTCTTTGGTGCGTCCAAGTAATACAAACCGTCTGGTCCCTCATGGCCTGAACCAATCTTCATCCTCGTGCGCAAATCCTAGAAGATAACACCATCCAGGTCAAAAGTTATGGAGCACGGTAGACTCTTAATAATTCTACTCACATATAACAAGTTGATGGGGAATTTAGGAACATAGAGCGCTGAACGTAATGAAAGACGACCAGGAGTATAGATATGCCCTATTCTTGAAACATGTGTTTGAGAACCATCAGCTAGTGTGACGGGCGGAATACTAGAAGTTTTATGCAATTTAGAACATAAAGAATGATTGCTAGTAGTATGGGAAGTGGCCCCAAAGTCAATCACCCATGTATTTTTACCAGACTGTGCTAGAGGGCAGAACTGCCATTAGCATAAGTCTCGGCAGAGGAGGCCAGGCGGGCTTGGAGAAATTTCTCAAACTCAGATCTGATCCAGTCAGCAAAAGGTGGGGCAGACGAAGAAGTAGGGGTGTCAGGCTGTTATGAAGAAACTTGGTTTGCCCAAGCAGGCTTGCCATGCTTGATTCAGCAGCGGTCTTCATTATGATTAGTGTGCTTGCAGAAGTTGCAGTAGCGCTGTTCAGTAGATGAGGAGTCAGAACCAGATGTGTACAAACCACGGCCAACGCCTGGAGTCGAGCTCCCTCGACCAAAGCCACGACCGCGACCACAACTTCTGAAAGAATCACCAGATTGGACAACAAGGGCAGCACCATCAGAAAGGTTAGGAGACGCCTGAGAGACATAAGGTAGGTGTTGTACGCGCTGCAGGACATCACACAAAGTAGGTAGGGGATCTTTGGGGAGAATCTGATCGACAACACCCCCAAAGGAGGGTGGTAACCTAGCTAAGAATTGAACAAGCTAACGCTCATTGCGCTGTCATTGGGCTTCCTTATTATCAGAGGAGAGTGGATGGTAGACCTCAAATTCATCCAAGAGTGCACAACACTGATTGTAGTAGTCTTCAATAGGATCAGTAATAGTGTATTCCTTTTTGGCCAAGTGTTTGAAGATATCAAACTGTAACATCCTGATCTCTAGCCCAAATTAAAACTCCTTATTAGAGCTATTCATAAAAACAAGTTTCTTTGAGGATTTTTTTTGTAAAATCAATTTTAATATTAAAATAATTCATTTTGATTAATTTAAAAGCTTTTATATATTGAAAATATAATTGCGGTACTTTTGCCAAATTTTGGAAAAAAATATCATTTTGGTGGGTAAGCACACAAGCAGGTAGCTGGGTGGCAAGCAAGTTGCTTATGGATCCGTCGCATACCTTGGAGTTTCCTGAATAGTATCTGTCCCTCTGGATCAAATCGGTGTCTCTCCCCACGCAGTCAGCAACCCGGATCCGCAATGGAGAGCAAATCGAGCTTTTGACCTCGATGACCAGCAGGTCGTGCGGCCTAAGTCTTCGCAAGTAGGTAGCTTAAGCAAGCACATTAGTTGGTGAAGCAAGTAGGTGAGTGGCACACTCCTTTCCTTGACACCTAACACCTCCAAAAGTTGACACCTATCCTTCCATGTGTCAACCACCCTTTAATAGCTATCTTGAGATGACACATATACTTCCATGTGTCATCTAGCAATTCTTGAGATGACACCTAACCATCCATGTGTAACCTAACTAGTAAGCATCCACCTAAAGATGACATCTAGCACCCATGTGTCATCCACACACTTTTTTCTATTAGGACCATGCTACCCTTCACCATTCCTATATAAAGAGCCCCCATCCACCCCACCATAAGCATAAGTTCTCTCCTCTTCATACCAAAAACAAAGGTGGACATCCTTCCCTTATCCTATCCCCTCTCCCTACCATAAACCTCACATCTCTCTCTAGACTAGTGAATCACTCTCTCTTCCTCTATGTTAGTGAATGGAACCACTTCCCAACAAACCCTATGTATATAGAAACCTACTACCTCCCTCCTCCATTATAGTAAGATAATCCAAATACTATATCTTCCACATATGTCATGATGCTTTAAGCCATCTCTCTTCTACTCTAGTGAGAGAAACCCTAGAAGTTGTTCTAGTTGGGGATGAGAATCGAGGTGATGGCAAATGCAACGTAATGCTGCCCAAATATATCAAGATTGGATATATTTAATGATGCTATGGTCTTCTTGTGGAAACATGTATTAAGGACATATAAAGGTATGGTTCCCACATTTTGTCATCCAAAAAGTACGGTTTATTATTGTTTAATATGATATTCAATTCATATTTTAATCTATTATATCAACATCAATAAAAGGTATGGTATAGAATGGTTTGGTATTATATGCAGTAAGAGTATAGTATACTTCATATACTTTCCTAAAGAATGAATAAGTGATCAACTATACACCTCTTTATTAATAAGCTAGGTATGACTTCCATATATTCGTCCATATTATCCTTTAAAATTGAGTTTAAAGGCTTTACATGATAATCAAACATTTCTTTGGATTCTAGTCCTATTGTCTTTTGGTTCCCTTTTCCTTTATTTCTCTCTATTAATTGTGTCATGTGATATTGTTGGAAAGTGGAATTCTATCAGACACTTCTAAGGTGACTAGGAGCCTGTTTCACTGATGTTTGTAGCCAGTAAAGAGGAAAGGTTATTTAATTGGTTCCCTGTTCGCACGGGGGGACTCCCTAACCTCTTGCACGCTCCTGGCCATAGACTTGTCTGATTCAAAACCACAATCCCACAAGTTTACATTTTAGGTTTCATAGTGAAATAATAATCAGTGATTCATTTACTTGACTACCTTTTGATCTCTCCAACTCTGAATATCCATCAAATAGTTGTATATCATTGATGATGTCCTTTTGATTCTAAAATTCATATTGGGAGATGTGTTGGTAACAGAGTCGGCATGTCTTGGCCGGGGATTGATACATTTGGGATCCAGATCTAAGTCCTTTGGAGTCAGGGATGGATGAGTATAATGCTCTACCATACTCAGACCCACACTTGGGTTGGTCATGTAGAGTCAGGCATGATCAAGTTAGTAATGGGGAATAATCTCCTGCAAGGATTAAGCATGCTAGCTAATGATTATCCAAGTGGCATTTTGTGCAAGGAGCACCCTCTTCTGGTCTTGGAAAGGCAACCAGTGGCTGCATGTGGTAATCTGATTCATTGAATAGAGCATGCAGTGTGCACGAGTGGCTGGGGGTGTTCCAGGGTACTTACAGGTGTTTTGGTGACCCTAATGGACTAAAGTCTTGGCTAAGCAAGTTTTTGTGGTTGCAGGCCAGTTGCCCAAGGTGAATTGACACCTTCTCTGAGAGTTGTAGTTAAACTCGTTTATGGAATAAGGTCTCCCTTTTTGTTATCCTTATAACAATAATCCTGATTATGCTCCACAGTATCCGTGTAACATTTTGATAGAGTTGTCGTATGATAAATGCTTTATGAATATACATACATACACATTCCTTATGCTTCATGCTAGTAGATGGTCAATAATTTTGGTTTGGACTTTTGATACTTTGGTAATACATTAAGAGTGCAGTTATATTAATAATGTCTTGCTGCTTATCTCTATTTTTCTATACTTAGACATTTGTCTAACCCATACTCTCCCACTTGGGTTGCGACATATTCTTCCATGTTACATGTTATATTATTTATAAGAAACCTTTCCTTGTGGAAGACTCATCTTGAAAAGATCCTGAAGGGCGTCAAGAATCAAAGGCGGATCAAGCTTATTTTTAAACTCATATATCATTTTTTTTATTGATACAGGAGATAATGTAAATATACCTTTTGTAAGGGTGTAATATTTTGAAATAAAATATTGCTTATCTCACTCTTGTGCTTTGATTCTTGGTGCCATATTAACGGCTCAGATTTAGCCACTTGATTTTTGAAGGAAGAAAATCAGGTGGTTGAATCGGGGACGTTACACAAACACCTTCTTTGGATTTTGTTGATGAGAGTATATGTGGGAGAGTTGATCCCACATATCCTTAGCCGTCCACAGTTGTAGAAGAGATTGGCTGATTTTGGGTTCAACACTGTTGACCATCCATGTCATAACTCCAGAAGATCATATACCTGTTTTGTCTTGTCATCCGCACTAGCATCCGGAATATCCGGACCTTTAGTAGAAAGATGGGTATAGCGCCCTTGAGCCTTGACATAGAGCTAGAAAGAGGCTGCCCAAATGTGACAGTAGTCACACACATATTTCAAAGCGGATCTGGGGACACCATGAGGTATGCAAGATGTCAAAACAGACATAAGTAGCATGCAAGATCAGCAGGCACGTAGCAGCCAACAGATAGAAACAACAACAGAAACCCAACACATGGGCATATCTAATAATACCTGTACGGGGCCAGATGATAACAGTAGGAGATCCGACACATCAGATCCCAAAAACCCACGTAGGGGCAACAGTGGATAGAGAAAAACCTACGCCAACATGGAGGAAAAACTAACCCACCATGAGACGTAGGCGGGAAGAAAGAGAGATCCGGTTATGCCCTCAACGTGCTATGGCTGGAAAGTTACCGGAGATGTGCATAGATGAGCGGAAGGGAAAGGAAGGAAGTAGGTGGCTGCCCGGAGGGAGAGATGAGAGGATGGGGGTGAGAGGAAGTGGTAGCGGGTGTGAGGAGGTGGGAAGGTGGAGGCGAGGTGGCTGTTTGGCGGCGACTTGGTGGAGGCGGCCGACGGCCTGGAGGGAAAGGGTGGGCTTGGGAAGCGGGTTTAGGGTAGGGAAAGGGTTAGGTTGGTGATGGGGCTAGGAGAGGAGGAGGGCGGGGGAAGGAGAGAGAGGGGCGGCTGGCGGCAGCAGGGAATGGGCAACAATAGGTGGAGGAGAGGCAGCGGGTGAGGGGGGGGGGAGGCAAGGAGAAAATGGAAGGGGAACGGTGGCAGCTAGATTAGGGTTTATGGAGGCATGGATAGGGTTAGGGTGGGGGAGGTCTCAAGGTGGATCAAGCTCTAATACCATCTAGGCTTTGTATTAGATGATCAAAACAATTACAATGGTCTCTCTTTTATAGAACAAGAGAGTTAAGAATATTCTAGAGACAAGTAGAGTAAAGAAAATTCTAGAAACATGTAATGAGGAATAAAAGAAAATGGGCTAATATGTCTAAAGCCCATAACTCAATAAGCCCAGTAAAATATATATACTAATAGTTACTTTGTCCTCTCACAGTAATCTAGATTTGAGGCAATGTGAACTACAACTTGATTGTCACATCTCTGGTCCACTGTCTCTATTCGCCAGCATCCAAGTTTTTCCAAAAAGTTCTTGACCCAAAGGAGGTCAGTAATAGTTTCCATGGCTTTGTATTCAGATTCTACATTGGATTTGGCAACAACAATCTGTTTCTTGCTTTTTGAAGAGAGAATGTCCCTACTAAATCACGATAACCAGTTATAAACCAATGGTCTATGGCTCCACCTGCCCAGTTAGCATAATAGAAGCCTTGTACTTTGAAGTGCTTGTGACATGTGTATGGAACGCCAGTCCTTGAAGTCTTCTGCAGATTACAAAGTACCTAGATGACAACGTCTAGTCTAGCCTATCTTGAACATGGCTTCTCCATGAGTCGACTTACTATACTGGAAGCAAATTACATATCAAGTTTTGTAACTATTGAACAATTCAATTTACCCACAAATCTTTAGTGTTTCCATGGTTATCAAGCAACTCTCTTTGATCTTGATACGTTGGCATTTGGATCCATGGGCGTATCATCAGGCTCAACTCTTAGCATTTTGGTTTCTTCGTAGGAGATCAAAAGTGTGCTTGCGTTTTGACAAAGCAATTCCATCTTCGGATTGAGCCCCCTTGACACCAAGGAGGCATTTCAACGGATGCATTCCTTGTATTTCAACACCAGAATGAACGGATTAATTCATAGATTTTACAAGATCAATTAACCAAATTCGCTTCTTTTGAAGGTAACCAGTGTAAATATACTTATTTATGCAATAATATGTCAAATTGGATGTAGGGGAGGGGTTCTACATATGTGAGTTAATGAAACTGAACTGTTTTCATGGGGATTCTAATGTTAAATTCAATGATGAAATTAATATATTGTCATGATAATTTGCAAGAACAATATACAGACTTTTAGAAAAACTATACAAGCAAAAATATGGTCTTGGCAGCACATAGTATAAAAAGGAGTAACATATTCTTTTTGATAGTCAAATGATCAGTCCATTTTAGTATGTGATGGTCATAAGCAAATCTTTTTTTGTCGAAACTTTGCATCTTGACAAAATTTTGAACAATGCCTACTCGTGATCCCTAGTGAGGATAATATCATCTACATAGATGATAACAATACTTCTAAACGAATTTCTTTTGATAGAAAACAAAAGAATCAACTATCAAGGTTGATCATTGAAGACCAAATTCCTAAAGAGTTTGGCTAAATTTTTGATATCATGCTCTAGAAGGCGGCTTCAAACCATAGAGACTTGTGGAGCACAATAATTAGATGGGAACCCCCTTGAGAAACAACCCCAAGAGGGTATTCCATGTATGCTTCTTCAGCCAAGTCACCATAGAGGATGACATTCTTGATGTGTAACTGAAATATTGACTAGGAAATTGTGCTGTGAGAGAATGATTATACTATCACATTTCATTGGCTAGATGAGAAAACATATGAAGGAAGCCCTTGCTGTAGACTTAAGTATAACCTTTTATAAGTAGAGATGTCTTCATACGGTCAATCAAACCATCGAGACCCACCTTAACTCCACGAGAGACTTATTAACTCTAGGAACAAGAACAAGTGACAAAATTTGATTTTGTTGAAGGGAAATCATCTTTTTCTCCATATCATGTCACTAACCAGGGTGATCCATAACGACAAACAAAAAACTATGTATAGGAACATAACATAGAGAGGAAACTCATGCAACATATGAGTGAGATAAAAACTCATTATGTACCTACATTCTAGAGGTCGATGGAGATGACTAAGATGACTGAGGAAGGGGATGAAAAAGGAAGACTCTCAACTAATACATGAAGAGATATAGACTCTTCAACTTCCTCGACAGATTGGGAGTCACCAAAAATGTTCCTCAAAGAGACTGACATCAAAAGACACAAAGAAATGATGATTAAATGGACTGTATCAACACTATCTTTCTAAGTTTTAAAAATTGCCAAGATTGACACTTAGTCACTTTGGACTTGTCACGGTAAACACCAAGGTTATGAAAAAAACAACAAATTCAAAAACTTCCGGTAGGATGTTTTAATGAAGTTTCCACAACTTAGTTGTTTTTCATCACAATATTTAACTACATTTGAGGTTTCATGAAGTTTTGGTGAGTAAGAATGTGTAGGCCTTAGTGTAGAGGATTAAATAGAGGATCAATATAAACCCACTAGTTATGGTTATTATTATTGTTGTCGAATTCATGCCATATTAGTGCGGCTTTGACCTAGTTGGCAACTCAAGGATGACAAAGCCCCCTTCTTTTGGGTGGCAAACAATCTGCTTTTTAATGTTAGCAGATGAACTAGGAATGCAACAATCCATAAGAGATGATAAGCAGATAAACTAGACATAATCAACTAAAGATGACCTGAAATAATGAGTAGTTTGTCTTCCATGATTCCAATTTTAGTATAAATTTTTGACTAATGTTAGGCACATTTGCTTTGTTAATGTCTCAATAAATAGACCAAGCCAAGGTACCTCATTGGCAAGTCGGTGGAAGTAACCCCCAATTCCTTTTGGATAGGCATGGTTTTGATAGTCTTTCTCACAAACATGACTTTACTAGGGTAAAATTCCTGGCTTAGAGATGACTACAAATTATTTAGGAGTTTTCTTTGACATTTTTAGAATTTGTATATTATCTTTAGCAAAGATGATGAGGTCATCTGCAAACATCAAATTTAAACACAACTTCTCACATCCAATTGTAGAGGAATAAAAGTGCCGTTCTTCACTACATCATGAAACATAGCTAATAGCCTTGACATGTCTGGAGAAAGAGATAGGTGGCGAATGGCTCCCCTTGTCTAAGCTTATGGCTAGACTAGCCTAGCCCGCCTAGGTGCCTAGGCGGGCGGCTGTTCTGGGTGTTTTTGTATTTATCAGTATATTAATTTGCTTCTTATTATTAGGGGTGTCAAAAAACCGGTTTCACGTTGGTTCCGGATCGGACAACAACTGGGTTGATACAAAATAGCTCAACCCGGAACCGACCTGAAACCAAATTTTATACAGGGTTGTATGTACGGAATTATACCTGGTTTCATAATGTGTAACCCAGAGCCGGATCTGGATCATATACTCTTGTGAATTACACATGATATGTAGTAACTTGTACATGATAAGAACTCTTTTTTTTCAAATTTCTCAACCCGGTTTCAATCCGGATTTTATAAATCACCACCAAGAACCGACCCAGTTTCAATTCGGACATCGATATCCAAACCCGAAACCAACCCAAATACATAAAATCCAAAACCGAAACCGAATATTTCCGGGCCGGACGGGATCGGGTTTACGGGTCCGGACAAATTTTGACAACCCTACTTATTATACATATATACTACATATTCTAGAATAGAAAAGTATTGCTTCTTATTGAGTGAGTAAAACAAATACAATGCTCTCTCTTTTATAAGACAAGAGAGTAGTACAACGTTTAGAGATAAGCAATATGGGATAAAGAAACAAGTGACTAAAAGACAAATAACCAAAAAACACTAAGTAAAAACAACAGTAAAGTGTATATACTAATACCCCCCCTCAAGCTGGAGCATAGATGTCAATCATGCCCAGCTTGTCAGTCATAGCAGTGAATCTAGATTTCGGAAGTATTTTGGTGAAGATGTTAGCCACTTGATCTGAGGTATGTATGTAGGGCGTAGATATCTGGCCAGATAAGACAACTTCTCGAACAAAGTGACAATCAACCTCAATATGCTTTGTTCGTTCATGGAAGGTTGGATTACTGGCGATAAAGGTAGCAGCCTTGTTGTCACAGTACATAGGGATAGGAGTAGAATCAGAAATGCCAAAGTCTTTCAGCAGGCTCCGTATCCAGAACAACTCACATGTAGTATGTGCCATGACGCGATATTCTGCTTCAGCACTGGAGCGAGCAACAACTATCTGTTTCTTACTGCGCCAGGTAACCAGATTTCCACCTACAAAAGTACAGTAGCCGGAGGTGGAGCGTCGATCGACCTTGCTCCTAGCATAGTCAGAATCAGAATACCCAACAAGGTTACAGTGACCATGTTTTTTATACAGCAGACCTTTCCCAGGGGAGCTCTTCAGATATTTGGGAATGTGACAGACTGCATCCCAATGACATTGTCGGGGTTTGTCAAGATATCTGCTAACAAGTCCAACTGCAAATGTGATATCAGCACGAGTGACAGTAAGATAGATGAGCTTGCCAACCATGCGTCGATACTGATGGTGATCAGGATAAGAAGGAGAATTCTCATCATCCCAGTTGGTGTTTGGATCCAGAGGAGTACTAGCAGGCTTTGTACCAAGAAGACCTGTTTCAGATAGAAGATCCAGAACATATTTACGCTGAGATAGGCACAATCCAGAGGCTGACCGAGAAACTTCAATCCCAAGAAAGTAGCGCAAGGTGCCAAAATCTTTGGTGACAAAATGTTTCTCCAGATAACGTTTAGTTGCCTGAATGCCAGCAAGATCACTCCCTGATAAAATGATGTCATCAACAAATACAATCAGAATAACAATGTCAGAAGTAGTTTGTTTAACAAAGATAGAATGATCAGATTGGGAACGTCTAAAAAGAAATTTCTGAAGAATGGTGCTCAGTTTATCAAACCAAGCACGGGGACTTTGTTTTAAGCCATAAATTGCTTTCCGCAAACGACAGACTTTGGAGGACTCCCCCTGAAGCACAAATCCGGGAGGTTGTTCCATATAGACTTCCTCATGCAGATCTCCATATAGAAAAGTATTTTTCACATCAAGCTGAAATAAGGGCCAATCAGAATTAATTTCAACAGAAATAAGTATGTGAACTGAATTCAGCCGGGCAACAGGTGAAAAAGTCTCAAAATAGTCGACGCCGTAAGTCTGTGTGTAGCCCTTGGCAACAAGCCTAGCCTTGAGACGCTCAATCGTGCCATCTGGTTGATATTTAATAGTAAACACCCAACGACATCCAACCGGAGAACAATCAGTGGGAGGATCAACCAATTGCCAAGTGTTACGATGAGTAAGAGCCTGCAACTCAGCTTCCATGGCCTGACGCCAAGCTGGATGCTTACGAGTCTGAGAAGCATTTTTTGGAATAGAAATAATAGAAAGAGCAGCAGTAAAATTGGCAAAGTTAGTCCCAAGGTGAGCAGTAGTACAGAAATTCCCAATTGGATGTTTGGTACACGTTCTAGTTCCTTTCCTTAAACTGATAGGGAGATCTAAGTCAGAGAATACCTGAGGTGATGACTGATCTGGCATTGAGGAAGAAGATTCTGGAGGGGCCATAGAGGGAGTTGTCATCTTCGGTCTTCTTTGATAAACATTCAGCGGAGGAGCAGCAAGAGCAGTATCAAGGGAATCAGAATCATCAATCATCGGTAATGGTGTCTCCATCAATAAATCCGACGTAAGAGCAGACCCAGGAGAAGAATAGAATGGCATGTGCTCGAAGAAAACAACATCAACCGAGACCATCCATTTTTTTGAAATTGGATCATAACAGTGGTACCCTTTTTGAGTCCTAGAGTACCCTAAGAAGACACTTGATGGCACGAGGATCAAGTTTGGTTAAACCAGGACGTAGGTTTTTAACAAAGCAAGTGCTCCCAAAAATGCGAGGAGGAACAGAAAATAAGGGCGCATCAGGGTACAAGATTTGATAAGGGATTTGATTCCCAATAACAGAAGATGGCATGCGGTTAATGAGATAGCACGCAGTGGAAATAGCTTTAGGCCAAAAACACTGGGGAACATTATAGTGAAAAAGTAAAGTACGAGCAATTTCAAGAAGATGTCGATTCTTGCGTTCAGCAACTCCATTTTGTTGCGGGGTGTTGGCACGGGAGGTTTGGTGAATAGTACCCAGTTTGCGACAAAAACTGATGACCAAGGATTGCATGAATTCAAGAGCATTGTCAGTGCAATTTTTTTTAGGTTTGCTAAACTGGGTACGTATTTCAGCAAAATAAGCAGTAATAGTCTCAAGAATATTAGACCTATCCTTTAGCAAGAAAATCCAGGTGGTCCTAGAGAAATCATCAATAAAGCTCAGAAAGTAACAGAATCCAGAAATACTCGAGACAAAACAAGGTCCCCAAACATCAACATGTATAATATCAAACGACTGTTTTGAATCAATACATAATTTCTTTGAAAAAGTTGCTCTAGTTTATTTGCCTAATTGACAAGTTTCACAATGAAAAACAGAATCTGAAATATGAGGTAGTAATGCTTTAATTTGGCTGCCGACGGGTGTCCCAAACGATAGTGCCAATGGATACCAGCCACAGAAGATGTCAGATACGCCACAGTCTTTGGAACATCCAAGTAATATAAACCATCTGGTCCCTCATGGCCCAAACCAATCTTCGTCCTCGTGCGCAGATCCTGAAAAACAACACCATCCGGGTCAAATGTAATAGAGCAGCGAAGGCTCTTCACAGTTCTACTGACAGATAACAGATTTATAGGAAATGTAGGAACATATAAAGCAGAGCGCAGAGGCAGGCATCCAGGAGTGCATATATCACCAAAACCAGTAACCGATGTTTGAGAGCCGTCAGCCAGAGTAACAGGAGGTATAACAGTAGTATTATGTAAATGAGAAAATAATGTAGGATTGCCAGAAATATGGGATGTCACACCCGAATCGATCACCCAAGTGTTTTTACCGGACTGAGTCAGAAGAGCAGTGCTACCATCAGTAGAGGCCTCGGTAGAGGAAGCAAGGTGTGTTTGTAGTAGTTTCTCAAACTCTGATTGGATCCAATCGGCAGACGGAGGTGCAGAAGTAGTGGCAGTGTCAGCCTGATCTGTGGTGACTTGATTTGCCCAGGCTGGCTTCCCATGCTTTATCCATCAACGATCTTCATTGTGATTGGTACGCTTACAGAAGGTACAAAAGTGTTGTTCAGTAGTCTCAACAGGAGAATAGGAGCCACGTCCTGGTCCAGAAGAACGCCCGCGGCCACGTCCCTGACCACGGCCGCGTCCACGGAAGGAGTCACCAGTCCGAACGGCAAGGGCAGTTCCGTCAGAAGAGTCAGGTAGGTTTTGCGAAACGGAAGGAAGGCGTTGAACACGCTTCAGAACGTCTCTCAGGGTAGGAAGGGGATCACTAGAGAGGATCTGATCAACGACTCCTGCAAAAGATGAAGGCAGACCAACAAGGAACTTGACAAGTTGAAGCTCGTTCCTTTGACGCTGGATTTCTGTGATATCTGCAGACAGATGATGGTAGACCTCGAATTCATCCCAGAGAGCACAACAATTGTTGTAGTAATCCTCCACGGAGTCAGTAGCAGAGTACTCCTGTTTGGCCAGTAGCTTGAAGATTTCAAAAACCTTCTTCGGATTCTGTTGGTGAGAGTATATGTGGGAGAGCAGATCCCACATATCCTTGGCAGTCTTGAGGCGAAGGAGAGACTGGCTGATTTTAAGTTTCGCACTATTGACCATCCAGGTCATAACACCATAATCTTTCTTGGACCAGAGATCGTAGGCCTGTTTGGTCTTGTCAACAGCCTCAGCAGTAGGAATGGCCGGACCCGTGGACGACAGATGAGAGAAACGCCCTTGAGCCTTGACGTACAGTTCAAAGGAGGCTGCCCAGAGATGATAGTTGGGGTCATCCAACTTGACGGTAGTGACACACAGATTGCGAGGAAGGTCAGGAGTCGCCATCCGAGATGATAGAGATAGTCAGAATCAAGGGCGTAGATAGCAACAGAGGTTGAAGTCACCAGTCAGCAGCAAAATTCCAACACATGGACTAGAAGTAGCAGATAGAAGATCCAAGCATGGATCTTAGAAACCCTCGTAGGGGCAGCAGGAGAAGATAGAAACCTACACCAACATGGAGGAACAATCACTCCACCATGAGGCGCAGGCAAACAGAGCGGAAGATGCTTTTTACTACGTCAACGTGCCAAAAACTGGAAAAGTACCGAAGCTGTCCGGAGGTTTCGGGGAAGAAGATGGGTAGAGGATTGGGTGTACTTGATGGATTAAGCCATGGTAATGAAGTGGGTTAGGGTGTTGAAAGGTGGTGGAGGGTTGGCGGAGAGGTGGGTGGAGTGGTGGCGGTGATGGTTGTGGGCGGCGGCATGGTGGTTGGCGGCGGGGGGGGGGGGTGGGCAGGTGTGGCTGCGGCGCAAGGGGGGGTTGGGGAGGGGTGGATGATGGGTGGGGAGGTGGTGATGTGGTGTGAAGAGGATGGAGGCAGTAGGGGCGCCGGCGGAGAAGAGGGCAGGCGGCGGCAGCAGGGGCAGGCTGCAGCCCAGCCGGCGGCAGCACAGGGAAGGGAGAGAGAGAAGGGAGAGGGGCGGCTAGGGTTTAGGGAGGATCGGGACGCTTTGATACCATCTAGAATAGAAAAGTATTGCTTCTTATTGAGTGAGTAAAACAAATACAATGCTCTCTCTTTTATAAGACAAGAGAGTAGTACATCGTTTAGAGAGAAGAAATATGGGATAAAGAAACAAGTGACTAAAAGACAAATAACCAAAAAACACTAAGTAAAAACAGCAGTAAAGTGTATATACTAATACATATAATACCATATATGAAACATAAAAATAGTGCTATAACAACAGTAGCAGGAGATGGGAGTAGGAAGAAGAAAAAAGGGAAGTAATATCAACAAGCTTGCAATAGCAATTGGAGCAGGAGTTTTGGAAAAGAAATAAAGAAAACAGGAAAAAAAGGGTGGGGAGATGTTGTAACTCAGAAAAGAGAAAATGGAGGATTGGAAAGAAAAGAAAAGAAAAGAAATATTAACAACAGCAGCAACATCATGAGTAACAGGTGATGTAAACGAGGAAAATAGAAAGTACAACATCAGCAACATTACTAAGCATAGGTGATGTAAAAGAGGATTAGAAGAAAACATAATTAAAAAAAACACACACAACGACAGTAGGATTTAGGAGTAGGAGGGGATATAGGAGGAATAACTCACAAAAAAAATGCAGCAGCAGTAGGAATTAGGAATAAAATACAGGAGAAAGGATAAAAAAAGAAAAGAAAAAGAATCAAGAACAGCGTACATATGACGAAGTAGAATTTTTTTAACAAACAAGCTATGATGGCTTACCAATTTGGCCCTAATCAGACCCGCTTTCCCCAAATCAGACCTGTTTCCCCCTAATTTTCTAAAATTTGACCTGATTGGCCTAAATCAGATCTATTTCAGCCATAAAGTGACTCAAGGTGATGTAATTTGACCAAATCCAGACTTGATACATGCCAATTTATCCTCTAAATGGCTTAGGTTGGGCACAAAAGGCCTTAGACGCCCACTTAATGCACGTAATAACTTGGACGCCTAGTTTGAGGCGCCTTGATAACTAAGGTTATGACATGAATGTACTCTTTATGAAAGGGCAATAACTAACAACCATCAAAAGCACCTTTAAGCATGAATTTGATAGACATGAAACCAAGTGAAATAAGCATACATAAAATTGCTAAAGATATCAATACATATGTCCAACCACAACATAAATATGTGTGAACATAAGAACTAAACCACTAGAAGTATTTTGGAATAACTAGAAATAATCATGATCAATATCTAAGAACTTTCAACAAATTACAATCAACTCTGTTTTCAAATAGTTTCAAATATAATTATACACCCAGAATTGATAACAAAACATAAATATGGACAGTAAATATCAAAAGTGCCTACATATGCAATAATGGTTGCATATTGACGCATATGCTTATGTAATGCATATACTAGGTTGAACAATATATGCAATCACACAGACGGACTTTCGTAACAATTTATTCTTTATTATCAAATAGTTTCAACTAAAATTAGACACCAAATATTGATGAATAAGCATAAATATGGACAGTAAATCTTAAAAGTGCCTACATCATGCAATAGTGGTTGCATATTGATGCATATGCTTATGCAATGCATATACTAGGTTAAACACCATGTGTGATCACATAGACAAACTTTCAAATAAACCATACATATGATACTTGTTAATGGCGTGAGGAGGAGAGGCCTAACCCTATCACAACCGCGAAAGAGAGCCTTTAGATGTTTCTATAAACCTCCCCTCCTAGGTGTTCCAGCTGGGTATCAAAAACCTGCGCTTAACAAACCGATTGGGCTTACCAGTTGAACTAACTTACAACTAAGCAACTAGGCATTGGAACAGTGATTCATACATGCATGCATGTATAAAGTTGGTAAATATCATGCATGTATGTGTATGGGATTAAGAGAGCAAAATTTCTCCCCCCTTCTCCCACGCCCGTGGCGGAGGCCGAATGCCCGGGAGGGTGGTAAATCAATGGGGCAACTGGGATTCGAACCCGGGTCCTTTGTTAGGGGACACCGTGCTTGACCACTTGAACCACTCCTTGTCGGCATGCATGTATGTATATGTCTGTGTATATGTATGTATATGATTTATTTTAAGGATATATATAGCCCCTGACCATGTATATCATAGTCACAATAATCGGCGTTTTTTTCAAAAATTCGTGTTTTAAACGCGTATAATTCAGCTGCCGTATGTGACGGTCGTTTAATACTGTCCTGCCGTATTATACGCGTTATTCGCGTTTTAAACGCGACTTCCGTTTTATTCGCGTTTTAAACGTTTTTTTCCCGTTTTATTCGCTACTGTACGGTGGTATATATATATATGTGCAAAGTATATACATATGTGTATATATATATATATATATATATATATATATGTCCAAAGTATATACATATGTGTGTGTATATATATATATATGTCCAAAGTATATACATACATACATATATATATATATATATATATATACATACACATATATATACATATATACATACATATATATATACATATATACATATCTATATATATATATGTATATATGTATATATATGTATATCTATATATGTATATATGTAATATATATGTATGCATATATATATGTATATATATATATGTGTGTGTGTGTGTATATATATATATATATGTGTGTGTGTGTTATATGTATACATATATACATGTATATATGTATACATATATACATGTATATATATATGTATATATATACATGTATATATATACATGCGTATATATATGTATATGTATACATGTATATATATACATATATATACATGTGTGTGTGTGTGTGTGTGTGTGTGTGTGTGTGTGTTGTGTGTGTGTGTGTGTGTGTGTGTGTGTGTGTTTTCTATCATTCCTTTCCCTTGTATGTATGTATGTATGTATGTATCTGGCAACAAATCTTTTTACTTATTGCTTCTATGTTGTTCGTTTTGGAATTGTGCTTTCTATCATTCCTTTCCCTCCAAGTGTGGAAGACGGTGGCTGAGTAGAGGAGCAGTAACTTTTTCTTTCTCTGTCCAGTATCCTTCCCTAGAAGAGTGATCATCTCTCTAGGGTTACGAAGCTGAATGAGGGTTGATTCAGTACTGCTACAGACCAATTTCCATAGATTCCTGATAAAGGGGCACATATTGAAAAGATGTTCATGTGTTTCAGATCCTCCGCAGAGGTAACATTTGTTAATGGTTCCCGGATACCATTTCTCCAGTTTATCCATTGTGGCTAGTGAATGGTTCACCACTCTGTATAGACTCATAGACCATTTAGGAACTTCATATTTGGTCCATATGTATTTGGTACAACTTCCTTCTCCTCTATTGCGAATCAACTCCCAAGCATCTCTGCTCAAGTCGTTCTGAATCCAGGTGCCCCTATGTAAGGTGAAGTGATGCTTTATTTGTTGCCAGATCATCATCATTCTGTTAATCACCCGTGAGTAACCTTCTCTTGTGTTTGGAATGAAATCAAGTCCTTTTGGATATCTTCCCTTCATCCATCTCGCCCAAGGAGAGATCCCATGGTTGTAAGCAAAGATTCTTTTGACTGTAGCCCAGTTGGCTATTTCGTGTGGTGTTCTAAGACCCACACCTCCTTCCTCCTTTGGCAGAGCCAATCTTGCATATTTCATTGGGTGGGTACCTCCAGCCCATATGAAATTTGAGATTGTCATCTCCATTCGATCTAGGACAACATTTGGTATTTCCCCTTGCTGTACCCAATAGATCAGCAAACCTTCTATAGCCGTCTTGGTGAGGACAATTCTTCCTGCCATTGAGGTCTTGGTAATGGACCAGCGAGCTATCATGTTTTCCAGTCTGTCAGTACAGTCTGCGAAATCTTTGATCTGCAGGTTGCCTCCTGCCAAGGGAAACCCCAGGTATTTTGTGGGCAAGGTGCTGCATTCAATCTCTAGGACTCCCTCAATGGTTTCTTTTAGATGCATGGAATTATCCGACATGAACAGCTGTGACTTCTGTTGATTAGTGTGTAATCCTGTCTGCTTGCCGAACTTGAGAAGAAGGTTTTTGAGATTAATTAGGTATTGTGGTTTAGCTTCAAGGAAGACCAGGACATCATCAGCGAATATTAGATGACTCCAGACCTTTGTACCATGTACTGTGTAGGTTTTGATGTCTCTCTTTGCTTCAGCTTTCTTCATCAGCTAGGTGAAGTATTCCATCAGGATCGTGAAGAGGAGCGGCGACAATGGGTCTCCCTGTCTCAGACCATTGGTGCTTCTGAAGATACCATTCGGTGTTCCATTAACCAATACTGAGAAGCTAGGAGTGCAAACGCATTGCTTGATTATCTTTATCCAGCTATCTCTGAATCCCAACTGATTCATAATCCACCAGAGTTTTTCCCAACGAACGCTGTCAAAAGCTTTTGAAACGTCCAGCTTCAAGCCTATCTTTTTATGTCCTCGTTTGACTCCGAAATCAGCCATGAATTCCCCAGCAAGCAGCCCGCAATCCGCTATACTTCTGCCTAAAATGAAAGCACCCTGCTGTTCCGAGATGAGAATAGGAAGCACCACTTTCAGACGTTCAGCGAGGATTTTGGTAAGGACTTTATAGTGAACATTGCAGCAAGCTATTGGTCTGTAATCTGTGAGCGACATAGTTGTTTTCTTCTTCGGAACAAGAACCAGGAAAGCATGGTTTACTTGCCTCAGCATTGCTCCTCCTTCCATAATCCATTTGATGCTTCGATATAGGTCATCTTTAATTATGTTCCAAGCTTCTCTATAAAAATGGGAGTTGAAACCATCTGGGCCTGGGGATTTATCTGTGCCAATGCTCCATAGAGCTTCTTTAACTTCATCTTCAGTAATAGGCCTGCAAAGGAAATTGTTGTGAGTATTATTTAGTTTTGCTCGCCATTGAAGATCGTCTTCTTCCTCCAGATTGTCATTCAAGGGTTTATTGTAGAGATTTGTATAGAAGTCCGTAGCTTGGATTTCGAGGTCCCGCTGACTATTCACCATATCTCCTTCAGGTGTGACAAGTTCAGTGATTGCATTTTGAGCTTCTCTTTTCTTCATGGCATTGTGATATAAGGTGGTGTTGCGATCCCCATCTGAGATCCATTTCTGTCTACTTCGCTGCCATGTGAACTTTTCTTCAGCTGCTTTGAAATCTTCCAGCATCTTCTTAAGATTAAATTCCTCTTCAATTAGGTTGGTGTTTATAGGCTCAGTCAGCAAAAGACTTCTTACACGGATTAGATCCTTTCTTGTTCCTTCCAACAAATTTGGAATATTGACGTACTCCTTGGACCAGATTTTCAGTTTCTGTTTTAGATGCATAAGCTTCTTGGCGAATATGAACATCGGGTTGCCTTCAACTTTAATTTGCCAGGCTTCTTCTAGAATCTCGTCATAACCCTTCCAAGAAGTCCAGAAATTCACAAATCGGAAAGGGCGAGGTTTCCTTTCTTTTTCATTAAGCTGCATGATTAGAGGAGCATGATCGCTGATGTCAACGCTAGCTACCTTGATTTGAACAATGGGTAGTTGATTGAGCCATGTAGTGTTGACAAGGGCTCTGTCTAATTTACTTGCGATGCGCTTCTCAGGTTTGCCCTCATTATTCCACGTGAACACTTCCTCTCCACTCATGGGTAGTTCACATAATTCAGCTATGTTGATTGCATAGTTGAACGATTTTAGGATTGCCTCCTCAACTAGTCGACCTCCTTGCTTCTCTTCTTGAAGTCTGACGTTGTTAAAATCTCCCATCAGGATCCAAGGGTCATAGATGGTCTTTGATAGATCGACAATATCCCTCCATAAACTCTGTCTCTGTTTATGGTGATTGAAGGCATAGATTGCAGAGAAAACCATCTTCAGACCTCCCTTATTAGTGCAGGTGGCAGTAATCATCTGATCCGTCTTTCTGTAGGTATTGACTTCCCAAATATTCGGGTTCCATCCAAGACAGATTCGTCCTAGATCCACTTCCTCCAGATTATTTATATGTGTCCAGCCTTTCGGAAAAACAGTGTCTGTATACTTTGAATTGCATCTCTTTATTTTTGTTTCAATAACTGCAGCTAAAGAAACTCCACTGGAGCTAATCCAGTTCCTGACCTCCCTTCTCTTTGTAATCTTGTTGATTCCTTTAACGTTCCAGGAGAGAACAGACATTAAGTCCTTTTATTGTTCCTAGTTCGCCTTGTGGGCTCCTTTTCTTTTCCTTCCTCACCTCCTTTAGATTTCGATTGGCTTCCTTTTTCCTTCTGAGAGATTTGCGGGGTTTTATCTGCCTCTATGGATGCTATTATTTCTTCTTCTTCATGATCTAAATCACTTAGCACACTGTATGGGTTTGCGTCTGGGTTTGGGATTTCTCCTTCCGTCTCCTTGACAGCTTCTTTATTTGTGACAGGGGGCTTCCAGACCTTCTTAGGGACTTGGAATCCGTCGCTGGACTCCTTCTCCTTCCCCTTATCTTTCTCGCCTTTAGGGCAATCCTCAGTTCCATGGCCAAAAGCGCAGCAATGGGAACACTTTTTTGGTAGGTATTCATAATTTATAGAGAAGGATATCTCCTGCTTTCCCGGGATATTAACCCAGACCTTATCCGGAGTTTCTTCTTCTGCTTCGATCTCAACTAGGACTCTTGCTTCATCTGCACCAGATGTCTCCATGGATCTAGTCTCCACGTGCAAGACTTTCCCCACACCTGAGGCAACCGTGCCTGCAGCCTTTCTCGTCCATGTCTTCCCATTTGAAGGGATTCGGATCCAAATAGGGATGGTAGCCATGTCTTCCTTTATTAATTCATCACCATAGTCATAGTGCTTAGCAACAACAAGATGACTGTCAAACCAGCGCGGACCACTATTCAAGCAAGCTTTTTTGTCATCTGCATTGGAGAACCTGATCAAAAAGAATCCATTTTCCTTTGATAGAAGATCAAAGTCTCCTTTAGGGTTCCAAACCCTACGAATCCAGGCTTGAAGATGTGGAAAAAAAGGTCTTTTTCCCATGACGTAGATAGATACAGAGAATTCCCAGACATCTTTCATGCGTCCGTATTCTTCTGCATCCAGATCCACGATCACCTTGCCGTCCTTCTTCTTTGGTTTGGGAAAACTCAAAGTTTCCTTCTCTTGTGCAGGGGTTCTCTTCACGACATCGATCCAAAGTTTCCTCTGTTTGGCGTCGTTCTTCTCAGGGTTTTCCAAGGTAGGGTTTTTTGGTGGTTGGGAAGGTTGGGTTGCGGGTGGGGTGTTGGGTGAGGCGTTTGGTGGGGTGGATGGATTGGCCTGCCTCGAGGAGGACGCCATGATCGCCGGTCCTTCTCAGGATCGCCCTGGCTGTCGCCAGAGAAACACTAGGAGACGGAGGGGGCGGTATGTATGTATGTATGCATGTATGTATGTATGTATGTATGTAAACCGTTGATCTTCTTAAACATATCGTGAACAACTCATACGTAAAATTTGAGCACATTTGGATATGTATAGCTCATGTTATGAAGACCGCAAAAATTATGCATTTAAAATTAGTTTCGCGCGTCGATTTTGTTGCCCTTGGATGAGTGAGTTACACTCATCCAAATGGGCTCAAAATTTGTATGTAGCCTAGTTATAGTATGACGGTGAAGATCAACGGTTTACATTTTGCAAAAAATAGTCTGGATATGCAAACACACTTGAGTGTATTCGTGCGATCCGTACACTCGAGTGTATTCTAGCCTGACTCTCTCTCTCTCTCTCTATATATATATATATATATATTGCCGACTTTTTGCCGACTTTTTCCCGAATAGTTGACCGTACTTTGACCGAATTTGACCATACTTTTACCGTTTTTTATCCGAATTTTCCGCATAATTCCCGAATTCCGAATTTTTCAGCTCCACCGTACGTATCCCGAATACCGAATTTGTGACTATGATGTATATGATTTGAAAAATGATCTGGATAGCCTCTGAAATCCCCTACAAGCTGTGGGGATCCTATGCAGGTGAGGTGGTCTAATCAAGGGCGTTAGAGTGGATCAACAAAGATTAGTCATACATACTCCATAGCCTGGGATCCATATCCCACTCACTATTCGTTCTCACGCATGCGCTTGCAAGCTTTGTGAATGTAAAGGCTTCTAGACAGATCAAATTTGAGACCTTGTGGGCTAGTTGCACCATTGATACATACTTGTGCACATATATAAGTTTTGACCATTTACCAATACATATGAATCATTTTTCCTAGTTTGCTGGTTATGACATGCCATCATGTGACTGAATATATCACTAATCTAACAAATAAGGTGATTCTTATGATAAAGTGAGTATATTAAAGAAGAAACATTTTTTTCTTGAATTGTAGGACGATAGAAAAGGCTTTGCGATTCTTAATATTTAAATGGAGTGATAACACAAGTACTCAAGTTTGCTCTTGTATACCTGCATAGTTCATTCTTGATCTTTCTATATATGCTTGTTCCTATTCCAAGTTCAAATTTGGATTACACATATATTATTCTGATTTTGGAAATAAATTCTTACCTTTTTCATATGAAGACTCCTTTTGGATACACAAGGAAAGATGTATTGCTGATTGGCCTTGGAGTTACACTATTAGGAGTTGGTCTGAAATCGGGGTTGGAGGTATAGTTTCTTAGTTGGTCAATCCTTTCATATTTTCTCTGATATCAAGAACTCACTTCTGACATGCTGATAATAATACTTTTGAAACCCTCTTTGTGTTACTTGCTTTTGCTGTAGTTCGTTGGGGCTAATGATTTCTTGTTTGATTGATTCTTTCGTATTTTCTCGAGGATCATGCTTTTTCTCCTAACTTGTTGATATGAGCTATTAACGTTACTTTGAATTGTTTCTTTGTGCTCTAGTTCGTCGGAGTTGATCCCTTACAAGCTGGCAATGTAATCCAGTTGGTGTTGGTTTTGGGGCTGACTGTTGTCTGGATTGGCACATATATTTTTAGAGTCTCAAACAAGGATATGACATATGCTCAACAACTAAGAGATTATGAAAAGAAAGTCATGGAGGTTTGAATTTTTTTGATGTTTTTGTGTTTTCTTTTATTTGCCAAATGCTGTCTTCAGTTGTATTCCATGATTGCTAAACTTCATTTTCAAAGTTTGGTTTCAATCTAGCTTAAATTTATAAATGTGGCTGCTACTTGACCACTGATCTACGATACGGAGGAGAATTACCAAATGGTTATAAACCTAAATAGTTCTTTGTTTGCAGAGTCCCTTATTCTTGTAGTGTGATTTGACGGAAGGTGCTAATTGCTTTATTATAGATACTGCAACCTGAATCATAGTTGTGCTTATAAGACTTGGTGATGACATGATTGAATGCCATTGTCTATGAAAACTACTGATTGATGTTGGTATACTATCCATAGTTAGCCTAGGATAGTTCAAACAGTCATTCACTACTGTCAGGCTCTTCTGTAGACAACATTGTTTCAAGAATGAAAAAATATATCTGTTACGTCCTGGTATCTAATCTATCTGTAAAAGTAAGGTGGGTGGAACCATAGTGTCAAATTCCAGATTTGCCACTTTCAGCAGGCTTGATAAAGGCGAAATCTGTGAATACTTTCAGAATGATAAAGTTTAATCAACTATCCAGGTAAAAAAAAGAGAATAAGCTAACTATATATCTACATGTATACGTATATGTACACTTAGACATGGATGTATAAATATATTTATTTGTATGTACACCCACACTTATATATGTATATAAATGTACACATATACATATACTGATATACATATGATGCAACAATGATTCTCAATAGAAAGAATATATGCTTATTTAAACTGGTTGGTCTCCTATAAAATTTTATGATTTAAATTAGTGAAAACTGATGAAAAAACTTTAAATGTGTGAAAATACATAAGATATTGCCGGCTACACATTATTCGTCTATAATATTTGCTTGACTAAAAAGGCACAAAAATGGTGGACTTGTTTCTATTTTTCGCATTGTTTGTTGGAGGCAGATTGAGTATTGTGTGGACTTTGGAATTGCTAGAGTACAGACACAGACAAAAATTTTGATCTGAAAGAAACTCATCATAGTTCACAAGAGCACAGTTAGAAAACCAACATGATTTTCATGGAATCTTATTTGGTCAAATGCTTTATTTTTAGGTTAATGAAGCTTCAAAACTATAACTCAAATCCTTCAAAAAATTAATCAATTGTCAAGGCATAGCCCTTTAATGGTGTGTGTTTATAACCAAACTCACTCTAAGCCTTAAGGGCTCTGGACATTTTTGCAAAATTATCAAATCATAAGAATGTCTTTATACAAATAACATTTTAAATAACAGAAAGAATAAGATAATAAATCCTAATAAAATATATAAGCAGACAAATCAGGAATTCATCTGAAAAACCTTCATCTCCACACTCTTGATTTTAAATTCACATCGACAATTGTACGCCTAGATGCAAAAATCAACTATCTCAATAATTCTGGCCCTTCTTATTCACATTAGTTTTGTTGCAAGATGAAATGATGTCAAAACAAGCACAATAATAGTATGTAGAACATTGATGAGATATTGAGATTTAATGAAAATCTACTATTTGAATTTGGAACATGGAGCTTATTATCATTCAGAATCACATAACACGTGTTGATATAGGTACATGTTAAGATGTAGATACATCTTAACTTTAGTGTAACTCATGTCCAACAAGACTTGTGCAGAAATGTACAAGGTAGACAGTGTTGTGATTTTTCATTTTCAATGATATATTCTACACAAATCTAGCCAAAGGATCTGATGTAGGACAAGCATAGCCTTTTAAATAATCTTTTAGTAGTTTTTATAATCTTCTATCAGTTTCCTTACGTTTTAGGGGTTATTTGATATTTTCCCAGTTTGTCTTGTAAAGCACGTGGTTTAGTCCCACATTGGCTAGTTGTTTAGTGAGTTGGGTTCAAATACCTATATACACCTATATATAGTCTTTGTAATGCTCTCTAAAAAGGGAGACTTGAAGAATGAAATCTTTTGATGAATATTATTCCTTTTGATTAGTTATTTTAGATTAGTTTAGATCTTGATAATTAGTCTTAGATTTTATTCATTAGGTTCTACATTAAGTGGTATTAGAGCATCCAATCCTAATTCTCATTAGGATTTAGATCCTTTGCTTTCTTGTTCATCTCCCTGCCGGCCGCTGCTCTCAGCGCTCTAGCTCTGCAGTTCCTCTTCCCGTCAACAACTTGCCGTTCCACCATCTGTAACTTCGCTGCCTCCCGCTAGTCTCCTTACCTCATGCAAACTGCTGCAAACCGCACCTCCTAATCATCTACATCCCCACATTCTGCTAATCCCCTTCACCTACGGCTACTGCAGCCGTGACCCTCTCCCATACAACAACTGCGAATCCTCATCTTGCCGCTCCCGCGAATTCCCTACCCATCTCCCAAATCACCCCAGCAATACACCTCCCCCAGCTGCAATCACCCGTCAACACACCTTCCTCAGCCGTAAGCCACTAATCAGCCACAAGCCACCAATCCCCTTCTCTTCCATAACCGTTTGCTGACCCCTACCTGACCTCCTCATCCCGCTATCTCTCCCTCAAGTCAGCCCAAAGTCCACAAACCCCAACCATCCCAACGTGCCCGCAAACCCAGTGACCCCCACAACCCGATACCCCCTCTGCTTCCAAATGACCAACCCCCTCTTTCTCTCGCTTCCAATACCCCATCATCAACAAACCCGTTGCTGATCGTTGCCCTTCTGCTGTTCCACATACCCCGCCATTCAACAATCCCTTTCACTACCTGTCCACGCAACATCACTCTCCACGATCTACAACACCACGGCCATCATCTGTCGTCGTTGCCCACTCTACGTCGGTGCGCCACAGGAGAGCATGATAGCAATTAGCCAAGACGACAAGAAGCCAACAACAGGATGCAGTCAGTGTTCGCCTATCTCTATAGTAAGAAGCAACCCACCAATGTTCGACTAGCAACCTCAGCCTTGCCCGCTCCACGCGGTAGACAACCGCAAGCAACAACCACCATCGAGTTATCTACCATACCAATAGACATTCCCCAATGCAAGGGCTATGCATTATTATCTAGGAGATGTTGCGCCACAATATTGTAATCCTTTTACATTTTGGGCTTCTTGTGCCCACTGCAAATGGAAATATGGGTATTCACAAATCTACCTGGGTGATTATCTTTATTGCCAAAGATGTTATGGGGCCTTCTATGCTATTGAGGTACAATCTTGTCTTTCTGTGCCTAGCTCGACACTTTCCACGTAGTACATATATCCTACACATATAGACGAAAGATGTATTCTACCACAGGGGGGCTATGCCCACCCCTGCATCCCCAAGCAACATGGCAGAAACTCCAACGAGAGGCCCTCTTTGGGGGACATGCACTCCGCTCCCCTCCCCTCCCCGAAGGGGGGGCCCTTTTGTCACTACTTCTACTATAACATATCCTCTAACTACAAATATCAAGCTTCAGATGTCTATGCTTTCAATCACATCTCCAGAGCAGTCTAATGTGTTGCAACTTCAAATGCCTCAGTTACATCTCCATAGCAGCTTGATGTTTTGCAGCTCTTAATGCCCCCAGTCTTAGTTACAACTCCGGAGCCACCGGATGTTTTGCAATTTCAGATGACCGTGGCCTCAATTACAACTCTAGAGCCGTCTGATGTTTTACAGTTTCTGACGACCATGGCCTTAGTTACAACTCTAGGACATGATGTTGTACAACCTTGCTCAGATTGCATATCTTCTGTTGAGGAATTTGCTTTTGCCACTACTCCTGCATAATCTCCTCTAGCTGCAAATATCACTTTTTAGATGTCTGTGCATTCGACTACAACTTCAGAGTCTGATGCCCGTGTCTTCAATTATAACTCCAAATTTTGATGTTCTTCAGATGCCCATGCCTTCAATTACAACTTTGACGCATGATGTTTTACAACCTTCTTTAGACTATATATCTTCTGCTGAGGAATTCTCTTTTGCAATGCTTGATACAGAATGAGAGATGCATTGTACACGAAAGAGGTCTATAAAACTGTGTGAGGATGTGTCTAAGGCTGACATTTCATATGACAACGAAATACACGTAGCATGTCTCTCTACAACAATAGACAAAGATGGGCCTACAATGACACTTCGGATGGCTTCCCCTGTGGTAAATATTAATAGAGAAATACAACCAACAGATGAGAATATTGACGACACAGGCTTTGTTGAGAAGTAAACATGGGCTACACATGAGGATTGGAGATCTACTTCCAATTTCCTGGTTCAGAGAGTTGCCGACTGGCCTCCTCCGCAATCTCCAAACATTTTTGAGCTTTCTCCTCGTCCACAACATCCAAACATCATAGCAGCTAAGTTAAAGACAAATATGGTTTTCTTTCCTGATTTCCAACGTCATTATCTTGTTCGCTGGTGTGATGCTACATGACTTATTTACAACAAGCTTCAAAGACTTCTTCTACTTCTTTGGGCCTCATATTATTGTTTTGACTCGTCGGAGTCGAGTCTTTTGAAGCAGAGGAGAGTTGATGTAGGACGAGCATAGCCTTTTAAATAGTCTTTTGGTAGTTTTTATAATGTTCTATCAGTTTCCTTGCGTTTTAGGGGTTATTTGATATTTTCCCATTTTGTCTTGTAAAGCATGTGGTTTAGTCCCACGTTGGCTAGTTGTTTATCACCTATATATAGTCTTTGTAATGCTCTTTGAAAAGGGAGACTTGATGAATATTATTCCTTTTGGTTAGTTATTTTAGATTAGTTTAGATCTTAATAATTAGTCTAATATTTTTTCATTAGGTTCTACATTAGGATCATTTCTATCACACAAATATGTTGCACAATAATGTTCTAGAAAGTCTGAAGCAGGAGGAGAATGGAACGGATATAAATTTTATATTCAAACTGTAATGAAAGATCTCCATTAATATCATGTAAATGCTATACACCAATTTCAGAATATACAAAATCCAGTGAGCTGGTGGGTCTGCCTGACCGCATTGCTAAGTGGCTGTTTTTCGAAAAACAGATTTGTACTTTACATAGTTGACACACGACCATTATTTTTTCATACTTTACAGAATTTATTCAACTTTTTGATATTTTACCCCACACCCAGTGTTTATAATCCAAGTATCAAACATTTAATTAGCTAATCATCAATCTGCATTAATGCTATGTCGACTTTCATGATTATAGGAATGCATATCCATTCCCATGATTCCAGCATTATATTTCACCTGTTGGCTCTTCACCTGAAGTAGGAAGATTTCGATGACTGAACAGTTCAAACTAAAAGAAACTTGTACCCTAGACTTAAATCACAGAGAATCACATAGAAGAAGAATATTTCTTAATTTGTCATGAGAAAATTACTGAGTAAGTTTTCATAATTAGAAAACTACCAATGTATTATTGCATAATTTATAGTTGCAATCAGGTTTCAATCCTTATTCAACAAAGCAGCGAAACACATATAGGATGTGAAAGGAAAGAAGGGTATCAAAGAGAATTTAATTTTTGGAGACAGAATGAAAAAGATACCACTATGATCTCCCTGTAGTTTCTCTAAAGCACCTCTAGATGTGTTTGGTGCTGGCATCCTTTCTAATGCTTTTAAGGATATCTTTTATATGTTGCCATGTTATTATAAGGGTTATTGACCGAGTTGTGCCAAATAGAGTTTTAAACCGGCCACTCTTAACTGGGTGATACGATCACCAACAGCTGGCATCTCGTTGCCTGCAGGTCATGATCATGGCTACACTTGTTTAAATTGGGTCTCTCGATACACCCATGGTAGTCTGTCACTGCTAGGCTGTAATAACATTGAAATTTGACTGATCCTAAATGAATATACATGATTCATGAAGAAGCGGTAGGGTTTCACCAAGATGTGGAGGTCACTAGATTGCTCCCCATGTCTCTCTCTCTACACATATATACATACACACACACACACACACACACACACACACACACACACACACATATATATATATATATATATATGTATATGTGTGTGTACACACACACACCATTAACCGTCTATCTTTTCAATTTAATATGAAATATATAAAGCCTAGCCCTAAACTCAATGTGCACGTCAAATGATCTTCCATTACTATACATGACAAATTGATGTGATGCCCATGATGGAAGAAATTATGAACACTCAATTTGGAAGTTTAAATCATGTAAAATTGATTACCCATAAAAGAGTCATTCAAATGCCCCTCATACTCTCAATGTGGAGCTCACTAGATTGCTTCCCATCTCTCTCTCTCTCTCTCTATATATATATATATATATATATATATATATATACATATACATATACATACACTAATATATATGTATATGTGTGTGTGTACACACACCCCCCATTAACCATCTATCTTGTCAATTTAATATGAAATACGTAAAGCCTAGCCATAAACTCAATGTGCACGTTAAATGATCTTCCATTTCTATACATGATCAATTGATGTCATGCCTGTGATGAAGAAATTATGAACACTCACTTTGGAAGTTTAAATCATGTAAAACTGATTACCTATAAAAGAGTGATTCAAATGCCCCTCACGCTCTCACCAAAATGTGGAGCTCACTCGATTGCTCCCCATGTCTCTCTCTCTATACATATATATATACACACATATTCACACATATATGTGTGTGTGTGTGTGTACATAGACATAGACTCACACACGCAAGCGCACACTTGCACACACAGATATATATATCGATGCACACACGCATGAATGGCATTTAGAGCTCTATTACTATATCAAGCCGTACTTATTGAAAGACTGTGTTTTAGACCATATGTATTCATACTGTAGATTAGATGTGTTTATGAAACCACAATCATGTCATCTATATCGAAGATATAACTAAAAGTCACATATCAAGAGATATAACTAAAAGTCATTTATTCCTACAAATTCTACAACCTACCATTGATATTAGGATCATTTCTAAAAAATTGGTCACATGGCCACATGTCCTGCGGCATATGCTTATGTGGTCATCCTACAACATTATATATTATTAGTCGGTCCACTTAGCGGATGTGGGCCGCCTATACAACTACTTTGCTAATTAAGCGCCTGATCAAACGTTGCATTTTGAAAAGCTCACTACTTACAACCATACATGCATATATATGCATGGATTATAAAATTCGTAATATATCTAGATAGATAGTTATATATTTATATATATGCATTCTAATATGTATAACACATTTACACATATTTTGGATATTTATACAACTACCTTTTGAAACATTCTTATCTATATATACATTATATAATTTACCTATATGTAAACACACTCCAAACATATATTTGCGTGTTTATATGCATATGATTTGAAATTTTGACTTACATACATACACTTCACATTTATATGACCTATTACAACTTTATGTGACAGTTCAGTATTTAGACATATATATCACACACATAGTCCAAATATATATAGAAATATACGCATATCTACATGTATATATATGTTTATCTTTAAATGTATGTAATGTAGATTCTATAGTCAAAATATATTACTTTATAACATGGTGCAAGACTTCAAACTCGTGTTGTAGAATGGTAAAATGTTTGTTTGATGTGTAAAACAAAAATGCAATGGACTCTCTTTTATAGGATAAGAGAGTGAGTTAATAAACAGAGTTAGGCAATAAGGGATAAAAGAAAAAAAGGCTAATAGACAAGACAAGTCTAAATCCATAAAAAAGGAAATAACATAATGCAACGCAATAAAGCACGTGTACTAATACTACTCCTCAAGCTGGAGCATAGATATCAATCATTCCCAACTTGTCAATCATGGTAGTGAATCTGGCCCTGGGAAGAAGTTTTGTGAAGATGTATGCAACTTGATCAGAAGTATGAGTATATGGAGTAGAGATATTGCCAGATAAGACACCTCTCTGACGAAATGACAATCCACCTCAATATGTTTAGTCTGCTCATGAAAGGTTGGATTGCTGGCAATAAAAATAGAAGCTTTATTGTCACAATGCATAGGAATAGGATTTGGGACAAAAATATCAAATTCCTTCAAAAGACTTCAGACCCATAACAATTCACAAGTAGTATGAGCCATAGCTCTATACTCAGCTTCAACACTAGAGCGGGCGACTACAGTTTGTTTCTTGCTGCGCCAGTAACAAGGTTACCTCCCACAAAGGTACAATAACCAGAAGTAGATTTGCGGTCTATCCTGCTGCCTGCATAATCTGAATCAGAATAACCTGTGATTTTACAGTGCCCATGATTTCTGTAGAATAAGCCTTTTCATGGGGAATTTTTTAGATATTTCAAAATGTGAGACATCCCAGTGGCACTGTCTGGGTTTATCAACATATCTACTGACTAGGTCTACTGCAAGAGTAATATCGGCCCTTGTCACTGTCAGATATATAAGTTTACCAACCAATCGAAAATATTGGTGGTTGTCTGGGTGTGGAGGAGAAGTACCATCCCAGTTTGTATTAGGATCCAAGGGAGTAGTTGTGGGTTTTGCTCCAAGCATTCTAGTTTCTGACAAAAGATCCTGAACATATTTCCTATGAGATAAGAAAATGCCTTAGGATGATCGAGAGACTTCGATACCCAGAAAATATCTTAATTTCCCCAGATCTTTGGTGAGAAAATGTTTTTCCAGGTATTCTTTAGTAGCCTGGATGCCTGCTTGATCACTCCCAGATAAAATTATATCATCAACATAAACAATCAGAATGACAAGTCTAGATGAAGTTTTCTTAAGGAACAATAAGTGATCAGTAAGGAGAGCGGCAAAAACTGAATTTCTGAAGAATATTACTATAGATGTGGATGCCACAAAGTAACGTGCAATGCGGCTATGGTGAGGGTTCATGACCCCTCACCCTTTTATTAATAGAAACTTGGAGAAATTACATAGAGGTCCATCAATATATAGAAATTACAAATAATAGAATATAAAGAGATATATTAACACTCCCCCTCAAGATGGAGCGTACACATTGTGTATGCCCAACTTGTTACAAAAGTTCTGAAATGTTGCTGGACTCAATGGCTTTGTGAGGACATCTGCAAGTTGATCTTCAGATTTGACGTGCTGAGTCACAACAATGCCATTCTTGATCTGATTTCTGAAGAAGTGACAGTCAACCTCTATATGCTTAGTGCGTTCATGGAAGACTGGATTCTTGGCAATGTAGATAGCAACATGATTGTCACATATGAGCTCTATGGGAGACGAAACGTGAATCTTTAACTCAGAAAGCATAGATTAAACCCACTGCAACTCACAACAGGCATGAGCCATTGCTCGATACTCAACCTCCGTGCTTGATCTAGCCACAACATTCTGCTTTTTGCTTTTCCAGGTGATAAGATGATTTTCTAGAAACGTGCAATACCCAGCATGTATTTCCTCTGAGACAAATTAGTACCTACATGAGATCTAACTACTTCAATGCCCAAAAAATATCTCATTTTGCCCAGATCCTTTGTATGAAGGTGCCCCTGCAATCCTTCCTTCGCACGTGATATGCCTGTAGAATCACAACCAGTGATAACTATATCATCAACATATACAAAAATAATGATGGATTCAGCAGAAGAGCTAGAATAAAATAAAGAGTGATCAATCACAAAATGAGAGAAGCCCATCTTTAGTATAACATCACTGAACTTATCAAACCAAGCTCTAGGAGATTGTTTCAATCCATAGATGGCTTTCTTCAATCTACACACTTTTTGACACTCCCCCTGAGCAACAAAACCAGGAGGTTGCTCCATGTACACCTCTTCCTGTAGATCACCATGGAGAAAGGCATTCTTGACATCAAGCTGAAATAGAGGTCGATCAAAAGTAGTAGCCAGAGAAAAATAAGAATCCGCACTGAATTCAGATGAGCTACTGGTGAAAAGGTCTCAAAGAAATCAACTCCATATGTCTGGGTGTAACCCTTTGCCACCAGTCTAGCCTTCAACCTCTCAACTGAACCATCTGGATTATGTTTTACTGTGAATACCCATCTGAACATTTTTACCTGAAGGTAACTCAATAAGTTTCCATGTGTTGTTTTGTAGAAGAGCAGACATTTCCATATGCATTGCCTGTTTCCAGCCAATATCTTTCATAGCATCAAGATGATTTCTTGGAATGACCACAGATGCAATCCCAAGAGCAAATGATCGGGCCTTCTTAGATAATTTCGACAAACAACACACATTTGTAATACGATGTCAAATAGTACAGGAATGAGTACCTTTGCGAACAACAATGGGAACATCAAGTTCAGATGGTTCTTCAGAAATCTCTTGAGTAGAGGAAGATGGGGAAGGCTTAGAAACCGGAGTCGCTACCTCCTGTGGATCCTGTCTGCCTCATCTGCTGTAGACATGTGGATATTGTTGAATTAACGTATCACCTGCTGGTTGCTTTTCCTGAATTACAGTATAGTTAGGAATGACAGGTGGCACTCTCTCACTGATGTCTGATGGTGGCACTCTCTCACTTTCACACAATTGCTCCCCCTTGCAGGGAATACTAGAGAAGTATAGTGTGGATTCATGGAAAGTTACATCCCTAGACACAAACATACGATGGAGACTGGGACAATAGCGCTTGTATCCTTTGCTAGTGTTGGAGTACCCAAGAAAAAGAGTCCTAATAGACCTAGGGGATAACTTATCAGCCTTAATATCAAAATTGTAGACAAAAGATGTACAACCAAACACTCTGAGAGGAACAAGGAAAGGCTGATCCTTGGGACTTAGACAGAGAACAGAGTACATCCTTGAAGCACGAAAGAGGGTTGCCTGTTGATAAGGAAACATGCAGTAAGTAAAGCATCAGACCAGAACCTCTTAGGAACATTGGATTGAAACATAATGGTCCTGGTAATACGAAGAAGGTGACGATTTTTCCTCTCAACTACCCCATTTTGTTGAGGGGTGTGAGGACAAGACGTACGATGAATCATCCCAACGGAGCTACAAAAATCAGCTATAACACTTTGAACATATTCCATGGCATTATCAGATTGAAGAATTTTAGTATTGCAATCAAATTGAACTTTTATTTCTTGATGAAAATGCTTGACAATGGATAACATAGACTCTCGACTTTTCAACAAATAAATCCATGTCATGCGAGAAAAATCATCCGCAAAGGAAATAAAATAGCGAAAATCATTGTAGCTATTGGTCTTTACAGGACCCCAAACATCACCGTAGACTAACTTAAAGGGACAAGAAGCCCGCTTATTGACACGACTGGGATAAGACATTCTATGATGTTTTCCCAGTTGACCAGATGGACATTCTAATGAAGACACTTGGGATAAGTCAGGTTCTAACTTTCTCAAGCTCTCCATCGAAGGGTGTCCATATCTGTAGTGCCACAGTAAGGGCGAACCGCTCAAAAGGATAGTCGGAGCAGGAGCAGATACTTGGCGAGGCAGACTGTCACCATGGAAGAGGTAGAGATCACCTTTCCTAGGCCCCCACCAATCGTCCTCATACTCTTGAGATCCTGTAATACAAAGCAAGAAGGCCCATGTAAGGAGTAGGATCCCAGAGGGGAACCACTCCCTACTAAAATTTTGAACAATAAAGCCTCCAGTCCAAACACACCTAAAAGGTATGATGGAGCGGGTGTAAAATTTTCAAATCTTATTTAATGGTAATCAAAACAACCAAAGTGTAGAAACGAAAGTAAAATGTTGATTATATTCAATTTCTCAACAAGATTACAAAAGTATATATTAATCTCCCACATAGGGTTTACATGTATGATACAACATAAGGATCTAAGATAGAGGGAAATCTAAACCATAATAACTTTGTCTCCAAGCTTTAAACTCCTTAAGCTAAGCCCATAACTTTATGTCATGTTCTCCATGTCCTTCACCTAGGGTTGGAAGCATACCCCAACAAGAAGAGAGAAATAGAAACATCAACAAAGGTTGGTATGTGCATAATAAAAAGTAAATTGAGCAGTATAATTGGAAATAATGACATCAAATATAAAAGGATTCTCATAGAAAAGAAAAGTACTACCCAAGTGGGTATAAAGAGAATAGAATCACAATAAGAATGATACTTTCCATTAAAACAACTTAAAAAGATTGTGCCATATATACATCCACTACCATGGTGGAAAAAGAAGCACATATCATCATCAACCTGCATGCATGTGAGATAATCATAGCCCTAGAACAATATAAAGACAAAGGCGGCCAAGTCTCACAAACTTGAAACCTGATAGAAAATGGTATACTGCCAAACTCCCAAATATATAAAACATGGACCAAGAATCATACATCTTGCCCGGGTATGGGGTTACTTATCCATCCTAAAAGAGCATGAAATTACACATCTGCTTGGCAGGAAAATACACATCTGCCATAAACAAAAACCAATGCAATTACACTACTCTAGTGCTACTGAATCACATATCATGTAAAATGTAAAGGTAAGTAGAAAGTATAGTCAGATTATACTACAGTAGTCACCACAAAAATGACCAACAAATACATCCACCTCACAAGTGGGCAGAAGACATGACATGTCATCATATAGAGTTCCATCATGAACAAAGCATAATGAAGATTCCAAGAGAATGTCAAATCAAATAATATGATCACAAGATCAGTAATAAATAAGATACTTCACATGGAGCATGATTTCCAAAAGACAAGATAATGTGTAGGCTAATGTCCATAGGACCAAGAGAAAGAAGAATATAGGTGATTGCTCAACATAGAATAATAGGGGATGCAAACATACATTAAAAGAGTGGAATTACAATTGCTCAATATAGAAATAATGTGGGATGCAATCATACCTCAACTTCAAAGTCCAAAGTCCAAAGTCACTTCTAGATCCAAGTCTAGGTCTCCAAAGATCCTATTAAACACATGTAGATTTTGTGTCAATTTCATTATACATTATTCAAACCCTAAAAACACCTTTTTCCCATTATGTGAATTAGGTGACAAGATTAGTATCAAAAGATAGATCTCCCTTTTCTCGTTTTATTGACTATTTATGCATATTTTCTGATCAGTGTAGAATTTGGTATTGATTTTACAAAACCGACCAATAGAAAAATTCAAAAAAGCCAACTCAGCAAATCAGAGGCGAGAGAGAGAAGAGACCGGGCCTAGCTGACATGGCCCAATCATGAATTGCCAGGTCAGCGGGTCAAAGGCTCGTTTGACTCACCCCATAGCAAAGGAAACATGAGGCACAAAGACGGTTTTACCCCTAATGAGAAAAACAGAAACGAGGAAGAAAACGAGGGTATAACCGGTAAAAGCCAAACAATCATCATCCCGAGTCGAGAAAAATAGTTCCACGCCAACTGAAGCTGAAGCATGGAGTCGAAGATCAGACTCGCGATTCCTTCAACCGAACCTACTCGAATCAAGCACATACATGTTCCTGGTGATTGTCCGACCTCAAGGACACCAAGCAACAACACCAGAGGGGCATAGACCTTCAAAACAGGCTCCCTGCCACACAGGTTTAGAGAAAGCAACACACGCACAAAATTACTGCAACGAGGGGATAACGAGGGAAAAGAAGTCACCTTACAAATGAAATTGTGGATCGTTGGAGCATCTTCCGGGTAAGAGGGATAAATCTGCGCCTTCTCCAGGTCCTCAAAGGTCAGAATCTCCAATGCCGAACCACAGCCGCCGGGAAAGGCAGTTGGAGTTGGGGCAGCATGCCCAGAGTTCAACGAGGCCGAACCGAGGCGGGAAAACGGAACCTTGGACCTCAGCGGAGGTAAGGGAACCGATTCCCTGAGGTCTGATGGCCCGACGAGCAGTGTAGAAGCATAGGGGTTGAGAAACAGAGTAGAACCAGGGGTGAAGGGAGGCATATGCGGCTATGGTTTTATAGGAGGTCAAACCCTAGAAAAATGGGACCAAGTTGAGCGGAAAGGCGCTAGGAACACAAGGGGAAAGAAATCGGACACCAAGGAGGGAAGGAGCGAGAGAAGGAAGCAAGAAAATCAGAGAAGTCTGTTCATCGTGTGTAAGGGGCAAACCGAGGTAGGAGAAAAGAATGGAGTCGCCCGATCTAATCCAACAGCCCATAATGGCCCACGCTTTGGCAAACAGAAGAAACTCGCGTGACAGCCAAATAAACTGAAAACCTTATTCAAATTGGAATCTAAATTAAGTGAATCATTTACATTATTTCTTTTTTCTCTTTCTTCTTTTGAGGGTGCAAACGAGTCCCAAATTAAATGAAATTTTGCACATAGACTAATTAAAACATGTAGATTCTGAATATGCAATTATATTTGCCTTTTGATAACTTTTAATGTGTTAAATAAACCAAATCCTATTTTCTCTTTCCTCATGCATTAATGACTTTAAGATTCTCCAAATTTTATGAAACTTCACCCACAAGTTATTTAATGTGTTGGATACGAATTTGCCATCAATTTTACATGTTGAAGTTGTTTATACATTTATTTAATATTTTAAAGGTTCTAACCACTTTCTCTCTCCTGATTTCACCTTTTAAGCAAACTTTCTCCAAATTGGATGAAAATTCACCCAAAGGCTATATTTATTATATAGATTACGAATCCAAGATTATTTTCCTATTTTGGGGTCATTTAATATTTTATTTGATATTTTGGGGGAATACTTAGATCTTTATCTAAAATAAATTGAATTAATTATTATTATGTGAATAATGTGAAACTTGACTCCCAAGGCAATTGGGACCCAAGGAACACGATTCTTAACTTAGATTCTACTTTTGGGATTCCTTTTAATGAGTTATGTCACAATTATTATTTGTGACTTCATTATTTTTATTGTTACCATTATTTATCCAATTATGCTTCATCTTTTTATATTATCACCAAAGGAATTATGTAAAGATTATTTTGCATGGGATATTATGAAACCTTCCATCATGTGACATATTTTATGTGTCTATTATTGGTCGAAGACTAATGTGAGAACATTAGGTTACATTAGAGTGATTTATACATTAGCTCATTAGAGTTATACTAAACATCATTTAGATCTAATCCTTAACCTTGTTTGGCTAAGCCCAAAAGGTCAAACTTCTAGTATAGGGTTCAAGATCTGGTATGTTACAACCCAAATGTCACTGCACAGATCACAATATCAATTAATTTTGCAACAGAGAGAAGATTAAAAGGAAATGCATGCAGATAGTGAACAAATTTAAGATCAATTTTAGGAGTCAGAGAAACATATCCACTTGCTAACACTCTCCTCAGTGAACCATCTACTATGGTCACAAATTTGTGAGGAATATGTGAGTCAATAGAATGAAGTAGTCTCCTCATTCCAGTCATATGCTGTGACGCTCCAGAATCAACCACCCATGAAGAAGTTGAACCAGAATCCAGTAAAGAGGCAACCTGATTACCAGTGGTAGATGCCAGATTTGCTGAGGAAGAAGATCCCACACTTAGATGCTATGTAGCCAGAATAATTCTATCATATTCTTCCTTTATGAGTGTGATGCCAGAAGAATCAGAACTTGATGCAGACGACTCAGAAGACTCAACAATACTAGCATAGTTTGCTGCCCCCATAGGTGGTGCAGCAGGTCTACCATATTTCTTACAACATTTCTCTCCGGAAGGCGAGATTGTGGTAGGATCAACTGGTTCAAAATTTGATTGTAAAATCCTTGAGTAAACTTCTTCCAGATTGGGAAGTTTGTCAGAGGCGAGGATGACACTGCGGGCTGAACTGCATGAAGAACTCTAACAGGATAGGAACTTTGCAGTAATCAAGTCATCTTTGTCTTTGACTTGTTCTTGGACAGTCAATGGATGAAAGAAGCTCAATTCTTGAGCAATACCTTGGATCACTCCAAAATATAATTCTGAAGGCTTGTCTCCCTGTCGTTCTGCAAAGAGGCGTTCATAAGTCATAAACTGGTGAAGAGCATTCTTTTCTTGAGAGTAATGCTTCTTTACTGCATCCCATATGTCTTTGGCAGTAGTATAGCAACAATACCAGGTTCCATGCTCCCCCATAGCCATTTCTTCACCAAACTATTATGACGCTTCCATTCAACATAGCCTTTGTCAGTAGAAGCAGGGGGATCAGAATCAACATGCCTTGCTTTATCTCGGGATTCTAACACTGTATGGACAACATTCATCCACAAGAGATAATTCTTCCCATTCAGCTTGATGGAGGGGATAGGTGACATCTCGTTGTAGATGGTGTCCTTCATGATTCAATAGAGAGATAGGGTAATAGAGAGATACACGTCACATAAAGGGTTGAGGGTGACAGAGAGATATACGTCACCGGAAGGATTGAGTGACGGGGAGATGCACGTCACGTCAAAACATTAGATGCGTGTCTGACGCATCCACAGTCCCCAAACGAAAATTCCCTAATCACACATGGAGGAGATGTGAATAGGAATTTCCTACATACGGACGGACCCTCCGGTATGAAATTTAATACACCACTGCCTTCAGAATCGATCGGAGGAAGGAGCTGCTGGCTGCTGGTGCGCCTACCCTAGGGAGGCCCGCCCTTGGCCGGCTGCTGCTGCTGCTCCTCCTAGCCACCAGTGGCGGCTGCCACCCTGCGCGGCGGCAGCGACTTGCTTCCTGGGAGGGCAGCGGCGCCGGCCTGCTCGCCTGTGTGGCCGACGGCGGCTTGGAGGAGGAGAAGAGAAGAGAGAGAAGGAGGGGGGGGCTTGGAGGAACCCTAGGAGCAACCTTGCTCTGGTACCATATAGATGTGGATGCCACAAAGCAACGTGCAATGCGGCTTGCGTGAGGGTTCATGACCCCTCACCCTTTTATTAATAGAAACTTGGTGAAATTACAAAGAGGTCCAACAATATATAGAATTACATATAATATAATATAAAGAGATATATTAACAATTACTCAGCTTGTCAAACCAGGCACATGGATTCTGTTTCAGTCCATAGATTGTTTTGCGCAACCTGCACACTTTGGAGCACTCCCCCTAAGCAAAAAAATTGGGTGGTTGCTCCATGTAAACCTCCTCATGTAGACCACCATATAAAACGACATTTTTAACGTCTAATTGAAATAGAGGCCAATCACAATTTACAACACCAAATATAGGAACACGAACAAAATTCAGACGTGCAATAGGCGAGAAAGTCTCAAAGTAATCTACTCCATAAGTTTGAGTGTAGCCTTTGGCAACAAGACGAGCTTTTAATCGTTCAATTGTACCATCAGGTTGATACTTTATAGTAAAGACCCAACGACACCCAACATGCGAGCAATTAGCCGGTGCTTCAACCAAGTCCCTCGTATGCCGATCAGTAAGGGCCTGCATTTCAGTTTCCATAGCTTGGCGCCATACCTGGATGATGTAAAGCCTGAGCCGCATTCTTAGGAATAGATATAACAGAAAAAGCAGAGGTAAAATTGGCAAAATTTACACCTAGGTTAGCAGTCAAATCCAATAGGATGTTAAGTACAAGACCTAGTCCCTTTCCTTAGACTAATAGGAATATCCAAATAAAAAAATACCTAAGGTGGAGGTGGATCTGCCGACAAGGTTTGAGGAAATGAAGATGGAGGGGCCATGAAGGGAGTTGTAGCTCACAAGCGTCGTTGATACATTGAGTTGTAGCTCACAAGCGTCGTTGATACACTTTCCAAGGAGGAGATGGGGTCACATCAGGAAGAGGTAGATCAATGTCAACGGTCACAGGTAGAGGTGTAGCATTTAACAGATTAAATGTCAGTGTAGAGGCTACTGCAGAGTAATATGGTGTATGCTCAAAGAAGACCACATCGACACTAACGAATCATTTCTTCGCAGAGGGATCATAACACTTGTAACCTTTCTGAGTCCGAGAGTAACCCAAGAACACACATTAGGTAGATCGTAGGTCAAGCTTAGTCAAACCAAGGCGGAGGTTTTTGATAAAGCAAGTGCTGCCAAAATCCGAGGAGGCACACTAAAAAGTGGGGCATCAGGGTATAGTATTTGATAAGGTACCTGATTGCCAAGGACAGAAGAGGGCATACGATTAATCAGGTAACAAGCAATTGAGATAGCTTCAGGCCAAAAGGTTTGGGGACATGATAATGAAAAAGTAGGGTGCAGGCAACCTCTAGGAGATGTGATTCTCGCGCCCTACAACCCCGTTTTGTTATGGAGTGTATGAACATGAAGTTTGATAAATAATACCCAACCTGCGGCAAAATTGGCTAACAGAGGATTGCACAAATCCTAGAGCATTATCAATGTGAAAAACTTTGGTAGGTTTGTTAAACTGGGTACGGATCTCAACAAAAAAGGAAGTGATAGTGTCTAGCATGTGGGAGTGATCTTTTAATAAAAACAACCATGTAGTTCTAGAAAAGTCATCAATAAAGCTCATAAAGTACCGAAAGCCAAAAATACTTGGAACAGAACAGGGACCCAGACATCAACATGCACAATATCAAAAGGTTGCTTGGACCTAATATAGTTTTTCTTAGAAAAATTAGCACGAGTTTGTTTGCCCAACTGGCAAGTTTCACAATGAAAAACTAAATCTGAAATAGTAGGAATTAAATGCTTCAATTTCGTTGCAGATGGGTGCCCCAGTCTCTAATGCCATTGGAGGCCGGTGAGAGACACAATCAATAGAGCAGTTGTCTTTGCGGATCTAAGTAGTATAACCCGTCTGGTCCCTCATGGCCCGAACCAATCCTCATTCTTGTACGCAGATCCTGAAAAACAACATCGTCCTATCAAAAGTAACAGAGCACCGCAAGCTCTTCACAGTTCTTCTAACAAATAACAGATTCAAAGGAAATTTTGGAACATAAAGGACTGAACGCAATAATAATTTGCCAGGAGTGCAAATATTTCCGACGCCAAAAACAAATGTCTGTGAACCATTAACAAGTGTAACAAGCAAAAAAAAGAAGTTTTATGAAGTTCAGAAAACAAAGCAGAATTGCCAGATATATGAGAGGTGGTGCTAGAATCAATCACCCATTTATTTTTACCATAAGGTGCAGAGGATGCAAGAAGAGCAGAACCTCCATTAGTAGAGGCATCTATAGTGGAAGGTGCAAGACAAGCCTGAAGTAGCTTTTTGAACTCGGATCGAATCCACTATGCAGAGGGCTGAGAGGAAGAGGATGGTGCAAAATCGGGTTGACCAGTAGTGAACTGATTTGCCCATGTAGGCTTACCATGCTTGATCTAACATCAGTCCTCAGTATGGTTGGTACGTTTACAGAAATTACAATAGCGTTGTTCAAAAAAATCAGGACCAGACGAAGAACCACAACCAGGCCCAACAGTACAACGACTATGACCACGACCACGACCTCGGCCATGGCCTCGGTCACGGAAAGAATCCCCTGAGCGGACGCAAGGGCAACATCAAAATGGTCTGGTGACAAAGAAGAGACCGGCGATAGTCGTTGGACCCGCTTTAGGACGTTACACAGAGTAGGCAATGGGGCGCTGGACAAGATCTGATCTACCACTCCAGAAAATGAGTGGGGTAAGCCCGCAAGCAATTGAATCAGTTGAAGTGCGTTCGTGCTGTATCTCAGTGATGTCAGAGAGGGGGTGATACACTTCAAACTTGTCCCACAGAGCACATCATTGGGTATAGTAATTCTCCACAGAATTGGTAGCAGAATACTCCTTAGCCAGTTGTTTGAAAATTTCAAACACTTTCTTCGGGTTTTGTTGATGATAGTAAACATGGGAGATCTGATCCCACATTGCCTTGGCAGTCCGCAGTCGAAGAAGTGACTGACTGATTTTAGACTCAAAACTATTGACCATCCAGGTCATGACACCAAAATCCTCCTTAGTCCACAGATCATAAGCTTGTTTGGTTTTATCATTGAATTCTTAATAGGTGCAGCCGAACCATTAGAGATAAGATGCGAATAACGACCCTGGGCTTTGACATAGAGCTCGAAGGCCGCAAACCGAGTGTGAAAGTTGGATCCATCCAACTTCACCATAGTGACTCATAACATCCGAAGGGAATTGATGGACGCATCAGAAGAATATGTCAAGTAGAATCAGATAGAAGGAACCCAACTCAGGGGTAGCAACAACATGTAGTAGGTAGTAGTAGCAGCCAACGGGTAATAATTGAAGTAGTAACCCAACACATGGGTAGTAGAAATCCTGGATAAACAGATTTGACAAAACCGGAAATGGGGCAGTATGCAGAAGTAGCAGATTTAACACATCAGATCGCAGAAACCCACACAGGGACTATTAGTATATAGACTTTCCTGTGTTTTTACTTAGTCTTTTTCTCTCTTTTCCTTGTCTTGTTTTATCCCATATTGGTTATATCTAAACCATGTGTCTTTCTCTTGTCTTATAAAAGAGAACCACTGTACTCTGTTTTAATCATATCAATAATAAGACAATTAGCCTCATATTCTAGATGGTATCAGAGCGGGCCGATCCACCCTAGCCTTTTTCCTAACCCTACCCCAGCCGCCACCCACCTTCTCCCTAACCCTACCCCAGCCGCCACCCTCCTTCAGCCGCCGCCCACCCTCCTTCAGCCGCCGCCCACTCCCTCCCAGCAGGCTGCTGCCGCCACCCATCCCCTCCTCTCTTCTCTCCTTTTTTCTTCTCCCTCCTCCACCCACCCTCTCTCTCTTTCTCTCCCTGCCCCTACCCGCCGCCACCTCTCCCTTTTTCTCCCTGACCTGCCGCCGGCAGGCCTTGCTGCCGCCGCCTCCTCCTCATCCCCACCGCCACCGCCACCCTTTCTCCACCACCTTTTTCCCTCTCCTATAATCCCCGTACCCTAAGCACATCTTTCCTTGTGGCTTAGACAACCACAGGTTCTCTCTTCGGTCTCCGTTTCCTTTCCGAAAAGCTTACGTACAGCCTTGTCACTTTCCAGTCTGGCACGTTGAAGGCTTAAAAACCAGTTTCCGGCTCTGACTGCCTACGCCTCATGGTGGAGTGATCTCTTCTCCATGTTGGCGTAGGTTCTGTTTCCTTCTTCCTGCCCTATACGGGTTTCTGAGGTCCATGCTCGGATCTCCTATCTCCTGCTACTAGTCCATGTGTTGGACTTCTACTGCTGTCTACTACTGCTGCTGACTACTGTCTGGATCTGTGCCCGTGCTGCTTCTCTTCTTCTACTACTGCTGCGATGGCGACTTCCGATCTCCCGCCGCGCACTCTCTGTGTCACTACGGTGAAGTTGGATCACTCCAACTATCATCTATGGGCTGCCTCCTTCGAGTTATATGTCAAATCCCAAGGACGCTACTCTCACCTGACTACCACGGGCCCTGATCTTCCTGCTGCAGACGCTGATGAGAAAACCAAGCAAGCCTATGATCTATGGTCCAAAGAGGACTATGGGGTCATGACCTGGATGGTGAATAGTGTTGACGCAAAAATCAGCCAGTCCTTGCTTCGACTTCAGACTGCCAAAGACATGTGGGACCAGCTTTCCCATGTTTACTCTCACCAGCAGAATCCGAAGAAGGTCTTCGAGATATTCAAACAGCTTGCTAAACAGGAGTATTCGGCCACCGACTCCGTTGAGGACTACTACAACTCCTGCTGTGCTCTCTGGGATGAGTTCCGGGTATATCACCCTCTGACTGCTGATATTGAAGAAGTGCACCGCCAACGGAATGAACTTATGTTAGTTCAATTCCTCGCCGGCCTACCTGCGTCCTTCGCCGGTGTTGTGGACCAGATTCTCTCCAGCGACCCTTTGCCTACTCTCCGTGATGTTCTCAAACGGGTTCAGCGTCTACCCTCTGTGTCTCAACCTGTGCCTGACACCGTTGACGGTGCTGCTCTTGCTGTCCGCTCTGGTGATTCCTTCCGTGGTCGTGGCCGTGGTAGAGGTCGTGGTCGCGGAGGACGGTTCTCTGCTCCTGGTCGTGGAACTGGATCCGATCAAGCTGAGTCCCGCTATTGCACTCACTGCAAACGTACCAACCATAATGAAGATAAGTGCTGGATCAAATATGGCAAACCTGAGTGGGCCAACAAAGTGACAACTGATGAACCTGCTCCACCGACGGCTGACTGGATCCGCTCTGAGTTTGAAAAACTTCTACAGGCTCGTCTGGCGTCTTCTACTGAGGCTTCACATACTGGCAGTGCTGCTCTTCTGACTACGGCTGGTAAAAATTCCTGGGTTATTGACTCTGGTGCGACTTCTCATATATCTGGCAATCCTGCTTTATTTTCTAAACTGCAGCAGACTTCTTTTATACCTCCTGTTACCTTAGCTGATGGTTCTAAATCACCTGTTACTGGCATTGGTGATATTTGTCCTACTGGTCGTCTGCCTCTGCGCTCTACACTTTATGTCCCGAAGTTTCCTATTAATCTTCTTTCTGTGAGTAAAACTGTGAAGAGCCTTCGTTGCTCTATTACATTTGATCCGGATGGTGTTTTATTTCAGGATCTGCGCACGAGGATGACGATTGGTTCGGGCCATGAGGGACCGGATGGACTCTACTACCTGGACGAGCCAAAGACAGCTGCATATCTGACATCATCGGTGACCGACATCCAGTGGCACTATAGATTGGGACACCCTTCTATTGGAAAATTAAAAGTCGTGTTACCAAATATAGTTAGTTCTGATTTTCATTGCGAAACTTGTCAGCTTGGAAAGCAAACTCGTGCTACTTTTTCAAAAAAAATTTGTATCAGCTCTAAAGCACCTTTTGATATTATCCATGCTGATGTTTGGGGTCCTTGCTCTGTCACAAGTACTTCCGGTTTTAGATATTTTCTGAGCTTCATTGATGATTTTTCTAGAACTACCTGGCTGTTTTTACTTAAAGATAGATCCACTATTCTGGAAAAAATTACTGACCTTTTTACTGAGATACGCACTCAATTTGCTAAGCCTATCAAAATTCTTCGTACTGATAATGCTTTGGAATTCATGCAAACATCTATTAGTTCTTTCTGTCGTCGCCAGGGCACAATCCATCAAACCTCTTGTGCTTACACCCCACAACAAAACGGGGTTGCTGAGCGCAAAAATCGTCATCTTCTCGAGGTTGCTCGTACCCTTCTCTTTCACTATCATGTTCCCCAAGCTTTTTGGCCCGAGGCGATAGCCACTGCCTGCTATCTAATTAACCGCATGCCTTCATCTGTGCTCGGCAATCAGATTCCTTTTCAGATTCTGTTTCCCGATGCATCTCTTTTCTCTGTCCCGCCTCGCATTTTTGGGAGCACCTGTTTTGTTATAAATCTTCGGCCTGGCCTCACTAAATTGGATCCTCGAGCAACTAAGTGTGTTTTTTTGGGATATTCTCGCACTCAGAAAGGATATAGGTGCTATGATCCTATTTCTAAAAAGTGGTTTGTCTCTGCGGATGTGGTGTTTTTTGAGCATATGCCTTTCTACTCCACGGGTGGTTCTGCGCTCACTTTCGATTTACTTGCTGATACACCTTTGCCTGTGGTGGATGATGTACCTACTATTTCTGAGGATCTGATTGAAAAGCCACCTCTGAAAGTTTATCAAAGAAGACCGAAGCCGACAGCTCCCTCCATGGCCCCTCCATCGTCCTCTTCCTCGGTGCCAGATCAACCATCCTCGCAGGTATTTTCTGATCTTGATATTCCTATTAGTCTGAGGAAAGGGACCCGTACCTGCACTATGCATCCGATTGGAAATTTCTGCTCTACTGTTAATTTGAGTACTAATTTTGCTAACTTCACTGCGGCTCTATCTGCGATATCTGTACCTAAGAATGCTGCTCAGGCTCTTCGCCATCCTGCGTGGCGTCAGGCTATGGAAGAAGAGATGAAGGCTCTTACTGACCGTCATACCTGGACCCTAGTTGAGCCACCTGCTGATTGCTCTCCAGTTGGATGCCGATGGGTGTTCACTGTCAAATACCATCCCGACGGTACTGTCGAACGACTTAAGGCGCGACTTGTGGCAAAGGGGTATACCCAGACCTATGGAGTTGACTACTTTGAAACTTTCTCTCCAGTAGCGCGTCTGAACTCTGTCCGGATTCTGACTTCTGTTGCTGTCAATTCTGACTGGCCTCTGTATCAACTTGATGTCAAGAATGCTTTCCTGTATGGTGATCTTCATGAAGAGGTATACATGTCTCAACCTCCCGGTTTTGTGTGTCAGGGGGAGGATTCCAAAGTATGCAGGCTAAAAAAGGCTATCTATGGCTTGAAACAGAGCCCTAGAGCGTGGTTTGACAAGCTCAGCAATATTCTTCAGCAATTTTCCTTCAGACGTTCCCAATCTGATCACTCTGTTTTTGTGAAAAATACTTCTGCGGGTATTGTTATTCTTATTGTTTATGTTGATGATATTATTCTCTCTGGAAGCGATTCTGTTGGTATTCAGTCTACAAAGCGCTATCTGGAGAAACACTTTGTTACCAAGGATCTTGGCTCACTTCGGTATTTTCTTGGGATAGAAGTGTCCCGGTCTTCTTCTGGTCTCTGCTTATCTCAACGGAAGTATGTCCTGGATCTCTTATCTGAATCTGGTCTTTTGGGTGCGAAACCTGCTAGCACACCTATGGATCCCAACATCAACTGGGATGATGAGGAGTCTCCTGCTTACCCTGACAATCAGCAGTATCGACGTATGGTTGGGAAACTCATATATCTTACAGTTACTCGGGCTGATATCACTGCTGCAGTTGGATTGGTTAGTCGCTACCTCGATAAGCCTCGACAATGCCATTGGGATGCTGTCTGTCATATTCTGAAATATTTGAAAAGTTCTCCTGGGAAAGGTCTACTTTACAAAAAAAATGGGCATTGCAAACTCCTTGGCTATTCTGATTCTGATTATGCTGGCAGCAAGGTTGACCGTCGGTCTACTTCTGGCTACTGTACCTTCGTGGGAGGTAACCTTGTCACTTGGCGAAGCAAGAAGCAGTCTGTAGTTGCTCGCTCTAGTGCTGAAGCTGAGTATCGTGCCATGGCACATACTACTTGTGAACTATTCTGGATTCGGAGCCTGCTGAAGGACTTTGGATTTTCTGATTCATCTGCTATTCCTATGTATTGTGACAATAAAGCAGCCACTTTCATTGCTAGCAACCCTACCTTCCATGAGCGCACGGAGCATATTGAAGTGGACTGTCATTTTGTTCGTGAGGCGGTTCTATCTGGTCAGATTTCTACCCCCTACATTCATACTGATGAGCAGATTGGTGATATCTTCACAAAGATTCTTCCGAAGAAGCGCTTCACTGATATGACATCCAAGCTGGGCATGATTGACATCTATGCTCCAGCTTGAGGGGGAGTATTAGTATATAGACTTTCCTGTGTTTTTACTTAGTCTTTTTCTCTCTTCTCCTTGTCTTGTTTTATCCCATATTGGTTATATCTAAACCATGTGTCTTTCTCTTGTCTTATAAAAGAGAACCACTGTACTCTGTTTTAATCATATCAATAATAAGACAATTAGCCTCATATTCTAGAGGGACAAAAGAAGAGATAAAGACCTACGCCAACATGGGGAGAGAGTTACTCCACCATGAGGCACAGGCATGAAACAAGCGTAGTCCCATTAGAACTTCAACTTGCAATTTTTTAGAAAGTTATCGGAGATGAAAAAGAAAGATAGAGGTGACGATGAGGGTGGACAGAGAAGAGGCCAGATAGGATGGCAGCTATATTGTAGCGGGGAGAAGGTGGTTGGATGGGTGGGGGGGTGGTGGGGTGGCAGCGCGGGCTGCTAGGAAGAGTGTGCGGTGGCTGCAGGGTGTAGATGGCAGCAAGGGGTGAGGGGATGGGTTGTTGAGGCTGGAGGAGAGGTGGGTGAGGGTGGTGGAGAGGTGAGGAGGCGGCAGGAAAGGGGTGTGAGGGGGTAGGCAGAAACATGGATCGAGTGGTGGCGACAGTGAAGGGCGGAAGAGAAGTGGAAGGGCGGGGGGGGGGAGGAGGAAAGAGGAAGGAGGGGCGGTGACATGAAGGGAGAGTGGTGGCTAGGGTTGGGGAGGGAGGGATGGGTGGCGGCTAGGGTTGGGGAGGAAAGGATAGGTGGCGGCTAGGTTGGGAATTAGGGTGGATCATAGTGCGCTTATACCATCTAGAATGGTAAAATGTTTGTTTGATGTGTAAAACAAAAATACAATGGACTTTCTTTTATAAGACAAGAGAGTGAGTCAATAGACAAATTTAGGCAATATGGGATTAAAGATAAAAGGGTAATAGACAAGACAAGTCTAAAGCCCATAACAAAAGAAATAACATAACATAACGCAATAAAGCACATATACTAATACATGTTGACTTTGCCAGGTGTGAAAGTGGAAGTTTGTGGAAACTTTGAGGAAGTTTTGAGGAATTTCAGATGCAAACTTCGATAAACTTTGATGCCTTTTTTTGTTGTAAATGATGTAAATTTGAAGGAAACTTTGATGGAAAACTTCTAATTATGTTATACCTCTATCTTATATATGTTAATTTAACACAAAAACACGATTGACGACTATCTAGCCCTTGTTAGGTTGATAATACAATGTGTTGCTTGCAAGGGGCAAATGTGAGATACACATACAAATACAATTCACCGTATGTATTATATACAACATACAGTCAAATAGTAGTTACAACACCCTCTCTAGGAAAGAGTGGCAACAAAAAACATAGATGTTAGAAGTTGTGAAAAAGGTTGGAGGCGACACTTATGCTTTATGTGGTCATTAGGGCATTAGTTAGGATTAATGTTCTGGGCTGTCTCAATTTCGCCCCAACTTAGCAACTTCGAGGAAACTTCTACAACTCCAGAGAAGTTGAGACGAAAATACACACAAAAAAGTCAACTTCGTCGACATTACTGAAACTTCGCGTCAAAGTTTGGATGAGGTCGAAGTATTTTGTATTTGACTTCGCCTATGGTTGAATTTTGAAACTTTGGCAAAACTTCGCCCAACTTTGACAAAGTTGTGTTCCATGCTTTATAAGCCCAATATCTTATTTCATGATTATATATAATTAATTTGTTGAAATGTCCTTAACTACATATATTCCCTCATACGTCTTATACTCTATATGTGACCCTATGCACTCATACTTTGCATACTTTTGAACAATGATTAAGATAGACATATCTAAATAGATGCTCCATAGGTGCCTAAATGAGATGGTTTTTTTGAAGCATATCTAACCACAGTGGAATCAAAATTGTATCTTTGGAGTTTTGAAGCACAATTTGGGTACATATAAGTTACTTATACCCAGGGTACACAATCTTTTTTGCCACACATTCATGCACACACAAATTTGTAGAGACATACTGTGAAATTTGGTCGTCGAGAACATTTGTTCAAATATGGAGGCTAATGAGATGTTTCTTATTGATAGGCGGTAAACTTCCCTCCTATATATAAGAGAGGAGGCAAGTACAAGAAAACAAACTTAACCCTAATGGGTCAAGTATACTTGGGCCCATGCACATAATAAATTAGTAACTCTAACACTCCCGCTTAAGCCCCAGAGCATGGGTGAAACACATGTCCAACTTGTAAATACATGAAAAAGATAAAATAATTGATATCCTTGATAAGAAATTATCTCCCCCTAAATCTTATAATAGAACAATTGAAGCACTATAACACTCCTGAAGAAGATAGCACGTTGCAGGTAATAAACAGTCTTCTCGTGATGAAGGTAACATTAATGTAGAAGCAATATAGCAGAATAGACTCCCCTTGAAACTGATAATTGCAGAACAATAAGAGCGATCATGAATGGACATCATAATCTTCTTTGAACATGCAAAGCAGTAGATAGTGGAGAATATGTATAGAAGTTATTTGAGCCGTCATTGTTGTTGAAGTAGTTCCGCACAATCAACACCAATACTGGAATAATTCGCGACAGTCGGGATAAGAGCACTGCTATAAGGATATCACACTATAGCATGTGGGCACGTGTTTGAGATTCATTACTGTAGGAAAGATGCGCCATAGCAGGTGTCAACAATACACGGATGAATTGCAAGAACTAAACATGATCGGATGGCATGGCTTCTTATCTTCATATTCTCTCCTCTATCTTATCTCTTCCTTCGACTCATCTTCCTTTATTCTCCCCCTCATGCCAACCATGAAAAGGATCATGAGAGTGGTTCGAGTGAAAAGTCATATACAGGGCTAAAATGATGGATATGTAAAGGACATCACAGAAATAAATCACGATCGATATAAAGGCTCGGTAGGAAGAACAAAGCACTAGTGGTAAATAAATACGGTAGGAAAAATAAAATCACAGGAATATAGGCGTCGTGATACACAACATAGAAGATCCATAATTCAAACAAGACACTCAGCCTTGTGGGTTAGGGGAATCACATGGAAAGGAAGAAACAATAGTGTTGTGCCACTTCTTTTTTTTGGGGTGCTTTATGCACATGGTCTTTTTTGTATTCTTTTGTGGCAGACGAATAGGGAAGAAAGACAGTCACATGGACTGCAATGCTGGTGGTGGTGGCGACATGCTTCCGGTGATACAACTGATAATGTGAGTCAATGTGCTACATGACCGATCAGACATATCCAGTTAGAAAGATAAATGGAGACTTGAACAATCCGAAAAAGAAAGAGGGTGCTGTTGAGCCACAACAATATTGGCTTGTTGATTAGATCCTCCTTTGGTTCAAATAACTATATAGATGAACATCTTGTCACACGACTTGTTGACAGTGATATATCCAACATATAGGTTGGTGTTGACGTCAGGTTGATCGGGGAGGCGGGAGACCAAATTTGCGTTCTGCTAGACCCGACTTGTTTCTATGATTTCAACCGAGCCACCATTGATGCCGACTTGACGGTGAACACCTTGATTAAACTGTACGAAGAAAACAAACAACTTGATTAAACTGTAGGATTTCAATTGCACCACCGCTGACAGGGATTTGATAAAACTGTAACATCTTTTTCCCTTGATTAAACTGTACAAAGAAAATGAACAGTGGCATGCCATTCATTGCTGTTTTCTGATGCCCAAATTAAAAAGAAAATATAGAGATGTATGTACTGGTAAGGCCATGGCGGGGCAAAGACAGTCATGGTCATGGGAACCAAAGCGATAAGAGATAATATGGTGACAACCATAGTGCTACAAAGTGACCGACTCAGACAAAGTTTGCACACGAGGGAGAACAAAAATCAGATCGTAAGTATGTTTAAATCTGGCTGCAATGGCATCTATTAACAAATTAAAAAAAGGAATCGACAACGACTTATACTATCTACGATTCACACAGAAGATTGTGACAACAATGCATATGATTATCAAGCGACACACAGTTTAGAAAGGACAAGTTGACAAGGGAGAAAGGAAGATCTAGAAGACTTGTTGGCATGCTATGAAAGAATGAATTTTTATGAAAGAAGGGAGGAGACGACCATGGAGGCTGGGATGATGTCTGGCGGGCACCCAAGCCAAAAAGATACAACGGCCCGCAGGTGGAAACTCTCTCTTTTTAGGATCAGTGCTTTGATACCACATGAAAAATAAGATGGAAGCTAATGAGATGTTTCTTATTGATAGACATTAAATTCTCCTCCTTACAAGGAAATGAACTTAACCCTAATAGGCCAAGTATGCTTGGGCCTATGTACATAATAAACCAATAACTCTAATAGTTTCTCATGCTCTTACAAGGATCTAGTTCTTACTAGATTGTTCACTCTCTTTCTTTGTACATATAGCCACATAAAACATGCATGTGAATACACTTATTTGTGTTTGTGTGTGTGCATTGCATTGTTCACTCTCTTTCTTTGCATATTCTTACAATCATGGTACTACACATCCTCGACACCTGGTGATTAATCCTTGATGGTATTATGTCTACGCTTGTCGATGTTGATGTCGAAACTTGGTAAACTTCCATGCCTGTTGAAGTTGACACGAAGATGACGCCTTGTACATTTGCATGTGACTATGTTTTTCTATGTATGTAAGTTTGTATGGATGGCTATATATAAACATATATATTTTTAAGCTAGATTTGATGAAATATATCAATTTTCATCATGAATCACTATTTTTAGCTTAATGTTTGTCAAAGATTTTTTCCAAGTTTAATTATAAAAATCCTTGAAGTTTCCTCGATGTTTCCTCAAACCTCCACTTCCTCACCTGTCAAACTTGATGTCTCGTTCCATGCTAACAATTACCTTCAAGTTGGTGCATATATATATCATAAACACCTAGGTTGTTACATCAAAATTAGACCCGATGGCCAATTAGAGACTTGATAAAAACATTTTCTAGTTAATCTTCTGATTGGATTATGTTAGCTTGATTATACTTTCTTGAAGTTTTTACCTTATAAAATGACAATCTACCACAACGACTTTTGTTCTCTCATGGAAACCAAGGTTTCAAGCAATATGTATTGTTGCTTGGTTGCCACAATTCAGTTTTAGGGAGCTTGACAAATTAAAAGCAAAATTTTTAAACAAATTCTTTATCTTTTACAATTCCCAAGTAGCGTGTGCGATAATCTATATACAGATTCAAGACTCGACCTAGTTATGAAAGTTTGCTTCTTGCTCTTCCATGATAGAATATTGCCTCCTACAAACACAATATCTTATGAATATGATGGAATTCCTGTGAATGCTGGAGCCTACCTAAACTACATCAGAAAATCCTTGTACACCCATATCAAATTGTTTTTGTAAGTCAATTGTTTGTTAGAATACTCTTGAGATAGTGTAAAATGGGCATACCAACATATAAATGACCATATAGGGCTTCTCCATGAATTGACTTAGGACACTGGTGGCAAAAGATTTATAAGGTCTAGTGATAGTCAAGTATTCAAACTTGCCAACCAGATGGCTATACCTCCATGAATCTTCAACTAGCTCGCACTGCTCACTTTATAACATGAGCTTGGGATCTATAGGTGTATCAATAGGTTTGCTTCCTATGAATACCAATTTCTTCAAGATGGTCTAAACTCTAAAACATATTTTCTTTTAGAGATGGCAACGTCCAACTTCAATACCGAGGAAGTATGTGAGATTTTCTAAATCATTGGTTTGGATTTGCCCTTGTAAAAAATTCATTATGACTTCACAGTCTACTTAGACAAGGCTTAGCCAATAGGATGATGTGCATATATAGAAGGAAGAGCACTGATTGTAAACTGATCTCCATCCTATCACGACAATAACAACACAATTACAACACCAACAACTATCTATTGGGTTTTTTGACCGAGGGAGAAAGAACAATCCCACCGATAGTAGCTTTGCCGTAGAGGAAGGTGATAAAAGCGGCTCTTGGGCCCATGTTACATGATGACCACGTTGTTGTCAGCCATGGTATGTAGTAGTAGACACAAGCAAACTCTTGCCATTGCAGGTTCAAGTGATGGTGGCAATAGGTGTCGCAAGATCCAGCATGGCTGTGCAATTCGCCTGTACTAGCAACTAGGAATACACTAGCCTTGTTGGCAGTGACAAGTGTTCTTCATTACACTACTTTGTTGCCAGTGACAAGTGCTCTTCCCTAGCTAGTGGCAACAAAGGAAGGAAATGAGGACTGTGTTGTGCAAAAAAAAAAAAATCTCCCTTGGCCGTTGCACCTGATGGCATGAGAAACCCTAGTGTAATTAGGGTTTAGGGTTAAGATGGTTCCTATACCATGTAAATTGGATGAAATGTAATTAGAGAGAAGCGTGTACACACAATTAACTCGTGTCTTTGATTCTTATGATACTGATTTGACAGAGTATATGGGGACATGTTATCTATACTTCGCCCTTTAGGTACACGCTATTTACACCTACATATTCCAACAATACTATGTATATGTATGCATATAGTGGAGTGATCTAGTGAGAGCCCTATGACAATGAGAGCATCAGAGACCCTTGAATAACTTCAAACAATCGTTATTATGATACAACTGCATGGATCAAATGTCTTGTCATTACTTTTTTATGCGTAAATTTTTTAAACAAATTGGCCCTGTCGATCGTACCAGATAATAGAAAATTTTTCAACATTCCATTTTTAGTTTGGGGCTGATCCTTAGATGCAACATTTATAAATCATGTGGATGGAAAAGCAAGCGATGTCTGATCATACTGATTATTTATGTGAAGGTCAAGAAAAAGATATTCTTTTCATCTGTACGGTTAGGTTAATAAAGTTCATCCTAAATTTGAGGTCATTCAAGATGCTGTCATGCTCATAAGGGGGGAGGGGGGAGGGAGGGAGGGACTTGAGCTCATTCAGATACATCATACATGTGATCTATCCATCAGTTGACTAAAAAAACTGCTAGCATCAAACATTCTCAAATGCACAATTTTGTACCATTTAAATGTGTGACTTATATGTATCCAAATGAGTTAACATTTTGTATGTAATGTTTGAAAGGATACTTAAGAGGTTCAACTGTTTGGATTTTTATGAAATATTTGTACCTGTAGTTGTAGTTGTAGATGCAAATCGACTTGGGTGTAAGACATGCGCAATCCCTGGAGTATATCCTAGCCTGATTCTCTCTCTCTATAGAAGTGGTATCAGTATATTAGGGCTCTCACTTCTTTGATTCTCTCTCTCTCTCTCTCTCTGAGAGAGAGAGAAGGAGAAACAAAGAAGTGAGCCCTAATATGGCAATACCACTGAAGACATTGGGAATATACCCACACATGAAAAGATCAGTCAAAGGAGTTACTAAATGCCGGCGATGCTCCCACCAAGATGTGGTTCTCACTAGATTGCTCCTCTCTAACATGCGTCTTTATCTAGTATGTACACACACATACATGGGAGAGAGAGAGAGAGAGAAAGAGTTAGTGTAAAGTGGAGAAGTGTTGTTTATTGGATGAATTAAACAGTGTACATTGTAGTCTCTTATATAACAACTAGAGACAGAGACTGGTTAAGAAGCAGCCCATATGGGACTAAACAACATAAGAAACAACATAAGTAAAGCACATGCTAAGCACATGACGCTCAAGACAACACATATCTCTATACTCCCCCTCAAGCTGGAGCGTAGATGTCAAAGAGGCCCAGCTTGTCAGTCAATGTTTGGAAGCGAGTCTTGGGTAGCACTTTGGTGAAGATATCTGCAAGTTGATTCTCCGTGCTGATATATGGAGTGTGAATCTGTCCGGACATAACTTTTTCCCGTACAAAGTGGCAGTCGACTTCTATATGTTTTGTTCTTTCATGGAAAGTAGGGTTGCTCGCAATAAAAATCGATGCCTTATTGTCACAGAACATAGGAATGGGGCTAGTCGGAGAGATGTCAAATTCTTTCAGAAGGCTTCGGACCCACAAAAGCTCACATGTAGTATGAGCCATCGCTCTGTACTCTGCTTCAGCACTGGATCGTGCAACAACTGTTTGCTTCTTACTGCGCCATGTAACCAGATTGCCCCCTACAAACGTACAATAACCAGAAGTGGATTTTCTATCAGATCTACTGCCTGCATAATCAGAGTCAGAAAAGCCAGATAGATTACAATGCCCATGCTTCTTGTATAATAGTCCTTTCCCAGGAGCACTTTTGAGATATCGAAGAATATGACAGATAGCATCCCAGTGACATTGTCGGGGTTTGTCAAGATACCGACTAACAAACCCAACAACAGCAGCTAAATCAGCTCTAGTGACAGTCAGGTAGATAAGCTTGCCTACTAATCTCCTGAACTGGTGTCGATCAGCATATGGGGGAGAAGAGTCACTATCCCAATCCATATTGGGATCCAGAGGTGTGGTAGCTGGCTTACAGCCTAACATGCCTGTTTCATTCAGCAAATCCAGAACATATTTCCGTTGTGATAAGCACAATCCTGCAGAAGATCTAGCAACCTCAATGCCCAGAAAATATCGTAATTTACCAAGATCCTTCGTGATAAAATGTTGTGCTAGATAGTTTTTGGTTGCTTGAATCCCTGCACTATCACTGCCAGATAAGATAATGTCATCTACATACACAATGAGAATAACAAGCCCTGATGTGGTTTTTCGGATGAAAACCGAGTGATCAGCCTGTGATCGGCGAAAGCCAAAAGAGAGTAAGATTTTACTTAGTTTATCAAACCAAGCTCGTGGACTTTGCTTTAAGCCATAAATTGCCTTGCGAAGTTTACAGATTTTTGAAGCAGACTCCCCCTGAGCAACAAATCCGGGAGGTTGCTCCATGTAGACATCTTCCTGTAGATCGCCATATAAAAAGGCATTTTTCACATCCAGCTGAAAAAGAGGCCAGTCTTTATTGATAGCAACAGAAATCAGAATACGAACAGAATTGAGACGAGCTACTGGAGAAAAGGTTTCAAAATAATCGACACCGTAAGTCTGGGTATATCCTTTTGCCACGAGTCGAGCTTTCAGACGCTCAATGGTACCATCAGGCTGATATTTAATAGTGAAGATCCAGCGACATCCTACTGGATGGCAAGAAGACGGTTGATCAACCAGATCCCAGGTATGTTGGTCAGTCAGAGCTTGCATTTCCTGTTCCATAGCATGTTTCCAGGCGGGATGACAGAGCGCCTCCTTGGCATTTTTAGGAATAGTCACAGCAGATATAGCAGATGTGAAACAGGCAAAGTCATTACTGAGATTGGCAGATGAGCAGAAGCGACTAATAGGATGCTGAGTGCAAGAGCGAACACCCTTCCGTAAACTGATAGGAATATCCAGGTTAGAAGGTACCTCAGTTGATGGTGGATCATCCGCAGACGAAGGAATTGGTTCGGCCGGGGCAGTGGCAGGCTTCGAGCGGCGCTTGTAGACCTGTAGAGGGCGTTCAGAAGGTACCGCAGCAGGAGGTGGATCATCTACCAAAGGTAGAGGAGTGGGAACCAAAATATCAGGAGTCACTTGTTTCCCCGAGGCAGAGTAATAGGGCATGTGTTCAAAAAATATCACATCCGCACTAACATACCAATGTTTTGTAATAGGATCAAAACAACGGTAGCCTTTCTGAGTGCGAGAGTACCCCAAAAACACACACTTCACAGATCGAGCATCCAACTTAGTGATACCGGGGCGAAGATTTTTCACAAAACAAGTACACCCAAATATACGGGGTGGCACAGAGAACAAAGGTTTATCAGGAAATAAAAGGGCGTACGGAACCTTATTTTTCAAAACAGAGGACGGCATGCGATTGATAAGATAGCAAGCCGTGGACACAGCATCAGGCCAAAAACAGTGAGGAACTTTATAATGAAAGAGGAGGGTGCGAGCAACCTCAAGAAGGTGGCGGTTCTTCCGTTCTGCTACACCATTTTGTTGTGGTGTATAAGGGCAAGTGGTCTGGTGGAGAATCCCTTGGGACACACAAAAAGAAGTAACAGCTTGTTGCATAAATTCAAGAGCATTGTCAGTGCGAAGAATTTTAATAGGTTGACCAAATTGTGCTTTAATTTCAGCTAAGAAAGTACGAATGCAATCAAGCACAATATTTCGACCTTTGAGAAGAAACAGCCAAGTGGTACGAGAATGATCATCAATAAAAGTCAAAAAATACTTCACACCAGAAATACTAGGCACAGAACAAGGTCCCCAAATATCCGCATGTACTAATTCAAAAGGTGCTTTAGAAGAAATAACTTTTTTAGCAGGAAAAACAGAACGAGAATGTTTGCCCATAACACATGTTTCACAGGAAAATTTATTTTCAGATATATGTGGAAAAAGGAGTTTCAGTTTCGCAGCAGATGGATGTCCAAGCCGAACATGCAACTGTAGACCTGACACAGAGGTAGAGATCATCGCCTTTGAAATTGGTGGCCCATCCAGGTAGTACAGCCCGTCTGGTCCTTCACGACCCGAACCAATCTTCATCTTCGTGCGGATATCCTTCACAATACAACCAGAGGGATCAAATTTGACAGAGCAGTGTAGTTGTTTAATCATTTTGCTGACTGAAAGCAAATTAACAGGAAATTTTGGAATGTATAAAACAGAATTGAGATGCATCTTTTGTGACAAAGGAACTGTGCCAGTGCCGTGAACAGCAGTTTTCGAGCCATTTGCAACAGTAACAGAAGATATCGGAGATGTTGAACTAAGTTTTGAAAATAAATGAAGAGCACCAGTCATATGAGTGGAAGCACCGGAGTCGATGCACCACTGTTTGTTACCAGAAGACGAAGAGGTGAGCATGGCAGACGAGCTGGATGCAGAGGGTAGCTGTGCAAGACGTTCTTGAAACATCTTCTCGAACTCTGAGCGAAGCCAATCAGTATTAGGTGGCGCAGGTGTCGAATCGGTAGAAGAATCAGTCACAGCAGCATCATCAGCAGTTTGGTTCGCCCAAGCAGGTTTACCGTGCTTTATCCAGCAGCGGTCCTCAGTGTGATTGTCGCGGCCACACCAGTTGCAGTGACGTGGTCCTTGAGACAGACCTCGACCCGGAGTAGAAGAGCCGCGGCCACCAGCAGGAGGAGGTCGACCACCACGACCGCGACCACGGCCACGGCCACGAGTAGAATCAGAAGAGCGCGCAACAAGCGCAGGATGCTCAGGAGCAAGTGTGGGAGTCAGAGAAGGCAGTCTCTGAACTCTTTTGAAGACATCACGAACAGTGGGTAGCGGATCACTTGATAGAATTTGATCAACAACCCCCGAGAAGGAGACAGGAAGGGCAGCGAGAAAGTGCACAAGTTGAAGCTCATTTCGTTGTTTCTGGGCAATCTTGATATCAGCAGTAAGAGGATGATACAACTCATATTCATTCCACAAAGCAGAACATTGATTATAAAAATCATCAATAGATGTGTCAGTGGAGAACTCCTTTTTGGCAAGTTGTTTGAAGATTTCGAAGACCCGCTTTGGATTCTCCTGATGAGAGTACACATGTGCCAAATGATCCCACATCGCCTTGGCATCATGGTGACAGAGAAGAGATTGACTGATCCGGGGCTCAGAGCTGTTGAGGAGCCAAGACATGACGCCTGAATCATCTTTGGACCACTGGATGTAGCTTTGTTTAGTTTTATCATCGGAATCCGCCGTAGGAGCATCAGGAGGGTCGGCCGTCAGATGGTGATATCGACCCTGCGCCTTGACATAAAGGACAAACGACGCCGACCATAGGTGGTAATTGGACCCGCCGTCGAGTTTCACCGTAGTGACACACAGAGATCTGGGGGGTTCAGAGTAAGCCATAGCAGAGTACGATGACGCTTTAGAAGCAGTACAGACCCTTAATGGGCAGAGCAGAGGAACCCGAACCGGACAGAAGGGATCTGACGCAGCAGATCAGAAGAACCCGAAAACGGGCAGAAAAATCATAGAAACCTACGCCAACATGAGAAAAACTCAACGTTCTCCCATGAGGCGCAGGCAGAAATCCCCAAGAACAAAGAGGACTCTCAACTTAGATGGCCAGCAGATACCCGAGCAGAAACTGACGGAAGCCCGGTCGTAGACGTAAAAGAATTAGAAAGTGTTCAGGCCTTACGTAGGAGTGGAGAGATGAGTGTAGGTGGAGAAATTGGCGGAAGAAGATAGGATTAGGTAGATAGGATGGAGAGGAAGATACGGAGGGGTCACGGGATGGTGGAGGAGGCCGTTGGTGGTGGTGGTGGACGGCAACCTGCTGCTGCAAGCAGCGGCGGCAGGGGGGGGGCGGCGGCTGCTGTGGTGGAGGGTGGGGGTTGGGGAGGGTGGGGGGGTGGGGGCGGCGGCTGGAGAGGGGAGGGGTGGCGCCGACGGGGGAAGAGGAGAGGGTGGTTGGCGGCGGCGGCGGGGGGGGGGGGCGGCAGCGGCGGCTGGGGGGGGGGCTGAGAGGATTAGGTCATGGGTGGGAACTAGGGTGGGAGAAACAAAATAGGGCCTGCTCTTGATACCATGTAAAGTGGAGAAGTGTTGTTTATTGGATGAATTAAACAGTGTACATTGTAGTCTCTTATATAACAACTAGAGACAGAGACTGGTTAAGAAGCAGCCCATATGGGACTAAACAACATAAGAAACAACATAAGTAAAGCACATGCTAAGCACATGACGCTCAAGACAACACATATCTCTATAGTTAGGATCTGCTCAAGTGTAGAGACTACATTGTACACTGATGTTGTGTTGATCTGCTCAAGTGTAGAGACTGTGTTGTACACTCATGTTGTGTCTACTACCCTATAACTAAAGCTATTTCCTCCAGTGAGCCTTGTTGCTTGGCTGTTATATTTTCTTACTCCGCCGCCCCATATGCACACTGTGAGCTTATCTACTGATGACCAATCTGCTAATTTATTCGGTGAGAATAAAAAGCATCACATGTCACAGTGTTAATCCGGTTTGCAGAGTGGGTTTCAACTGACAATATGGTTGCTTTTACCACTTGTATGTTAATCTTTGGCGAGTAACATTGTAAATGTTTTTATTGCGCCTGGTTATTTTTCCAGTCTGTCTAATTGCTTTTTCTTTTTTTTACTTCTACGTAATATTTGTTTACTAAAATACAGCACAATTGACCAACTTCTTTGTCTGTTCCATCGAGTATGTTGTTTGCTTGCTTAATCAGTCGCAGTGGAGCTGCTTGCTCCAGCATCAGCTGCTTCCGCTGCTAGGCTTGGAGGTTTTAGCCGTTTTTGTCTTTTTGTTGCTTTATGTTTTTGCTTTCAGTTGTTTCTTGACAACTAATAAACATATGTAAATGCCAATACATGTAACTATGACAATGCCCACTGTTGAATAGGAGCCCCGCTGCTGTATAGGAACAGACAACAGAAGGCACGATGTAGGTGTCAGTTCTGAGAAGTTCGTGTGAGAACTCATTAGTATAGTACTATAGTTCACGTTAGGTCATAGTACTATAGTTCTGATAATTTTAATATTGAAACGTTCCAGGCTAGAGGGAGTCACTTGGAAATTCATTTGGTCATTTTCTTTTAGTTGGTCATATTTAAATTATTGTGAGTACTAATTATATATTTTTTTTGTCAAAAAACAAATGTCAAAGAAAAGGAGCAGAGTTATTTTAGTAACAATACGCTATATGTTGGAGGAAGTCAACTAGCACTTAACCAAGTTGTCCTTTTAGCCAGTTGTATGTAAATTATTGTCGTTACTATTTAAGCTAAAAAAAAAGTCAATTTTGGAGTTGACGAAAGTTCACCAACTTGCTTCATCCCTTTTATTCTGCTTATTCAATTTCTTGCTACTTTTAGTATTTCTTTTAGCAATGAACATGTACATGCTCGAGAAGGGGACTAGGCAATTTAGTAATGACACTACAATTTGAATGGAGTCAGCTAGACGTTATTCAAATTGTACTCTTTTCAATGAGTTGTATGTAAATTATTATGAATACTAAGTATGATCTCAGCAAAGAAAAAGAAATTTTGGGTGCAAATTTTGTCGATATGGTTCCTCGATCTACTTAATTCCTTCGTCTTTTTATGGTATTGAATTTCATGATGTTATTTCACTTTTATGAATATTTTTTGGCACTCAATAAAGACATCGAAGAGAAGGAGAGCAGATGTAATTTGATAATGACACTGCTACAGGTGAAGGGATTTGGCTACATATTAATGGAGCTATTCTCTTATAGAAGTTGTATGTAATTGTCGTGTCAATAATTTGAACCCAGAAGAAAATCAGTTTTAGATTTAAGTTTTATCGGTTGGTCATGTCAACGGCCTGGTTGAAAAGGCTTGGAAGCTAATGCAATAATTGAATTTAAATCAAATCAAAATTTTGACAACTACAATATTTTTAAGAATGTATTTTTTCTAATTAATGTAACAATAAAAATATAGGGTTCAAATATATATTATAAATGAGAAAAGATGAACAATTCTGTATTTTGTACTGATATAATGCATTATTTCAATAGCAGAGCACTTGTCTTCTGCTAGTTTACATACAAAAGCCAAGTTTAAAAAAAAAATCCAAAATGTTATGGTATATATGCCAAACTATCTTTGTGAATCCACTGCATGCCAGCCCTCCTTGTGGCTCCGGTAGTTGTCTCCTTTGTTTGCTTTCACAGCAGAATACAGTGTGTCTAGGCCGCCCACGATCGTCATACCCAAAAGAATGGATATGAGTCATCTGTGTTTACTGTGTGGCATTATGTGTGTACGAGACACGTGTTAGGTTGCCACGACTACCGTGATCTGTGCTTCTTAGCTGTATGGTGATATTGTTATGCTATACCATCGTGGCTATATATGTATACATAACCTAAAGCATTCAAACGAGCTCAAATGCTTCCTATACATAAATCATGTGTATAAAATAGAAGAATTTTCTTATTTTCACCCAAAAAGTGGTGCCACAGTAGCCAATATTGTCTGGCAAATTTCTTATTTTCTCTGCAGAGATCACGACTGCCATTTTACCAACTCTTTTCGACATCTCTGAAAGTTTTTTGGATCTTATAGTTTGTCACAATGCATGAGGGTAGTCCCAACATAGTTTAATATATGATTGTGAATAGCTCAACAATCGAAGTAGGGATTGTTTGGAATCAACTTTAGTTTAACAAAACGTATACTTTGCAATATTTTACTGATGTCAATATGTGCCATTCTCAAATTTTTATTGATCTTTAAATGTCATCACACCATTACTTCGTTATTATATTTCTCGCCTAAAGCAAAACTTATTGTTAGCATGGGTTTTTGTACCACATGATATAGAGGAGCATGGCTCCCATTTTTACACAGTGGCGCTGTTTGAGTGAGATGATGTGGGGGCAATTTGTTGCGGATGCCACTGTCTATTAAACAACACGGTGGCTGATATGTGTGCAATTGTTTCCTTAGTCATAACATTAGCTATATGCTGTCCAAATCATACAAGTGCAGATGCCATTTTTTTCCGTTAGTCACATTTGAGTGGGTATGTAGGGCAATTTTTTGTGGATGCCACTGGATAATGAACAACATGGTGACTTGCTTGCGGCAAGTGTGCAATTTTTTGCTTAGTTAGAACATTAGCTATACTGTGTCCAGACATGACAAGTGCAGTAAACATCTTTTCCGTTAGTCACTTCTATAGAAGACCATGGCTCCCATTTTTACACAGTAGTGCTGTTTGGGTGGGTATGTGGGGGCAATTTGTTGTCGATGCCACTGTATAATGAACAACATGGCGGCTGGCTTGCGGGTGAGTGTGCAATTTTTTTCCTTAGCTCCAGATTGTACAAGTGTAGATGACATTTTTTCGGATAGTCACTTTACTAGCTGTTTCACACTACGGCAGAATTAGAGAGTTTGTGTCGCGTATGTGATCTGATGATACAGTTGGGAGTGGGGAGAATTATGTGCATTGCATACCTAATTAAAATTGGGAAATTTATTCATCCGAATTCTTGGAGTATAATTAAGTATAACATCTTTTAATTCCAAAGCACACTTACTAGCCTAACTCGGATTGCTTGGTGCAGTGTGAATGTGGTTTTCACAACGATGTGCATAATTCTTTATCATATACCTTTTTTTTGAAGAAAAAAAATTCAGTATATGTTTTTGCTTCCCCCCTCCATGCTGGCAACCCACAGCAGTACAGTCCGAGCTTTGTGAATGATCAATTATCTTCTCTCTTGCAGAAGCGGTTAGACAGCCTCACAGAAGCTGAACTTCAAGTGCTTGTGGAGCAAGTTGAAGAAGAAAAAAGGCGTTTAGCTAGTGGGCAACAAGGAGAATAGTATTTTGAAAATGTTCGGAAATGCCTAAAATATGTACATATGAGCAAAGTGTTAACTTGTAAATTATGCGCTTGTTGTACTTCACATGTCAACGTTGAACACAATTTATATTTGAGAAAAGCAGCAAGGTCGATATGATTTAGGAGTTTCTTGATGCTAAAACGACGATGAAATATAATTTAGTCCGGGTTGCAAACGGGCTGAATTGGATACGAGAAGTACGGCATAATCTGGCCTTTAGAGAAGGCCCCGGGGACGGGTAATACCTGCATCCGGAAGTCAGCTAGAGTAGAAGACTTTGCACACGCCATCCGTGGTCTACCGGGTTTTAAATATCACTTCAATGCGTGAACTGTTATCAAACTAGGGGCATAATCCAGTACCACATTGATGGGTTATTGATTACCAAACAGTTGATTGAATGAAAATGAATATAGAATTCTAGTCATAGAGGTCAAACCACACAGAAAAAAAAACTTTGCATATCTAATTTCTTTTTCCTTAGTTTAGATTGTAACTGTGGGTTCATAGATTGCACAACATTTAAGGTTCCCTTTTAGCCTCCTTTTTATTATTTTTTGTTATATATTTGTTGATATAATCAATTACACGGGACATGAATTTGCCAAACTATGATGCACGACAAACACGGTACCCACCCAATAATGCGGAACAAAGATAAAACAAATTCATCGAAAGAAAATAAAACAAAGAAAAACGATGATACCCCAAAAAAATAGAAAAAGAAAAACGGTGATGCATCATGCATGATGCGTCCGGACAAACGCACAGCCGTTCCGTTATGGCGGGAGTGACGGAGCAAAACAGATCGTGGGACGTAAAAAGCAGCAGTTCTCCCTCCTAACTCCCCTTCTTCCGAAAAGCGACCATCCCGTTACTCCCATAACCCCACGCACACCGCCGTGGAGGCCATTGCAAATCAAGGAAAAGCGGGCCGGAGTTCATTCCATCCCAAATACTTCCTCCCGCCGGGCAACCGGCGTGGGCTCTTCTTCGGCTCTTGGAGACATCGTATGAGTGATGTCTGCTTGCAAGGACTTCGTAAGCTGGGTATGCCAAGTGACCGTCCTGCTGATTCTCCTCCTGTTCCTCCTCTGGCTCTGTCTCCGTCCAACAGAACCATCTTACAATCTCGTCTCCCTCACCCTCTCGAACGCCACCAACGGCAAGAAGGCCCCTTCCTCCGCCTCTTTCGTCATCAGGATCTACAACTCTAACCGCCGAGCGGCCATCAAACACGCCGCCACCAACGTCGCGCTGTGGCTGGGCAAGTCGCACCTCGGCGGCGCCACATTAGGCCCGTTCTGGCAGAGCCCAAGAAGGACCTTGCTTTGGGAAGGGACCGTGGAGCTTGGAAGGCCGAGGCCAGCGGTGCCTGGGAAGTTCGCTGGGGTGGAGGTTGTGGTTACAACCAAACTGCGGTACCGGGTGTTCTCTTGGCGGACGAGGCCGTACGGGCGGGTCTTGCTGAGGATGGTGCCTCGCGGCGGCGTGCCGGCAAATCCAGAGGGGTTATGGCTGCGACCCACGCACAGGGAATGGTGGTTCTCAAACTTCTGAGCTCCGTAGATGGGTCGATGAATGTAACGTCTTCCATCATCGTATCTATTACGTGGCGGTACATTTGTTAATTATTTTTTACAGAATACCTTTTCGCAGTGCAACCAATGATATGCATAATTGTATCCAACTCTGAAGATTCATACACCATTCTATTCTTTTCCCCCATTCTGTTCGTGCATAATCTGGAAAAGTAAGAATACATTGAATTGTGTGTTCCTAGAATTGCGCCGTCAATATGCGCGTAAATCCGACATCAATGTAAATATATAATGCATCTTAGTTGTGGAAGAAGGAATGCGGCTTTAAATTGTAGTTACACTTTAAATTTTGACTAAAGCATTTGACGTTTGTTGTTAAATACTCAATGGGAACGAGCTGGATCATGATCCACAAACGGTAATTGAAGAAGCACAATCTTCAGTTTCATTCCAACGAAGCAAGTCGCACTTATGCTATAGAATGTGACGGAAGAAGACCAAACCATACTCAGTGCATGTGAACTATGATAGCAACTGGATGTTAACATGTATCTTCTATTTAGCGACATATTTTCACATTAGGGGTCTGTTTGGTTAGAAGCACAACATTTCTTTTACATCATCATTTCAACGCCATGCATTCCAACACCATCTTCGCTTTATTCTCTTTATTGTGTAGACAAATAATCGGAAAACTGATCTGCCCTAAATTGGGTACAACTCATTTCTTATTTATGTATATTTGCAAACATTTTTTATCAGCGTGGATGTGATCGGCACGACGTTTCTTAATTTCATTTTGGTCGGTTGAATATATTTGATATATTATGCTTTAATTGGTTAGTAGCAGTCATACAAGAATTTAGTTATGTGAAATCAATTATGGCATATCTTTCAATGCAATTTAATTAGTAGATAGATTTCCGACAGAATGCTTGGGTGGTCTAAAATCGATTTTTTTATTTATTTTCAGATAGTTATTCAGCTTCGTTAATTTGTTTTGGTGGAAAATAAATATATATGTTGAAAAGTAACTACATATTATTTTTTATTCATGTTGAAGAAAGGGAATAATAACTCTATTTTCTTGGATTATTAATTGTTTTTATCTTCTAGATCTTACTTCGTTTTTTTAGAAAAATAAAGAATATGACTTCGACCATGAATAGACGTCTTTGGATTAAATATCTCAGAATAGATGACTTTCTGCTGGGATGGGGGTGGGGGGAGCGAACCAGAGACGCCATTGGTGTCTATGTTGTGTTTTGCAACGCGATGGCTTGCATTGCTGGTGATCCGTCGCTGGCTGGGTCACCGCGTCATTTTGACGGGGTGAGAGTTTGGTAAAACTGGCCGCTCATTACACCTCAAGCTAATAGAAAAAGAGAGCGGTTGCTCATCACCGTTTCAGTAAAAGTGATTGAATGCTGCCCGAGATAATTGAATGCAGATCAACGCTGCCCGGCCGCTGTAAAACGCTTTGCCGAACGCAGTACTAGTGCGATTGATCATCACTTATTAATAAAAAAAAAATTTGGACTCAAAGAGATCCAAAAAATACTATAGGACCGGTTCTATATTATTTTTATAGAACAACCAATCACAATGCATTATTTCCTCTTCTTTTCTCTTCAAAATCCCACCCCCTAAAAAAAATAAAGAGAGAGAAACATCCATTATACACTATAATGAATTTCTATTAAATCCTACTATATTATTATAAGACTGGTTCTATGATAATTTTTTCCATAGAGACCAACCCAGTGTGTCGTGCCATATGGTGACCCTACATTGAAGATGCCAATCTGAATGTCATCTTAACTGTAGAGACACCATGTCGTGTGTCCACTCCTGCTACCGTTGCTGATGGGTGCTTCAACCATTAAAAAATACCAACAATATTTTTAGCCCTCTACTCTATAGTTTATTTTTTCCTATAAAAATCCCTTTTTCTCAATTTTCACATAAACATATTTCTCTAATTCTTTCTCTCCTACTTTATATCAGTAACGTCTAGAATTTTCTAGTTTCAACGTTGATTGGTATTTTAGTACATATTTATTAGCTTCAATTCTTATAATGATTATGTTTTATTGGTTTTTTTTTATCTTCTAGATCTTACTTAAAAGTACCTCCAGCCAGACAATGCGTTTAGTTTAATAGATAATATATATCAAAATATGCGACTTTGACCAGTATAATGATAGTAATATATTGGAGGTCTTTAGATTAAAATTCCCAACATTGACGACTTTTGTGCATGTGGTGGGGAGGGGAGGAGGATGAGCGAATTGGAGATAATATTCACATTGGTGTCTCCACTGTGATTGGCTAGAAATGGTTATTCGAAAAGTTGGTCTCAACAAAATGATTGTCCTGGTGAGTCGTGCCATGCAGCAACCTACAGTGAAGTTGTGAATATGAATGACATTTTAATGGTAGGGTCACTGCATGATGCCAATATGGATGGGGTCTTCACCCAGCGTGCCACATGACATGTCCACCCCTCACTAGCTATTGCTATGAGTGCTTCAACAATTAAGAAAGTAGCATCTACTTTTTTTACCCCTCATGCTCTCTAACTTCTCTACCAAACTTCCTCTTCTTCCCTATTTTCACACAAACATAATTCTCGTATGCTTTCTCTCTTATCTTGTATATATTAACAAAGTTCTACAACTGATCAAATCTCATATTTTACCCCTCATGCTCTCTAACTTCTCTACAAAACTTTCTCTTCTTCCCTATTTTCACACAAACATAATTCTCGTATGCTTTCTCTCTTATCCTGTATATATTAACAAAGTTCTACAATTGATCATATCTCATATTGTAGTGTACATCTATTATCTTTGATTCTTAGGCATAATCATTAACTAGTAAGTTGACACATCTTCTATTTTTTGTTGACTTAAGTTGACACTTCTTAATTTATTGTATACCATTCTATACTATTATCTTTCATCTCTCCATAGATTGCTCATCGAAGAATATATCAATTTCAGAGGTTAGTAGAATTAATCTAAATAATGGTTGCAAAATGTCAAGAGGGAAAGTCATTCATCAAACCCTTTGGGCGATGACTAGAATGATGTAAAAAGTTGTTCAGTAGCAAGACATGCTTTATGATGACTAAAAACAAGTTAAATGTTATTAGTAGTTATTGAAGCAAATGTTTCACATGTAGTAGGAACTTCTTGAGCTACATAGTTGGTATTGAGACCATACTAAACATAAAACAATGGCATAATAATTTAAAAGTTAAGGATCATTTAATGATTTCACGTCTAGAGTATATCAATCTATGCATCAAACATTGCCATTTAAAGAACCACCATAACATATAATAATCAAATACCAAAACATATTATATTATTTTCTCTTCCCATGGTTCATGTTGTAACATTAATATAAACAAATACCTAGTAAATTTGACATCACTTATTCAAGTCTGGTTGAACATAATTACATAAAATTAGCATTTTAAAATTACATTTTGTTATATAATTAAGAATATTATAGACCAGCCTCAAAAGTGAGTCAGAACTTTGAATTTATAACCTGAATCCTTCGAGGACGCCTACAACTTTATTACGGGGTCGAAGTAGATATACGGGGTCAAACACAGGAACGTGGTGACGTTTAAGATGCCACAAATTTCATTCTTTAGTCAGATAAGCCAAAATGATAGTCGATGAAAATATGTGCTAGAACTAGTCTAGCGGGTTGTCACGAAATAAAACAAAACAAAACAAAGGAAACAAAACAAAACAAAGTCCATGAGATTCTACTAATCAGAGAGAAGGAGTTCCTAGCTATGTAACCACAAGCTGGGCAGTCTATGCACCCGTTCTCAGGCGTAGACAACCCTCGAACACCTGAGCAAGCATCATGAAACCAAACATAGTACATATTGTCGTGGCTGTTCCGTGGGTCATCCCACTCACTCTCATGAAGCGTGACTAAAACCCATCTATGATTGTGCCATCAAACCTCTCTCAAGGATGACACATCAACATCCCAACATGTTTTAGAGGTCCTATCGGGTCTAGAATGTGCTGAGATATTAGGAATAGACAACCGTTGGACCGTCCTCCTCTCGGACTCTGGTCTAAACTATCTTCTCGCATCTATCCCTACACGGATCTCACGATACAGGTAGAAACATCAGTTCAAACTAGAAAGAGATCAACCAAACTAGCAATCACAACTAGAGAGAGAAGATAGAACAAGAAAACATACTAGATTTGAATTAAATCTACTTGCTTAAGGCAAAAGTACATAAACATGCCCAAAATGGGCTACATAGCCAAGAAGGAGCTCAACTAGCCAAAGACAAGCATAGTTGGCACCGAACAAAGATGGAAGAACATCGTTGTACAAGAAACCAAAGAACATAGCAGAAGAAAGGGGTAAAAGATAAGATTTAGCCCATGGAGGAGAGGTGGCTCTCGCTCCTTTGCCTCCGTATAGGCTGGATCTTGTCTTTTGGTCCTCCTCCTTGATCAGGTCTGGACTCCTTGGTCATCTCTCTCTAGATCTGCCCCAACAACGGCTCAATGGATGAACGGATGTGGAGGATGATTCAGATATGGGTTTCCACCATGGATCTAGGTGAAAATAGGTGAATGGATGGAGAGAGAATGGAAGCCTGCTGTAGAGGGAAGCGTAGAGTGAGCACCGCAGTCTTCTCAGACCTCCATGCTCTCCTGCGGGACTCAGGGTTGAGGTCCTCAGACACAAACTCACAGCGTTCAGGTCTGGACTTGATCCCGAACTTGATCAGATCTGGGTCCTGGGTATTTATAGAGTTGCGTGTATAGGGAGTCTGTGACCCAGAGCAGTGGTCGCGGTCCCCTTACTCTTAACCTGGTCATGATAATGGAAACCGCGACTGTGGTTTGGGTAGGAAGAAACTGCGACCGCGGTTAGGGGGCGTGGAGGTCGCGGTGCAGGGCAGTAGTGAGGTCACGATTATCAGTTGGAGGAGAGGTCGTGGTTGCATGGTGTGATGCTGTTGGAGGCAGTGAGGCAAGGCCGTGGGCAGGAGGAGACTATCACGATCGCGACGTTGAGTGGAGGACAGAGGAAGTGATCACGGAGTGGTAGAGGGAAACCACGGTCACAGTTAGGGTTAGAGGGTGGAAGGGACGATCAGGTGGATGGCATTGATTGTGAGCGGGAGGAGGACGACACTGTCTGGTGGAAGGAGGTTGCTGTGATGAGGAGGGTAGGTCGCGGTGTCTAGCAGGTTGCGGTTCAGTGGAGGAGGAGAAATGATGATGTGAGGAAGACAACAATAGAGGTGGCGGACGTAGGGAAGAGTTGCTTCCGCAGGCGGTTCGATGACTGTGGTTGCTCATGGTCGTGGAGATGAAGATGTGAGGTGAGGTCACAGATGGGAGAGGAGGAACCACAGTTGCAGTTGTTGGTGGGAATAATCATGGTCGCGGTTAGTAGGGTGAGTAGATGAATGATCGTGGTGTAGAATGGAAGGAGGCCATGGACAGGTGGCATGCTGTTGACGATCGTGGTGAAGATAATGGAGGCGGAGATGTTGTTGGAGTTGCGGAGGGCTATGGACGAGACCGTGAGTGAGAGAGGAGAGGGTCACGGTCTGGTGTTGTGAGGATGGGAAACCACGATTGCAGTTAGGGTTAGAGGGGGGTCGCAGTCTGTAGAAGAAAGGATCCACAGAAGTAGAAACTGCGACCGCAGTTTTTGAGAGGGGAAGGTATGTCGTGGTCAGTCGAAGAAGAAGTCAACCAAGAGGCTTCCAGTAGTGAGTGAACAAGGCCTGTCCATCGTGGTGAATGGGCTTGGAGATTGGGCCCATGTACTCCAATTTAGCCTGCACAACTAGAATAAAATCCTAATTAAAAATAGAGATTGAATCAATTAGGTTATGAGGGCGTATAAGTAGGTTTAGGCAATAGAAGCAATTAATAAGAGAAAAACTGAGCCCAAGATGGTGACTCAGACAAAGATGAAAATGTATTTATCATTAGAAGATATAGCAAATAACACAATTTCACTGGGCCTTAGAGAGAGAGAAAACATGGAGAGAGTTTTCATCACAAGTTCAATGCCTACTTGTCCCAAAACTGGCTATATTAGCTACTTTATTGGCTATTTTAGCTACTTTACCTATGAGAAGATAAAAGGTACTAAAACATGAGCATTAGAGGGTATATTCAGGCCAAAGTGGTGCAAAACCATAGATAAATAGCATTGAGAATATGCGCTAATTTGGGTGTTATCAACTACCCCAAGCTTAAACCTTGCTTGTCCTCAAGCAAGACTGTGCTCAAAAAACAAAAAGATAACATCCAAATTAAACTTGGAAATAGATTCTAAAGCTAAGAAAAATAGTTTAAAACATCAATACTCCCGATCCATGTCATTTTAGAACAAACCCTCACCAATCAGACACAATCCTGCCAAAGCAAGATCAAGGAGTATCTAGGTAAGATTAGGCAAATTCACTGCAACCTGTCGATACTCATGAGGGTTTGAATCATAATTATACATCATAAAAGAATTGTCACATAGGTGATCACATGGGTGATGAGCAATGAGCCATCACCATGAATCCATGCATATAATTAGGAACAACACACCTGTCACTTATTCATGTCTTAAGAAACAAAGAAAACGACTCTAATGACTTCTGAGGGTCCTGATCTGTGTCAGGTTGGTCCATGTAATGAGCAACAGTCCTTGTAGTCCGAGCAGTTGGCCCAAAGCAGTGAGATGAACTCCTCATACTGTGCTCGAACCAAACCTGCTACTGAGATGATCTCAGAGGTCTCCTAGGGGTTCCTAGTGACTCTCTAATGAGCTTTTGGAGTGATACTATTAGGCACGACATACCCGCGTTCATGAGAGTAGTCATACACCGGTTGGGCACCATCCTCAACTCTCCCAAAAGAGGAAACAAGCGCTCATTTATTCACACTCAGGCTTTTATTCCTTGCATTCTAATTTTTAAGTGTTGGGTGAGAACTATATAGATATTTTTTGGATTTTGTGGGCGGCCAAGCCTCTTTTAAAATTTTTTATATTTTGCATCTTTTTGACTCAATCTAATGTGAGAAGGCACGTAGTCCATCAAGGAAAACATTTCAACTTGATTATAGCTCAAAACTCATCATTATTCGCTTGACACATGTCAAAAGTAGCAATTATGATTCAAAGATCCTTAGAATAGAGGCAAGCTTGTGAAACCGCTGCTAGGATTCTTTGATCATGATTTTTCTCATTCCATCGGTCCTTTACCATGGATTTGTCATTCATAACATAGATCAAGGGAATAAAGCTTTAAGCTATGAAAAATGCACATAACCTTAGATTTATTACCAAACTCAAGGAAAGAGTCAAAGAGCAAGTCGAGCGAAAGGTTAAGCAATGTTTTAAGATGAAAATTGTGCATTTAGGCATAAAGTGAAGCATTTATCTATTAGATTCGCACCATATAGCCAAAATTGCAAAGATAAAAAGCTGATTTTTTTGAAAATTTAAAACTAAATGCAGGAAGTAAACATGCATGTTAGAAGGATGAAGAGGTAGAAGGGCGAATAGCCCTACCACCCCAAGCTTAAAATTTTGCTCATCCTCGAGCAAGATCTAAGATTAGGATAATAGGGTGGTAATGCATGGAAGTTAGGGTGAGAAATCTTATTAAAGTCCTAAAATGATGCATGTATGGAAGGGTATATAAAAGTAGTTAGAGGAAAGAAACTATCTAAGCGAGGACATGAAAAACAAAAATTATTTCAACAAAAGGGAGAAAAGATAGGGGTAAGAGAAAAGGGGGTGGCTGCCCCACGATACCGACACTGGGATCCCAAATCCTAAAATTTGGGACCAGTGTAACCTGTGTCTTGCCAAAGGGATCCACCACATAATGGGAGTAGAATAGGTGGAGATGCGGGACCTTCTGAGTTCGAAGAAGAAAAGTAAAATCCGGTGACTCGGTGAAGTCATCTCTGTGCTAGAATTGACTTGAACTACACTGGGATGAATTCTTTGGCAACTCATCCTCAAGGTACCTTCCAAGATATGAATCTGAATAGGAAGGCTCAAGGATCTCGAAACAGTATGAGATGGAGGAGATATGCTGAATATCTTCTGGACAATTCATCTCATCTCTCTCCATCTCTGAAATTGAGGTTGGATGCTCAGGTAAACTTTCATGTGCAGTCTGAGTCATCTAATCATTTTCTGAACGAGAAGTGTCCCCAGAAAAAGTGTTCTTCCACCCCAAGCTTGTTTCCTTCTATGGGGTCCTGTGTGTCTTCATGCTCAACCGCCATGTTGTGGTGGATTTTCCATCTAGTTCCCTTGAGTTCCACCAAGCCTTATAAAGGGATGGTGGCAAATGTCAGCTCATGCTGTTCCAACTCATCGTTGTCAGTATATTCGCTCCACTGAGAGGAATAGTCATCGTCATCCTCATCGAACAAATTGTTCCAAACCATGATTGGTATACTGCTCGAAACTAAGTGGCATGTCTCAATATGAGAGACATCACCCTGGTTTGGGTCAATGTCGGACTCGGGTTCCTCAAACCAACCTTTTGGGTGCGAGGTTGTTTGACCATCATTGTGAGGATAAGAGTCTTCATCATCGTCATCATAGAACCATTCATGTCTATGACTCATATCTTCCATTAGTTCATCAGCTGGGTCATCTGGATAGAATGAAGGGCTTCCCCAAGTGGGTTGGTCTTCACAAAAAAATCATAGTGAATCCAGTTGATGGTCTGAATAGGATGGTGAGACATACTCTGCTTCAGATCCGATGGAATGGTCTTGATGACTAGAGTCTTCATTATCTTGTGATGTCACTTGTAACCAGATTGTAACCAAATAGATGAGCTCTTGGAGCCTCCTACCTTGTTCAACATCTTTATCATGAAGTTGTTGTACTTGAGCAGCAATGCTTTCGAGACCCATTGATTCTGCCATACACATATGATGGGAATCTGCTGTATCAAACTGATGTTTCTAGACGAATCCTTGTTCAACAGTTTGAAGCATACTTCTATTGCGGTTTGCAATCTCCATTGCTATTTGGAGTTGACACTCCTACTTATCTAATAGATCCTGGAGTGGATCAATGGGTTCTTGGAGATGAGGGGTTAAGGAGGTGAGTGCGTGAATACTTTCCCCAACTAACTCCACTACCTTAATCATTTCTTGATCCCGTGATAGAACGGAAGTCGAGGGCTGGCTAGCAGTCTCCGTTGTTGGAATTTCATTATACGACGATAGTGGAGGTGAGTATAACTCAACTAGCTGTAGAGAACGACCTTCAATTATTTTCCAGTAGTTAGAAATACGGAAAAAATTGGGAGGACAGGTGGACAAGATGACTTGTCTCGCCAAAGCAAGATCCATGGCTGAAAAGGGTATAAGAAAAAGAAAACGGTATTCAGTATATATGAACAAGTATGTTTAAAATAAAAGAAAGACTATTCATATATATACATGCTTAAAAGTGACTGAACAAGATCTTTTAGGCGTGTAAACATGGACAACTACGTCCCCGATAACGACGCCAAAAAGTTGTTCGGCCTCAAAAGTGAGTCAGAACTTTGAATTTATTAACCCAAATCCTTCGAGGACGCCCACAATTTTATTATGAGGTCGAAGTAGATATACGGGGTCGAACACAAGGACGTGGTGACGTTTAGGACACCACAAATTTCATTCTTTGGTCAGATAAGCCAAAATGATAGTCAATGAAAATATGTGCTAGAACTAGTCGAGCGGGTTGTCACGAAATAAAACAAAACAAAACAAAGGAAACAAAACAAAACAAAACAGAGTCTGTGAGATTCTACTAATCAGAAAGAAGGAGTTCCTGGCTATGTAACCATAAGCTGGGCAGTCTATGCACCCGTTCTCGGGCGTAGACAACACTCGAACACCTGACCAAGCATCATGCAACCAAACATAGTACATACTATCGTGGCTGTTCCTGTGGGTTGTCCCACTCACTCTCACGAAGTGTGACTAAAACCCATCTATGATTGTGCCATCAAACCTCTCTCAAGGATGACACATCTACATCCCAACATATTCTAGAGGTCCTCTCGGATCTAGAATGTGCTGAGATGTTAGGAATAGACAACCATAGGACCATCCTCCTCTCAGACTCTGGTCCAAACTATCTTCTCATGTCTATCCCTACACAGATCTCACGATAAAGGTAGAAATAGCAGTTCAAACTAGAAAGAGATCAACCAAACTAGAAATCACAACTAGAGAGAGAGGATAGAACAAGAAAACATACTAGATCTGAATTAAATCTACTTGCTTACGACAAAAGTATATAAACATGCCCAAAACGGGTTACATAGCCAAGAAGGAGCTCAACTAGCCATGGACAAGCATAGTTGGCATCGAGCAAAGATGGAAGAACATCGTTGTACAAGAAACCAAGGAACACAATAGAAGAAAGGGGAAGAAGATAAGATTTAGCCTGTGGAGGAGAGGTGGCTCTCGCTCCTTTGCCTCCGTATAGGCTGGATCTCATCTTTTAGTCCTCCTCCATGATCATGTCTGGACTCCTTGGTCCTCTCTCTCTCTAGATCTACCCCAACAGTGGCTTAGTGGATGAACAGAGGTGGAGGATGATTTAGATCTGGGTTTCCACCACAGATCTGGGTGGAAATAGGCAGATGGATGGAGAGAGAATGGAAGCCTACTATAGAGGGCAGTTTGGAGTGAGCACCACAGTCTTCTCAGACCTTCATGCTCTCCTGCAGGACTCCAGGTCAAGGTCCTCCTTGGGCTGGACACAAACTCACAACTTTTAGGTATGGACTTGATCCCCCCTTGATCAGATCTAGGTCTTGGGCATTTATAGAGTTGGGTGTATAGGGAGTCTGTGACCCCGAGCAGTGGTCGCAGTCCCCTTGCTCTTGACCTAATCACGATAATGGAAACCGCGAATGCGATTTGGGTAGGAAGAAACCACAACCACAGTTAGGGGGGCGTGGAGGTCGCAGTGCAAGGCAGTAGTGGGGTCGCGGTTATCAATTGGAGGAGAGGTCATGGTTGCATGGTGTGATGCTATCAGAGGTAGTGAGGCAATTCCACGAGCAGGAGGAGACTGCCACAATGCTATGAGACCTCTTTAGGTTACCCTGAACCAAAAAAACTGATATACACCCTTCCAAAGGGGTCCCTTTCCCAGGATGGGAGGAAAACTATCTCTAAGGTCATAAAAGCTCTTACGTCTAGGGTTTACATCCACACAAGCCTACTTAACCCTAGCAAGCCGTTAAGGCATGAGCAGATCACTTACTGTACCATGCTAGGTCATACTTGTCCTCTTTCCTCAATGTTGGATCAAGATCATACCTTTCTTTATCATCAACCTAGCTGTGAGGGGTTCATCAAACACACCTTTAACTTCAGGGGCTCCTCTTTTCCTCTATTCATGGGGATTACTATGCTCGCTTCTATAGGAACTCAACTTCTCATCATGAGCCTTAGGTACACCACTTCCCCTCTTAGGCCTAGGAACCCTAGGTTCACTGCATGCTCTGTCTCTTAACTAAGAACCAAGCACGCAAAAGGCATGACATGCACTTCTTGTCATCCTTCAACTCGAACACACTTAGGGTTGGGTCCTCCTTAAGGACAACCAACAAGGTACAAGGCCTCAGAACCTACTACTAATCTTTTCTAGGTCTAAGGAACTCTTCTTCCCACCTCAGAAGGTAAACACCTATACCGTAGGCACATAGGCACCAGATGCTTCATCCTCTATCTTTAGGGTTTGGTCCCTCCAAGATATCATCAATCTTTCAGGGATCAAACATGAGGCAACCACTATTATCCATTATTCCTCATATCCCAGGGTTTTAGGCTTCCTACCTCCTTGCTGGGTTTCCTGCTCCCTCTAGAGCTAACCCCACATACAACCTCATCATTAGATGTCCTTTCTTCATGAAGGATCAACCTCAAAAGCATGCTCCACTTGGGTGAAGCCTGGGTTCGAACTTATGGTTGCTCAAGATCATCCAGGGTTTCATCCTACTGTCAGCATTATGACGTGCCCTAGGTGCCATCTATGCCTTACTTGCACAAGCCCATAGGGTTTCTATGGTCCTTCACTAACATCATCATCTAAGGAGCTATCCTTTACCCTAACATGCACGACCCTTCCCAGGGTTGGGTTGCCAAAGGTACTAGGTCACCCCTGGATCCTATGGCATCCCAAAGGCATGTCCTTTCAAACACCTAGTCCAACTCATCTCTCTCTAACCTTCACTTAGGGTTAGGGTTAGCATCATCCTCCGAGGATGTGCCAGGTCTCTACTTGAAATGGAGGTCTTTATCTCCAAGACTAACTTATCCTCCTGTCACGAAGGTCTAACCTTAGGTCCCTTCTGAGGACATGACATCTTATGTCATACGACCTAAGCATGTATCTATTATTTATTTTGCGCTTACTCTATTAAGCTTATGTCCATGACATCTTATTTACATGCCTTTCATTAATTTCATGGATGATTCCTTAAACCTTATTAACCTTACCCATACCTCAAGAGGGTGAGGAGAAGAAGGAAAACCCTAATCCTTTGTGTCCTTATTAGAATTTTGTGATGAGAAGAGATGAATAAGATGAGAAGTCCTAAAGGTATCTTATTTTGATTCATACCCTAAGACTTTGGCCAGGCGGTCACACGGGTCCGGGAGTCCTCGTATTCCGACTAGCGGTGCGGAGGAAAATCTTGCCAGCCCTCGGTCGTGATCCCTTTCTAGACACCTCCGCCTTTCAGATACTCCTCTAATAACTCCCTTGGGTTCTATGGAGTTTGTAAAATTTAATGATTATTAATGGTTAACTGAGGCACCTAAGCTCTGATACCAAATGTTACGACCTCACCTTTCAGTAACCCCCAATTAAGGGAGACCAAGAGGTTGAAGCCGCACCCATTAATCCCGGATCAAAGGTTCGGCATATAACCATAAACAATTATTAAATTCTAACAGACTATACTGAAAATGGTAATAAAATTTTTTCTTTGCATACCTTGAAAAGTTGAGAACAAACTAACTTCTAACCTCAGCTGAACTATTCTATCTAATTTCTCCTTGTTCTTTAATTCTTGAATTCACAAAGTGTCGCTTTACTATTTGTACTTTTCATTGTACCTAAAACGCCGACAAACAAAACGTCGGTCAGCCGAAGCTGGTATGTGGAGGAAACAAATAATGTTCAACTATGTTAACAATATAATCATTCAATTAATCATTTAACAATCAAGATTACATTTTAAACCATATAACTCAATCCATACATATTCTCAAACTCTAGGCTGTCCCTGCAGTGGACATGGTTATCACCTCTCTTTTAGGTAATAGAGTCGCATGGCACTATCCGAAGATAGCCCAATATCTAACTCATTATGACTTGATGGTCCTACCTCCATGGTAGCCATGTACTAAGTCAACTGTAGACCTGATGGACCTACCCAATAGGTAGCCATGTACTAGGTCATCCATAGACCTGATGGACCTACCCAATAGGTAGCCATGTACTAGGCCTTTCTCTAACCTGATGGACCTACCCATAGGCAGCCATGTACTAGGTTAGCTATTATGCCACAGAGAGAACCAGGATCTGAGTTTATAGGCATATACATTAAGTGATAGTCATAGTCACTTTATATTTGCAATATGAACATCCAAGCAGTTTAGTTGCATTCAATGCGATTAAACGTCCGAAAAACCATCAGGAAACATAAGCGGTTATTCATAAGTAACCACATACCTGATTTGATGATTTCTCAAGCTAATATCAATTCCAACCATGAAGGCAATCCAAGCAAGTAGCTCAACCATACAATCAAGAATCCTGAAAATCACATGTACTTGATTTACTACACACTTAATCAATATTATTTCTATTCGACTTGAAATTGTTTCCTATGGTTTCCTTATCCGTTTTAGGGTTTCTTTTGCAATTAGGGTTTCACTTCATCTCTTATTATTCTAAACCCTAATTTTATATCATTACTCATAAACCCTAATTATCTCATCTATTCTTCAACATTAAGGTTATCTTAACAACATATAACCCTATTCTCAGATTTAAAGGCACCATTAACCATCACTTAATTTCATTAAGCCTCTTTTATATCAAAGCTACCATTTTTATCCTTTTAATCCATAACAAGATCATTATATGCATTTATCATCAATTCACAGTTCATTATGGTCTAATTCACAATTGAACTTTATATATCATTAAAACCACCTTTTATTCACTAGAAAACCCTAATTACTATATTTAGGGTATTTATCTAGAATTAAGGACTTTAATGCTCGAAATAGCTTAGAGTAATCATTTCACAACTTTAATCATGAATTTGAACAATTAAGGCCATTAAGAGTCATAATTACTGAGATTAGGGTTTTCAAGGGCCATGAAAGCATATCTAGGTTTCCTTTTATCTTAACATGTATTGCATATAGTTTTAGAACAAGTAGCTTAATTAGACTCTGATTATATTTTATTTGGATTCTACTCATTTTTCCGATCAATTTCATATATACTTTTGCTATCATCAGAGCTACCATTAATTAACTACAATTATTGCAAGATTAACATGCTTGGACCAATCATAAAATGCCACGTCAAAAAAATACCTTTTCTTTTACTTGGGCTGGCTAGATCAGCGAAAAGGACGCTCTTGCCCCCCACGTTAGTACTTTCCCTCCAGGGTTATCCAGGTCTTTTGCCTCTTACCCTCCTTCTTCCTCGCGGCGTGCAAGACTTCCGCAGGTCTGCGCAGAGTCGCGATGAGATGCCCCAACTGGCCAAGCTGCTGGGCGCCGCCACTTTAGCACCTCCAACCCTCGTCCTCATCCTCGAATCGAGTCACTCCCTTCTCCGATGGCAAGGGAAGAGAGAGAGAGAGAGAGAGCCCTGTTGCCTCCCGCCACCATCCTCCTCGCAATGAGGAAACCTACACGGAAGCGAGCGGAGCCCACTCGAGGCGTACGCCCGTGCCACCCCGACAATCACTTCCCCGTTTTCCTTTCACCCTCGGACCAGAGCGGTCTCCCCGAAGGAGATATGCCAGGGTGCGACCCCTTGCTGTGTGTGAACCCCTTCCGGTAATGCGGTACCAGGTTCACACCTCCACCGCCTACTGTTGTCCTGGCCTCCTTCCACGCACACACAGCCGCCTCGGCCAAGTTGTAGGTCCACCTAAGTTCATCCAACAGACCCGGCCATCTGCTGCCGTGGTATCTTCCGGCCTGATGGTCTGCATATCTCTTGCTGCCGAAGGTAAACGATGTTCCATGACCAGAGAGGAGGGAAATGCTGATAGCCTGCCCATGCACCAGGCCCGACTGGCCGAGGTGTTCGTGGTGCAGGTAGACCCTTTCTCCACTTTGGTTCTTGCCCGACTCTTCGTGCACAGGAGGCGGAACGGCGATGGTGTCGGGGTCTGCGTTCCTTTTTCCAAAGCGGCACACCAGGCCTCCTTCACGTAGGTAACAGAAGGACAAGAGGGAAGGAGAAGGATGGCTCCACATCGAAGGAAATCCTAGGTTTTTCTGTATATATATACACGATGTGGGGAATACCAACTAGTACCACGATTCACGAGTATGGGAAAGGTTACTTGATAACCGCTTCTTCTCCCAAGTTCTCATAATTTTCCAAAAGCAAAACACTTGCACCATATATAATTATCTTTCCCGAAACAATATTCCTTTTTACTCCACTAAAAACGTGAAAGACATGTTTTAGAAAGATATTGAGTATATTCCCTTATTTCCTCCTTACTTCAAAAATTGTTGGCTTTTATTACAAGGATACACCACGTAGTATTTCAATTTGGAAACACTAAAAAGTCATTACATAATACCATTAGTATATGGCACGTTATTCCCATATTAAAACTTTTATTATTTGTATTTTCTCCTCCTTATCCTATTATCTTTACAACTCGGACTCCTTGGAACACAAGAAATCCTAAGGATCTGAAATCTCTCATTTTTCTTTATGTTATTTATTCATCTTATTAATCGATTTTTCTTTTGCAAGGATTTCTCATTATCTTTCATCTCCTTTTTTCCTCTTTTCATATTTCTTTTATTAGAAATCATATGTAAACAAATTTTACTCAATTGTGGCCATTAATGCCCCTTTCTAGATATTTCTAAGTATTTCTCATGAATACTTTGCTTAATATCCACTATCTTTTATCTTTTTTTTCTTCTTCTATTATTTGGACTTTTACTCTTTTCTTCTCTTTCATATCCATTAATGGGTTTATATAATAATAGGAACCACGAGATTCCTAATGTAAGGGAGATTTGTAAAGAAATCCCTTATTTGAAGCAAAGCGTACAACCTTTTCCGTTAGGTCCAAAATCTCAAAATCATTATATTTCAACTATGAAAACACGTGCAAAATTGGGGTTGTAACAGTAAGTCCTTAGAAGAAGGCAGAAGACTCTTTGCAAAGTGGGTAAGTCCTTGCTAAGGTTGAAGATGCTTTGTAATGGATAGGTAAGTCCTTTGGTGGGTCTAGTGTTGTAACTCTTACAAGTGAAAATATATAGGAAAGCACTTGCAAAGTTCTAGAGGTTGATCTCTCTAGGTAGTGGATTGACTCTCTCCTAGTTTGGAGAGTGGAACCACTCTAAACCACCTTGTCCAAGAGCTTGTTTCATTTTTTCTCATCCTTGCTATGCTTGTCAGTTAGGACTTCAAATTGCACTTAAGCTATTGGTTTGATTGATATAATTTTAAGGTCTAACTTATCTTCTGAGAATTTTTAAGCTCTATTCACCCCCCTCTAGAGCCCTAGATCCAACAATACCAATATATAAAGATTTGAAAATTTTACACCCGTTCAATCATACCTTTTGAGTATGTTTAGGATGGATCTTTTATTCTTCAAATTTTTAGTAAAAGGATGATTTCACTCTTTTATATGTGATCGACACTCCTTGGTGTATGTAATTTGTCAAAAGAATGTATCTACATTATCAGGTGTCCCTTGGACTTAGTTATCTTCATTAGTTTGATCATTTTGAATTTAAGTCCATGATAACTAATGCTTCAAACCTCCCAAAGGAGATTTTCATGCTCCATTGGTTCTAGATGTCATGCTTATTGAGATTAATCATGTCATGTAGTGAGCATTAAAGAAAAAAAATCTACACCCAGTTGTGTTAAGGCGCCGGGTGTTAGACAAAATCCCGTGGTCTCTATCCTCAAAACTAAATCATAAAAGAAATTCACTACAAGCATATGGCCAAGTCCGGGTTCCCTTTGGGTTTCACAATTAATATATATTCAGTTAATCATTTGACATTGTGGGCATTGATTCTCATAGCCTTGATATGGGAAATTGAATTGTGTATTAGTGGGAGTTTCATAGAGAAGGTTCCCCATTTGTGGTCCCCGGGCTAGATCATCATGGAAGATGGTGAGACATGAATAGTGTCACAAGCAATGAAAATATCCTTATACTCTAGTCCACACGTCTTTGTTGTGCCCCATGAGTAGGGTTGCTATCATGTCTAAACATGAAAGTTCATGTAGAGAGTGGCCCCTAAATTTGTTTCTTAGATGTCCTGACTTTATAGGTCTATTCCAATTTGCCATTGGGGTGCTTAGTTTAAGAAGACCAAGAAGAGGACACTTGTTGATTTTGATATGTGATATCATGATACAATTTTAGCTATAGATGATTTCATTGATTGAGTGATTTTCTACAAGCAAGATTAGGTTTTCAAGCCATTTGGGCCAAAAGATAACGAACATTCTCCTTCTATTCATGGCCCTATGTTTCCACTTTTACCATTTTTCTTTTGATTACATGGGGGGATGCATCCATGTACTTAAGTAGATTAAGTGGATTTTTATGATTGATTGTGATTTGTTTTCCTTTTTTCAATTTGACATTTATTTTTATCACTTTTATTTTAAGATTTTTTATTTTGATTATTGTAAGAAAAATAAGTTAAGATAGATTCTTCACAATCTATGGATGCTTTGGGGGTCATGACAAGTATGTGTATTAGTACTCTTCGGAAAAGCTCTAGCTTATGTGGAGACTCAATCAACTCTACAAATTCATCTATTGGTGTGTTCCTACCATGCTAGTTTGAGTAGGGATTCATTAATTTCTATGAATGTACCTGGATCTTCAGTGACGTGACTTCTATAAGGGCGTCCACTAATACCAAACCACATCAATTAGGTCTTGAATGTTGTGGAGACTCAATCAACTCTGCAAATGCATCTGTTGGTGTGTTCCTACCATGGTCTAGTTTGAGCAGGGATTCAATAATTTATATGACTATACCTGGATCTTCAGTGACGCGACTTCTATAAGGGCGTCCACTAATACCATACCACATCAATCAGGTCTTGAATGTTGTGCCTAAGGGGTAGATATGTGTCTATTTTGTGCCCCTTATTACTATGGAAATAATAGAGAGTACTGGAATTCTAGCTATTCGGCAAGAGATTAAGAAAGCTTGCTTGTGATGAGAAACTCAATAAGGTTCTTAATAAAATGGACGAATTCCACTGAGAGAGATCCTTAACAGTTTGAACCTTCTCTTTGGTTTCTGCATTGGCGTCTCCTTATTGACATCAATGGGAGTAGTAGTTGCTTCTAATAATGTTTCTACTTTCATCATGAAATATAAAAATCATTGTGATCTTCTATTGGTGACCTCTGAAGGTTTCAATTTCTTCTATGTTTATCTCTAGATCTCGCAATATTTGCATGATTTCGCTCATATGGTAATCAACAACTTATCATATCTCTTGATAAACAATGGCTTCAATGTCGTGACTAAGTGTGGATGAGGTGGTTACACGTAAGGTCTGGGAACTAGATTATACACATCATGAGACTAACTGCTTAACACCTCTTGTATTGTGCTAGAACTGTAGTCTTCTGACCCTTTGTAGCTTTTGTCCTTCTACCTTGATAAAAAAACAACTTCTAATTGGTTACTGGATTCTTCTATCAAATCATATGCTCAACCATTCTATGGAGTGACAGTGTGTGTCGTACATGTCTCCTGCTAAAATTCTCAAATGTAACTTCTTGTGCTTGTATAAACTTGGTGGGAGTCATCCAAAATTGTGTAGTCATTCACCCTACAAGTTGTATGTCAATGATATGGGCGTGATATGCAAATGGGAATACATGTATCTGGGGATTTGGCTGACCCCTGCTAGCTTTGACTTTCAACTTGTCACTAAACCCAAGTGCCTGTCCGACATGTAGTTCCTCCACCCATCATGATTGCTGGATGGATCCTATTTTGAGTAGAGTCCTCAGTTCATCATGAGAGTCCTCAACCAGTGTCTTCATACCTCACCAGTGTCAGACTTTTTGTTGGTTCTTGTCATCTCAAGAAGCTATTTCTAAAACTATCAATAATTGTTATCTTCCTAACACTTTTGTGATGTCATCCTCCATGTTAAAGTTTGAACGATTGGTTATTAGGCTCGGGATACCAATTGGGAATCTTCCCCTTGCATAGAAAGGATTTGAAAATGGAAGAAACATTGTTGTAAAAAAAACCCTTCCTTGTATTAGGAAAGAGGCTTCAATATATGACATTCATGTTTTTTGTGTTCCCAACATTTTGATAGGTTTTATAGAAATTGCACCTTGCATGGAAGAGGGTGCCTGGAATCATGGTAGAGAAAGGTAACTAGCCCCTTGAAAGAGAGGGGGGGGGAGATCATATCAAAACATGTAAGTTCACCTTTTTGTGGAAAGGGATTGTTCATGTTTCAATGTAGATTGTTAGATCCAATGATATGAAGGGAGGGACTTGCTCCTAGACGAAGTTATATGGAAGGATTTTTTTTAATCTTATCATGAGATACATACAATATCATGGTGATAAACAATATGGATTGTGGTTGTTGGTTTTAGATAAGAAGTTAGGATGGCATCCACAGACAAGGTAACCCACTCAGGGTCAAAGATTGTGGTGGGATGTGGGTGCCTGATATTCCTCTCTCCTTAAGGGATATCTTATGAGGGTAACACTCACAAGAAAAAGGGACATCCCAAGACAAGGCGACCCTCTCAAGGCCAGAAACTATGGATGGATATGGATGTGTGATATTCCTCTCTCCTCGTGGGAGATCTTGTAAGAGAAATGTTCACAAGGAGAAGGGATACCAGGGATAGGTGACCCACTTAGGGCCATTGAATATGGCTGGATATAGGTTTGTGAGATTCCTCTCTAGTCAAGGGAAATTTCATGAGAGAAATATTCACAAGTAAAAGGATAATCAGGTACAAGGTGACCTCCTCATAGCTTGATACTGTGTCAGGATATGGGTGTGTGAGATTCATCTCTCCTTAGAGGAGATTTTATGAGAGAAATACTCACGAGAACAAGAAAATCCAGGGACAATTTCAAGGCCAGAGACTGATTCCTCTCTCCTCAGGAGATATTCAATGAGATAAATGCTCATAAGAGAAAGGATATCGAGGGATAAGGTGACCCTATTGGGGCCAAACACTTTGGTTGGATATGTGTGTGTGATACTCCTATCTCCTTAGGGGAGATTTTATGAGAGAAATACTCACATGGAAAAGGATATTCATGGATAAGGTGACTTAACCAGGGTCAAAGAATGTGCCTAGATATGGGCGTCTGAGATTCCTCTCTCCTTAGGGGAGATCTTATGAGAGAATACTCAGAGGGAAAAGGGTATCTAGTGACAAGGCGAACCTCTCAAGTCCAGAGACTATGATTGGATATGGGTGTGTAAGATTCCTTTCTAGGTATGATAGATTTCATGAGAAGAATACTAGCAAAAAAATGAATATCCAGGGATAAGGCACCCCCTTAAGGCCATATATGGGTGTGTGATATTCCTCTCTCCTCAGGGGAGATATTATGAGAGAAATACTCACAAAAGAAAGGATATATAGGGATAAGGTGATCCTCTTAGGCCCCGTTTGATTTGTGGGATGTTAGGTAGGATAGGAATTTCATCCTATTTATATATGAAATACCACATTTGGTTAGAATAAAGTAATATCATGATTGAATATGGATGTCATCATAGTCCCGACTCATTAGGAATTTTATGTTCCACCTAAGCCCAAAGTATTTGTAAGGTACAAAAAGTCTTGCTACCCTGATACCCAATTGCGACTCCCATCTGCTCCCCTCTTGTACGACTCATACATGATGCATTAAAGCCTTCCACCTTTGTGTCCTTGTTGTATTCTTAGTCTCAAAAAGTTCCACCCAGTTCTTCTCCCCTCTGTGGATCTATTTAATCACATAGGTTCCAACCCATTCTTCTCCTTGTTGTGAGCTCTACAGTCTGTACAAATGCCTGAAGGCATGAAATCTTCCTCTTTATATTTTGAACTTTTTCAGTCACTACTTAGTCATGCACGATCTTTTCTAGAAGCAACCCAACACAGAAAGAAACATTGCAATCATATTATGTTTCTCTTCCATCATGTGTGAGATAAATTTAGGGTTGACAAATTCATTTTGATTAAGTGAAAGACAATCCAATCTGTAGTTTGGCAATCTACATATTCTACTCCTCTTCAGTTAACATGAAGTGGCCCACCTCAAGATTCACATCCTATAGGGTGCCAATTTATCTCTAATTGCATCAAGACATAGGAAGGGAAAACCAAACTCCCATCCTCTGCATATACCTTCTGATATTTTCCATTTCTACCCTATTTAAATCCTTTTCGGTGAGCCAAATGGGGCCTTAGGGTCAAAGACTGTGGCTGTATATAGGTGTGTGAGATTCCTCTCTTCTCAGGGGAAGTTTTATGAGATAAATACTTACAAGGGAAAGGGGTATCCAGGGAAAAGGTGACTCTCTCAGGGCCAAAGACTATCATTGGATATCAGTATGTGAGATTCCTATTTCCTCAAGGGAGATTTATGAGAGAAATACTCATATGGAAAAGGGTATCTAGGGACAAGGTGACCTACTCAGGGTTAAAGAACATGTTAGGATATGGGCGTGTGAGATTCTTCTCTCCTCATAGGAAAATTTATGAGAGAAATACTCATAAAGAAAAGGATATATCGGAACAAGGTTACCTCCTTGGTGTAGATACTATGACTACATATGGGTATGTGATATTCCTCTCTCCACATGGGAGATTATATGAGAGAAATACTCATAAGGAAAAGGATATCTATGGACAAGTAGACCCTTTTGAGGCCAAATTGTGGTTGGATATGGGTGTGTGATATTCCTCTCTTCTTAGGGGACATAGTATCAGAGAAATATTCACAATGGAAAGGATATCCATGGTTACAATGAACCTCTTGGGGCTAGAGAATGTGGTTGGATATTGGATTTGTGTGAGATTCCTCTATCCTAAGGGGATATTTTTTGAGAAAAATACTCATAGGGAAAAGGATATCTGGGGACAAGGTGAACCAGTCTAGGCCACAAAATGTGGATGGATATGGGTGTGTGATATTTCTCTCTCCTCAAGAGATATCTTATAAGAGAAATAGTCATATGGAAAGGGATTTCTAGGGACAAGGTGACCCTCTTGGGGCCAAAAACTATGGCTGGATATGGGTGTTTGAGATTCCTATCTCATTATAGGAGACTTTATGATATGAACACCCACAAGGGAAAGGATATCCAGAGACAAGGTGACCCCCCTCAGGGCCATTGAATAAGTGGATATGGGTGTAAGAGATTCTTCTCTCCTCAGGGGAGATCTTATGAGAAAAATACTCACAAGGAAAAGATACCAAGGTACAAGGTGACCTTCTCAGGATAGAGACCATGATTGGATATAGGTGTGTGAGATTCCTCTCCCCTCATGGGAGATTTTATGAGAGAAACACTCATAAGGGAAAGGGATATCAAAGGACAAGGTGAACCTCAGCAGGCCAGAGACTGTGGTTGGATATGGGTATGTAAGATTCCTCTATCCCCAAGGGAGATTTTATGAGAGAAATGCTCACATTAAAAAGGGATTTTGTAGGCACAAGGTGACCTTTAAGGGGCCAGAGACTGTGGTTGGATACATGTGTGTGATATTCCTCTCTCCTCTTTGGATATCTTATGAGGGGAACACTCACAAGGAAAAAAAATATCTAGGGAAATTGTGACCCTTTTAGGGAAGAGACTATGACTGGATACATCTGTGTGAGATTCTTCTCTCCTCAGTGGATATCATATGAGGGAAACACCACAAAGAAAAGAGATGTTTAGGTACAAGGTGACCTTTTCAGGACCAGAGACCATGGTTTTATACGGGTGTGTGAGATTCCTTCCCCTCATGGGAGATTTTATGAGAGAAACACCACAAGGTAAATGGTTGTGTTGGTCTAGTTTTCAGTCATTATCTGGGACAATTTAAAAGTATGTATAATTGGGGTAATGAAACAATTTTAGGTCTTAAACTAGGATTGTATAGATATGAAAGTGAAATCAAGGTAATAGCTCAATTTCAGGTCATGGTCTGAGACATTTAGATACGAACATGTAAGCATCGTAATGGCCCAATTTTATGTCATGGTCTGAGACCATATCGATGTGAAAGTGAAAGCACGGTAATGGCCATATTTTAGGTCATGGTTTGGGATCATATATGAAAGTGAAAGTATAGGTAATGGCCCAATTTTAGGTCAAGGTATAGGACCATGGGTTAAGGTAGGAAAATATGGGCAAACCATGTGCTACTAGTGACATCTTAGTCAAGTTAGAAAATCCTTTGAATGAAATGGAGACCGTATGATCGGGGCATGTGTCAATATTCTAGTCATGAATTGGAAGTCATATCCAAGATTGAGGAGCAATTAGTGTGATGATGCAATGGTGAAGCTTTGTCTTGAAATGATCAAGCTGAGTTGAAGGACCTTCAAGTAAATAGATATTGTGTAAACATGAGCATGTGTATATCAAGGCTCAAGAAAATGATGCAAAACGGATGTCATTTGATCAAGGATAAATGTTTAGAAACTTAGTCCTAAAAAAATGAAGTATTTTAGATAACTTTTCCAAAAAGGAAGGATCTTTGGATCATGCCTGATCATCAATGAAGATTAAAGAGCATCTAGAGAATTTGAACAACCTTTTGGAATTTGCTTGGCAGATATCAAAGGTTTCAGGTATGAGTGGTGACTCATGAGAAGGGACCACAATCAGGTAGCCTTTTTGCTTGGATCAAGTCGGAAGACCTCTATGAAGGTTGTCAAAGTTTGAAAAGATTTTAATTTTATCTGTATAATTTTGAAATCATTCTTCACTTTGTTGAGTTTTGAAAGAACAGCTCAACTTTTGTTGATTTTTTGAGAAGAATTTTCTTTTTTCAAAATGTTGTTCCTTTCATTTAAATAAGATAATTCTATTTTTCATAAAGTCTTTTGATTCTTTTGAAAAGATAGTTCTTCTCTTTGACAATATTTTTGATTTTTCAGAAAGATTTTGTTTCCCTAAAAATAATTTATTCTTTCTAATTTTGAAAAGATTTTTCTCTTTCGATTATTTTATAGATTTTTCATTTTTTATGTTTGAATTATTTTCCCGTTGAATAGATTTTTCTTTTTTTTTCTTGGAATTCATTTTTAGATTTTTTTTCTAATCCTTTTATTAAAAGACGTTCCCTTTCTTCTTAGCAGATAATTTTTAGAAAAGATGTTATAACTTTCAGAAAAAAGTTAAGTTTTTTTGAAAAGAATCTTCTTTTGAATAAGTATTCAATTTTTTTCTAACTTCGTTAGGATTTTGAAAAAATTGTTCAACTTTGTTGAGTTTTGAAAATAATTTTACTTTAAAAGAGATTGTTTACTTGAGATTATTAATTGAAGATTATTGGGTGAGAGAGATCATTTTAGATTGTTGGATATCATTAAAATATTTTCAAGTTTTAAAATATTGTGGATCAAAATGTTTTGATGATTGAGATCATTTGAAGTCATTTTGGATCGTTTTTCATCATGTGTGATAATTGGTATGATTAGATAGTTGATTTGAGATTATTATTTTGATAAAATTGTTTATTTGAGATTATTGTCTTGATAAGATTGTCTTAAACACGAGGATGCTTGAAAGTGACAAAAAACCTATGCGATAATATTACAATCTTAAAATGTAAGCCCTTTAACAATCTGAGAGTAAGAAAATCATGCATCAATCTTGAAAAAATGTGAAACAATCAATCATACGATGCATATGTATATGATAAAAATTTCACATTTTAGCCCATAAGTTTAGATGTGATTTACGTACACACCCAAGCATGATCAATATAGGAGGGGTTGATTCTTATGATCTCTATGACTTGATGGAACTCATCGTGGGGTTACCAATGTTCTTTGTATTTGAGTACTACTCCCAATATACCTTGTGACCTCAAAGACTGTAATTAATTGTGGAGCTAGGAGAGGGAAGGGGTGTCCTCAAGGCATTCCATTGTCCAACTTAACCCTATGTTGGTACCTTTACTAGAACCCCCACATCACTATTAAGGATTTGATGTGAATATTGGAACCCATTCCATGAAGCATGGGTTCATAGGTGTGTATATGCGAGTGTAGGCTTTTTTTATATTTTCTGAAGCAAATCTACAATAATAAAACATGAAATATAAATGAGAAACATATTAGAAAAAAATCATGCAATTATTAAGAAAGAGAATACCTTGCTCACCATGGAGAACTCTTTCATTCTTTTCTCTCTACCTTTATTATATTTCTTATAAAACATAATTAAAAAAAATGAAGTGGGAGAGGGAAAAAGGAAAAAAGAAGGAAGTGGAGGGTAGCCCAAAAAACAATAATTGTTAGAAAACATGGAAACTATCATACTTGCAGAAAAAGCAAGAGATAAATCAAGTGACAAGAGAAGCAAAATGACGAAAAACACTCTTATTTTTAACTGGGGGACAAAGGAAATTTGTCAACTTCACTAAGTTACAAGAAAATAGTAGAAGTTGATGAAACAAAACTCTCTTTTGGTGGAATAGATTAATTCACGACGATTTATTATTATTTATTTGTTTTTACTACTAATCTCTTTGATTCACACATGACATTTTCTGGAAAAATATAGATTTTGGCAAAAAAGAAAGAGACAAATAAATTGAAACCTTGATTAGTTGATAGATGTCAAAAAAGGAAATCACAACTTGGAATGTCTGATTATCCACAATGGAGTCGCCATACTATTGTACCTAGCCTTAAAAATCCACTTGGTGAGGGTCATTTTAACGGTTACATAAAACATAAAATAAGCAAACTAAATACAAAAAATAGATATAGCTTTCAAAGTCACCACCTACGTTTTTTTTATAAAATTATGAAAAATAGAGGTCTGTGTTTTAAATTAATATGAAAATACAAAAGACCTGATCTTGAATCCACCCAAGGGTGGACAAGAGAGGTATGTATGATTCTAGAGATCAGATTTAGAGATCCTATTAGAAGTGAGGAAGCTGTTAGCACCCAAATCTCACCTGATAACTATTTTTCATCCTTGTTCTTGCATCTCAAGTTAAAAAGACGATGAGTGAGATTACTGTTAAGAAAGTAGAAGAATAATGATAAAAAACATTGTATGTTGGTGGACCTTTGAGGCTAGAGATGGATGTGGCTTTCTCATTATTGATCTGAAGGTCCTTACTTTTACATGTGTTGTGGTTAGAGTTTCCTCATGACCTCCTATGGTGGATATCCATCATTGATGGTACCGATGTGCATGAATAGAGAGAGACATAGAGATACATTCGAGTAAGATCTAGATCTTTGAGAATAGTTTGCAAATATCAACAATTATGTATATAGTAGAGGAAAGAACAATTATTGTTGAGAAACCTATGAGTCAATAGAGCAGCTGGTTCTAGAAGAAGGATCCTTTAATCACTTGCAATAGAAAGTAAAAGGGGGAGATAGTTACCTCTCTGGATTTAGGATAGACAAAAGGGGCCAACAATTCAGTGGGTTGGGGGGGGTCTACTTATATAATAGAATTAGGGGGGGTGGATTGTGCCAATGTACTACTATGTGTGGCCCATAGGTCGAGGCCACCCACCACGTGGCACATAACAGATGGCTGTGATGTCTCCGGTTGGTCCCAAAAGGATATTGCATGTCTACTAATTTTATGGATAATTTCAGGATTGTTCTAGAGAAAATTGTTGAAACATAAATTTAAAATAAAAGTCAAATAAAATAATGAAGGAGAGAGAAAAAGTACTAAATTTAAGATCATCCTTCATTTTTATCCAAATGATATACATTTTTTGAGAAAAAGGCAACTGAATATCTGTGGTAAAAAAGAGAATATTTTATTCAGGATAATCCAATTGGCAGTTATGAAAAAGACTTATAAAAAGAAGAAATAATGGAAAATTATACTTAAGGATAGATATTATATAATTTTGTGTTGTACCCTTGCTGAGTGGTAGATTGGTAAAATGGATGGTTTAAATGGGTGCAAAATCTGAAAAGATGTTGGAAGAGTTAAAAGGAATAAATGTAGGAGAGTGTTGGAAAATGTGGATACATGTGAAAAAATGGAGTGAACTCCTCCATTACCCAGAGAAATAAGATTTTTCTTGAATTTATGCTAAGTGAGAAAAATGGGTATCAACACTAGTATTATTCAGATACATAATAACTTAATTAGGTAATTGAAAATAATTTGAAATAAGGGAAAAATAACGAATTGAATCAATTGTGATAAGTTAAAACTTAGGATCAAAATTTCAATATGCTATAGACCAACAATCCTATTTACTAATTTTCAGTTAGAAAAACTTCCTCACTGCCATAACCCAACCTAAGATTTCCTATCTATCTTTTATGAAATTTGCTTGAGGTTAAGAAAAATCTTACATTTGGGATGTTGATGACATCTACTTTTCATGTTCATTGTCTATATATATATATTTGTAGGAAAGAAAACATAATCACCATGAACATCTGAAAAATATATAGTAGACACCTTAATCTCTACTTTTTGCACATGATTGCAAAAAAGTAGTTGATATTACCTAGATCACCCTATCAGATGAAAGAAAGAGGGTGCATAGATTGTACAAACCTTGCTTTGACTTTTATATGATACACACTCTAAAAAATATAAGAGCCTTTACCTCACACCCAATCACACCACAAAAGAGTTCACATATTTAGGACACTCAAAATTATTCAACCTATGTAATTATAGGGAGCAAATTTGACATATGAATCCACAAAAATATATATACTTGTCCATATGAACAAGTCAACAAGGTCCTTAAAATATTAATAAACTATTCCCCATTATACAATCAAGTATAAGTTTCTAAAGATTGCTTGAATCCTCAAAATTTGACTCCATGTAATGGAATAATCATATTTTGATGACCAATTTACCGTTGCCTTCATTTAAGTCCCATGTTTCTATTGATACTATTTTAGATTGAAGTGACACTCTCCAATTGCCTCGAATCACAAACCCTAGAAATGAAGAATTAGATTAAAGTCACAATCAAAGACTTAACAATAGAGAATAGATATAAAAATCAATATTTCTTTGCTATACTTAATTTGATTTGATGTAATTAAAATCAAACTAGATTTAATTGTAACAAACAATTACATAATTGAGAAATTAAGAAATAACCCAAGCAAACATCAAAGTCAGTTGTGTTTTTCCCTGAGGAAACTCAACTGCATGGATTGTTGAGGTATTCATAAATACCAACATTGTTACAACCCCAAATTTTGGGTTCATTTCGTGAGAAATGTAATTTCTCATATTAAAGATAATTGAACAAATAGTGAGATAATTTGCTTCAAATAGATGGATTTCGTTTACAATAGCCTTGATGATTGTGTTGTGGGCTTTATTGGCTATTGGGTCCAAATAATAAGGAAATTCAATTAGTAAATGGATAATTGAATTTTTAATAAAAGAAATATGTAGAAACCTCTAGAAGGCAAATCCAAAGAGGATTTCGTGCCTCTTGGGTTCCTTGGGTACCAAGGAGTCCAAGGTTGCAAAAAGAAAGCAATAAGAAAAGAAAAGATTAATTAAATATTTCTTTATTAAGGAATAAATTGAAAATAATGATAAAATATGGAAGATGAGTGGAAAGAGGCATAAATGAGATTTCTTGGGGAAATTTCGTATCCATGAGATTTCTAATGATAAAAGGAATGCCAATGAGGAAAATAAAAGAGAAATGAAGAGAAATCCCCAAAAAGAACTATTTTTAATGAAATAAACAAGATAATGTGAAATAATGCATAATGATGCATCTAGAAGGATAATAAGTATCCAATAACGAGAATTTTGAAATAATAGAGTTCCTTGGGATCCAAGGAGTCCCAATAAAGAGGAAGGAAAGAGAAAATACTAAATTTGCAAAATATGAAGATAATGTGATATATTATTAATGCATTTTGTGTTGTTTTTCAAAAGGTGGTACTTTCTATTAAAAGGAAACATGATTTCGTGACAAATAACTAAAAGGCAAGTTTAAGGAGAATAAGAAAGTGGATTTTCCTATTTTTAAGTATCCATGCAATAAAGAATATTAAAAAGAATAAAGAAGAAAGAGAGAATTTCTTTTTATTGAAGGAATATGACTCTCGGTTGAAGAAGCCTTGTTGTCTTTGTGGGCAAGTATCCTAGGTCATTTCTCTCCTCCTCTATAAAAGGATAAAACCCTGGCTAGAGCCAAAGAAAGTCCCACGCAATCAACCCTCTCTTTTACGTCTTCCTCTTCTTCAGGTCCACGCAAACCCTAGCTTGGGAGAGTGGAGAGACCGGGGAGCAATGAAGAGACAACGGTGGGTTTTGGTGGTAGCCTGGGGTACCACGGAGCCGAGGATCCTCATCGCCATCAAGGTTGTGCCCTAGTATGTGCGCAATGGCAGCCGTCGGCCTGCTGTACCGGCCGCAAAAGCTTAGGCCACGAGCAGGGGATCGGCCACCTTGGCCTACTGTTAGGGGCAACACGTGTGCGCCCAAGAGCGGCGGAGGTAATGGCGTAGCTTCCGGCGAGGTTCACGGTCAGGGAGGGGAGTATAGTCGCGCCTAGGGCAGCTAGGGCCATCGTCGCGTGGCTGGATGAAGGTAGGGGACGAACCTTCGGCCTTTGGACGGAAATACCCTTCAGGGTGTGAAGCGCCGATCGTTTAAGTAAAGGGCAGTCACGTCATTTCGTCATTTTCCAAACAAAGTGTGTTACGTTGCTTGAAAAGGGGCCGGACGTGTCAGCCTGTGATTGGCTCAAGTAAGTGAACTTTTGTGAAATTCATATTTATTTAACCGTAGCTCGGATTAAAACAAGTTATATATGAATTTTGATCCTCAAAACGAGGGGAATTCAATAAAAATATGTTTAGAAGCTAATTCCTCTTGCAATTCGAAAAGTAGTGTAATTTATGAAATTTAATGTATTAATGGTTAAGAAACCCTATTTTGAAATAAATAAAGTGTTTAATAGGGTTTAATGGATCATTAGAGTTGATATTAACCTGTTAAATGTATAAAGGAACATTATGTTCAAAAAGGGAGAACTTTGTACGTGATTAGTCTAATCTAGAGTTTATATGCATAAATATGCTTGAAACGTGAAAAGCACATAAAGTTATCATCTTTAATGATGTCAATAATGAAAAACCCTTAGATTTGATTTAATGTTGTTCAATGGATAATTCAAGCCAATAATAACCTGTTATTGATAAATGTGAAGATGGAATCTAAAAAGATAATCTTTTAATGGAATTGGGTTAATTTAGGGTTTTATGCATGATTATGCACTAATGAGCTTGAAAAACCCTAATTTAGATGAATATGTCTTTTAATTGTTTTAATGGTTCAAATCCATGAATAAATAGGGATATGATGATCCTAAGTCAATTTAGGTATAAAAGACTATTAAAATGAATAGTTGAGCAATTAAGGTTCATATAAATGGAAAAGAGTATTTTAGGGTTTGTTGACCTAAAATGGATAAAGTTTGAGGAATTGATCTAAGAAACCCTAATGAATATTAATGAAACCTTAATGTGGATTAGAAACCATAGAAAGTGAATCCAAGTTAATAAAGTAGATTCTTGATAAAGCGTGTAATAAATAGAGTACATATTAATTTCAGGAACTATGTGATGATTGAATTACTTGCTTGGATCTGTTGATTGGTTTGATGATATATACATGCAGTATGTGTTGAATAAACTAAATGACTCATCAAATCAGGTATGTGGTTACGATTATGAATAACCGCTTTAGGTTTTCCGATGGATTCCCGGATGTTTAATCGCATTGAATGCAACTAAACTGTTTGGATGTTCATATTGCAGTTATAAAGTGACTATGACTATCACATAATGTATATGCCTTCTAGCTCAATCCTTGATCCCCTCTGTGTCGTAATGGCTGACCTAGTACATGGCTACCTAGAGGGTAGGTCCATCAGGTCATGAATGACTTTGGCTGCCTAGAGGGTAGGTCCATCAAGTCACCTTTATAGAGGTACCATATAAGTCCTTACAGGGACAACACAGAGTTGTGGATAGGTATGGATTGAGTAGTTTGGCTTAAAAAGTAATCTTGATTGTTAAAAGATTAATTGAGTGATTATATTGTTAACATAGTTGAACATTATTTGATTCCCCCACATACCAGTTTTGGGTGACCGACGTTTTGTTTGTCGGCGTTTTAGGTACAATGAAAAGAACAAATAGTAAAGTGGCACATGTGGTACTAAATGAGAATTAAAGTGCAAAGGAGGATTAGATAGATTGGTATCTATGTGGATAGAAGTTTAGAGATCCAAGTTTTCAAAAAGGTATGCAAAAATTTATTTTGTACAGCTTCCAGTATAGTATGTTAAAATTTGATAATTATTCTTGGTTAATTGCCGAACCTTTGATTCGGAAGTCATAGGTGCGGCTTCGACCTCTCGGTCTCCCTTAATTGGGGGTTATCGGGAGGTGGGGTCTTAACATTTGGTATCAGAGCTTAGGTTCCTCAGTTAACCATTAATAATTATTAAATTTTACAAACTTCATAGAACCCAAGGGAGTTATTAGAGGAGTATCCGAAAGACTGAGGTGTCTAGAAAAGGATCACGCCCGGGGGCTGGCAATATTTTCCTCCGCACTGCTAGTCAGAATAAGAGGACTCCTGGATCCGTGTGACTGCCTGGCCAAAGTCTTAGGGTATGAATCGAAATAAGATACCTTTAGGACTTTCTCATCTTATTCATCCCTTCTCATCACAAATTTCTGTTAAGGACCTTAAGGATTAGGGTTTTTCTCTCTTTTCCTCACCCTCTGGAGGTATGGGTAAGGTTAATAAGGTCTAAGGAATCCTCCATCAAATTAATGAAAAGCATGTAAATAAGATGTCATGGACATAAGCTTAATAGATTAAGCGCAAACTAAAGGATAGATACATGCTTAAGTCGTATGACATAAGTTGTCATGTCCCCAGAAGAGACCTGAGGTTAGACCTTCTTGTCGGGAGGATAAGTTAGTCTTGGAGATAGAGATCTCCATTGTAAGTAGAAACCTGGCTCATCCTACGAGGATGACGTTAACCATAACCCTAAGTGGAGGTTAGAGAGAGAGATGGCACAATGAATTAGACCAGGTGTTTGGATGGACATGCCTGGGATACCATATGAGCCATGAGAGGTTGGATGACTGAGTACCTTTGTCCACCCAACCCTGGAAAGGGGTCGTGTAGGTCAGGACGAAGGATAGCTCCTTCCTTAATAAGGATAGAGAAGAACCTATGGAAACCCCATGAGCTGATATGAGCATGGCATACCCAGTAGGCATCAGTGGTGCGAGAAATAGGTTTAAACCCTGACCGAGGGAGTTTGATGGATAGCTTATGTGATAAGTATAAGGGGTTATGGATAACCTTGAACAAACATAAGTTGACCATAAGCTTCATATAGCTAAGGGCATGCTTTTGAGAATGACCCTTCACAAAGATAGGACCTCTAATGGTGAGGTTGGATGTAGGGTTATCTCTAGAGAGAGCCGGAAACCCAGCAAGAAGGTTGGAAGCCTAAAACCCCGAGATGTGAGGAATAATGGATGATAGTGGTTGCCTCATGTTCGATCCCTAGAAGTTGATGATATCTTGGTCGCCTTTAGAGGGACCAAACCCTAGAGAGAGAAGATGAAGCTTCGGGTACCCATGTGCCTACGGTATAGGTGTTTACCTTCTGAGAAAGGAAGAAGATGTTCTGTATACCCTGAAATGATTTGTAACAGGTTATGAGGCCTTGTACCTTATGGTTTGTCCTTGAGGAAGATCCAACTCCAAGTGTTGTTCGAGTTGAAGGATGACAGGAAGTGCACGCTATGCCTTTTGCAAGCTTGATTCATGGTTAAGAGATAAAGCGTGCAGTTGGACACCTAAAAGTGAACCTAGGGTTCCTAGGCCTAAGAGGGGAAGTGGTATACCTAATGCTCATGACGAGAATTAAGTTTCTATAGTTTAGAGCATGGTACGCCTCATGAATAAAGGAAAAGGGAAGTCCCTTAAGTTTAAGGTATGTGTAATGAACCCCTCATAGCTAGGTTGATGATAAAGGAAGGTATGACCTAGATCTAATGGATGAGAACCCAGATGACCTAGCATGGTTCAGTAGGTGATCTTCTTATACCTTAATAGCTTGCTAGGGTTAAGTAGGCTCATGTGGATGTAAACCCAAGACCTAAGATCTTTTGTGACCTTGTTGTCAAGAGATAGTTTTCCTCCCATCCTGGGAGAGGGACCCCTTTGGTAGGGTGTATAACCATTTTGTTGGTTTAAGGCAACCTAAAGAGGTCTCTTAGGATATCGAGAAGCTAAGTGAAAAGTGCATGGTATGCAGAATGAACCTGTATACCCATAGATATCCATCTCTAATTGTATAAGAATGAGTTACCATGGAGGTAATCAGTATGGGGCTTGACCAAGGTAGGCAGGTTGCCATGATCCCAATGAAAGGATGAAGGCCAGCCCATGAATGCAGAAAGAGAGATGATGAAGACTTGGTTAAGGTTCTAAGTGAACATGTACTATGATGAAGACTCCTAAGTCTATCCTAGGGTCAGGAAGGGATAAGACCGATGAAAGTAGGAGTTGCCTAATTCCCTAGTTGCACATGACCATAGGGTCGGGAGGTAACAACTATCATTGTCTGAGGGCCATGGGTTAGGAGATTGATCACCTTCATGAACTCATGGGACCCAAAGGACAGATGAGTAGGGCACTCTCTTGATGCATGATGGAAGAGGGATAACCCCAAAAGAGTCGGTACCCTATAGACCTAGAGGAGATGACCAAGGATATAAACCTCAGTAGGTTCAAGATTAGTTTGATATCATGATGTCTGTGATGTAGAGACATATGTGGCATGTTGCAACTTAGATTTAAAGGTGTACTGGCAAGGTGGGATGTACCATCTCCACTCTTGGAACAGGAAGAACTCTTTATTTGGACTGCAGCCAAATACTTATTTCCTCTTGTTATGAGAGCGAGAGATAGGACATTACGCACGCCACACACCAAGGATAAGAGATGATGTAGGTTGGAATGCTGCCATGAGAAATGGGGATAGAGAAGATAACATACCCATGTAAAGAGAATGATACATGGTTTGCAAACACTAAGAGGAATGAGGTAGTCACCTTATGAAGATGTTTTTATCCTGAGCTCAGTGGAACTTGCAAGTTATACCAGGTTGAGTTTGATCACCATGATGATGAAATCAGAGAGTGTTCTTAATAAAGATGGACATAGAGTTTGAGGTGAGATGATAAGTGAACTACATGGAAGTGTATGTCTTCAATGTTATCTACTACCTAAGGATGTGAAGTGATAATGGATGCTCTGGTTGAGATACATCTGACTTGTTTGACTAGAAGACTAGAAGAGGTTGTTTGGCTAACCCTAAGTTTGGAAAGGAGGGGTGTTTGGATAACTCTCAGATGTAACAAGATACGTTAAAAAGTTAAAGGGTTGTTTGGTTAGCCAGTCTAGTCCTTAATATGATGAAAGGATGGTGGTAGAACCTCAGATGCACTTCTTTGGAAAAGAAGGTGATGAAACCCCGACTAAGAGTGGTTTAGGGTTTCTGAGGAATTAATATTGAAGAATAATGACTTAAAGGAGATCATGATTTTTAAGATCACCATACACCGTATTACGAAGATAACGATTGACATGTGGTACTTTAGAGACATAAGATGAAGATGCATGTGGTATATGGCCATGCAAGCCAAGGGTAAGGGACGGACACCAGTAATCCCATGCAGGATAAAAAGTCCCCGAAAGAGAAAGGGAGTTTATCACAATGGATGTTGTAAGTCTCCCCTGGATCAAGGAAGGTCGAGATGCAATATGGGTTATGGTAGTTCGCCTTACCTAGATGACACGAGAAAGAAAGAGTTCTGTCAAGGGACAGATCTGGTTGAACTACCCATGAGAGAGATGGTTCAACTATGAAGTGAGTTCAAAGGTTTTTGAGTTTGACCTAAAGGTTCCCTTCCAAAAGGTGGAAGTAGTTATATGAAGAACTCGATGTTAGTACAGTTTATCACCCCTAACTAATGGTTAGTATGATCCAGACTAAAGGGCCTGATGAGGGCATATGTACTCGTTCAGGGTGATAGATCAAGACAACCCCCTGTCTTATGAAAAGATGTGATGATGACCACCATAGCCAATATCGGTATTCTAAGAAGATCTGTAAGGGAGGTTGAGTCGGTCACCACTTCAAGTAAGGTGATGTTGGTGAAAGGACCACATGATGAGAGAAAAGGACCAAAGTGCATGAAGACGAAAGTCACTTTAATCATGCAATGGCTGAAAGGATCCTAGAGACGACGAGAGTCGTGAGCAGATGCAAAGTAGACTAACATGCAGTGCACTGTGGGAGAATATAATGTGAGAATCCGACCCCTCTGAGCTGCAGCTGAGAAAGCTGAGTCCCCGATACATGGGTCCATTAGAGATGGATGGGTGGAGATGGTTAGGTTTTGAACCTACCCCTCAAGATAGAGTAACATGAGATGTTTTCCATGTGTCCCATTTAGAGCACTATGTGAGGTACCCCGATCATGTGCTGAGCAATGAACCTAGTGAGCCCCAAGGGAGGCTGAAATGGCCTGAGTCACCTGTATAGTTTATAGACGCCAGGATGAAAGAACTCAGAGAAAAGAATATGTGATGATAAAGGTTCTTTGGATGCTCCATGAGTATGGAAAAGCCACATAGGGGCCAATGATGGACATGGAAAAGTCTTATCCTGAATTGTTTGTTTGTTTGATAGAATTTTGGGGACAAAATTCCTATAAGAGGGGAAGGATGTTACAACCCCAAATTTCGGGTTCATTTGGTGAGAAATGTAATTTCTCATATTAAAGATAATTGAACAAATAGTGAGATAATTTGCTTCAAATAGATGGATTTCGTTTACAATAGCCTTGATGATTGTGTTGTGGGCTTTATTGGCTATTGGGCCCAAATAATAAGGAAATTCAATTAGTAATGGATAATTGAATTTTTAAGAAAAGAAATATGTAGAAACCTTTAGAAGGCAAATCCAAAGAGGATTTCGTGCCTCTAGGGTTCCTTGGGTACCAAGGAGTCCAAGGTTGCAAAAAGAAAGCAATAAGAAAAGAAAAGATTAATTAAATATTTCTTTATTAAGGAATAAATTGAAAATAATGATAAAATGTGGAAGATGAGTGGAAAGAGGCATAAATGAGATTTCTTGGGGAAATTTCGTATCCATGAGATTTCTAATGATAAAAGGAATGCCAATGAGGAAAATAAAAGAGAAATGAAGAGAAATCCCCAAAAAGAACTATTTTTAATGAAATAAACAAGATAATGTGAAATAATGCATAATGATGCATCTAGAAGGATAATAAGTATCCAATAACGAGAATTTCGAAATAATAGAGTTCCTTGGGATCCAAGGAGTCCCAATAAAGAGGAAGGAAAGAGAAAATACTAAATTTGCAAAATATGAAGATAATGTGATATATTATTAATGCATTTTGTGTTGTTTTTCAAAAGGTGGTATTTTCTATTAAAAGGAAACATGATTTCGTGACAAATAACTAAAAGGCAAGTTTAAGGAGAATAAGAAAGTGGATTTTCGTATTTCTAAGTATCCATGCAATAAAGAATATTAAAAAGAATAAAGAAGAAAGAGAGAATTTCTTTTTAATGAAGGAATAGGACTCTCGATTGAAGAAGCCTTGTTGTCTTTGTGGGCAAGTATCCTAGGACGTTTCTCTCCTCCTCTATAAAAAGGATAAAACCCTGGCTAGAGCCAAAGAAAGTCCCACGCAATCAACCCTCTCTTTTACGTCTTCCTCTTCTTCAGGTCCATGCAAACCCTAGCTTGGGAGAGTGGAGAGACCGGGGAGCAATGAAGAGACAACAATGGGTTTTGGTGGTAGCCTGGGGAACCACGGAGCCGAGGATCCTCATCGCCATCAAGGTTGTGCCCTAGTATGTGCGCAATGGCAGCCGTCGGCCTGGTGTACCGGCCGCAAAAGCTTGGGCCACGAGCAGGGGATCGGCCACCTTGGCCTACTGTTAGGGGCACCACGTGTGCGCCCAAGAGCGGCGGAGGTAATGGCGTAGCTTCCGGTGAGGTTCACGGTCAGGGAGGGGAGTATAGCCACGCCTAGGGCGGCTAGGGCCAACGTCACGCGGCTGGCTGAAGGTAGGGGATGACCCCTCGGCCTTTGGATGGAAATACCCTCCGGGGTGTGAAGCGTCAATCGTTTAAGTAAAGGGCAGTCACGTCATTTCGTCATTTTCCAAACAAAGCGTGTTACGTTGCTTGAAAAGGGGCCCGACGTGTCAGCTTGTGATTGGCTCAAGTAAGTGAACTTTTGTGAAATTCATATTTATTTAACCGTAGCTCGAATTAAAATAAGTTATATATGAATTTTGATCCTCAGAACGAGGGGAATTCAATAAAAATATGTTTAGAAGCTAATTCCTCTTGCAATTCGAAAAGTAGTGTAATTTATGAACTTTAATGTATTAATGGTTAAGAAACCCTATTTTGAAATAAATAAAGTGTTTAATAGGCTTTAATGGATCATTAGAGTTGATATTAACATGTTAAATGTATAAAGGAACATTATGTTCAAAAAGGGAGAACTTTGCACGTGATTAGTCTAATCTAGAGTTTATATGCATAAATATGCTTGAAATGTGAAAAGCACATAAAGTTATCATCTTTAATGATGTAAATAATGAAAAACCCTTAGATTTGATTTAATGTTGTTCAATGGATAATTCAAGCCAATAATAACCTATTGTTGATAAATGTGAAGATGGAATCTAAAAAGATAATCTTTTAATAGAATTGGGTTAATTTAGGGTTTTGTGCATGCTTATGCACTAATGAGCTTGAAAAACCCTAATTGAGATGAATATGTCTTTTAATTGTTTTAATGGTTCAAATCCATGAATAAATAGGGATATGATGATCCTAAGTCAATTTGGGTATAAAAGACTATTAAAATGAATAGTTGAGCAATTAAGGTTCATATAAATGGAAAAGAGTATTTTAGGGTTTGTTGACCTAAAATGGATAAAGTTTGAGGAATTGATCTAAGAAACCCTAATGAATATTAATGAAACCTTAATGCGGATTAGAAACCATAGAAAGTGAATCCAAGTTAATAAAGTAGATTCTTGATAAAGTGTGTAATAAATAGAGTACATATTAATTTCAGGAACTATGTGATGATTGAATTACTTGCTTGGATCTATTGATTGGTTTGATGATATATACATGAAGTATGTGTTGAATAAACCGCATGACTCATCAAATCAGGTATGTGGTTACGATTATGAATAACCGCTTTAGGTTTTCCGATGGATTCCTGGATGTTTAATCGCATTGAATGCAACTAAACTGTTTGGATGTTCATATTGCAGTTATAAAGTGACTATGACTATCACATAATGTATATGCCTTCTAGCTCAATCCTTGATCCCCTCTGTGTCGTAATGGCTGACCTAGTACATGGCTACCTAGAGGGTAGGTCCATCATGTCATAAATGACTTTGGCTGCCTAGAGGGTAGGTCCATCAAGTCACCTTTATAGAGGTACCATATAAGTCCTTAAAGGGACAACACAGAGTTGTGGATAGGTATGGATTGAGTAGTTTGGCTTAAAACGTAATCTTGATTGTTAAAAGATTAATTGAGTGATTATATTGTTAACATAGTTGAACATTATTTGATTCCCCCACATACCAGCTTCGGCTGACCGATGTTTTATTTTTCGGCGTTTTAGGTACAATGAAAAGAACAAATAGTAAAGTGGCACATGTGGTACTAAACGAGAATTAAAGTGCAAAGGAGGATTAGATAGATTGGTATCTGTGTGGATAGAAGTTTAGAGATCCAAGTTTTCAAAAAGGTATGCAAAAATTTATTTTCTACAGCTTCCAGTATAGTATGTTAAAATTTGATAATTATTCTTGGTTAATTGCTGAACCTTTGATCCGGAAGTCATAGGTGCGGCTTCGACCTCTCGGTCTCCCTTAATTGGGGGTTATCAGGAGGTGGGGTCGTAACAAACATCAACTATGTTTTACTCCAGGAAACTCAATTGATTATAAAAAAAGGTCCATCAAGTGTCATTTGCCAAAATTTCAAGGGAAAAGCTCAGCCAAGTAACCTACCCAGATACATCCACAAGTAATCATTGGCCTCTTATTTCCTAAGAAAATACGAATCAGTGCATTGTTGTTGTAGAATTTTCATAGTACTAGATTAATAACTAGATGGGGTAAAAGTTGGAAAAAGATCCAATAGAATTCTAGTTACCCCTAAGACTACTAATATTTGTACGAATCAATTATACTATCTAGTAGGCACCCTCAATTGTGAGCATGACTAACTTGAGATCATATCAAGGTATAAGAGTCATCATTATGCTACAATTGAGAGATTTTTCCTCAATGAGCATGAATCACTCCCTTAATATTTATTACTTACTTAATTCGTTTTGGGTGAATAAGATACTAATAAGACAACTAGAACTAGTTACAATATTATAAATATCTCTTTCTCTTCTAATATTTTTCTTCTATAAATGTTGATTCTTCTTTTTAGCTAAAGTTATTGACCCCTTACCCAGATAAGGAAGCAAGTCATTGTTGATCTAAAAGTGATGCTTTGTTGGTGTATTTTCTCGTGGTGATTATTACAAGGTGGTATTAAGGATTGAAAATCCTGTAGGTTTACCTCTCTAGGTATTGGAGATAGACATTTCAAGCAGAAACCACTACAAATATTTCCCTTCAATTGTGGTTTTCTCAATCTCTCTCTCATCCTTGCTTTGATTATGTACTTCACTTGTCTTGAGATATAATTTAACAGTCTTACAAGTCTATATTAAGTTTCTCCTAGAAAAGTTCACCCCTCTCTTGATCCTAGAACGTACATTGAATATGAGGATACAATCTAAGGTGAAAATGATAAACACTAGTAGTTAACGAATATAAAGCTAAATGAGGTTTAAAAAGAAACCATATACTTTCCTTACTTTTGATAAACAAGACACTAGTAAACATACACATAATGATTATTTGGCATAGTCAAGCAACAACTAAATAAATATGAAAGAGATGACGTCAAAGATATATATTGGATTTGATTGGAATATCGAAATCAAGTTGAATGATCTGAATTGTTAACATACACGACTGAACTTACACCTGGTGACTTGGATAAATTTGTTAGTTTTGATAAACTGACAAGATACAACTCATTGATTTGTAATCTTGTTATATCCAATTATATTCAAGTATAACCTACATGATGAGAATACAACCTCTACATAAAAAATAGTTTAAATTTTCTTCATTCAATCCAATTTTCCACTTCCTTTCTCACGCTATTCTAGTGTCGCCAAATCATAGAACTTCCCTATTCTACCAACCACCAACATCAATGCGAGGAGAATTAAATAAAGAATAATAAAATCTATAACTGAAGGCTTAAATCTTGTTGAGTGTATATTATGATAAATTGCACATCCAATTTGAATCTTTAACATCTTCTTCCAACTTATTTTCTTTGTTCCTCTTATTTAACTATGACTGTCACTGCCAATGTTGACAGTGCAACTTCAATAATGAGTATCTAGAGTATTTACTGGAGAATGGGAGTAGTCCTCTGAATTAAAAACTATTGAAAAATATATTTCCCATCATTTATAGAATACTCTTGTATTTCCCTTTGCCATATTAATCTCACTGTCTTGATCTATTTGAACTATTAGTGAAGGAAGCATGTCGATAAGGCATCAAGCTAGGAATGGGGTTATATATGTACTTGAAAGGGTTCCATATAAATGAATTCAATATTTTCACATTTTTTGGGCATGCATTAATGTATATCTTCAGAAAGAATATGATAAATAGATCTTTACATTATCCTTAAGTTTGAGATTAGCAAAGTACAAGATCTTGGTAATGATTCACCAATTTGATCTCTATATATAATGTTGTTATTATGTAATGAAACTAATGCATCTATAGGAGCGTTCCATCATGTTCAATCCCTTTCTTTTCAATTCACTAATGGCATCACTTTGCTAATGTTTCATTGTGCTATTCATTTCTTGCTTCATCCGAGTTCAAGCCACATCCTTCAATGATATAATTTTGCATCAATAATTATAACTATCAAACCTCCATATATTTCTCATGAATAGCCTCATATCACTACAACCTTGTCTCCTCATAATTTTGTGTTTAGTGAGTGAACTGTAACTGTTAAAGCTGAGTTCAAATTTAGTCTTATTTATGTAAGTATACCTTGAAGACAAATAACATCATGAGGGAATAATGAGTATTTAGATGAGATCAATGGGTAGAATTACTTCCACTATCAAGGTCAATTATACCATGGCCAAACACTTAATGTGGAATAGGAACCCAATATTCCACCTCTGTACCTTCCCAATTATTCAAACACGTGGCTGAGATAGGTATAGAGTGGCATTACTGAATGGACACAAGAACTACATAAACAGAAGTACACAACATAAAAAGTTTTCAACAAGATTACATAAAATTAGAGAAGAGGTAAATAGTCTCTTGATATAAAAGTAAGTAATTCATCTTGGACTTATAAAGCATGACCAAACAACTGTTCTAAGTTTTTTTTGGTAAGATTCTTTTTTTGATCTTGCATTCTGTTTCTTGAGAAAAAATAGAAATCTTAATTTTACCCAATACATTTCACTAATCATGGGACTATATACATACCACAAAACAACAAAGCTGCACTATGATTTCATCCTCTCCAAACTATTAGATGCAAACAAGCTTAGCTGCCCAGGTGCACTAAACTGACTAGCAGTGGTGGAACTAGGAGTTAGCGGTTGGGGGGGCTAAAAATTTAAATACTTAATACATGATTATACTACAAAAAAATGAATAATGTCTACATAGAGAATGGAACCTGTGTTGAATCTAAGGGCTCTAGGAGGGGGTGAATAGAGCTTCAAAACTTACATGAAACTTGTTAGATCCTCAAGTTACGTCAATTATGCTGAATAAATAGTGATTTTGATGGAAATTGTAACAAAGAAAGCAATGATGAGAAATATTGGAGCAACCAAGACAACAAGATATTTTAGAGTGGTTCCACTCTCCAAACTATGAGAGAGTTAGTCCACTATCTAGAGAGGTTAAGTTCTAGGATTTCTAAGATGTCTACTCCTTATATTCCTTATAAGAGTTACAACAAATGACCTCCCTTTTTGAGGATAAGGATTCCCAACTTCCCTTATAGGCCAAGGGAGCCAACAACCTTACAATTAAGGTCTTACCTATCCAAGAAATGATCTTCTACCTCAAAATAGGTCTTACCCACTCTTACAATCAGCTAGGTGCCTTCACCAAGATCCTCCCCTTGATGCAACAAGTCTTTGGCCTTGAGGATTTACCCACCAAGAACCTTGGATCTTCCCCTTGATCTTCTCCTTCACTCAGAGTAGCCTTAGGAACCTTCTTCTCCACCTGAAGAAGCTTGCTTCTTCTCCTTCTCTTAGAGAAGCTTTCACCAATGGAGTCTTCGAGAAAAGGGATTGGAGAAAGAGAGATCTTGAGATTCTCACAAGTGTACAATGAGGTGGATCTCTCACAGGAATCCTATATCACTCATAATGAACAAAATGAGTTGTAAAAAAGATAGAGAAAGGGGCTCAAATGGACTAAAAGCACTCCACTATAGCAAGGACCTTGAATAACATGAATGAGAAACCTTGGAATGAACTCCAAGAGGTCCTATTTATAGACGGGGGTGTCCATTTGAGTGTGGGATCACCTAATGTCAAAAACTAGATGTTTGGAGGGTTGCAACATATATATTTTTGATTCTAGAAACTCTCCAATGGTTAGAATCACTTTTTTTTTGCATTTTCCATACAATACATTCAGTCGAGTTTCAATAAAGGTAACTTGACCAATCCAGTACGCGATAAAGCCAATATTAAAGAATCAGTTGAGTTTGTCTCGGTGAAAACTTGACTGATCAACTAAAATAAACTTTGGATAGAAAGTTGGTCGGTGAAGTTCTATGGGTGTACAATTGGACTGGTCGAAACTATTATCAAAATCCATCAAGGATCGGTTGTGTTCCAAACTCGACCGATAGAGTGCATGTGATGAATTTTCCAAAATGATTTTTGAGTGATCATATATTCAAATTAAGGGCCTCTAATTTTTTATCAGCTTAGTTAAAAGTCATATCATCCATGCAAATGATTACAAAAATGTTCTTAGGTGATTTGGAGTGTTTTCCAAAAAAGTGCATTTGTATTGCTTTTGACTTGAACTAGGCCAAGCTAGGGCTTGAGCAATTTTATCCTTTTCATGTACCTAATGCTTAAAATCAATCTTAAACAAACATATTAGATACATATGAATGGAATGGTTAAGTCATTATCAAAATATGGACAATGTTCAAAACTTAGGTCATCATTCTCCCCCTTTTGACAATGATATACCATTCCTCAAAATATTGAAAGGGATATGGATGTTTAACCTTTACCTTTGAAAAAAGGATGTGAATGTTAATCCTTTACCTTGTGAATTGCAAGGGGATACATGATAGAAAAATGTGTTGTTCTCCCCCTCAATTCATGCTTACCATACATGCATGGTTAGGCTTTCCACAAAATAACCAAAGAACATATGCATACTATATGGTCCTCTTGCAAGTCACATGATATCAAATAACAGACAAGAAAAGGATCACACAAGAAATAAAAAAATATGTCTAAGGTAATTTATTCCCCTTTGTCATATCAAATAGGTAGGGAGATAGAAAGAGCTAATACACATGTCTTCTCCACAAACACACGATAAAACATTTAACCACATAACACCACATCAAACATAGACGAGGTAAAGAGAAACAAGCAATCCAATGGCATAACCAAAATATGGGTAGCATACCACAAACTCATGAGATACAGTCAACCAGAGAGTAAGGGTACGTATGATTAAGAATACATCACTAAAAATATGTTCTCAGAACATATACAAATTAATGATGAAAGCAACATGATGATAAAAATAGTACATCTCAGATAATGTGCCCAGATGTATTTAGTATAAAATAGGTTAGAAAGAGATATATGATACGAATATAAGGATGAAAAACTAAAACAACTAAACATATAGGATATTTATGTCCAAAGGGTCATCATCAACAACATCAACCTTGAGCTCATAGTCCTAATCACTATCTGAAGGTTCAATAATGACAACACCATCAACATTATTGCTAGAGGTACAATCAAAACCATCATCATCCAAACCATCTTCTAAGCCATCATCATTAGTAGCCTCATCATCATCAACCTCATCCTCATCAGTATCTTGGTCAAGCATCTTCTCATCGACAGGAGGACCGAAACCACGACCTGGCCACAAGGCATTCTTCTCATCCTAAGACATGCCATGAGCGTATAACTCCTGTGCCTGAGGGAAAGAGGGAACACAAGTGCCAATGTTGGCAAGCCAAGTAGCAGGAGGGCCATCATGCAGAGGAAGCACACTAGGGGTAGGTGCAGGGGTAAGTCCACCACTAGCAACATGTGTGGCAGTAGAAGCAGTAGGTGGAGGGGCTGGGTAGAAGTGACTATATGTGAAGGAAGCATAGTCACCTCCTGAGTAGGGATGGTAGGATGGGTAAGGATGGATGTAAGACAACTTCATAGTCAACATGATTAGGTACATGTCCCGATGTAGGTGCTCCTAAAACTATAGGTTGTACACCTACTGATGCATCATATATCCCATAAGGGTTTCATTTGATACATTAAATGATGCATAAGAAGGTTAGGGTGGTGGTGGAGGTGGAGGTTTCTGGTATTAAGCATATAAGCTTTGTTTAGTTAGTCACGACTGGGCCTTTCAATGTGTTGTAAATGGGCCTGATTAGTCTCGGCCTCCCTCGCTTGCTCTTTTCTCAAATGTAAACAAATCACCTGATATAAATTCATAGGCATCTGCCCGAGACAAGTAACGCGATGACCTTTCTGTTGGGTTTTAGAGGAGGCAGAGAAGCAGCGGAAACAAAAAAAAAATTCTCCCCAAACCCAGAACAAAAGGAATCGCTTCAACATCTATATAATAGGAAAGATGGTTTGTGAATCATACCTTGCCCGAGGCTTGCTCGGTGACAATACCACGCGCCTTGCGCGGTCTTCGCCTCCGGTCTTGGACGGTGTTTGTGCAGCTCCTGGTCGCACCGGGACTGAAGACTCCTCCTCCTACCGGACTGTCGGATGACAGTTGTCCTCCTGAGCGGCAGTGACCTCCCGCCTCTGAAGTAGTCCACACGGACCACCCGGAACTCCACTCTCCTTGTCCCACAAGGAAGTGGAAGGAGTCACACCCTCCTGTTGACGTACTAGTTGCCAACACACTCTCCTGCTGTCAATTGCAACTGCAGTTGTCCTTCCCTTGCTGCACCTCCCTTTGCGGGAAGCACTTGCTCGGGCTCTCTCTCGGTTACCAAAACCAGAGAGAACGACAACTTTGCAGAGCAATCAACTTGCACTGAGTTGTATCTTGAGAAGCCCCCAATACCCCTATATATATAGGCGGGTCATGGGACAGGGTTCTCTGTGCCCGGCAATACGGGACTAAAGCAGGAGTAGAAGGGTTCGGGATTTTCCACAAAAAGCAACCATCTCGCAACCTGAACCGATCGGTTCACCACTGAACCGATCGTTTGGGACCCTTGAACCGATCGGTTCACTCATGAACCGGTCGGTTGGGGTTCCAGGTTGGTTCCCGATTGACTTTCCTTGTTTCTTTCCCAATTGGTATCGAATACCAATATTATTCCCAATCGAATTGGGCAATTGAAACGAAAGGAAAAATTCTCACCAATCCTACTTTCCCAAGTTGCTCGATTGCACCAGTTGAATCGATCGGTTCAACACTTGAACCGGTCGTTTCATTCTGTGCATGAGCCGATCGGTTGATCCGACCGGTTCAGCAACCTCAGCCGACCGGTTCATCACATGAACCGATCGGTTGGGAATGCAGATTGTGCAGAATCAGTCAAATGCGATTTCAATCAATCCGATACTCCAATCAATGCGTCCAACACCTTGAACATTATGATATTGAGCTATCGATTAATTGAGTGTTTAATTGAACTACTAAACTCCTTTAGTAATCAATCTAAACATTGCTTGTGGACAAAACTCCTCTTCCAGGTTGAATCCTATGTGTGTGACCCTACAGGTCCATTTCACGTTGGCAGTGAAAGTCCATAACATTTATGACTTCACAAGCAAAGAGCGGTGTCTAGTCACACATCATTGCTACCCAAGTGAAAGTAGAAAGTTGGAGAACAACTTTCATCCTACAATCCGTGAATGGTGTTACAGTGAATGTATAATTCCTTTGTCACTGATATCCCGAATGAACTCGAGGCATGGAACAGTCATCCTGTCAATGTTCATTCATTTCCTTGATCTTAGAGTAGACCGAGTGAGATGTGTATGACATCAATATCACATATTGATTCACACGTGCATGCACATGCCTTTCTCAATCCTACTCATCAAGTGGCCAAGGATATCAAACTCCCTTAGGAGGGACAAATCCCATATCTATCACTCACCCCTCAAAAGCCCCATGTGTCAAAGCCACCCAATCATCACCTTTATAACAACCCATGTTTCAAGATTGCGTTTGATGATGTCAAAGTGTACCCAACGACATGTGTTGAGTGTAGTGATTTCAGGTCTAAGAATCACACTCACCACCATCACTGTGAGAGCTGACTGTGACTACCAAGTCATGGTTCCATGTGTCACTCTCACGGTGGGTCTGTCCGGTACCTTGTTCTCTAACAAGTACATATGTTCTTGGCTTGATATCACCATATCATGACTAATGAGATTCTGTCATCAACCAACACACAATATAGTCTTTAGTGTTATTGATGTCTATGGTTATTTCCACAATAACAACCGACTAGGGACTATACAAGAATGTATACTCTTAACATCCGTATGATCTCATCGCTTAGGTCCTCAACCCAAAAGCATACGTCATTGAGTAAAACAATCTTTAGACATCTATCATGTTACACCATCATATCAGAAACAATTTAAACATATAGATTGGAAATTGCCTTTATTATTATTCAAATCATTTACAAAGTATTCCCATTACAATCATCATATGACTTGCTCTATGGGCATACATACCAACAAACTCCCACTTGCACTTAGAGCCAGTCACCAAGGAAACGCAGTCCTTGTGACCTAGCATGACCATCATGCTTCTGTTGAGAAAGGGCCTTAGTCAGTGGATCAGCTATGTTGTCTTCAGTTGGTACTTTGCAAATCTTCACATCTCCTCGCTGTACGATCTCTCGTATGAGATGGAAGCGCCGCAGTATGTGCTTGGACCACTGATGTGATCTGGGCTCCTTAGCTTGTGCAATAGCTCCATTATTGTCACAATAAAGCTCAATTGCATCACAGCTACTGGGAACTACACCAAGTTCAGAAATGAACTTCCTGATCCACACAGCCTCCTTTGCTGCATGCGAAGCAGCAATATACTCGGCCTCTGTAGTAGAATCGGCAACTGTTTCTTGCATGGAACTCTTCCAGCTCACAGCTCCATTATTAAGGCAAAACACAAATCCTGACTGCGATCTGTAATCATCTTTATCGGTTTGGAAGCTTGCATCGGTGTAACCCTTTACAACCAGCTCTTCCTCGCCGCCGTACACAAGAAACTGATCCTTAGTCCTTCGCAAGTACTTGAGGATATTCTTCACGGCTGTCCAGTGAGCATCCCCGGGATCTGACTGGTACCTGCTCGTCATGCTTAGAGCATACGAGACATCTGGGCGTGTGCACAACATAGCGTACATGATGGATCCAATGGCTGATGCATATGGGATCCCATTCATACGCTCCCTCTCTTCACAAGATTGGGGACATTGAGCTCTAGAGACGGTAACTCCATGTAGCATAGGTACGTTGCCTCTCTTTGAGTTCTCCATGCTGAACCGCTTCAGCACCTTGTCAATGTACGTGCTCTGACTTAGTCCGAGAAGCCTTCCAGATCTATCTCTATAGATCTTAATTCCTAGAATGTAGGATGCTTCTCCTAAGTCCTTCATTGAGAAAGTTTTCCCAAGCCAAGTCTTTACCTTCTCTAAGGCTAAGACATCATTCCCCATCAAAAGTATGTCATCCACATACAATATGAGGAATGTGGTCGAGCTCCCACTAACCTTCTTGTACACACAAGGTTCATCTTCATTTTGAATAAAGCCAAACACTTTGACTTCTTCATCAAATCGAAGATTCCAACTACGAGATGCTTGCTTCAATCCATAGATTGACCTTTGCAGTTTACAGACTTTATTGGCATTCTTTGGATCTACAAAACCTTCAGGCTGTGTCATATACACATCCTCATGAATATTCCCGTTAAGGAATGCGGTTTTAACATCCATCTGCCAAATCTCATAGTCATAGTAAGCTGCAATAGCAAGCATGATCCTGATGGACTTAATCATGGCAACTGGAGAAAAGGTTTCGTCATAGTCAACACCTTGAATTTGTCGAAAACCCTTTGCAACCAATCTACCTTTATAAGTTTGCACATTGCCATCCATGTCGGTCTTTTTCTTGAAGACCCACTTGCACCCTATGGGTTTTACCCCTTCGGGTGGTTCCACCAAAGTCCATACTTCGTTGGAGTACATGGATTCCATCTCAGATCTCATGGCTTCAAGCCATTTCTCAGAATCTGGTCCCTCCATAGCCTCTACGTAGGTAGTTGGATCATCATCTATGATCAACTCTCCACCTTCCTGAGTTACAAGGTATCCAAACCTCTCAGGTTCAAGGTGAGTCCTACTAGATCTACGAGGTCCTTGTGTTACCTGAGGAGACTGAGATTCCACAACATCTTGTGAATCTACATTTTCCTCTGGTACATCTATCGGTTCAATGTTCTCTTGTTGGGCTTGAACCTCTTCAAGCTCTATATTCCTCCCACTGTTTCCTTTGCAAATAAATTCCTTCTCTAGGAACACAACATCCCTGGCAACAAACACTTTGTTGTCGGTAGGGTGGTATAGATAGTATCCCTTGGTCTCCTTGGGATATCCAACAAAGTAACATTTATCAGATTTGGGTCCAAGCTTATCAGGAAACATTTTCTTGACGTAAGCCCCACAACCCCAAATCTTCATAAAAGACAAATTGGGACGCTTCCCAGTCCATATCTCATATGGTGTCTTTTGAACCGATTTAGATGGTACACGGTTAAGTGTAAACGCGGCGGTTTCAAGAGCATAACCCCAGAAAGAAATTGGAAGATCAGCAAAACTCATCATAGATCGCACCATATCTAACAATGTGCGATTCCTTCTTTAAGACACACCATTGTGCTGTGGTGTTCCAGGTGGAGTCCATTGTGATACAATACCACGGGCTCGCAGAAGGTCCTCAAACTCCTGGCTCAAGTATTCTCCACCTCGATCGGAACGAAGTGCCTTAATACTTTTACCAAGCTGGTTCTGTACTTCATTCATGAAATCCTTGAACCTTTCAAGGGTTTCTGACTTATGTTTCATCAGGTAGACATAGCCATAACCGGTATATAAAGCCGATATTATTCGCATCGCATGCAATAAATAAAGGCGACAAACCAAAATCGATCATATTGATAATCCTAAAATATAGAGAGGTTGACCTGGCTCTGATACCACTGTTGGGTTTTAGAGGAGGCAGAGAAGCAGCGGAAACAAAAAAAAATTTCTCCCCAAACCCAGAACAAAAGGAATCTCTTCAACATCTATATAATAGGAAAGATGGTTTGTGAATCATACCTTGTCCCGAGGCTTGCTCGGCGACAATACCACGCGCCTTGCGCGGTCTTCACCTCCGGTCTTGGACGGTGTCTGTGTAGCTCCTGGTCGCACCGGGACTGAAGACTCCTCCTCCTACCGGACTGTCGGATGACAATTGTCCTCCTGAGCGGCAGTGACCTCCCGCCTCTGAAGTAGTCCACACGGACCACCCGGAACTCCACTCTCCTTGTCCCACAAGGAAGTGGAAGGAGTCGCACCCTCCTGTTGACGTACTAGTCGCCAACACACTCTCCTGCTGTCAATTGCAACTGTAGTTGTCCTTCCCTTGCTGCACCTCCCTTTGCGGGAAGCACTTGCTCGGGCTCTCTCTCGGTTACCAAAACCAGAGAGAACGACAACTTTGCAGAGCAATCAACTTGCACTGAGTTGTATCTTGAGAAGCCCCCAATACCCCTATATATATAGGCGGGTCATGGGACAGGGTTCTCTGTGCCCGGCAATACGGGACTAAAGCAGGAGTAGAAGGGTTCGGGATTTTCCACAAAAAGCAACCATCTCGCAACCTGAACCGATCGGTTCACCACTGAACCGATCGTTTGGGACCCTTGAACCGATCGGTTCACTCATGAACCGGTCGGTTGGGGTTCCAGGTTGGTTCCCGATTGACTTTCCTTGTTTCTTTCCCAATTGGTATCGAATACCAATATTATTCCCAATCGAATTGGGCAATTGAAACGAAAGGAAAAATTCTCACCAATCCTACTTTCCCAAGTTGCTCGATTGCACCAGTTGAATCGATCGGTTCAACACTTGAACCGGTCGTTTCATTCTGTGCATGAGCCGATCGGTTGAGCCGACCGGTTCAGCAACCTCAGCCGACCGGTTCATCACATGAACCGATCGGTTGGGAATGCAGATTGTGCAGAATCAGTCAAATGCGATTTCAATCAATCCGATACTCCAATCAATGCGTCCAACACCTTGAACATTATGATATTGAGCTATCGATTAATTGAGTGTTTAATTGAACTACTAAACTCCTTTAGTAATCAATCTAAACATTGCTTGTGGACAAAACTCCTCTTCCAGGTTGAATCCTATGTGTGTGACCCTACAGGTCCATTTCACGTTGGCAGTGAAAGTCCATAACATTTATGACTTCACAAGCAAAGAGCGGTGTCTAGTCACACATCATTGCTACCCAAGTGAAAGTAGAAAGTTGGAGAACAACTTTCATCCTACAATCCGTGAATGGTGTTACAGTGAATGTATAATTCCTTTATCACTGATATCCCGAATGAACTCGAGGCATGGAACAGTCATCCTGTCAATGTTCATTCATTTCCTTGATCTTAGAGTAGACCGAGTGAGATGTGTATGACATCAATATCACATATTGATTCACACGTGCATGCACATGCCTTTCTCAATCCTACTCATCAAGTGGCCAAGGATATCAAACTCCCTTAGGAGGGACAAATCCCATATCTATCACTCACCCCTCAAAAGCCCCATGTGTCAAAGCCACCCAATCATCACCTTTATAACAACCCATGTTTCAGGATTGCGTTTGATGATGTCAAAGTGTACCCAACGACATGTGTTGAGTGTAGTGATTTCAGGTCTAAGAATCACACTCACCACCATCACTGTGAGAGCTGACTGTGACTACCAAGTCATGGTTCCATGTGTCACTCTCACGGTGGGTCTGTCCGGTACCTTGTTCTCTAACAAGTACATATGTTCTTGGCTTGATATCACCATATCATGACTAATGAGATTCTGTCATCAACCAACACACAATATAGTCTTTAGTGTTATTGATGTCTATGGTTATTTCCACAATAACAACCGACTAGGGACTATACAAGAATGTATACTCTTAACATCCGTATGATCTCATCGCTTAGGTCCTCAACCCAAAAGCATACGTCATTGAGTAAAACAATCTTTAGACATCTATCATGTTACACCATCATATCAGAAACAATTTAAACATATAGATTGGAAATTGCCTTTATTATTATTCAAATCATTTACAAAGTATTCCCATTACAATCATCATATGACTTGCTCTATGGGCATACATACCAACAAACTCCCACTTGCACTTAGAGCCAGTCACCAAGGAAACGCAGTCCTTGTGACCTAGCATGACCATCATGCTTCTGTTGAGAAAGGGCCTTAGTCAGTGGATCAGCTATGTTGTCTTCAGTTGGTACTTTGCAAATCTTCACATCTCCTCGCTGTACGATCTCTCGTATGAGATGGAAGCGCCGCAGTATGTGCTTGGACCACTGATGTGATCTGGGCTCCTTAGCTTGTGCAATAGCTCCATTATTGTCACAATAAAGCTCAATTGCATCACAGCTACTGGGAACTACACCAAGTTCAGAAATGAACTTCCTGATCCACACAACCTCCTTTGCTGCATGCGAAGCAGCAATATACTCGGCCTCTGTAGTAGAATCGGCAACTGTTTCTTGCATGGAACTCTTCCAGCTCACAGCTCCATTATTAAGGCAAAACACAAATCCTGACTGCGATCTGTAATCATCTTTATCGGTTTGGAAGCTTGCATCGGTGTAACCCTTTACAACCAGCTCTTCCTCGCCGCCGTACACAAGAAACTGATCCTTAGTCCTTCGCAAGTACTTGAGGATATTCTTCACGGCTGTCCAGTGAGCATCCCCGGGATCTGACTGGTACCTGCTCGTCATGCTTAGAGCATACGAGACATCTGGGCGTGTGCACAACATAGCGTACATGATGGATCCAATGGCTGATGCATATGGGATCCCATTCATACGCTCCCTCTCTTCACAAGATTGGGGACATTGAGCTCTAGAGACGGTAACTCCATGTAGCATAGGGACGTTGCCTCTCTTTGAGTTCTCCATGCTGAACCGCTTCAGCACCTTGTCAATGTACGTGCTCTGACTTAGTCCGAGAAGCCTTCCAGATCTATCTCTATAGATCTTAATTCCTAGAATGTAGGATGCTTCTCCTAAGTCCTTCATTGAGAAAGTTTTCCCAAGCCAAGTCTTTACCTTCTCTAAGGCTAAGACATCATTCCCCATCAAAAGTATGTCATCCACATACAATATGAGGAATGTGGTCGAGCTCCCACTAACCTTCTTGTACACACAAGGTTCATCTTCATTTTGAATAAAGCCAAACACTTTGACTTCTTCATCAAATCGAAGATTCCAACTACGAGATGCTTGCTTCAATCCATAGATTGACCTTTGCAGTTTACAGACTTTATTGGCATTCTTTGGATCTACAAAACCTTCAGGCTGTGTCATATACACATCCTCATGAATATTCCCGTTAAGGAATGCGGTTTTAACATCCATCTGCCAAATCTCATAGTCATAGTAAGCTGCAATAGCAAGCATGATCCTGATGGACTTAATCATGGCAACTGGAGAAAAGGTTTCGTCATAGTCAACACCTTGAATTTGTCGAAAACCCTTTGCAACCAATCTACCTTTATAAGTTTGCACATTGCCATCCATGTCGGTCTTTTTCTTGAAGACCCACTTGCACCCTATGGGTTTTACCCCTTCGGGTGGTTCCACCAAAGTCCATACTTCGTTGGAGTACATGGATTCCATCTCAGATCTCATGGCTTCAAGCCATTTCTCAGAATCTGGTCCCTCCATAGCCTCTACGTAGGTAGTTGGATCATCATCTATGATCAACTCTCCACCTTCCTGAGTTACAAGGTATCCAAACCTCTCAGGTTCAAGGTGAGTCCTACTAGATCTACGAGGTCCTTGTGTTACCTGAGGAGACTGAGATTCCACAACATCTTGTGAATCTACATTTTCCTCTGGTACATCTATCGGTTCAATGTTCTCTTGTTGGGCTTGAACCTCTTCAAGCTCTATATTCCTCCCACTGTTTCCTTTGCAAATAAATTCCTTCTCTAGGAACACAACATCCCTGGCAACAAACACTTTGTTGTCGGTAGGGTGGTATAGATAGTATCCCTTGGTCTCCTTGGGATATCCAACAAAGTAACATTTATCAGATTTGGGTCCAAGCTTATCAGGAAACATTTTCTTGACGTAAGCCCCACAACCCCAAATCTTCATAAAAGACAAATTGGGACGCTTCCCAGTCCATATCTCATATGGTGTCTTTTGAACCGATTTAGATGGTACACGGTTAAGTGTAAACGCGGCGGTTTCAAGAGCATAACCCCAGAAAGAAATTGGAAGATCAGCAAAACTCATCATAGATCGCACCATATCTAACAATGTGCGATTCCTTCTTTAAGACACACCATTGTGCTGTGGTGTTCCAGGCGGAGTCCATTGTGATACAATACCACGGGCTCGCAGAAGGTCCTCAAACTCCTGGCTCAAGTATTCTCCACCTCGATCGGAACGAAGTGCCTTAATACTTTTACCAAGCTGGTTCTGTACTTCATTCATGAAATCCTTGAACCTTTCAAGGGTTTCTGACTTATGTTTCATCAGGTAGACATAGCCATACCTACTGAAGTCATCAGTAAAGGTAATGAAGTACTGATACCCACCTCTGGCATTAGTTCTAAAAGGCCCACATACATCAGTATGTATGAGTCCTAATAGATCACTAGCTCTCTCACCTTTACCTGAAAAGGGAGTCTTGGTCATCTTGCCCAACAAACAAGATTCACATGTCTCTATTGATTCATAATCAAAAGAGTCTAGATAACCATCTTTATGGAGTCTAGAAATGCGCTTCTCATTTATGTGCCCTAGACGACAATGCCAGAGATATGTTTTGTTTGAGTCGTTGAGTTTTTGCTTTTTGGTGTTTACGTTGTATACACTTGTCTCCAAGTCTATCAAATATAAACCATAAGACATAGGGGCACTGCCATAAAAGATCCCATCTTTAGAAATGGAACACTTTCCAATCTTAATAAGAAATTCAAATCCATCTTTGTCCAAACAAGAGACGGAAATGATATTCCTATTTATGGCAGGTACATAATAGCAGTTCTTCAACTCTATTATTAACCCACTAGGTAGAATTAACTCATAGGTTCCTACGGCACTGGCGGCAACTCTTGCCCCATTAGCAACACGTAGTTCAACCTCGCCTTTCCCCAAAGGCCTACTTCTCTTAAGATCCTTCACATTTGAACAAATGTGAGATCCACATCCGGTATCAAGTACCCATGACGAAGAAGTAGTAAAGTTAATCTCTATCACGTATACACCAGAAGTAGAGATCTTTATCTCCGACTTCTTCTTCCATTGTTCCTTCCATCCTCTCCATGTAGAAGAAATTGGTTTGGCGAGAGAACACTTCTCTCCCTTACCTATTTTCTTCTTCACCAACGCATTAAGCGTACATAGAGTGGATTCTAAGGCTCCTGGTATATCTGGATTGTGCAGAACACTTCTCACAGTCCTCAACCAGTTATGGAATTTATTCTCTATTAATTTTCCCATTTTAAAAGATGATTCTTTTGCCATTCTACAAGAGAAAATTTGCATTTGTCAAAACCTTTTTGATTTGATTTGAATAAAATTTGACGATAGTTAATTAGGCCTTTAATTAATTACCGCTCCCACTATTTTGACTCAAATTGATAGCCCTCACCATCAATTCGGAAGATTGCAGCGTACAATCTTCTAGTGGGTCAAGATCCTAGAATCCTCTAAGCCATGGACCAGCTTTGGCTGTCACCCACAACTCAGATCTTCCGGGTAGGCAACTCTTGCCAATTGCATCATATGCAACTCTTGATGAATGAACATGCGCAACACCTTGCCATGAACATTCCGTGCCTCTGGGCTTAGACGCTCTAAGAATCACCAGTTTAGTCTAACCCAAAAGCCGACACGGTAAACATGCACCCTGCTTTGGCAGAACCTACATGTCGACCCTTCACACTTCCACAAGATTGACGGCGCACCACGCTTTGGCGTAACCTACGCTTGGTCGATCAAGTTTGCCATGTGTGTCGCTAATGGAAGGCGTATAAGACTTAATATTTAATGAGGGATTTGGTTTTTATATACATATACATATCCAATCACCACAATATATAGTACGTATCATATACATGCTATATCCCACAGAAAACATGCATAAACAATAAAAGCAATGATTATGGCCATCCTATTTGTGATTCCTCGAGCCAAGAGGAATCACGGTCATCTAGGTCTACATCACATGCAACCTGTACAAGATGAAATCTGTGTCTGCCTTTCTGGGTTTGATCAGCTCATCTCCATGACTGATCGGCTCGCCATCAGGTTGGTTGCTCGGGTGCCACCAGCCGATCGACTGGCACCTCCAGCCGATCGGTTCACCAGTCATCGTGCATCTCCTCAGGTCGCCATCCTCTCATCTCGTTCCTCGAACCGGACGTCAGGATCACCAACCGATCGGTTCACTCCTTGAACCGATCGTCTTCAGGTTGTCCGCCGTTCTTTGACATAATAGGAAATAAAATCTATCCTATTTACAATTGAATAGAGAAACCCCAAGTTACATTCGGGGGGAGCAAAGGTAGAAAAGAATTCTCGAATTATTTCGAGTTACATCAGGAATATGAGAAAGGGAATCGGTGCGCAGACCGAGATGCAAGCAACCACACAAACAACCATACACAGATATAGGGTTTTATAGGCCATAATCATGCTACACATCCACCACAAACCTCGTTTAAGGGCGACGCGTATCGAGTGCATTAATATTACATATCATATATGTATATTAGGGATTTGTGGATTGGACATGTATAAAGCCGATATTATTCGCATCGCATGCAATAAATAAAGGCGACAAACCAAAATCAATCATATTGATAATCCTAAAATATAGAGAGGTTGACCTGGCTCTGATACCACTGTTGGGTTTTAGAGAAGGTAGAGAAGCAGCGGAAACAAAAAAAATTTTCTCCCCAAACCCAGAACAAAAGGAATCTCTTCAACATCTATATAATAGGAAAGATGGTTTGTGAATCATACCTTGTCCCGAGGCTTGCTCGGCGACAATACCACGCGCCTTGCGCGGTCTTCACCTCCGGTCTTGGACGGTGTCTGTGTAGCTCCTGGTCGCACCGGGACTGAAGACTCCTCCTCCTACCGGACTGTCGGATGACAATTGTCCTCCTGAGCGGCAGTGACCTCCCGCCTCTGAAGTAGTCCACACGGACCACCCAGAACTCCACTCTCCTTGTCCCACAAGGAAGTGGAAGGAGTCGCACCCTCCTGTTGACGTACTAGTCGCCAACACACTCTCCTGCTGTCAATTGCAACTGTAGTTGTCCTTCCCTTGCTGCACCTCCCTTTGCGGGAAGCACTTGCTCGGGCTCTCTCTCGGTTACCAAAACCAGAGAGAACGACAACTTTGCAGAGCAATCAACTTGCACTGAGTTGTATCTTGAGAAGCCCCCAATACCCCTATATATATAGGCGGGTCATGGGACAGGGTTCTCTGTGCCCGGCAATACAGGACTAAAGCAGGAGTAGAAGGGTTCAGGATTTTCCACAAAAAGAAACCATCTCGCAACCTAAACCGATCGGTTCACCACTGAACCGATCGTTTGGGACCCTTGAACCGATCGGTTCACTCATGAACCGGTCGGTTGGGGTTCCAGGTTGGTTCCCGATTGACTTTCCTTGTTTCTTTCCCAATTGGTATTGAATACCAATATTATTCCCAATCGAATTGGGCAATTGAAACGAAAGGAAAAATTCTCACCAATCCTACTTTCCCAAGTTGCTCGATTGCACCAGTTGAACCGATCGGTTCAACACTTGAACCGGTCGTTTCATTCTGTGCATGAGCCGATCGGTTGAGCCGACCGGTTCAGCAACCTCAGCCGACCGGTTCATCACATGAACCGATCGGTTGGGAATGCAGATTGTGCAGAATCAGTCAAATGCGATTTCAATCAACCCGATACTCCAATCAATGCATCCAACACCTTGAACATTATGATATTGAGCTATCGATTAATTGAGTGTTTAATTGAACTACTAAACTCCTTTAGTAATCAATATAAACATTGCTTGTGGACAAAACTCTTCTTCCAGGTTGAATCCTATGTGTGTGACCCTGCAGGTCCATTTCACGTTGGCAGTGAAAGTCCATAACATTTATGACTTCACAAGCAAAGAGCGGTGTCTAGTCACACATCATTGCTACCCAAGTGAAAGTAGAAAGTTGGAGAACAACTTTCATCCTACAATCCGTGAATGGTGTTACAGTGAATGTATAATTCCTTTGTCACTGATATCCAGAATGAACTCGAGGCATGGAACAGTCATCCTGTCAATGTTCATTCATTTCCTTGATCTCAGAGTAGACCGAGTGAGATGTGTATGACATCAATATCACATATTGATTCACACGTGCATGCGCATGCCTTTCTCAATCCTACTCATCAAGTGGCCAAGGATATCAAACTCCCTCAGGAGGGACAAATCCCATATCTATCACTCACCCCTCAAAAGCCCCATGTGTCAAAGCCACCCAATCATCACCTTTATAACAACCCATGTTTCAGGATTGCGTTTGATGATGTCAAAGTGTACCCAACGACATGTGTTGAGTGTAGTGATTTCAGGTATAAGAATCACACTCACCACCATCACTGTGAGAGCTGACTGTGACTACCAAGTCATGGTTCCATGTGTCACTCTCACGGTGGGTCTGTCCGGTACCTTGTTCTCTAACAAGTACATATGTGCTTGGCTTGATATCACCATATCATGACTAATGAGATTCTGTCATCAACAAACACACAATCTAGTCTTTAGTGTTATTGATGTCTATGGTTATTTCCACAATAACAACCGACTAGGGACTATACAAGAATGTATACTCTTAACATCCGTATGATCTCATCGCTTAGGTCCTCAACCCAAAAGCATACGTCATTGAGTAAAACAATCTTTAGACATCTATCATGTTACACCATCATCTCAGAAATAGTTTAAACATATAGATTGGAAATTGCCTTTATTATTATTCAAATCATTTACAAAGTATTCCCATTACAATCATCATATGACTTGCTCTATGGGCATACATACCAACACTTTCCTGCTGTGCTTTCCCTCACTTCACTCTTCTTTCAAAACTTTCTCCTCCTCTCCAAGTAATCTAACATGGTATCAGAGCTTCTCTGAAGGCTTCGGTCTCAGCGATCCCAGACCTAGGGTTTCGTGTTCCCTTCATCATCTTCCTCGCGAATGCTCTTCGCTATTCTGTCTTCTTCATCCTGGAGTGCCTGATCTTCTTCAGATCAGTCATCATCGTGCCAATATGCGGTCAGATCTCAAATCAACATCGTTATCTTCGTCATCGCCCAAAGGCCTCGGTTCGATTCAGCTCGTCGGCGAACTCCGATCACAGTTCCTCATCTTCGATCTGGAAATCTTCTCAGTACAGATCTCTAGTTCATCTTTCTCTCGTCTTCGCTGCATCAGCATCGTGATCATCTTCTCTCTCAGAGATTTCTCAACATCATCGGCTTGGCCTTACTTGACGAGGTGTTTCTCTGCTCTATCTGGAAGGTAGTTCCATTCTCTCTCTTAAGCGAGCTTCAGATCTCGTATAATCTGTGCTTCTTCTTCTTTGTCCGTTCACTATCTCGATCTGTTATGGCTACTGAGGATTCCTCTACTGGTACCTCTATCCTATCTGGAGCATCTATCTATCCCTATCTGATTGGATTGAATGTGTCGAATTTCATCTCTATTAAGCTCAATCTCAATAACTTTCTTCTGTGGGAATCGCAAATAAGAACCCTAGCCGAGTCATGTTGTCTTGAAAAATTCCTCGATGGAACTGAACCTCAGCCACCTCTTCTTATTCAAGATGAAGATGGAAATCCAGATCTGAATTTAAGATACAAATCATGGATGAGGACAGATTGATTGTTGAAAGGCTGGATCTCAGGATCACTCACAGAGGAAGTAATGGGAGAAATAATAGGCTGTAAAACATCGGCGGAGGTCTGGTCTACTCTGAGCAAGAAATTTGTGGAATCCTCTCAGTCACTAGAATTTGAACTGAAATCTCAGCTCAGAACCTTTCAGAAAGGGTCTGATTCTCTTGATGTTTACCTTCATAAATTCAAAACCATCTGTGATCAGTTGAACGCAATAGGATGTGTTGTTTCAGATCAAGAAAAGGTATTCACCTTACTGAATGGTCTTGATAGTGCTGATTATGATGGCTTCGTTGTGTCAATGCTCAAGCCACCTATTCCCCTATACTCTAATATCATCTCTCTTCTGCAAGACTATGAACGAAGACGCTCACGCAGACCTACTACTACATAGCCTATTGTCTTCTACACTAACAAATCGGGTACAGAAGCTACTGTGAATCAAGTAACTGACAATAGACAGCAGTTCTACAACAAAAATAGTTACAGTGGCAGAGGTAGAGGCAGTAGTAGAGGTCGAGGCATAAATCAAACCAACAACTATGTTCAAGGCATTCTTGGAAGCAGACCTGTGCAAACATCACCTTAGTTTAGTTCTCAAGGACGAGGTTTCACTCAAGCCACTCAGCAGACTGGAAATGCAAACAACAATTCACAATCCTACATACCTCGTGCTACCATCTATTGTCAAATCTGTGGGAAAAGGGGTCATGATGCCTTGAAATGCAGGCACAGATACAATAACAACTATCAGGACAATACCATCCCAAGAAACCTTGCTGAAAATACCAATGCCCTAGCTGCCTTGAGAGTCAATGAGGCAGATCTCACTGAGTGGCATGTTGACTCAGGAGCTTCCGATCACATTGTTCAAAATGCAGGTAATCTCTATAATATGAAAATCTATAAAGGCCTTGACTCAGTCATGGTAGGCAATGGCGAATTTGTTCCTATTACTCATACAGGAGATGGAAAACTAAGCAATGTCACTCCTATCCCTTTGAAAGATATCCTTGTTGTTCCTGAAATTCGAAGAAGACTTCTATCTGTCTCTAAGCTAACCTCTACTTTTCCTTGTTATGTTGTCATTACTAATGATATGGTTTGTGTAAAGGACTTAGTGACCCACAGAATCCTGGCTCAGGGAGCTTGTAAGAATGGAGTGTACCTGCTACCTACTGCTGTTGAGACTCAGATGGCTCATGACAAGCAAAGCTTCTTCTCTAACAGGTTCACAAAGGATACACTAGAGAGATGGCACAAGCACTTAGGACATCCAAACAAAAGCTTCTTACAACTTCTAAATAAGACTGGATTGATATCCAATCTGTCGTCATATAGTGATATGTGTTGTAGCTGTGAGCTTAGTAAAAGCAGAAAACAACCTGTTATGCATAAACACATAAGGTCTACTAGACCATTTCATAAAGTTCACTGTGATGTATGGGGTAAGGCGCCTGTGCCTTCACTCAATAATTTTCTCTATTATGTGCTCATTGTTGATGATTGTACCAGATATAGCTGGATATATCCCCTCAAGAATAAGGCTGAAGTCTGTGATGTTCTAATAGCTTTTTGTAATATGATTACAAATCGGTTTGGCACACATGTTCAGGTCCTGCAAAGTGATGGTGGTGGAGAATTTGTCAGTCATAAATTGCTCAAATATCTCCAGGATACAGGTATAACTCACAATATATCCTGTGCTCATGATGCATCTCAGAATGGTGTGGTTGAACGAAAGCACAGACATATAGTTGAATTGGGTTTATCTATGATGCTTGATGCTCATCTACCAAAAACTTTCTAGATGAATGCGTTCTAGACTTCAACCTATCTAATCAATCGTCTGCCATCTCAAAATCTGAATAATAAAACACCGTTTGAGCTTCTGTATAATGAAAAACCTGTCTACAACCATCTAAGGGTGTTTGGCTCAGTTTGCTACCCATATCTACGAGATTATACAAAAGACAAGATCGACCCAAGATCCTTATAGTGTGTATTCATTGGATACAATTCTAAACACAAAGGATACAACTGCCTACATCCTTCTACAAACAAAACATATGTTACCAAGCATGTGGTCTTTGATGAAGATCAGTTTTTATACAAAAGTCCAGAACAATCTTCAGAACAGTCACAGACCAATCTCGTTCTAACTGAGTTTAATGATAAGACTTTCTGTAATACTACACCAAACACACCTGATATTAATGAATCATATACTTCGACAAATGAAAGTCAGCTGATTCATGACAGATCTTCCAATGATGTTCATATTACTGCTCTACCACATATTGAAAGTATCCCTGATTGCATTCCTTCTACTGATGTTAACATCTCTTCTTCTGTCACATCTGGTCAAATTTTTGAAGCTGATAATAATACTACAGACACTACCCACTCTGACTTCATCAATGAAAATGATGTCCTTCCTCAACCTTCCAACAACTCTCCTAGCTCCTCTACTGAAAATACCTTGCCTGATCTCTCCGAACAAGAAGCTAATCTCAACACACATCGTATGATAACAAGAAGCAAACTTGGCATCTACAAGCCAAACCCGAAATATGCCCTTGCTGCCTGTGTTATACCAGCTACTCCACGAAACATAAAAACTGCTCTTCAACATAGTGCATGGAAGGATACTATGGTTCAGGAACTTGAAGCTTTACATAAAAATAACACCTGGACTCTAGTTAAGAGAGAACCACATATGAACATTGTCGGCAGTAAATGGGTGTTCAAGACAAAACTCAAACCAGATGGCTCACTTGAACGTTTGAAAGCAAGACTGGTAGCTAAAGGATTTCATCAAGAAGAAGGAGTTGATTATCTCGAAACCTTTAGTCTAGTTATCAAATCTCCAATGATAAAGACTGTTCTAACTATCGCTGTTTCTAAAAACTGGTCTATCAAGCAGCTGGACGTCTGTAATGCTTTTCTAAATGGGAACCTTGACTCTGAGGTGTACATGAGTCAACCTCCAGGATTCGTCATTCCTGAACTTAGTGATCATGTCTGTAAACTTCATAAAGCTCTATATGGCTTAAAACAAGCTCCAAGAGCTTGGTTTGATCGCATTAGTCACTATCTCATTGAATTGGGGTTTCTATCCAGCTCTGCAGATTCTTCACTCTTCATTCTATCCAACTCCTTAGCTACAGTCTATCTCCTGTTATATGTTGATGACATTCTCATTACAGGCAGTAATGATGCTCTAGTTTCTAACATTGTTACAAAACTCGAGTCAGAATTCTCTCTTCACAATCTTGGCAATCTTCACTACTTCCTTGGGATACAAGCTGCTTATAACAAGGATGTCATTCTGCTACACCAATCCAAATATGCTAGAGATGTTCTACTTCGAGAAGATATGGCAGACTGCAAACCTATATCCACGACAGTAAGCCATACGTTTCTTCACAATCATGTCAAGTGGAAAAGTGAACCACTCACTGATCCTAGCATGTATCGACGAATTGTTGGCTCGTTGCAGTATCTAACTTTCACTAGACCTGATATCACCTATGGAGTGAATCTGGCATGTCAGTTTCTTCAACATCCAACTACGGTTCATCTCTCTCTTGTAAAACGGATTCTACGATACATCAAAGGCACTATTTCTATGGGCATTCAGATCTATGCTGATCATCCCCTTTCCATCACTGGTTACTCTGACGCTGATTGGGCTGGATGTCCCTTGACACGGCGCAGCACCACAGGCTACTGTATCTTCTTAGGGAAGACCTACGTCTCCTGGGCGTCGAAGAAGCAAACCACAGTAGCAAAGTCAAGTACATAAGCTGAATATCGATCCTTATCCATCACAACTGCTAAATTGACGTGGTTTTCTCGTCTCCTTCGCGATCTTTGTCTGCATCAATCGACACCAGCAACTCTGCTGTGTGATAACATGAGTGCTCTCTACCTCACTGTTAATCCGATCCTACATGCTCTCACTAAGCATATCGAGCTGGATTACCACTACATTCGAGAGAAAGTGGTTCTTGGTCACATTGTGACCCGATTTGTTCGATCAGAAGATCAACTAGCTGATCTATTCACTAAGGCCGTTGCCAAGGACATCTTTCATGCTGTTACTGCCAAGCTAGGGCTGCGTTTTCAAACAGCCAAAGCTTGAGGGAGGATATTAAGCATATAAGCTTTGTTTAGTTAGTCACGACTGGGCCTTTCAATGTGTTGTAAATGGGCCTGATTAGTCTCGGCCTCCCTCGCTTGCTCTTTTCTCAAATGTAAACAAATCACCTGATATAAATACACAGGCATCCGCCCGAGACAAGTAGCGCGATGACCTTTCCTGTTGTGCTTTCCCTCGCTTCACTCTTCTTTCAAAACTTTCTCCTCCTCTCCAAGTAATCTAACACCTGGGTGGAGGTAGAGGTGGAAGCTCCATGTGTGGTGGAAGAGGTAGGCATGAAGGTGTTCTTGATCATGATTTCACTAATGGAGACACCTTTTGAGAAGCTTTGGAATTAAGATCATTGAAAATGGATTTCTGGGTAGCAAAAGTGGACAAGCGACAGATCAGGACAGGGTAGGGTGGGTACCATGAGTATTCTTCCCAGAGTCCAATCACTTCATGGGGTGGAGAATGTATTCAACCCACTTGACTCCTATGTTTTTCAAAAGACAATACACAATCACTGTGGTATTCTCTGCAATTTTAGTTTGATACTTCTTGGGATAAACATTGTAGTTGACTACCAGAGTGAGTATGCGGTTGTTAAGATCCAAGGAAGATGATGGTATGGTAGATTTCTTCCTATAGGGTACCTGAGGATTCTTCAACAATTTATGAATATTAGGGAGAGTAAGCTCAAAGTTCTTATAGAAGGACTCAAGGTCAAGAAAGTTAAAATACTTAGGATAGCCCTTCCTCCATGTGTCATTAACTTCAGTTCCATTGCAAAACATATTCAAGGAATCTTCAAATATAGAAAACTTAATACCGACAGTCATAGAAGAGAGAATAACTTGAGTCTTAGGAGGGGTACAAGAGAGTCATAGTTACATGAAAGATTAGCATAAAATGCATGGACCACTTTGGTGCTTGTAATGGAGTTAGGAAAGCACCTGTATTTTATGCTTGGGACAACTAGATGATGGTTGTAGAACAACTCAACACCTCCTCTATCACCTTTTGGCAAATTGGGTGAGGCTCAAACAAATAATGAAATGGAAAAGGGTTCCTTGGGAGGAGCTCCTGGTAGGGATTGAGAGCCTTGGTGGATACAAAAAAGGTATCATCATATGGAATGAGGCGAGAGGAGGAGGATGAGTGTTTTCCAATAGAAACGACCTTCTTTCTTTGGTTGGAAGTCATAGATGGTGATTTGGAGAAGATAAGAAGCCTAAACTAGAATAAACCACCACCAAAAGGTTGTCAAACCACCTAGGGAAGATTAGGAAAAAGGGCTAGGTAGGTCAAATAGAGGCTGGCTAGGGCTAGGAGATGGAAGGTCGAGGCAAGGGTTGAGGGTTTATGGGAGCTAGAGTAAGAATTTGTCAACTTTTCTCTAGTTGAGAGGGTGAATAGTTGGCCAAAACCTATTTCAGATGTGGTCCAACCCGACCATTGGTCGAGTTTTGAAAGAGAGAAACTCGGGCAAATGACTTTCTACATAAGTCCTCAGTCATCGATCGATCGAATTGGCAACTCGACCGATGGTCAACCTATCCTAACATTAGAAATTTTAGATTCTAGCCATTTGGGTGCTGATTAATTTATTTTTCTATTCCATTTTGCATGACATACTGAGGCACATTTCACTCATCATAGGGTTCTATTTTGCAATAAAACAAGTGTATGCGAGAAATACCTAAACCAACAAAACAAAACAAGGCAAGGGAGAAGATAAGTATAGCACATTCAAGTAAGAGATGATCAAATTGAGCAAGAAACATATAGGCAAGACAACAACATGATAGAAGACATGTCAATATTATCTAGAGCAGTATTAAGCAGTTTTTTTTGCCATATCGATAAGTCGGTTACATCAGAACTGAGTGCTAATTAAACTATAGAAATAAGCCTTGTCTGCAATGTAGATGTCCCCACCTAGGATAGGGCAGGAATGCCAATAGCTTGCATGAAAAGGTTGCTTGAGGCAAGTCTTAGCAAGGATGTCTGTAATCTTGTTTTGGTCTCGTTTAATGTGGATGACATCTGCGATATTGACTTTTGCAAAAGCCTCCCTTATCTTGCATACCACAGTTAGGTACTTTCCCGACACTTCAGTAGAACCTTTTACCCACTACAGTGAGTTCCAAGAGTCAGAAAGGATGATGCGTTTGTTTTGGTTGATTTGGCTCACAAGATCTGCACCGTGAAGGAGGGCCTTGAGCTCCCTCTCCATGGCGTCAGTTCCAGGGTACAGAAGAGAGGAGCCCCCTAGCCATTCCTCTGAGGTGCTTCAGACAATAGCACATGTGCACGACATATTGAACTTTGACAAAGTGGCAACATCGACATGGAGGACAAAGGTTGAGTTATGTAAGCATATAGGATGTTCCAGGATGGTCGTCGTGGTGCGATCAGGTAGGCTGCAGGAGAAAGCCTGGCTTGAGGAATGAGCTTCAGCTAGGCATTGTGCTGCTGTTATTCTGGGCGGCATTATTGTCTTCTTAAAGATCTAGTGATTCATGCCTTTCCATATCCTCCAACATGTAATTGCGAACAACGTCTTCCAGTTATCAAGGTTCTTTACAGTCTGGAGATTATATTCCATCCATCCCCGGACTGTATGACTCTCAAAGAAAAGAGTCACCTCCCTGGGTAGAATGAGAGACCAAGTCTGTCTAGCCAACACGCAATCCCTCATCGCATGCAAGCAGTCTTCTTCAGAGTTCTTGCACCGTTGGCATTTTGGATCATCAGTCATCTTCCTTTTGGCGCGCATGACGTTGGTGAGAAAGCGTTCATGCAGGAGTAGCCACAAGTGAGCTCGGACCCTGTGCGAGGCGGAGATAGACCAAGTATCTGCAAACAGCGAGTTCGAAGCTCCTGGCGTGGTGTGGCAGAGAAGATCATAGGCAGACTGGGCAATGAATCTGCCGTAGCTGTCCAGTTTCCATACAAAGGTGTCATCCCCGTAGTGGATTCTGGGAGTGAGCATATGACGAATGGCAGTGACTATTCCTTGCACAAACCAGTGACTGAGGAAATCTAAGTCCCAGGAACCATCGTCTCTGACTAGGCTCGAGACCTTAAGGTCTAAAAGCTCTTCCGGCACCGAACGTGCGGCTTTGATTGTCAGTGACACACCAGTTCCGACCCACTCGTCAGTCCAAACCAAAGTATCCAAACCTGAAATGGCCTGTCGACGTGAGTTTTCTTTCAGGATAGGGAGAAAGTTCTTCAAGCTTCGCCATAAGTGAGAACCAGTTGTTTTAGGTTGGCCATTAGTGAAGTATTTGGATCGCATGATGTCCACCCATGGTATGCGCCTGTATTGTATGAGGTCCCAACCCATTTTCACCAGCAAGGAGGAGTTAAATTCCTTTGACTTCCTTAGACCCAAACCTCCAAGATGCTTGGGGTTCGTAACTTTGTTCCTCGTGACCAGATTAAGATGTCTATTTGTGCCCCCATTCCACAGAAAATTCCTTGTTATCTGATCAATCTGGTCACAAACAGAGAGAGGAAGCTGGATAGCGTGCATAATGTAACAAGCTTGTGATTGGAGAACCAATTTTGTGAGCGTCATTCTCCCTGCAAGGGAGAGAAGGTTGTTATGCCATTAATTGTGATATATGTTTCTGGAATTTCTCCAACAGTGATGAGAAAAGCTCCTTTCTTTTCCTTCGGTGAATGATGGGAACACCCATATAACGACCAAGATTGCTTATTTCTTGGATGCCCAACCTTCTACATATCTGGTTTTTGATGGAGCGAGGAGTGCTGTGGGAGAAGAATACAATCGATTTCTCATGAGAAAGAGCAAGCCCGGAGGCGTGATTGAAGCGTTTAAGACAACGAAGGATCACTTTTTCTTGATGGGTGGATGCCTCACCAAAGAGGATAATATCATCCGCGAAGCTCACATGGGTGATATGAATTCTTGCTTTGGAGATGACGATAGGTTTCCAGTTTCCGTTGTCTGTTTCCTCCACAATCAATTGACTGAACTGTTCTAGGCATAAAACGAAGATGTAGGGGCAAAGTGGATCCCCTTGATTGACTCCACAAGATGGATGGAATGTGCTAGCAGTCTCTCCGTTCCAGAGGATGGATGATTTCCCAGAGCATATGATTTGCATAATGATATCTATAATCTCCTTGGGCAAGGTAGTTTGGATGAGCGTGTCATGGATAAAGTGCCAACTTAATTTGTCAAAAGCTTTTATCAGGTCGAGCTTCAACGTCAATGACCTCTTCCTGCTTGATTTGGATTCCATTAAATGCACCACCTCCTGGACCAGGGCTATGTTGTCCCCTATCCTCCTTCCTGGGACAAAGCTCGATTGGAATGGAGAGATCCAATCATTTAGGTAAGGTTTGAGCCTGGTAGCGATGACCTTTGAGAGAAGCTTCGTGCAGACATTGTTGAGAGAAATGGGCCTCAATTGAGAGCATTGCTCCAGTGGATTGCACTTGGGGATGAGAATTATAAGAGAATCTGTCGCAGTAGGAGGAATAGGATCGCCTTTGAAGGGACCTTGGATGAACTGGCATAGCTGGGCGCTCATGGTGTTCCAGTTCTTTTGGTAGAAGCCTACGTCCACTCCATCCGGCCCGGGGGCTTTGACTGGCGACATGGAGTTCAAGGCATCCCAGATCTCCTTTGTTGAGGGAGTGGACATCATCTTCTGCTGTTGGTCTGATGTAATCGGTGCGAAGGCCCCGAGAAAGGTGGTGCTTTCAGAGCGTCTTCGTTCTCCATCGGACTCCTGGTATACATTAGAAAAGAATGATAAAATGAGGGATTTGAGATTGAGTTCCTTGTCATACCAGACACTGTCTGTACCTTTAAGACGGGTGACCTTGTTCCTCCATCTTCTTGCTTTAGTAAGTGAGTGGAAATAGTTTGTGTTGTTGTCACCCAACTTTATCCAGGTACATCTCACTCTCTGTTGGCTTTCAGCTTCTTCCCTCCGCAGGATACCGTCCAGCTGGGTTTGGAGCTTGAATGTCTCCATCGCCAGAGAGTGGTCAAAGTTGAGAGAGAGAGGTTCATTTGGTTCCATCTAATCTTATTGGTGATTCGATCTTTGCTTCTTCTGTCATTCTTGCACGAAGCATTGTCCCAGATTCTCACCTTCTCCAGCAGCGATTTGTTCGTAGTGAGTAAGTCGAAGTGCTTTTGCCAGGCCTCTTTAAAGAAATCCTCATACCCTGGCGACGAGTACCATATCGTAGTGGTGCGGACGTGCAGATTTCTCGTGCAGGGGGAGAGTCTTCTGCAGAGACCATTATCGGCGCATGGTCAGAATGATTCTTTTCAAGTACCAGAATCCCCTTCTTGCCCAGCTGTTCGATCCACTGTCGATTTCCCAGAGCCCTGTCTAGACGTTCATGAAAGAGGCCCCTTCTGAAGGTGGTGCGAGGGCCGCTAGCTCCTAGATCAAGAAGCGAACAACTTTCGGCGGCCTCGATAAAGTCCATACTGTTAGCTTTGTCGAAGATATTGCTTCCAATTTTCTCAGATGGATGCATAACAACATTAAAATCCCCCATCACTACCCAAGGGTCAGTGATTGAAAGGGCAATAGCGTTGAGCTGGTTCCAGAGAAGTTTCCTGCCTCCCCTCGTCGTGCTCGCGTAGACGAAGGTGAAGAAGGCGTTGTGAATCTTACGGTGCACAAATTGTTTGTGAGAGGTTATAATCTCGACATGAATGTTGTTCTTCCAGAGCACCCAGATACCTCCCGAGTAACCTACAACTTCGACTCTATTTGAGTTCACAAAACCAAGCTTCTTGATTATCCCCATAGCTCTCTTTCCGCTACATCTTGTCTCCAGCAGGCACATGATCGAGATCTTGTATTCGATACAAGCATAGGCATCAACTATAAACTGTTGTAAAAGCCTTCCACTTCGAAGTAAAGCATTATTTATTTCGACATCACGATCATGCAACCTATATGAATAAAATTGTAGAATGCTGACAGTTTTTCGTTTACAATTGTTTTCACTTGGATTACATTGAATGCCAAGTCTCCAACCATCCTCACCATGTGGGAAAAGTAATGGATATTGCAACGGCATATAAGCAGGATGCTTTTTGCTAATTATTTTTAGTGTATTATCTTTAAAGCAGATAATAATATCTCTACATTCAGAAATCCCTTCATCTCCACCAACAACTAACATTGCTAGTTCATCGACAGTAGGTACCGAATATTGAGAGCCAACATTGCTTCTATTAGCAATCAAACGCAATGAAAGTTCATTGATAGAATCATTTTGTATCCATTGATTGACAAAATGAAATATCATAGCATAAGGATTTATCTCATTAATCATTTCACGCAATCTTATTATCATAGATGTATTCACTTTGGAGTAATCTTTATTATTTGAGAATACATTACATCTATGAGTGTCTTCATGTTCTGTATCATACACATAGAGTTGAGCATATACAGGCTGATTGTTATTTGCAGGTAAAAGTGAACCAATACGGTGATAAATTTGTACATGAATACGAAAATTATAAGGACCCCTACCATCAATAATTGATATGTCTTGCAATGCACCCATTGATGTGAAAGCAAAAGCATTGTTATATTGGCGGATATGTTTACGATAATGTCTTCCTTCTTTACCACTTCCTTTTAGTAAATCATTAAGGTAAGAGGTAATGGAGTGCAACATTGGCAATTTAAACTTTCCATCCCAACAACACGAATGAAAATGTGGAATCCGATCACCTTTGCTTATGATTCTTTCCTCAAACCACATGTATGCACCACAATATATACAAACACATGAAGGGAATCCCAAGTAATGTCGTTCTTTGAAATCTGTGTGTGTTTAATCGGTCAGTTTTAGTTAAATATTGCATTTATTTTAATGTATGTATATTTATAAAGGAATTACTTCGATCTTTTTGTGAAATCCTAGCATCTGATAGATAACTCCGCAAACACTTTCTACACCTTTCATAATATTTATTACAAATTTTTTAATTATTTACAATCAACTATAAATTTCCACACAAAACACTACACCAAGTAATCATACAGGAAATTATATGATAGAACACACGTAAAGCATGACTTTAGTACTGATAAAAAGATATAAATTAAAAGAATACAAACCTTGAGAAGATGAGCTTGCCATGACTTAAACCAGTAGTAAACCTACAAAAAATTTCAAAAGAATTCACTATGTAAAATTTTACCACCATATATATACTCTACCTAGTTGTTAACACTTCTTTCTAAGTATAGTCATCAAAATGACAAACCTGCAACCAAATGCTAGTTTAGTATTCTAGTTTTATACGATATCCATTCTTTTCTAATGTTCAGTATGAATGAATGGAAAGTTTGCATCCAATGTAAGAACTACCTAGATACAAATCTACAACCACATGATTATAAAATCACACCATATGACCCGTGCTTATGAGTTGGACCATATATGATTTATTAATTTTTCTAAAATTGTAACTCATGAAAAAGTATATTATGATTTTTGTAGAATATTTCAGAGACTCTAGTTTGAGACACGATGAAGCAGCTGTGTCTGAGAACGCTCCATGCTATATTTAGTAGTACAAGGGGAAAAAATCTCCATGCCACTACGGTGAAATCGAGAAAGACGGGTAAACAGGAGATACACAAATGGTTATTTGTTTTGGTAGCCAATTCAGAACGAAGAGGAGGCCACAAAATAGTAGTAGAACAGAGTTAAGTGAAGAACAAAAGCCCTATGAGTTGCGGAGCTCACTCTTTGATGACATAGCTCGGAAACTATTACGACGATAACTTGCAGCCGAACGGATGGAGATTAGTAGAAAATGTGCATATAGAAGAAGAATTAGTACCTCGTTATGCTACCACCAAAAAACCCTATTTGTAGCCATTCCGATCACCTTCTGAACTGGCGTTCTCCACCGGTGTCAAATCCTATGAACAATCATACACAAAAGCAGTAGAGAATTGCTTAGAAGAACCGAAGAATCAGGTAAAATGAAAAATGATTAACTTGGAGATGCTACCACCCGAAGCTCTCACGCCGTTCCAGTCGCATTCTGAACCACGGTCCTCCTCCAGTTCCAAACCCTACGACTGGCACAGAATGACGGAAGCGAATAGTCAGAGAACTGGATCGACCCTTCAAGTTGGGAAAGTTTGCATTTTTAGTCTTTTTTTCTATGCGGTCAGGGATACAACTGTCGTATACATATTATATCTAACACATAGATCACTTTTCAAACAACTGAATAGACCTTACACTACGCATCCAAACAGAATTTAATAGAACAATAGTATGAGTTTAGTGTGTTTCTAATAGATCAACATTACTCGTGTACATGTTATAGTTGACCAAATAAGATAGAGATCAGATAAATTTTCTAGGCGTATGTAAAGTACAACGCGAGACATTTTTAGACGTCAATGCTAAGTTTGGAGGATCTTTCCAAGTAGTCAAGGAAGTAACTTTGATTGTATTGAGGCGTGATGATACAAACCTGGTTGAATGAGTAATAGGGGATCAGAAGCTTGTGCCACTGAGCATACAAAGAAACCAGATTGCCAAGGTCCTCGACCTCCACCTGCAGTTCACATAAACGTATCAATGATAGTACAATCGCTGCACACCCAAACAGAAAATCTATACGGCTAGCAAGAATGAGACACTAAAAAATATGAGGCCAGAATCAGAGTTTTTAATGTCATGCCCTGCACAGGAATACAGGGTAGAATCAGAGTTCTAATTGCTTGCTTCCGAAGACGAATAAACGAAGGTGATGAAGAGGGTAAAGGAAGGAGACGACATATCTGAGTTTTCACGCAAAGAGGGTAAAGGAAGAAGAATCGCTGGGGACCTGACGAAGACGAACAGCCGAAGAGGAACAGTCGAAGAGGAAAATAATGGGTTCTATTGTTACCAGTAGTGAACGGAGGAGGCAAAAAGAGAAAAGCAAGGACCACCTCGCTGTGCAGACGACATTTGAGTCAAGATAGCTAATCGCGAGAAGAGAAACCAGAGGAAACCAGTGGCGAGAGGAGGATTGAGAAGAGAAATAGGTGTCACACAAAGAAAGGGAAAGAAGAGAAGACCGAGCAGGAACAAATCACCAGAAATGGAAGAAACCCAACATCCCGCCTCAAAGCCAGTACCAAATTCGGTGGCAGCGGTAACAACAATGGGAACAAATCGTGTTACTAACCTGCTCGGGGCTTGTGATGGCATTGATCTTCTCAATCTAGAAATGCTATCTGCTGCAGAAGCGACGAAGCACCACCGGTCAGCTCTGTTCTTCCTGCTACTGCACCAGCAAGGCCGCCCGCACGGAAATCCTACCACAGGAAGTCGGTGGGAAAAACGGAAGAGTCGTAATGAGAGTTGCAGAGAACTCTAAGTCGGTGGACGAAGACGGAAATATCATTGTGAAATTTGCAGAAAACCAAACAAATTTTTAGAGAATCGGTGTGCTAGGGACTGGTGTGTATTTCTGAAAAATGATGGCGAAAATTGCAGCGACACCCCCGAATGGGCTTTCATATATAGTATAGATAGGAAAAGAGGTGGCAACTCCATTCAACTCGTGCTCGTAGGCGAGTACTGAACCTAAATTGTATTTTTGCCGGTTGCAGTTTCTAACCAATTAGGACGTTTGGTAAGTGTTTTGGATCGTTGATTGTTTTTGTGGAATTAAAGCGTTTTCTCACAGCTCATGGGATAGATGGCGTGATGGATTTTTCCTCCCTTCCATCTTCGTTTTACCACAACGTTTCATTTTTCATAATAGGCGTCTCATTCTATCTAATCTGTTTTAGAAAAACATTTCCATTTATCTAACTCAACATTTCATACTTCTTTTCTTTTTCTATGTAATCGTGTTGTCTGAGCAGTGGCGGAGCCACAGCCAGACCACCTGAGGCACGGGCCTCACCCAAATCTTAATAATTAAACAATCGAAAAATAGACACCCAACTAATTTTTCAACAGTTGAATAAAGTGCCTCATGCACAATTCTAGTTCCACAGCACGCAGAAATTGTGGATTGCGATTTACAGACTCCATTCTCCTATTGCATGCACTCGGGTTAGAAGGATGCTTCAGTTGACTATGTAAAAATCCTTTTGATGGGCTGATGGACGGTGGTCCAATTGAACATGCCACAATCGTCTGCCTTGCGTCCAGCTGTGTCTTTTCCCAGTTGCACCCTATATATATGCTTAAATATTACATCAGTTTTGAGCAAAGCGAAGAAACTGTGTGCCGTGAAATACTTTATTAGGTTCTGCAGCTTAGTTATCTTTTCCTAACGTGCAACGACTTAGCCAAATAGTACCATAAGCATTAAATTAAAAACTTCTTTTAGATGATTATTTTACGATGGTTAGCTACCTTAATTTTCTTGGCTTATTCACGGCTGGTTGCATTATCGTAGATATATTGAAGTCATATCTAGTTGGTAGTGCGAGGAGGAGAGGCTTATCCTCATCAAAGACCGCAAAGTATGTTGGTATTAATTACCGTTCCAAATGTCTAAGCTAGTTTGGAACTCACAGCTTATGGTAAAGCCAACATCATACTTTGCCAGCTGAACCAGTTGAGTATTGATTTTCATCCACTGGTGGCAACATGAGTGGTTGTGTTGATTGACATTTTTTTCGTAAAAAATATATTTTTAACTTTCTTATCTAATTTCAGTTGTTCTGTTATTTGAGTCGTTTCAGAATAAAAAAAGTACGGTTTAAGGAAATTCACATATGAGATGTGTGTCTCACCCAGTCTATTACTTTGGCTCCGCCATTGAGTAGTGTTTTTTTCTCCAAATGCGGATAGATGAAATACAATTTCCAAGCAGAAGCATATGTTCAATTATTTTTTCATCTCATAAACTATCTTCCTTGACTTGGCATCTCATTCGGGATAAAATGACACATAGGTTGTCCTCTCGACATACTAGATGTCTTAAGAAGACTAGACGCTTTATTCTCATCAATGTTTCTTTCACTAATATTCCTGTTTACCTTATTAGTTATATTCATCTTACAAAAGCAAAGAAAAATTCATGGACCAAATGAGAAGGATTTTTTTATGGGGAAGCACAAAGGAGACAAAAAGGATACACCTTGTTAGCTGGTAAATTTTGTACCACCCTAAATAAATGGGTGGATGAGGTATAATCAGTTTAAGACTATAGTAACATTGCATGTTAAATATAGTATAACCTCTATAATAGAAAATATGCTTGTATTTGGTTAGACTTTGTTTAAAAAAAATACTATAGTAAGTATCACACTGGAACTCTGTGGAAATATAAGTGCTCTAATTTTTGGACATACTTCCCTAAATGAGAATAAATTATTGAAGACACTGCTTCTATGTCTGCCTTTAGTTTGTCTATAATATAAATATGATATGATCCTTGGTCTAAGATGAGATGCTTAATCAATACCAAAATGAAGTGGCTATGTCTTCAAACGTCTTGACATGGATGGTGCTTTTAAGTTGTTGTGATCCAATACGAGAAACAAATCAAAGTTCTTATTGTTGGGTGATATGACTCACGACGTGATTACCTACCTTATTTGACCTTAAAATAGGAGACAAACATACTGACTTCTGGGGTGAAAAATATAAGTTTAAAGAAGCCTAACTTCTATGTGTATACTAGCCACAACTTTCTATATGGATGGTATTTTTAGTGCATCAAATACCCACTAGGAATTTATATCCTTCTTTGAATGAAAGGACATAAAAAAAAACTTTTTGGGTGAAAATTGGTTTAAACATGAGATATCTATTTTCCATTTGTTTTCCATCATTCATTTGAGGATACAAATAACATTTTCTTTGGCTGTCCTTCTATGAAACAATTATGGCCACACTTTTTCTATTGAACCACTATGGATCTTTTGCTATTTGATCATAGGATTTTGATCTTGTTTTGAAAGGAGACTTGTCTTGATATTTATCTTTGACATAACTCAAGTTCCATCACATCATGTATAATTGGAATTTATGACTTGAAAGGAACATGAGATATTTCAAAAATAAAGAAATAAAAAAACAAATTTAGTTGATGTATACATTACAAGTTCCATATGGTAAAAAGTAACGCTTTAGGTGATATCTCCTCCCCCCTATTGATCCAGACTACTCCTTGGACATTTTCTATTGCTCATGATGATAAAGGAAAGAATCCAACATGCATGATCAACTTCAAAGTGCAAATAATATCATTTCCCCTAGGGATGATCCGATGGTTAAGTGAGGTGTGGGTGTTGGTTGGGATCTCTTACTTTTCCTATTGGTCTGCTTGTTATAATGTTTTTTCACATTGGTCTTGTAGGCATAATGATTCTATATGATTATCTATTTTAGCAGGCCTAGATTTATCTAGTTATAGTGGGCTGTTCTATGGGGATTCCGCCCTCGGTTATCACAAACATAGTTGGGTATTTGGTAATTTTCCTAGTATGGGGTGCTCCTTCACCTACACCTCTCTCATTGGTTGTGGGTTATATTGTTGGGGGTCCCAACCTTGCTATTGATTATCTTGGGGCACCCTTGGTTCTCTTCTTTTTGTTTACAATTTTGATCCCCAACAAATTATACATTTACATCTTTGTTTTTTATCCTAGTTATAAATCTGAATGATTACAAAACAAAGATGCATAATTCTACCCATTAGATATTTACTAACTTTGATAATCAAATATTTGAAATAAAATCAAATTAAAGGGTTCAATTTTGATACACTTAAGCTAGTGGGATGTGTGTTTCACGGCTATCCAAAACTACACATATCTACTATCTTATACAACTTTCTATTCTTAATGTGAGTTGCACGTCAATCATACACCCACTACCCTTATTATTATCCACTTGTGAGGCCTATCTTATTGCCCACCATGACACTAAAATGTGAGGTGCATTTGTTTCGTGATTCCTCACATACCTTGCCTCTCCTCCACTTCCCTTCCAATTTTTCTCCTTTAACCTCCTTATTCAAAGACAACAATTCCCCAAATAGTCAATCGTAGAAATACATTGTCATTACGTAAAAAAAAAGCTTGGTCTATGCTTTAGCATGCCTCTTCTTGTTTAGTCAAAAAAATGTCTCGTCGTGCCTGTAACAAAACTTAAGTAAATAATACTTTTTCCCCTTTAACTTATAATCTTTTATTTTGAACTCCCTCTATTAGATATGTGTGTACCAGGAAATTAATAACCTTTAAATATAAGAATTCTAAGAAAAAATATATATATTTGAGGTCTTAATACAAGAAACAAGGGATATTCATTATTTTCGGGGTTAGTTGTGAACAATTATCAGATTAAGGGATTTAGATCTAGAATTATCCTTCTAGATTTTTCTTGTGGATAGGTTTGGTTAAGAGAGACTTATATATAAAATTTGGTTGATAAATAATAAATGAATGCATAAATATGAAGACAATATTCTTTTCCTCAAAAGGTGTGTTTCTTGTATTAAAGTTTTCCAAAATGCAAAATTGACTCAGAAATTTGATTATTTGGGTCCTTGTTACGTTACCCACCAAATTTCACTTTATTTCGATGGTATTACTTTTGAAAGAGAAAGAAAAGAAATTGAAATTTACACCACTTTATTTGATTTTGATTTGGTAAGCAATAATGTCACGATTGGGCCAGCCAATATGCATATTTTTATCCACTATGGGATCACAATCTGACAAGCTACAAATTGTCTTCTAGCTCACACTAGAATATGCAAGCATCTTTATGAGTACACATCTAAAAATCGACAATTTCTCTCAAGCCACTATGTCTTAAAGCCTAACCTTATGTATAGGGGATGAGACCTCGTCATCGCCACATATAACTGCACTAATTTCCTCTTCTAATTTCTTCTCACACTGCAATTTAGACCCTTGACAATCGTGTTCTTCAATCTATGGTTACAACTCACCACATCGACACACAACTATGCCCAAATCCAATCAAGACCAGCAGTGGGTTTCTTACCTCCCTCCCAAGGTTTCCACCCTCTCAAGTTTGCAAGGGTAACACTCAATAGCTTTTCCCTAAATTTTAGCTAGACACTACTACCTTGTGAGCAACCATGGCCAATGCTAGAGGAGATGACCCCTTGGTTTCTCAGTTTTTCCCTTGCCTCGTTTCCATGTCTCTCTTTCTTGTCAAGGGTAGATAGGTATTTTCATCGTATGGATGGAGATTTTCTTGAGCCCCTGACTGGCAGTGGACCCAGACTACTTGGCCACCGTGATTGGTCCAAGTTAGCTAGCTTGATCCACTAGATCATTGATGTGGATTTTTGGCAATTTCTAATTAGTGAGAACTAAAAAATTCATAACTTCCTCTTTGTTTATCCAAAAATTACAAAATAATGTGTTTTAGAATCCTGAAAATTTTCTCTACCTTTTGGTATAGTTTTCATCTCCTGATTCTCAAGTTTTAAAAATTGAATTTTTAGGGTTTTAAACATTCAGAATACCACATCAATAACTAAATAGAGGTTTTAAAGGATAAAGCTGAGATCTCAGACTCAAATCTATGATCAATAACCTTGACCCCTCTCTCTATGATAAAATCATGTGTCAATAACGGTTATTATTGAAGATTTATATTGTTTATGTTTTGTTTTCACTTATGATCTTAATAGGAACTAAAGACAACATCATCATTAATAAAGTTGCAATTTGGTTCAAGTATTAATAAACTCTGAATTCAATGTTAGATAAACAACAAGAATCGACCAAGGGTTTTGCCAATGGATTTTAAGTTCTAGGGTTTCACCTAATGTATCATATAATTTGAACCCTAATTGGTGGACCTAATCCTACAGGTAGGTCGAGTTGACTTTAGACTTGGAAGGGTTAGGACTTGATCTCTGACTTAACACTCAAGTCAAGGTATGCACATATACTTTTTTCAACTTGGGCATAATATCATGACTAAATATTCTTTTGCCATATGAAGCATTGACTAAATTGTGGACAATCATATCATCTTGTGAAAGTACTCTTCCTTGTGAATATCCTCATGTTTCGTTAAGATTTATGTGTGAAGACTACATTGATGGTATTTTGATATAATCTTGATAATGATTTGGGTCCTTTGACCCCACTTGATGGAACCCTTAATATTCTCATCCTTTACATGAAAACAAACATACTTTGTTCTTGCATGTCCTATTTGCATGGATGATTGACTACTCAAAACTATTATAGTGACTCCATATAGGCATTGAGTTTTATTCTACTACCACTGATAATGTTTATAGACATTGGGTTTGATTCCCCTTCCAGGCACTTGTTTTATTTCCTTGCCACATTTGATATTAGGAACTGGGTTTTATTCACCTGCCATGCATTGAGTTTTATTTCCATGCAAAATTTATATTTATTTTGGCAACGAGGCCTTAGTCCTCATGCCCTTTGGTATGGAATACTTATGGGTTCCTACCCTAGTTTTTAGTATGTTCTAGTTTGTTTTTATTTATCACCATCCAAATATTTATCTTCATGATTATGTTGATGTGAGTATGTCAAGAAAAATTGTATTAATCATATCCTTGTTAATAATTGTCTCATATTTTGGACATGTTAAATATTTTGACAAACTCTTATCTTTTGAACATATCATTATTGACATGTATTTGTGCCAAATCTTCTCTCACTTTAATTAATTCCCAATTATTTTACTCTGTGCATACTCAACATTCATTGATGTACTTCCCTTTATTTTCCTTTTCCTGGGTGTTGTTTTTGAAACCACCCAGAGTTAGCACAACCTGAGGTTCAAGGAGAGGACTTTTCTCAGGGCCAAGTGAAAGGATGAGTTTTGAGATGGGAAGCTTTCTCACCATAATATGATTCGTAATTTAGAATTTGCCTATAAGGTTCAGTGTTAAGTTGAAACAATGAAATTCTGCAATACTCAGATTTTTACTTCCGCTGCCACAAACTATATTTCTATACTGTTTGTTTGAGAAAATATAATGCACCCTTTTATTCGGTCATATTTGTATTCATGGGGTTTTATGCAAATTATATTCTTCAATTAAGTAAGAGTGGTCGCCTACCAGCTCCCACTCCTTACAATGCCATGTCATCAATACACCTAATTACTCATTTACTATGGTCTATTTACACGTGAATTCACACATGTTTTTAATTCAATAGCACCTCACTTGCATTCTGCATCAGGAAACATTACAATTAAGATGTTGCATTCACTTATGAAAATGCCTTATAGCATCAGTTTATTTAGTCAGAAAAGACTTCATTTAGTAACATAAATGCCTTGTTTAATGGTAAAAGTGCTTCATGCTATAATACCTCATATATAAAAATACTTTGTTCTGACAGAAGGTAATAATACTCACTTTATCACCTAGGCTTCTTAGAAAATTCAAGGTAATTTTTTACCCACGTTAAAGCATTTGTGGAGCAAAGACAAGAATTTCCATGAAGCTCTCCAAGACACCAAAACACATATTTAAGAGTGAGACATGAAGATTAAGTGCGATAGAAAAAAGGAAAAAGGCATACTGATATAGAATACCAACCAAATACAAATCAATCTAACACAATGCCATGATACAATCTCCGATAAGTTGTGTGCAAATATGCAAGAAAATTTGAACCAAATTCTTGGCAGGGAGGAAGAGGATTAGAAACATAAAGCTCATATTGACTGGATGAAAGAAGGCAATAATAACTCTAGGTTCTACCAGAGATGGGTTAATCAAAGGAGGAGAAACAACCTTATTACTATGCTAAAGAATGAATAAGGAATTTGGATCTCAAATGAGGATGAAATTAGGAACATGGTGGTTAGCTATTTCAAAAACATTCTGACTAAGTCGGGGTGTGTGAACATCTTGATCATGGACTCAATCTCAAGAAATTTCAAGAAAATAACAACGGAATAGTTGAGAAGGATGGGCACCATTCATCAAGATGAATCCATGCAAAGCAGCGGGACCTGATGGCATTCGTACACTGTTCTTACAAAAAAAAACTGGGAGTTTATCAGTGAAACAGTGTATAGCAGTGTCAAAAGCCATTGCAGGCCCATAGTTTATAGAAGACTTATGTCAGACTACAATTGTACCTATCCCTAAGGTACAAATGCCGGAAAAATGTGCACAATTAAGGTCAATTTCTCTTAACAACACAACACATAAGCTAGCGTCAAAGATTTTTTTGGAGAGATTGAAGAGCTTGATGCTTGATTGGATACACCCCACCCAAAGTGGCTTTATTCTAGGTAGGAAAATAACATACAACATCATTTTAGTGCAAGATATTATGAGCAACATGTAATGGAAAAAAGGATCTAAAGTCATGGAGATTAAAGTTGACCTCACGAAGGATTATGACTACATGTCTTGGGAATTCATTGACAATACTTTGTAGTTAGTTGGACTACCGTCAAACATATGCAAATATATCATGGGATCCATTTCAACTGGATCAATTGTTGTAGCATGCAATGACAAACTATCAAACATTTTTATGGAGAGAAGAGGCATAAGGAAGGTGGATCCACTGTCTCCTTGCATTTTTGTGTTATACTTGGAACGTTTAATTGAACTTATTCAGATGAAATTATGGGAGAGGAAATGAAAGCCAGTTAAAATGATGTTGGTTAATCATGTTTGCTTCTTCAATGACCTCCTTCTATTCACAGGTGCTACCAAGGAAAACATGCACACCAATGAAGGAGTGTTTCAAACACTCCAAAAAAGCATATGGGCAAGTAGTATCAACAACTAAAACATGAATATTCTTTTCTAGAAGTGTAACTAGTATGATAAGAAATGAGATACAATCCATCAATGACTTTCAAGTCACACAGGACCTGGGCAGATAGCTTGGTGTCTCCATTATCCATTCCAAGGTAAAAAAGAGCACTTATTTGAATATTCTTAATAGAGTGACAATAAGAGTCAATGCTTGGTCTATGAGGAGTTGATCACTTACTGGATGTCTTTGCTTAATAAAGTCGACGTTAACAACTATAACTACCTTGTTATGCAGACTGCAAAGATGCCAAACAAATTATCTGATCCGATTGATGGAACCATTTGACAATTTATTTGGAGAGGAATTAAAAAGATGAATCCAATGTTAGTAGTAGCCTGGAACAAAGTTACTAGTCCAAAAAACCAGGGAGGACTTGGGATGAAATTGATGAAGGAATGGAATGAAGATCTATTGATGAGAAACTCATGGGAGGTTCTAAGAAATAAAAATAATTCCTGGTGTGTAGGAATCTAGAAAAATTTCATGCTCTATAACGAAGTGGATCCTGTATGTAGATCAAGACTGACAAATTTTTGCTGAAAAGCAAGGAGAGGACCATGGAAAACTACATCAAAATGGTGATCAGTGGAAAGACAACCTGTTTCTGGTTAGATTGTTGGATTAGGACAGAGATGAGGATTATAAACTATAATGTTAAGGGGATTTTAGAGGAACTACCAGACTTACAAGTAAGTAGCTGGGTTAGTCTGAGTAGGTAATGGGACACATGATTCTTGACTGAATGGTGCACTAATGAAGTAGTTTTCCTGATAAACAAAAAGTGGGTCCCCTAATAATGTGAGCTACCCAATGTGGATCTAGAATAATGATGGTAACTTTATAGTAAAATTGGCCTATGAAGTGTCAACAAAGGATAAGGATGTGGACAAAGAAGGTGACTATGCCAAACTCTGAAAATGTTTGGCTGGCTTCCAATGCATGGTGCCATCTTTGCAAACAAATAATGAAAAGTAAGACACCTAACAAACTACAAAACTTATGGCAAGTGACACCCTGACGTGTCACAAACAAGATTACTCAAAACCAAACATGGAATTATAACTAAAAAAGAGAATTATCAGAAAACACAAGAACTTAAAATTGATTTCTCAAAAATGGACCATAAGCCAAAAACTTATCACATACAAGCCCACAAGCATGTCACATGCATTGCATATCATATCACAAAGGTGATCACATCACTATGCATTATCATTCCTATCATCAACCTATTGCATATATATATATATATATATACACACACATACATGCCATATCTTACATGCATGGCTCACAAGCCCAAAAACCTCATATCAGTAACGTATCCACAAAACACATCGAGAACAACCCTAAAGACCTGAGCGTACAAGGAAAACATCTAGGACTCCATCACCAAAAGACTAGCAACACATCCAACCTTATTAACTACTTCTCTTGCTGCTTCTCTTCCTCAGCTGCACAATCTCTACCTCTTTGTGCACGACCATCTAAAAGATGTGGAACCCCACTGGGTGAGACCAAATGTCCCAGTGAGATATATAACTCTCCACCAATGTCTTTTAATGAACAAATAACTAAGCAGGTAGATAAAGTACTAAGAAGGTTGTGAAGAGTAATAAAAACTAGGTGTTTACCATTGAGCAGTAGAGCAATTAATATTTTAAGAAGAAATATGAAGAACATGTAAAACAATTGACTTCTCTTACCACCTTATAATTATAGAAATTAGTATAAAGGTAAGGCAAAGGGATAATCCAATGTTATTCGTATTTGACCCTGAGCGAATACACTACACGACTGTGTTACGTATATTATGATTTCCCTAAGGATTTGAGTCGTACCACTCAAATACAACTGACCACTGCTAAGATGAAGTATAAGGTCAATGGAAGAGTTGGAATATATGACCACCCCAACAACTCTTGGTCACCACAAGAGAAAATAACACAAAGACGTATCAGTCAACTACAACAACGACATATAGTCAAGCTAAAAGATTGGCTCACACATGGCCATCCACACATAATAACACCTAGCCCACCTTGGCACACGTAAAGGAGCTAGAAGAACAGGCTCACACATGACCATTCTAAAAAGAGCAATTGGATCATGCACGGACGTCCATATCACAAGGAGAGAAACTCATGCATGGCCATCTCTCACAACCCATAATTGTGGATGTAAGGAGATACTGAACTTGCACCCCCGCATATTGAAAAATATGTGCTCTGAATTTCCTATAGGAATGACTCTGTTCACCATCCAACACTAAGACGAACACTGGAATGGATCTATGGCACATGGAACCTACATGAGTAGGGTTTCACTTGATTAATTAAGCCAATTGGGTATCTTTTAGCATAAATCAAGTTACAACGTACAAATCCAAAACAAACTCTACAAATATCAGGGAAGGGTGCAACTCCAGAAGATATAAATGTATAAGGTGTGAACTTGTCACATCAAAACCATGTGATACTACTGCCCCACATGGACATCATCATATTCACAATGTCATGGGATACCAATCCCTTATCACGTCCCTAGAGGATAACACCTCACACTAGGCATATAGCCTCTTCTAGGTCATAGGACCCAATCCCATAATCCCTGCATGTACACCATCACATTAGGCCATCACCATCTTGTATAATATAGAATTCACCATAGAATCCACATAGCTATGTCATTCAAGTTCACATCACCTGCAAGATTAGGGATTTATAAACATGAGAGAGAGAAAAACATCATAATATGATAATGAGTTCAAGAGAGAGAAGCAAACACATCACATGACCCAACACTAGGGTTAGGGATCCTTATTTGTCCAATTAGGGTTTTATAACTTTATTCAATCACCAAACCTAAGTACACCATCTCCCACTTTCTTGGAGCATATTAGGGCTAAGGAACATGACTAGGGTTAAATAAATAATCATTCAAACAACACTATGCATGAATCATTACTTGCTTACTCATACACATGAGTTGATTATATGTTCATGTATGTGTCTCAACCATCCATCACATAGGTGTCTGGACCACTCAGGAACAAGTGTCTCAACCACCCTCAAGGAAAGTGTAAGGACCCTGACCTGCGTTTAGGGTTTACCCTGTTTGTTTTGCTTAACCTTGGTGGTTTGATGCTTGCCAATCACCTTTGAGTGGTGATTAGGGTTTTTGTTGTGCTTTGTTGAGAGTTCGAGGGGCTACTTGCAAATAACCCAAGTCTAGGGTTTGTGTGCAAGTTTGCCATCTTGAGAGATGTTTTCCCCTCTTTGCTTCCTTTAGGGTTGAGAGGAAGGCTTGGGCTTGTTGTTTGAGTTTCTTGGGCCTTACTTGAGCTTGTTTGGGCCTTGAGGTGCTTGCTTGAGCCTTGTGTCGGCCAAGAACAGCTTGTGTCGCCCAAGGAAGAGTGTGTGTCGACCTAGAGGTGGTGTGTCGACCTGGAGTAGTGTGTGTCGCCCAGAGGAGCTGCTAGTTCTGTCGCCCATGTTGCTTGGTCCAACCTTGACCATGTTTGGTGGACACTTGGTGTATATCTTTGACAAGTGTCTCTTGGTGTGCTCGAGTGTTGGCTTGAACCCTAGGACAAGTGTCCCTTGGGTGGATGACACTTAGCATGGATCTACCTTGGTTTCTCCTCCCCTTCTTTCTATATAGGTAGCTCTTTCCCTTGCCTTAGCTTCCTTTGCTCTTTTGGTCTCTCCTCCACCTTGAGTGCACGACACTCCTCCCTCTCTTGCTTATGTCGGCCGAGACACTCTCCTGGAGTTGCAGTGGTGGCCGATACCCTCTCTTGGATCAGCTTTGGTGGCCGACATCCCTTGGAGCTTGAAGTGCATCTTCTTCCTTGGAGCTTGGAGCTTAAGGCGGGTTGCATAGCTTCTAACCCTAACTCCTTTACCTCTAGTTATGATCTTGTTGCATGTTAGTAGCTTATCTTAGTTCCTTGCTTTTGTACCTTGCTTGTGTATCTTTGGTAGCCGATCCCCCTCTAGGGTTTAGGGTTCCTTTATGCACCTTGCTTTCTAGGGTTTGTGCTTCCTTGTGCTGGAGGTAGGTGATGACCCCTGTTGGGCGACATGAGGTCTTGTGTTGGAAAACATGGAGGGTGCCCTTGTGTTGGGCGACAGGGTGAGCTAGTGTGAGTGTTGGCCAACATAGTGACCCTTGATGGTCGATATGGTCCTTGTGATGAGCAAAACCTTATTCCTTGTGATGGACGATATAGGGTGTTCTTGAGGATGGACGATATGGAGTGTTCTTGAGTTGGACGTTACCCCTGCCCTTGTGTTGGGTGATATGGTGAGCTAGTGTAGATGTTGGCCGATATGGTGATGACCATGATGGAAGATAGGGTTCTTCTTGTGATGAATGACACCCCTATCCTTATGGTGGACGATAGACCTTAGTATCTTGGTGATCTTTGGAGTGGTCCTCGTGGTGGACGACAGGGCCTAGTTTGTTAGTTGGTTTGGGTTGCACGATATGCAACATGGTTGGTTGGCCGATAGCCCTGACGGGTGATATACTCCTGAGTTGTGACGGCCGTCATGGATGGGTTGTGTCGGGCGTCACACCCCTCTTTCTTAGGTGTGTGCTGGCCGTTAGGCCCTGAGTGTTGTTGCACGATATGTGGGAGTTCCTCTCTTTCTTTCCCTCTCTCTCTTGGCCGTTGTGGGGTTGTTAGTTGGGTGGTAGCCCATGTTGATTGGGCATCATGATGAGCTGTGACGGGCGTCACGGGCGTTGCCCGATAGGGATAACGCGCGACACCCCTTGCGCGCGACAAGCCTTGTGACACCGCGTTGTGGGCTGGGTGCTGAGTGCAACGCAGCGTTGCTGCCTTCCCATGCCCTAGTCGTGTGGAGATGTATAGGTGAGGGTTGTGAGGTATTAGTGAGGGTATGAGGTTTTATGGTGACGGTTCCAAGTGTTATAGAGGTAAACGCTTACACAAATAATGATAGTGATGCCTTGATTAGTAGAGATGCTCTATGACAATGATAATGATACTAATGGTGGTAGCAATGTAGATGATAGCAATGAGGTTAATAACAATATGGTTGATGGCAATAATGTAAATGATGGTAATGCCTTGCTAGTAGTGGAAGCAATAATAATGTTAATGCTGGTAATAATGATGCTAAGTATAGCTTGCTTAATGACATAGCAATAAAGATAACAATGGATGATGATAGTAATGATGCTGATAATAGTAATGACATGTATGATGTAAGTCTTATTCTTATGACAATGATAAGGATGATAATGGATGGTAACAATAATGACTTTTGGTAAAAATAGTGTTTGCTCTGTATACTCAACGTGATTTCTATATAAAGTGAATACCTTGATTATTTGTATAATCCTGAGATAAGGGTAGGCATGAATATAGTTTGTTAATGATGTGCTTAATACCCTTGATCACTAAATAATGTAAGTATGACAAGTGGAGTATCTTGAATATTATTTCATGATAGTAAGCATATCTCTTATGTTGGAACTATAATTATTGTATATCCTAACCATGTAGATGATGATTTAGCCATGAAAGGGCTATGAGACACATGTGATGAGTAACATCACTTGGTAATTACTCTAGTTAATAAAATGATATGTATAATGTGTTAAGTTCCATGATGATGATGTGAACCTTGAGAGGCATTGACAGTACATGATGAGGGATTGAGATCCCATGGTATGTGATGATCCTTGAGATGGATCTAGATGGTTGGCAAGAGGCCAAGTGGTAATATGTGATGTTGGATCCTTGTGATGGATTAGGTTGATGTGATTAAATAATAATATAATGTTATTTACTTTATGTTATATCTTGCATGTTATACAACTTGGTTGAATCTTGCAATCCATCTAAAAGATACCAATTAATCATAGTGAAATATATCATGTAGTTTGCCCTGGCCATAGATCCATCATCGTCAGGACTTGGTGATGGTGAAACAGGTTCTCCTACGGGTTAACCTGGAAGCGCATATTGTTGAATATGTGTAGGTTGATCCTAGCCTGAAAATGAGGAGGTAAGAGTGTAACTTCGGTTACAGTCTCAGATACGTATGAAGAGCATGGTGAACAGGCCCATGGCTTAGGATATGTGATGTGAGGAGCATGAATGTGTTCATGGCTCAGAGCACGGTGAACAGGCCCGTGGCTCAGTTTTACTAGCGCCGAGACCTGTACCAAGGCGGGCTAGAGTGAGGGTAGCCTATGGAGCTGACCCTGTGGCTTAGACCACTTCAGCATGTGACTGCGGTCTTGCTTGTGTTGTACTCGTGTACTGACCATGAGGTGGGAGGTCGTGGAGTCCGGCTCTTCCATTGACCTTGTATGGCACCGGCTTGGGTTTCGTAACCGAAGGTTGGATTTGAATGGTATGATTCAAATCCTCAGGGCATAATAATACGTAACACAACCGTTTAGTATTTACTGCTTAAGATAAACACGTAACATTGGTTGAGGCCTTGTTTGTGTAATATCTTTGTTATATCTTGCAGGTTATGTGACAATATGTCTTATCTTGATAAGCAGGTTATGTGACATTATATCTTGTTCTGATAATCATGTTACATAGGGATACATATTATCTTGCTAATCATATTCCTTGAGATATATCTGGTTATATGTTTTTGTATAGCGGGTAAGCTTGTCGGTAAGAATAATCTGTTTTATATAGACTTCTCTTGTTATACCTGTTATTAGATATCTGCTGTTATAGTATATCTTGCTGAGGTTCTGTAGTTGCGGTGGGGAGTTATGTTTCCCGCTGGGACAATTGTTCAATTGTCTCACCCCGCTGGTTTAACCCCTTTTTAGGTGGTCGAGGTAGGCGTGGTCATGGTCGTGGTGTTGCGGCCGAGCAGCTTGAGGAGCAGTAGAAGGCAAGCGATGGATATGCTGCTGTTTTGGATGTTTTGTAGTAGAGTCTAGAGTCATCCCTGTACTCTCAGGTCCTTGGCAGTGTTTTGATGATGTTTTACGATGAAAGATTGATGACGTTTGTATATCCTGCTATTTGCCAAATGTGGGCCTTTATGTATGTGAATAGGTGGTGAACTCATGTGATGGATGAGCAGCTATTTCTGTAAGCTGTAGACATGTATCAGATCTCGTGTATATATATATATATATATAGATATATATATGACATGTTTCCTTGCAGAATGAGGACTGAAAAGTAATAGTCTCACAGTTTATCAGTGTTCCACAATCGGTTTTAATTAACCCGTGTTTTCATAATCTGTGGTTATGGTGTTTTCTGCACGTTTTCGCGTAACACCTCGTTATCTGTGTGATAACGGGATGTGTTGCCACACAAAGTGTCTCAAACTCCTTTATGCAAGGTGTCCCAACCACCTTTATGCAAGGTGTCTCGACCACAACAAGACTAGGTGTCTCGACCATAACACATCATGTGTCTCGACTACCACAAGTCATGGTGTTTTGACCAAAACCAAAGCAACATATTGACCATCACCACAAGTCATGGTGTCTCTATTGTGACACATCTTGTGTCTTGACCACAACAATATTAGGGTTTTGACCAAGCTCAAAACACATGTCTCGCCCTCATCCAAAAACATATCTCGACCACTTCCAAAGGAAAGAATGTCAACCAAAATAGAATTAGGTGTCTCGACCTATACAAGGACATGTGTCTCGACCATAACAAGTCATAGTGTCTTGACCGAAACTAAAGAGACATCTCGACCATTAAAACAAGTGTCTCTACCCAAGAAAAAACATGGTGTGGCGACCACCAAGGTTAAGCTACCACCAAAGCAAAATACCAACATCAAAATAGGGATTAACCAAGATCAAAATAGAAGTATTCCATAGTCAAAACATAAGATTACATCAAGGAAAACCATCATCTTCAAGGAGGAAAACTTTATACCATAGTCGGTCACCAAAAACCCTAAGAACGTGTGTCATGAAATCACCGAGGAAGAACCTCATGCAAGAGAGGAAAACCCATGTTCAACACCTCCGAAATAGAACCTCAACTCCATAATACGTCAAGGTACATGAACCTCATGCATGTGATCAAAATCAAGATCAAAATATAGGAAGAAAACAACCATTTCCCAACCATCTCCAAAATTGGGTACCTTACATTAGGGTTTCATATTTTGAGCAAACCAAGCATGATAACCACCATCATTCAAGTTATAGAGCATGATATTATCTACTAGCATGTTAAAGGTACGTTTTAGAGAGAGAAAAAACAACATGCATGTAAGGAAAAGTGCAATAATAGAGAGGGTAGAGTGTTATATAACCCACCTTAAGGAAGATCAACTCCAAGGATCACTTGTTCCAAGAACACAATCACTAAGGGTGATGAAGCTCCACCAAAAGCTCCACTTTCAGCCAAAAGATCACCCAAAAAAGAAGAAGACACCAAGGTCAAAGATTGCTCGAGAAGAGAGAGAAAGAAACCCTAGACCAAACCAAAAGAAGAAGGGAGAAAGAGAGAAGGAAACTTCCTCACACTAGGGTACCGCCTTGTCAAAACATGGCCTATGACCCTTGTGATGAGCAGTTTCTCTCCAAAACCACCACCATGGATGATCCGTGGTCTATTGTTGAGAAAAGAGAAGAATATGGGGTACGAGATTCAAGTAAAGTGTCACCAAAGAAAGGAAACACTTACCAAGGTTGAAGATGACCAAAAGTCACCACATGCAAGGGATGCCAGTCACCAAAGCTCCATTGATCACTCCTTCTAGCTCCTCAAGGCTCTAAGGATGAGAAAGTAAGGAAGGAGAAGGAAGAGGATAAAAAAGAGTCACTTGCATGGAGAGAAGAGAGTTTATATACTTGAAGAGGAGGGAAGTAGGGTGGAGATGAGGTGTCAACATCTAAAGGCACCAAAGGAACACTTGTCTACAAAAGAAACCAATATGCAACCATTTAAGGCATGTATGCACAAGATGGGGATAGTGGGGTCTCGACCACTTGGGTCACCACCACCTTGGTTTTGGTCATAAAAACTCAAGGAGGTCGAAACAAGAGCATCATATACATCCTGTCGAGACAAAAGGTCACCAAGACACTCAAGGTTGAGACACTCCATAAGAAGACAAATGTCTCAACCCAACCACTTTAAGACCATAATGGTGAAGACAAGACCACCTATGGAAGGTGTCTCAGTTGAGACACACCCCAAAACACACCATAATGTTGAGAAGGGTCTCTACACTCAACCATGCACACATTGTCGACACCAAGCAAAACCCTAGAAGCCCTAATGACCTCTACTGATGTCACCACTCATCCAAAGACAAACCTAAGCACCCTAAAGAATCACAATCTCTCTCATTATGCCATGTAAGGTAAGGTACACACTAGGTTTGGGAAATTCCAAGATAACCCTCACATTTGGGTAAATAACAATTTGACCCAAAACAAGCACATAAAGCACAAACATCATCCAAACAAGCTCAAACTGGAGACATAAGCTCTCCAGAAGCTCTAAAAGCATCTCAAAGGATTAGACCAAGGTTCAAAGAACTTAATAAAGGAAAACAAACACAGTTATCCCAAAACACAGGTCAGGGGTCTTACAAGCAAAAAACCCGTAACAAGGATTTTGCCCCAGAAATCCTATGTGAAACGAGATGGGTAATTCCTAAGCATATCTTCCTCAAGATAACACATGACTTCCTCCACACCACGATGAAGACACTGAACTTTCACCAACACTATATCCTTCTTCTTCAACTTCTTCACTCTTCTATCAAGGATCAACATGGGTCCTTCCACATAGGACATATCTTCTTCCAACTCAATCTCCACTGAATAAAGTACTAACTCGGTATTAGGGTGGCACTTACTCAACATGGAAAAATGGAACACTAGATGCAACCTATGCAACACAAGTTGCAACTCCATCTTATAAGCCACCTTCTGAACATGTGCCACCACAAGGTAGGGTCCCATATACCTGGGAGCAAACTTAACCTTCTTCCCAAATCTCAAGACACCCTTCCAAGGAGAGACTTTGAGATACACTATGTTCCTCACTTGCAACTCCAATGGTCTGTGATGATTATAAGCATACAACTTCTATATGTCTTGGGTTGCTTTCAATTGCTATTAAATCACTTTGATCTTCTCTATCATATGATGCACAAGCTCAGGACCAAGAAGCTGATACTCGCCTATCTCATACCAACACAAATAAGATCTACAATGCCTCCCATACAATGTCTCATAAGGTTCCAAGTCGATGCTCCTCTGATAACTATTATTATAAGAAAACTCTATCAAGCTGAATTGTATGTCCCAACTGCCCAAAAACTACAAGACATAAGCTCTCAATAGATCCTCCAAGGTCTGTATAGTCCTATTAGGTTGACCATATGTTTGTGGGTCGAAGGCAATACTGAACCTTAACTGCGTGCCTAAAGCCATTTGCAAATGCTCCCAAAAGTGACTTGTAAATTGAGGACCTCTATCTGACACGATAGTAGCTGGAACACCATGTAAACACACTATCTCATCAACATATATCTGAGAGAGCTTCTCTGCTATATACATTGTCTTTATAGGGAGGAAATGGACTGACTTGGTCAACGTGTCAATGATCACCAAAATGGAATCATGACCTTTGGCTGTCCTATGGAGACCAACAACAAAGTCCATCGTTACATGATCCCATTTCCACTGTGGTATAGGCAATACTTGCGACGTCCCTGTAAGATTCTGGTGCTCCATCTTAACTTGGTGACACACTGCACACTTGGCCACAAACTCTACCACATCAAGCTTCAAGCCAGGACACCAATATAGATCTTTAAGGTTATGGTATATCTTGGTGCTACTTGGGTGCATATCATACACCAAAGAGTGAGTGTAAGGACCCTGACCTACATTTAGGGTTTACCCTGTTTATTTTGCTTAACCTTGGTGGTTTGATGCTTGCCAATCACCTTTGAGTGGTGATTAGGGTTTTTGTTGTACTTTGTTGAGAGTTCGAGGGGCTACTTGCAAATAACCCAAGTCTAGGGTTTTGTGTGCAAGTTTGCCATCTTGAGAGATGTTTTCCCCTCTTTGCTTCCTCTAGGGTTGAGAGGAAGGCTTGGGCTTGTTGTTTGAGTTTCTTGGGCCTTGCTTGAGCTTGTTTGGGCCTTGAGGTGCTTTGTTTGGGCTTGCTTGAGCCTTGTGTCGGCCAAGACCAGCTTGTGTCGCCCAAGGAAGAGTGTGTGTCGACCTAGAGGTGGTGTGTCGACCTGGAGTAGTGTGTGTCGCCCATGTTGCTTGGTCCAACCTTGACCATGTTTGGTGGACGCTTGGTGTATATCTTTGACAAGTGTCTCTTGGTGTGCTAGAGTGTTGGCTTGAACCCTAGGACAAGTGTCCCTTGGGTGGACGACACTTAGCATGGATCTACCTTGGTTTCTCCTCCCCTTCTTTCTATATAGGTAGCTCTTTCCCTTGCCTTAGCTTCCTTTGCTCTTTTGGTCTCTCCTCCACCTTGAGTGCATGACACTCCTCCCTCTCTTGTGTCGGCCGAGACACTCTCCTGGAGTTGCAGTGGTGGCCGATACCCTCTCTTGGATTAGCTTTGGTGGATGACATCCCTTGGAGCTTGAAGTGCATCTTCTTCCTTGGAGCTTGGAGCTTAAGGCGGGTTGCATAGCTTCTAATCCTAACTCCTTTACCTCTAGTTATGATCTTGTTGCATGTTAGTAGCTTAGCTTAGTTCCTTGCTTTTGTACCTTACTTGTGTACCTTTGGTAGTCGATCCCCCTCTAGGGTTTAGGGTTCCTTTGTGCACCTTGCTTTCTAGGGTTTGTGCTTCCTTGTGCTGGAAGTAGGTGATGACCCCTATTGGGCGACATGAGGTCTTGTGTTGGGCGACAGGGTGAGCTAGTGTGAGTGTTGGCCAACATAGTGACCCTTGATGGTCGATAGGGTCCTTGTGATGAGCAACACCTTATTCCTTGTGATGGACGATATAGGTTGTTCTTGAGGATGGACGATATTGGGTGTTCTTGAGTTGGACATTACCCCTGCCCTTGTGTTGGGTGATAGGGTGAGCTAGTGTAGATGTTGGCCAATATGGTGATGACCATGATGGGCGATAGGGTTCTGCTTGTGATGAACGACACCCCTGTCCTTATGGTGGACGATAGACCTTAGTATCTTGGTGATCTTTGGAGTGGTCCTCGTGGTGGACGACAGGGCCTAGTTTGTGAGTTGGTTTGGGTTGCACGATATGCAACATGGTTGGTTGGCCGATAGCCCTGACGGGTGATATACTCCTGAGTTGTGACGGCCGTCATGGATGGGTTGTGTCAGGCGTCACACCCCTCTTTCTTAGGTGTGTGCTGGCCGTTAGGCCCTGAGTGTTGTTGCACGATATGTGGGAGTTCCTCTCTTTCTTTCCCTCTCTCTCTTGGCTGTTGTGGGGTTGTTAGTTGGGTGGTAGCCCATGTTGATCGGGCATCATGATGAGCCATGATGGGCGTCACGGGCGTTGCCCGATAGGGATAACGCGCGACACCCCTAGCGCGCGACAAGCCTTGTGACACCGCATTGCGGGCTGGGTGCTGAGTGCAACGCAGCGTTGCCGCCTTCCCATGCCCTAGTCGTGTGGAGATGTATAGGTGAGGGTTGTGAGGTATTTGTGAGGGTATGAGGTTTTATGGTGACGGTTCCAAGTGTTATAGAGGTAAACGCTTACACAAATAATGATAGTGATGCCTTGATTAGTAGAGATGCTCTATGACAATGATAATGATACTAATGGTGGTAGCAATGTAGATGATAGCAATGAGGTTAATAACAATATGGTTGATGGCAATAATGTAAATGATGGTGATGCCTTGCTAGTAGTGGAAGCAATAATAATGTTAATGTTGGTAATAATGATGCTAAGTATAGCTTGCTTAATGACATAGCAATAAAGATAATAATGGATGATGATAGTAATGATGCTGATAATAGTAATTACATGTATGATGTAAGTCTTATGCTTATGACAATGATAAGGATGATAGTGGATGGTAACAGTAATGACTTTTGGTAACAATAGTGTTTGCTCTGTATACTCAACATGATTTCTATATAAAGTGAATACCTTGATTATTTGTATAATCCTGAGATAAGGGTAGGCATGAATATAGTTTGTTAATGATGTGCTTAATACCCTTGATCACTAAATAATGTAAGTATGACAAGTGGAGTATCTTGAATATTATTTCATGATAGTAAGCATATATCTTATGTTGGAACTATAAATATTGTATATCCTAACCATGCAGGTGATGATTTAGCCATGAAAGGGCTATGAGACACATGTGATGAGTAACATCACTTGGTAATTACTCTGGTTAAAAAAATGATATGTATAATGTGTTAAGTTCCATGATGATGATGTGAGCCTTGAGAGGCATTGACAGTACATGATGAGGGATTGAGATCCCATGGTATGTGATGATCCTCGAGATGGATCTGGATGGTTGGCAAGAGGCCAAGTGGTAACATGTGATGTTGGATCCTTGTGATGGATCAGGTTGATGTGATTAAATAATAATATAATGTTGTTTACTTTCTGTTATATCTTGCATGTTATACAACTTGGTTGAATCTTGCAATCCATCTAAAAGATACTAATTAATCACAGTGAAATATATCATATAGTTTACCCTGGCCATAGATCCATCATCGTCAGGACTTGGTGATGGTGAAACAGGTTCTCCTACGGGTTAACCTGGAAGCGCATATTGTTGAATATGTGTAGGTTTCTCCTAGCCTGAAAATGAGGAGGTAAGAGTGTAACTTCGGTTACAGACTCAGATACGTATGAAGAGCATGGTGAACAGGCCCATGGCTCAGGATATGTGATGTGAGGAGCATGAATGCGTTCATGGCTCAGAGCATGGTGAACAGGCCCGTGGCTCAGGTTTACTAGCGCCGAGACCTGTACCAAGGCGGGCTAGAGTGAGGGTAGCCTATGGAGCTGACCCTGTGGCTTAGACCACTTCAACATGTGACTGCGGTCCTGCTTGTGTTGTACTCGTGTACTGACCACGAGGTGGGAGGTCGTGGAGTCCGGCTCTTCCATTGACCTTGTATGGCACCGGCTTGGGTTTCATAACCGAAGGTTGGATTTGAATGGTACGATTCAAATCCTCAGGGCATAATAATATGTAACACAGCCGTTTAGTATTTACTGCTTAAGATAAACACGTAACATTGGTTGAGGCCTTGTTTGTGTAATATCTTTGTTATATCTTGCAGGTTATGTGACAATATGTCTTATCTTGATAAGCAGGTTATGTGACATTATATCTTGTTCTGATAATCATGTTACATAGGGATACATATTATCTTGCTAATCATATTCCTTGAGATATATCTGGTTATATGCTTTTGAATAGTGGGTAAGCTTGTCAGTAAGAATAATCTGTTTTATATATAGACTGCTCTTGTTATACCTGTTATTAGATATCTGCTGTTATAGTGTATCTTGCTGAGGTTCTGTAGTTGCGGTGGGGAGTTATGTTTCCCACTGGGACAATTGTTCAATTGTCTCACCCCGCTGGTTTAACCCCTTTTTAGGTGGTCGAGGTAGGCATGGTCGTGGTCGTGGTGTTGCGGCCGAGCATCTTGAGGAGCAGTAGAAGGCAAGCGATGGATATGCTGCTGTTTTGGATGTTTTGTAGTAGAGTCTAGAGTCATCCCTGTACTCTCAGGTCCTTGGCAGTGTTTTGATGATGTTTTATGATGAACGATCGATGACGTTTGTATATCCTGCTGTTGGCCGGATGTGGGCCTTTATGTATGTGAATAGGTGGTGAACTCATGTGATGGATGAGCAGCTATTTCTGTAAGCTGTAGACATGTATCATATCTCGTGTATATATATATATATATATATATATATATATATATATATATATATATATATATATATATATATATATATATATATATATATATATATGACATGTTTCCTTGCAGAATGAGGACTGGAAAGTAATAGTCTCACAGTTTATCAGTGTTCCACAATCAGTTTTAATTAACCCGTGTTTTCATAATCTGTGGTTATGGTGTTTTCCGCATGTTTTCACGTAACACCTCGTTATCTGTGTGATAATGGGATGTGTTGCCACAGTGAGCCTCTTCTAGAATCATCTTCCTCAAATTACAACAATCAGGAACCAAAACTCTGCTATGGTAACACAATGTCCCATCCTCTGCCTCGTGTAAGACATCATGCTTCTCGCTTCCAAACTCTACTCATAGTTGTTGTATCACAATATCAACCTTTTGTGCCTCTCTGATATGCTACCTCAACGTAGGCTTCACTTGTAGCAATGCCAAAAAACCTGCTAACAGAGAGACTTCCAAGTTCACATTCATCTGATGTAAGGAGACTAACATGTCCCTCTTATGGCACACCAAGGAACATAACAACACCTTATCTACAAATGACAATGATTATGACTTTCTGCTCAAGGCATCTGCCATGACATTCACCTTTCTTGGATGGTAATTAATAGTGCAGTCATAGTCTTTGATTAGCTCCATCCATCATCGCTGCCTCATGTTCAACTCTTGCTGCAAAAATATATACTTCAAGTTCTTGTGATCTGTGAAGATCTAACACTTCTCTCCATAAAGGTAGCATCTCTATATCTTCAAAGCATGAACTACTACATCTAACTCCAGATCATGGGTTTGGTAGTTCTCTTTGTTCTTCTTCAACTGTCATGAAACAAAAGAGTTCACATTCTTATCCAGCATCAACACACAACCCAATCCATTCCTTGACACATCACAGAAGACTATGTATACTTTCCCCTACTCAGGCCAAACTAGCACTGGCACACTTGTCAACTTATCCTTAAATGACTGAAAGGGATGCTGACACTTATCATCCCTAAACAAAAGGCACATCTTTCCTTGTCATCTTTGTTAGGTGTAGTGCTACTGAGCTGAAGTTCTTGATGAACCTCCTGTGGTATCCATCCAAACCCAAAACATTGCACAATTCTATCGACATCTTTGGTTGCTCCCACTCTATTACAAATTCAACCTTTTTAGGGTTCACATGAACACCCTCAACAAATATCACGTGTCCTAGGAAAGATACCTCTTTCAACCAAAACTCACACTTACTAAATTTAGCTTATAACTAATGCTGTATTAATACAGTCAGTGCGTGATGAAGATGTTCTTCATGTTGCTGACTGTCTCTAGAGTATATCAGGATATCATCTATGAACACCACCATGAATAGATCAAGAAATGGCCGAAACACCCTATTCATCAAGTTCATGAATGTTGTTGGTGCATCAGATAGCCCAAACGACATAACAATGAACTCATCATGACCATACCTTGTCCTAAAAGCTGACTTTGGTATTTCATCTGCCTTGATCCGCAACTGGTGATACCCCTATATTATGTTTATCTTCGAAAACACTATAGCACATCACAACTGGTTGAATATGTCCTCAATCCACAACAAGGTATACTTGTTCTTGATTGTCACCTTGTTCAACTGTCTGTAATCTATACACAACCTCATGGATCCATCTTTCTTCTTTACAAACAACACAGGAGAACCCCATGGAGACGTGCTTGGTCGGATGAAACCTTTCTCAAGAAGCTTTTGAAACTATTTCTTTAACTTTGCCATCTCAGCTGACTCCATCGTGTACGACATCTGAGATATCAACTACATACACGAGACTAGGTTGATCTCAAAGTCAATATATCAGGGTAGGTGAACACCAGAAAACTCATCGGGGAACATGTCCTCGAACACACAAACCATTGACATCTCCTGGATGCTAAGACTCCTGACCTTAGTATCCACCACATGTGCCAAAAATGCTTCCCAGCCTTGCCTCATCAACTTCTCAGCCACCATCGTCGACACCAAACACGTCTGGAGAATCTTCCTATCTCCGTAGAAGATCCACATCACATCACCATCTACAAACGTCACCACCTTGGAACTACAGTCTGAGACCACCTGATACTTCTCCAAGGTGTCCATTCCAAGGATCACATCGAATTCATGCATATCAAGTGGTATGAGATCCACTTAAATGTTGTGTCTAGAAAAAGAAAGGACACAGTAAGGAAACACTTCCCACAACTCAGTGGAACCAACTAATGAGATTCCTAGATGAAGACTATATCGTCTATGACTAACAGGCAAAGAACAACTATCAATCACTTCTCGAGTGACAAAAGAGTGCGTCGCACCTGGGTCAACCAAAATAGATATAAAGCAAGAAGAAGACAAATTAGAATGGAATAACTCCATCTAACCTATCACTATTCATGGGTTGACCACTCCATCCGGCTGACTCATGGCATAGAATCAAGCTATTACCTATTGTCGTTCCCTTCCTCTACTGCCCTATCTAGAAGAACCAGCCTGTGATGCTTGTCTACATCCTTGGCCTCCACCACTGCTAAACTTCTACCTCTACGAGCCTTGCTGACTCTATCTCAGCTATTGGGTCACTTCATCATCCTTCATAGGATAATTTAATATTGTATGCTCAGTTTGTCCACAATTGTAGCAAGTCTTTCTCTCATACCATGGCCTAGACGACCCTATCATTGACACCAATGTTGTACTATGGGCTCCTTCTGGTGGAAAACTGTGACCTTTGCCTCTACTTGGTGACCACTGTGTCTGTGCTGTTGACCTCTGTGGTGCTGAGAACCTAGGCTTCTTAAGCCCCCCTGGCGACTATCCAAGGTACTGTGTCGGTCTATTCTTGGCACTCTTCTCACACTTCTTAAGTACTGACCTCTCTATCCTTCTAATAGAATCCACAAATAGGGCAAGCTTCTTTCTGTTCTCTAGGGATGACACCAACATTGTCATTGTCGTACTCAGATCCTTCTCAAAATGTTTGATCCTCTCCTGATCTGTAGCAACCATGTAAGGACAAAATCTCAACAAATTCATAAACTTTGCTTCATACTCATTGATCGACATGGATCTGTGCCAGATCCTCTCAAATTGGGATATCTTCTCATCCATATAGGTATGAGGAAAGTACCAACTAACAAACTCACATAAAAAAATCCTCCCAATTGATAGCAACACTAGGCCTCTTCTCCTCTTCAATGGCCCACTAGTGGCCAACACTCCTCATAAAAAGATACAACAACATGCTTTACTTTGTCTACCTCGGGGATGTTGATGATCTTGAAGACCTTCTCCAACTCTGTCAACAAAATATTTGCATCTGCTAGATCCTCCATACCAACGTACTCCATAGCTCCAACATGTCTCAACCTCTCAAAGGTCTTCCCAGAGCCCAGTGATTCAACACTAGAAACAACTTCCCTTGGCTGTGGGGCAGTCATTTTATTTACCATGTGCGTCATTGTTGCCATGAACTATCCAAACAAATACCAAAAGGTAGGGTTTTCCATCATGGTCGGGTCAAACTAAGGCACTTCAAGCACCTAATCTTCTCTTTCCTGGTCTGTTGCACCACCTCTGGGTGCAACAACACTGCTCTCTACATTGTGTTCTTTGTGTTATCCAGACATCTTTTCTACACTTCTTCTTTTTCTACATAAGCAGAAGTCACTATAAGACATAATGGAGGACACTAGAACAGACACAAACCCTAGTCCTAGGTTCATATAGACTCAGAGAACCTAAAGCTCTACCAACCAAACTGTAGCACCCTGACGTGCCACAAATGAGATTACTCAAAACCAAATACATAATTATAACTAAACAAGTAGATTATCAGAAAATAGAGGAAATTAAAACCAATTTCTTAAAAGCACCATAAGCTAAAAACTTATCTTATATAATCCCACAAGCCTATCACATGCATTACATATCATATCACAATGTGATTAAATCAATGTGCATCATCCTTCCTATCATCAACATGTTACATGAGATACCTATTCCACATATATACATATACACATGCCAAATCATACATACATGGATCACAAGCCTAAAAACCTCATATCGATAACCTATACACAAAATGCATCAAGAACAATCCCAAAGACTGAGTGTACAAGGACAACATCTAGGACTCCATCACCAAAATACTAGCAACACATACAACCTTATCAACTATTGCTCTTCCTCAGTTGCACAATCTCTACTTCTTTGTTCACGAACACCTAAAAGATGTGGAAATCCAAGGGGTGAGACCAAATGTCCCAGCGAGAGATATAACTCTCCTCCAAGTAGGTAGATAAAGACTAAGTAGGTTGCGAAAAATAATCAAAAATAGGTGTGTACCACTGTATAGTGGAACAATTAATATTTTAAGTAGATATATGAAGAACATGTATAAGATTTGACTTCTCTTACCACCTTATAATTACAAAAATCAGTGCAAAAATAAGGCAAAGGGACCATCCAATGTTATTCACATTTGACCCTAAGAGAATACACTACACGACTATGTTACGTGCTTTATTATTTCCCTAAGGATTTGAGTCGTACCACTCAAATCCAACCGACCACTGCTAAGTCAAAATCGGTGCCATATAAGGTCACTGGAAGAGCCAAAATCCATGAACTCCCCAACACCTCTTGGTTAGAACAAGAGAAAACACCACAAAGACGTATCAGTCAACTACAACAATGACATCAAGCTAAAGGATTGGCTCACACATGGCCATCCACACATAATAACACCTAGCCCACCTTGGTACACATAATAGAGCTAGAAGAACAGGCTCATGCATGGCTGTTCTAAAAAAATGATTGGTTCATGAATGGCCATCCACATCACAAGGAGAGATACTCACGCATGTCTGTCTCACACAACCCATAATTGTAGATGCAAGGATATACTGAACTTGCACCCCCACATATTAAAAAATATGCACTTCGAGTTTCCAATTGTAATGACTCATGTCACCATCCAACACTAAGACTGACTTCAGAATGGATCCATGGCTCATGGCACTTGCATGACTAGAGTTTCAATTGATTAATTAATCCAATTGGGTATCTTTTAGCATCAATCAAGTTAAAATATACAAATCCAAAACAAACTCTATAAAGGAAGGGTGCAACTCCATAATATATAAAACGTATAAGGTGTGAACTAGTCACATCATCACCACATGATACTACTGCCCCACAAGGCCATCATCATATTTACACTGTCATGGGATACCAATCCCTTATCACATGACTAGAGGATAACACCTCACACTAGGAATATAGCCTCTGCCAGGTCATAGGACCCAATCACATAATCCTTGCATGCGCACTATCACATTATTCCTCAACAATGTGCATAGTCACCATCTTGTATAATATAGAATTCACCATAACATTCACATAGCTATGTCATTAAAGTTCACATCACCTATATGGTTAGGGATTTATAAAAAAGAGAGAGAGAGAAAAACATCATAATATGATAACCACTTCAAGATAGAGATGAAAACACATCACTTGACCCAAAAATAGGTTTAGGGTTCCTTATTTGTCTGATTAGGGTTTTATAACTTTATTCAATCACCAAACCATAGGTACACCATCTCCCACTTTCTTGGAGCATATTAGGGTTAAGGAACATAATTAGGGTTAACCAAACAATCATTCAAACATCACTATACAAGAATAATTACTTGCTTACTTATACACATGTGTTGACTATATGTTCATGTATGTGTCTCGAGCATCCATCACATTAGCGTCTTGAACACTCATGAACAAGTGTCTTGACCACCCTCAAGAAAAGTGTCTTAACTGCCTTTATGCAAGGTATATCAACCACCTTTATGTAAGGTGTCTCGACTACAATAAGACTAGGTGTCTCGACCGTAACACATCATGTGTCTCGAACACCACAATTCATGGTGTCTTGACTAAAACCAAAGCAACATCTCGACCATCACCACAAGTCATGGTGTCTCGACTGTGGCACATCATGTGTCTGGACCACCACAAGATTAGGGTTTTGACCAAGCTTAAAACACATGTCTCACCCTCAACCAAAAACATGTCTCAACCACTTCCAAAGGAAAACATCTTGACTGAAATAGAAGTAGGTCTCTCGACCTACACAAGGACATGTGTCTCGACCACCACAAGTCATGGTGTCTTGACCGAAACCAAAGCAACATCTTGACCACACCACAAGTGTCTTGACCTAAGTAAAAACATGGTGTGGAGACCACCAAGGTCAAGCTACCACCAAAGGAAAAGAACAATATCAAAATATGGATTAACCATGATTGAAATAGAAATATTCCACAGACAAAATAGAAGAGTACATAAAGGAAAGCCATTGTCTTCAAGGAGGAAAACTTCATACCATAATCGGTCACCGAAAACCCTAAAAACATGTGTCACGAAATCACCATGGAAGAACCTCATGAAAGAGAGAAAAACCAGTGTTCAACACCTCCAAAATAGAACCTAAAATCCATATTACCCAATGTACATGAACCTCATGCATGTGATCAAAACCAATATTAAAGATAGGAAGAAAACCACCATTTCCCAACCATCTCCAAAATCTGGTACCTTACATTAGGGTATTGGATTCTGAGAAAACTAAGCATGATAACCACTATCATTCAAGTTCTAGAGGATGGTATTATCTACTAGAATGTTAAAGGGTTCGTTTTAGGTAGATAAAAAACAACATGCATGTAAGGAAAAGTGCAATAATAGAGAGGGTAGAGTGTTATATAACCCGCCTTAAGGAAGATCAACTCCAAGGATCACTAGCTCCAAGTACACAATCACCAAGGGTGATGAAGCTCCACTAAAATCTCCACTTTTGGTCAATGAATCACCTGAAGAAGAAGAAGACACCATGGTCAAATATTGTTCAAGAAGAGAGGGAAAGAAACCCTTGGCCGAGCCAAAAGAAGAAGGGAGAAAGAGAGAAGGAAACTTCATCACACTAGGGTACCAACTTGTCTAAACATGGCCTATGACCCTTGTGATGAGGAGTTTCTCTCTAAAATGACCACCATGGATGATACATGGTCTATGTATGGGAAAAGAGAAGAAGATGGGGTAGGATATCCAAGGAAAACATCACCAAACAAAGCCAAATACTTACCAAGGTTGAAGATGACCAAAAGTCACCACATGCAAGGGATCTCAGTCACCAAAGCTCTAAGGATCAGTCCTTCTAGCTCCCCAAGGCTCCAAGGACGAGCAAGAAAGGAAGGAGAAGGAATAGGATAAAAAAGGGTCACTTGTATGAAGGGAAGAGGGTTTATATACTTGAGGAGGAGGGAAGTAGGGTGGAGATGAGGTGTCAACACCTAAAGGCACCAAAAGAACACTTACCCATAAGAGAAACCAACATGCAACCACTTAAGGCATGCATGCACGAGATGGTTATAGAACCTAGGTGGGGTATCGACCACTTGGGTCACCACCACCTTGATTTTGGTCGCAACACCTCAAGGAGGTCGAAATAAGAGCATCATATACATCTTGGTCGAGTCAAAAGGTCACTGACACACTCAAGTTTGAGACATTCCATAAGAAGACAACTGTCTCGACCCAACAACTCCAAGACCATCAAGGTCGAGACAAAACCACCTGAGTAAGGTTTCTTAGTCGAGACACACTCCAAAGTACACCACAAAGTTGAGACAAGGGTCGCTACACTCAACCATGCACACATGGTCGACACCAAGCAAAACCCTAGAAGCCCTATTCACCTCTAGTGATGTCGCCACTCATCCAAAGCCAAACCAACGTGCCCCAAAGCATCACACTATTTGTCATGATGCCAAGTAAGGGAAGGTACACACTAGGTGTGGAAAGTTGCAAGATAACCCTCACATTTGCGTAAATTGCAATTTGACCCAAAATAAGAACTTGACCCAAAATAAGCACATTAAGCACAAACATTATCCAAAAAAGATCAAACTGGAAACTTAAGCTCTCCAAAATCTCTTAAAGCATCTCAAAGGATTAGTGTAAGCTTCTCAACACTTAATCAAGCAAAACAAACAGGGTTAGCCAAAAACACAAGTCTAGGGTCTTACACGACATATGTGACCTGGAAGAAGAAGATATTCTCCATGCACTCCGTGACTGCTTAATGGTATAGGATGTGTGGAGAGGGGTACTAGATCGATGAGGGATATAAAATTTCTTTAGTTTTAATGAACCTAGAAGCTGGCTAAAGCATTATATAAATGCCAAGTAGGATATACCTCTGATGTTCTTGACGACCTACTATTACATGTGGACATGCAAAAATCTACATATTTTTGAAAACAGAGAAGAAGCACTGAATGTCAGGTTGTTTACATCATTAACATGGCAAGAATGAGTAAGGAAGCTGCAAAGACTGAGAACTTTGACACCACATCAAAAACCATTGCGATATGGGAGTGCCCCCAAATAGCTATACAAAAATGAATACTAATGCTGCATTGGGGAAGAGTGGAAGTGCAGTAGTGGATGTACTTAGAGATGAAGAAGGAAACTGAAAGGGTGGTCGAGAAAGAAATATAAAATGCAACAATGTTACAGAGGTAAATCTTGCTGGAATTGCCTTGGCTCTCAATAGGGAATATGAAGAGGGGTTAATGAAGCACACCATTGAGACTGATTGTAGCAACACAATCAATGCCCTAACTAAAGATGAGATTATCTATCCTTCCTATGCTTACTGGGTGACAAGGATTAAAGGTAGGATGATAGGAGAGAGTGAAGTGAAGTTAATCAGTAGAGAAAAGAACCATGCCACATATATGTTGACAAAATTCCATTATAAAAACCACTTTTCCTTTTTAACTATGTGAACCTATTGAATATCATATTACTAGAATTATTATAAAGAAAGAATGTAATGGTAGGAGTCTTACCATATTAAATTTTAATAGATCAATTAGTGAATGTAATTGGTCTTTATGTTTGCTTGCACGAGGAAGACAAGACGGATAAGAATGCTTCCTGGCTTCTCCAAAAAAAATAATACCTTGTTCTCAATAACACCTCATTTTCATACCACAACAGGTACAAGAAAACCCTATTATATCGTCAAAACATCTATACTCTTTGTAATAGGCCCTCATTTTTCTCAATTAACACTTTTTTCTATTTGGTCACAAAAACATATTATTTACTTGTAAATACACTTTTTGTTGATTCAAAAATCTTATCTACATCAATATTCTTTTCTTGTGCTATTTCAATAATACCTAATTTGCACACTGCACAAACATTATTCATTTGCAATACAAATACAAGAAAACCACATTATTTTGTTATAAAATCCTGTATTCCTCATCATAAATCCTTATTTTACTCAATCAACACCTATTTTTTTTCTATGTATGAACAAGGTTTGTTAAATTGTAAAGAGGTGCTTCATAAAGTACAACATGTACTCATAATTACTCATCAACCGCTACTTCATTACTCTATCATATAAATCACCATTTTCTCACCACTATCGCATGTGTAGGATTCCACCCTACCAAAATCTTCACAACCTCTAATTAATAAGAACTTTTTAAAATTATTTAAAAACCACTAATTCTTCAAAACCACTACCTAAATTTCTCAAAATCTATTTAAAATGACTCCACTCTAGGCATCAATCAAATTATATGATCACTGCCCTACTATCTAATGGTTCCCACACATCTTCCAGAAATCATATTTGACCTTTAAAAACTGCCTTAAACCATGGGTAACCATTTCCTAAATACAAATTTGCTCATAGAAAATTCTATATGTATCTTTACTTGGGTTGTCATCCAGAATTTGTCTTTGGAACCTTTTAATTTATTTGGAACTACTAATAAATATTGTATATTAGGCAAAAATATCCAAACTAGATAAATATTAGACTTATTTCATCTATACCATTTCTTCTAGAACACAATCTACCAGGGCATGGGGCTTCATCCGATATATTTTCTTTAATACTTCATCAATTTATCTCTGTCCACAAATTTATGAAGAACACTAATATGAGATTAATTAGAGATGCAACACCAATGTCTTATAGAATAGTAACGTCAATAATGAAATTCATATAGAACATGTAATTTCATGGATGCATATTAAGCATTATTTGTTGTTTCTCATTCCTATGCTATGCAATGAACCATCAAAGAAGTAGGGAATATTTATGCCCAAGAGCAAGCCAATGTATTCTAGGCTTCTATTTCCAGATTAATTCTTTCTTGTATCCAACTTTCAAAGATCCAAATTTTTAATACATGCACTCTATTATAAATATATCATTAAAATAAAAATCTCCTAGTATATCAATATCACTAACTTAATCTTTATATTAGCCAATTTTAAATTTTGAATATTATTCAAAAGGAAGTTCTTTAACCTTATTGATCATTTTGCACACCTCAAATAAATTAGTAACTTCTTGTGATAAATTTGGCTTACAAACCCTAAATTTTTTGTGTGCTTAGGAGCAATACAAAAATAGACTTATGTATCATTAGGTGGTGTTGGCCTTCCATTTTTGGTCATTCAATCAACAATAAGATCAATTCTACTCTTCTCCCAATGGTGGAATTTACAACATTTTTACTTTATTTTATATTTTCCTACCTATTTCATAAACTCATTTCTTACATTTTCCGCTTGATCAAGTTTCATAGGAGAAAATCCTTTCTCTAGACTTATCCACAATTCACCCTTTAATTGACCATTTTATAAGCCTACCAGTGGACCATATGAAAGTATACATTCCAATCCCAGTTGGAAATTCAGTTGGTTTTTTATGTCTCTTAAGGATCAATGCTAGTAGTTTAGTGAAGAAGGTTCTCAATTCAAATATATATCCTTTTTAAGAAATAAAGAATGAAGGAAAGATCTGTCCCTCAAGTTTTCATCTCATTCATTTCAAAATTACACAATACCATGATTAAGAAACACATTGCCATTTGAAATAGAAACTTCTAGGAAGCTAGATACTCGGATAAGGAAAGCACATGTTTCCTACCTAGGGATATCCTAAAATAATCCAACGATCTTTGCATACGCCACATGGTGGAACACCAAACTCGAACATTGCTCCCTCCCATCAAAACAAGATTCCACAAGGTCTTCTTAGGGCCCACATTAAAATGTCTATTTCTTATTATTGATGTGATGGTAATTTTTCAAAAATCTTCTTTCTTGAAGCTAAACACTCAACCCCCACCAACAAATATAAATAACACCCATTGACACCATCAACAAAGGTCACATTTGACTCTCTTGAAGATAGAGAGTGAACTATCTCATCTTTTTGAGACTCTCACAAGAGTGTAAAAAAATACTTCTAGAAAAATGATAAAAATACAACGGAAGGAGGAACCAATACCTCTAGATTTAGTTGTTGATCATAACTGTGAGATATAGATCACAATAATTACTTAGCCACTTGTTCATCTTGTAGATAATGGTGAGTTGAAACCACATCCTCCAGATTTAGTTGTTGATATTAACTACTGGATATAATCACAATAATTACTTCATAACAAGAAGATTACCTACTACAAATCAAGATCTTGCATTTAGATTATTTTTCATGTAAAGAATTGCTACAGAATAATACCATTTTGGATCAGGTACTTCTAAATTGTATTTAGATCTCTAGATTGTCTGAAGATGTCTAACAAATGTTCCCCAATGAGATATGAAATTCACAATCTTGGTTGGAATCATGTATATCCACCTATTAGTAGTTCTCAAAGGTGTTATATTAGTTTAAATAAAATTCCATCCATTGGAGTGAGGATGCTTGACCTTCTGACTCTATTACTAAGAAAATTATCTCCACCCACAACCTAGGTCTTTGAACTATACATATCACTTGATAACTTGAGGATGCATATTGAGGTTACTTTCTAGAGGATCAACATGATTGGATAAGGAATAAAGTATCTCTCTCTCTCTCTCTCAGGTTTAAGCTTCCATTTCCCTTTGCTTATAGTTGCTCCTTTTTTATTGTATATAAAGTGTCTAACGTTATTTCATTTTCCATGAAAAAATGAACTATATCACCAAATTCCTTCTATAATATGCATACAATATTGTTAAAATTAAAAAATAACATATCTTGTAAGAATTGGTTCCTTCATCATTGAAGCAGTCAAGTTGCCATATTTTGTATTATATAATATGAAGGAAGCCTTGTTAGAATCTTAAATGGTCTTTTCTAGTCTGAATGGATGTATACAACCTGATTTTAAGATCCTTAGGTATATAAGAAGAGGACAAACACCATTTTGCATAGATCTTTCATTGACATGAATCTAAAATTCATTTAATTATTAATTTGATCTCACGAAAAGAGAATAAAAAACTCCATGTATTAACTAACCCTGTTATCTCCACTAACATGTTGTGAAGAGCATTCCCCTTAACTCTAACTTTAGTAGTCATTCATATGTTTATAAGACCCAATAATAGGGTTTATTTTAATACTTCTTCTCTACCTAAAGTATAGATGGGTGTAGGAGCACTATTTCCATCTAGAGTTATTTAGAACTCTTTACTCTTTAATTGGACGAACAATTTATGCTATTCTGTACAAGAAACAAAAATCTTTATGTGTAAATCCTAAGAAATGTGTGACATATGGAAGGGATTCTATTTCAAGCAACCAAGGTTTAATATTCTATTTTAGTGGAAGAAAACCTCAGATACAAAATAGATTCATGTTTTTGTTAAGACATGGACAACATTGGAAATTGAAATCTCTTTCCATTTCCAAAATTTCTGGATAAAAGGAAAAGAAAGAGGAAACTTATAAGATAATATGGATGCCACAAAGGAAGTTACCATGGAGACTAAAGAACATCAAATAGAAATGAATGTTCCAAAAACATTCAACATAATTGATGAAGACCATGACATAATATATGTTAACATGATCCTTAGCTTGCTATGATAATATTCTCTCAGTGAGGATTTCAAGCTACTAAAATGAAAGTGCTTTACTATTCATGTTGTTGTCGGAGCTCAAACCTGAGACCTCTTGGTAACAAACTAAGGATCTTACACAGGGGTGTCCCATCTTGGACTCAAAGTTCATTACTTGTGTTCAATAAATGTTACTATGATGAGGGATATTTTCCAGTTACCACCTATTTCTTTTATTCTTTTGATACAAGATTCATATATATATATGTTTGTATATATATGAATCAAATGAATAAAAGTCTGAAAGTTCAGTGATGATATCAATGGGGAGGCACCCCTCAACAGTCAGCCTCTGTAATGATAAAAGCATAACAAAAAGAATCTAAGATAGAAGTCACTTGTATCAATGACCACCTATAACACTCCCACTTTTTAGAACAACACATAAATAAGTGGAAGCTAATATATATATATATATATATATATATATATATATATATATATATATATATATATATATATACATATATATATATAAGTATTAGGATGTCACATACAATAGATATAATGAAATAATGAAATTGAACTGCAATTTAAAAGAGGAATAAAACATTCTCATTTATGGATATTGTTCATAGAATATACACTAACATAATTTTGAATACAAGGTTCAATAATTCTCAAACATGACTGTATATACAAATATTAATTATTCCTACTGACAATAAATACCTCAGAAAAACACACTTTTTTCATTCTTCCAATTATAGATTCTTTTTGATGTACCTTGAACCCTAACTTATAATCATTGTGTCTATGGAAATGCAAAATGAGTTTAAGAAACATATTAATTTGTAACACTAAGTATTCAAATAGAAAAATAGAATCTACATTAGAAAACTTGTAAAAAGATGAAAACAATAGATTTGGTTGTTTTTTATATTTATTACTAATGTTGATTTGGTTTTTTGAATTAATTTCCATATTTTAGGTAATATAAGTAATAAGAAGGTGCACTCTTAATGCATTCACGATGCATATAAAGCTAATAACGCTCAAGATAATGCTCTTATAATGCTTAATATGCACCCAAAATGCTTATAAGATGGTTAAGGCTTAACCCAAATTCTCCAAAAAAGCTCATAAGATTGGTTAAGACTTACTCAAGCATCATAAAGGCAACTAATTAAAAACCTATTACTTGATTATTTACCATATATGCATTTTTGAATGTTTCTATGTCTTACGATGATTCGTAGAACACATAATTTACTCAAACATTGACAACGAAAGCATACAAGAAAACATAATTTTATATCATATTCACTAAATTAATTACATTTGAGGATGAACTAGACAATAATATATGCAATGAAATATATACTTACAATAATCAAATAAAGTCACTTAACCCATGCTTATACTATGTGCATAACTACTTTCCTAGACCTTTGGAGGAAACCTAACTAGCATCCCTTCTTGACGATAATATATAGATCATGTTTAGATATATAACAAACGTTAATCCATTTCATGCCATAAATATCTCACTACTTCGGGTTTTCCACTCAAGCCAACTTATTTGTTTTTATACAATTCATTTACCCTCATCACTTTTCATATTTGGTATTAGTATAGTCTTGATTTAATAATTAGGAAAATTTTAAAATATTCTATATTACACATCATATTACATGTGAACTAATATTACAAATTGAATTATGTTCATATTATTCTTGTGTATATGTATACACATGTGTATAATAGTATACATCAATAGAGAATTATAATTCATAAGTTCACATTTGTTTGGACATTAATAACATAAGAAAAAACACCCTAGTTTCTATCGTTTTCATTTTATTTCATATTTTAAGAATCCATGTAATTAAGCATGTAGTATATCATCAATCCTTTACACATCATATCATGTTGTAAAATTAAATAACATAAAAAAAAGAAAACATAAAAACTATAACTGAAGCAATAGAGAAAACCATGAAAAAATATCAAAGAAAAATACAATTGTTTGGTTAACAAAAAGAGAAAAATTGTTTTTGATGCATAACTTAGATATACATACATACATACATACATATATACATATATATCATTTCAGTGATAAAGATTAGAAATTATTTTAGTATTTGTAAATGAATTATTATAAAGTGTATAGATGAATTTTAATTAGATTAAAATTCATAGAAAAACCAAATGGATTTATTTGATAAAATATAAATTCCATATATTCAGAGGTTATATAAGGCTACAGTTTAGGGAAAACCTTATGGTTTATAAAAACACATCACATAGTGGGCCATAATAAATTTTGAATCAATATATTCTGATATATGAGTTATGGAGAACTACAATTTACATTGTATTGTTGTCACCTATGTTCAATTTGAGTGCCATTATTTGTGCAACTAATTCACATAACTCTTATTCAACCAGACCCCTCTAATGATCAAGAATGATTTTTAATGAAGTATTTGCCTCTGACCTCCTTCTATCATTATTCTGGCGATGTGTATGACCAAACTAAGTAGGTTGTACACTAAACTTTATCACACTCTCACCATTCAGCAACCAATGGAAGTAGTCAATGCATCATACCTACCAATCTATGATAACATAGGTGGACAAGAACAACGAGAAAACACAATAGGGTTTAGGCATCACCTATGACAACTCCCCGTCCACCATAACATTCAGTAAAGATATATTGGGTTCACCCATGACTTGAGGGTTCTCACATACCAAGTCACTAAGTATGAAGGATTGTGCTTGAACTCCTCCCCAAACCACATACTTGTTATGGAAATCAATGGTTGTTTTGAATGTGGTCAACTCATCTCTGTTATAAAGTCTTTTCAATTATCCTTTTCTCACTAAAAACACTCCTTCTATAATTTATTTGTGAGAGGCTCCCAAGAACTAGGGGACTCATATCCACTTGAGTCTTTTTTTAGTGCAACTGTGCTTCTAGAGTCATCTCCTACACGAGGGAGGTGACAATCTCGTGGCATTAAAATTTTCATCTGATGGTACACATAAAATCCTAATATTCTTATTTCACTCCATCCTCCATGTTGATCACCTTCTTTCCCAAATATATGTGATTAGAAATTCAACAACAAGTTGTAAATTTTTTAATAGTACACTTCTTATTCTGCTAAAGGAATACTAAATTCTATTTAGCAAACCCCTTGTTAACAAATATATAAAATTCATCAAAGTCATTACTAAAGTTTTTGAGCAAATAAATTTACAAAGTCACTGATATTTTCCAAAATTTTTTATAAACGATATGAACTTAGTTTTCACAATGTTGACCTTTCATACAAATTTATTTCAATATAAGGTCACTATCTCGAGAGTCATAAAATTAGTAATGTTACTAGTTTCCCCAAATATTGAAAATTGACTCATTATCGTTTCTCATCTTTATCATAGTTTACATATCAAAATGATATGAAACCACTTTGTACTTGTCTCATCATGTTGGTGTATCCTAATAAAAATCAAGGAACTCTCAAAATAGTATTTAGAAAAAACTATGTCTCAAAATTTGGTCCATTTTTTCACATGACCCTCTGTCTTTGTCATTTTTCTGAACTCAATTGGAATCTATTAACCATAAGTGAACCCGATCTTACGCTCAGGATATACATTATAAGTAGATTATTTGTGAATTTTACTTTTGTCTATCTATTTTATCCCTAATTTTTTATTATAAAACTATTTTTTCTCAAACAATGGCAAAAAATCTTTAATTGTATACATATGATATTAAATTAAAAATGGTGATCAATCTTTCTTTTGATATTAGAGCATTAATTCTGGTAAAAATTTGAAGGGTATTACATACTTCCCACATTATAGGAATATCCACTACAAAAAAGGGCACTTTAACTACATTTATTCTAATTACATATATTATATTTGTAGTTAAAACCACTTCTATATACAAAATATAATTGTGTAACAAAAAAATATAGTTAATTTCATTTCACACATACACTTAAAATTCCACCCTCTATCTCAAAACCAAAACAATTCACTTCCGCGTGCATCCCTCTCGTTCTATTCATCCTCCGATCGCGCCTCTAACCCTCCCTATTTTCCCCCGGCCCTCCCAAATTTTGCCCCTCCCAACCGCGATGTATCCCGATCCCCAGACTCAACCCTTGTGCATTCTTTTCCAACGACATTGCGCAGCCTTGTCCTCCTCACGACGACAATTTCTCAGCACCTTGCCTGGGTTGCTGCTTCTTTTCAGCTCAAGCGTGCAGCACCCTGAGGGTGCCACATTTGATTCTTCATCTCAGTGCTCCGACCAGCAACCCAATGGTCGTGCCGACCATTGTTAGCACATGTGCATAGCAGTCGGAGGGCTCCACCGGCCGACTACTTCTCCACGGCTCCACCTAATAGGCTGAGAGCATCGTAGGTTGGGGAACCCATCAACATTTTTGTTTTGCAGCCAACTCCCCTTCTCCCCCCGTCATAGTGATCTTTGAATCTTCTTCCGATCAATCAGGTAAAACCATTTTCCCCTAGCAAGTTTTAATTCGGTACATTGGATTCTAAAATTAGAACTTCTTGTAATTGATGTATGAAATAAGTGCTTTACCTAAACATATGCAAATACATTTTGTATATCCTCTCTGTTATTGACTGCAGAACCTAAATGACAGTAGATATTTAATTCTCCAGATGCATCATCAGATATCCAATTTACAAACTTCTCACCTTACGTTTCTTGTTTTACTTTCTCAAGGAACCAGGTTGGGTTCCGTTTTTCCTAAGATGCCCATTTTACAAAGTTCATAAATATCATACTTAAGTACATTTTGTACCTGAAATATATTACAGGAACAATGAATTTGGCTGGATCTGGACATAATAATGTTCATGGATGGGTTATTCATTCTCACTACACAAATATACAATAACTTACTTCAATGACTTAAATAAATGGTCATTTTAGTTGAACAGGGAATAGCTATTCTGAATTACTCATCTCTTTTAACCATTGCATGCTCATTCTCAGCTACAAGTCATGAACAAAGAAGTAACTTGTTGTCCATCCTACAAATTCTGTAGGTCGGGATTGTAGGAGTTGCTGGGTGTGGAGGAATGAGGGGCTTGCTTCCATGGTGGCGTCTTTGTTATCAATTGTGAATTAATGTTTCTAATCTAGAAGATTTAATCTCACCTGAATTAATGTTGCTAATCTGCTTCTTAAATTCTATTTGTTGAAACATTGGCTTATAGATCTTATTTGATCTTTATAATCTTACATGATGCATTATAATGGAATTCATTTTAGAGTTTCTCACTCACTTGCTATCATTGCCTACTCATATGATTACTGGGCTTTATATCCTATGCGCTAATGTTTACTCATTAGATTTGTTAATTATTTTGGGTTGTGACTTGGTCATATAGAAAGAGGAATATGGTTGCTTATAGCTGGATAGAGGTTGTCTAATGCTATCTAATCAACTTCTTTAAGATTAATATATCTCATTCATTATGTTTATTTTGATGCCTCTTGACCTTCTGTGAGCTGAATATTATGTTATTTTCTTAGAGGAAGTTTGATCCCTGATGCTTGAATTTTTTCAACTGCTCATCTTCTTAACTGTCCCCTCTGGGGATGAACTCATATTCTGAGTTCACTATCCAACCTAGAAATAGTTGTTCGTTGACTCTATTTGCATCTATAAAGGCAGCATCAATACTAAATTAAGTTACACCAACAAGGGGAAGCCTCACTACTATGTTCGTTTGTCTTCAGGAACTGCTATTTGCTGTTTTATGTTCATGATCTTTGAATAAATCTGTAGCTTCGCTGATCTAATGAGCTGTCGGATGTGAAGGGTTTTTTTTATTTGAAGACATGGATGAAGCTTTTGCATATCCACCTCCTATTCATCAAGGTACTATAGTACATTGTGAACTTCATATTTCCCTCCTACTATCATCCTTATGCGGACATCTTGCATAACATAATAACCTACTTTTGTCGCACCAAATTGCTGACATATTATAAGTTCAAGGGAAATGTTGGCACAAAAGGGTAATATTTTAAGACATCGATGAAGCTTTTGTTATGCCTAGAAGTATACATATTATTTCCATGCCATGATTTTCTCCATTAATTTCTGTTGTGAGTCATTTTCGTAGTGATGCAGTATATAAGTTGGAGATATTTGGAGTTTTAGAAGTTTGATTCTGTAGATTGCAGATCTTGCCATGCATATAGCTTGGATAATTGGTTGTTCCACTTAAAGGGATTCATGTAAGCTTGGTTGGAATTAGCCTCTTTTCTGCTATGCACTGTTTTTAAGTTATATCTGAAGTGATAGCTTGAGCTTGATCTATGATTTATGAAAAGAGATGGAGTTGATTAATGATGCTCTAGTTCCAACAATAATTTTCTATAGATGGTTCTGGTGTGGCCTTTTCTTATTTCCAGAATTCCTGGATCTTTCCCAAGATCTGATTATATATTTTCTTTCTCTTGGTAGTTCCTTGATGTTTTCGAATGAGGAAGATATCTGATGTATATGTAAGCAAGGCTACGGTGACCAAACCATAACTATTATTATTTCATATACTTTATAATATACACCTGGCTTACTTTGAACATAGTTGAAATATTTCTCTATGTGTTATATATTCTGATTGTATGGTAGGGTAACAATTACAGGGACCTGATGATTCAATAGCTTTCTGGGCTAATACTAACATTCAACATTTGTGCCTTTTGGGTCATAGTCAGCATAATATATCATAGAACTTATAATTAGAAACCAAATTCTTAAGTGTAACTCAAAATACGAGCTAGTGAAATTTATTATATACCTCTTGAAACACAATTCAAACCATATATAAGGCCTAACAAGTACAAGGTCCAATGTATAACCAATCGTAGAATATAAAACATAAAAACCTGAATTTTCTTTTATATAACTAAACGAAAGGTGGGTTCACTTATCTAAAGTATTTATTGGGAAAATACAAGAGTCATGTCTATTCTCTTCTTTTTACTTCATCATTTTAATTAATAAGGATACCTATCTACCATACTCAAGCAATAAAAACAAAAGTTTCTATACAAGGAATTCAAAATCCGTATGTAGTGTTTCTGTAGCTGCTCCTTGAGCAGCTTTAGACCTTCATATGATCTAAGTTCCTTCCTCTCCATGTATCATAAATGAATATAATTGTGAAAGCTTTCTTTCACATTTCAGCATATTATGCATGCATCTCCATGCTGAGATATCCAGTTCTGCTTGTACCATAAACAGGCAGCCAAGTGACACCTGAATGGGATGTGATTTTGATGAACTTCTCCGATGACTATGTCAGAATGTTCAAAATTGGACTATACTCTTTGCCTATTCATTTTTCTTAATCACTCCTTAGGATTAAAGGATATAAGAAAAACAAGATATACATGTAGCATTTAAATCCTAGAGTAGCAATATTGTCTCGATCCATTTACCTTTTTTTTATAAAGGGCGCTTGTCGCTCTTATATATTGATATCTTTAAAAGAAAGTCGTACAATATCATCATCAAAGTTCTCGAGAAGACGTCGAGAACCCTCGAGCTGACAGGCGTGCGAAGCCAAGACATGAGCTACCCCATTGCCTTGCCTTCTTATAAAGCTTACATTGAAAGAAAGGAACTGAATAGAAAGACAGATGATGTTTTGCACTAGGCAGTCCACATATCCCCGTCCCCAACCTTCCTTCTTGATCGCATGGACAAGTAAAGCGCTGTCTGTCTCCACCAGCAGATCGGTAATGCTTCGCTCCAAGGCGAACACCATACCCGAGTAGACCGCCATTCCCTCCGCACTAAACACCGAAAATGTATGGTCTAATCTGCATTGGTATGTGCCTTGGATGGTTCCTTTGTCGTCCCTTAGAACAACGCCTACCCCTCCCGACCCATAGTTCAGAACACATGCATCCACATTCAGCTTTGTAGAGTCCTGCATGGGAGGTGTCCATGTCGTGTAATCATCTGTGCTATTGCCATTGCTATGGTTGGATGTCGCCGTCGTGTATGCCTTACTGTCCGCCACCATGGAGAGGAAGCCCGCTGCTATGGCCGGCGTGTATGGTGGGCACTGATAAAAAAGGGCTTTATTTTTTACTGTCCACGCCACCCACAATAGTGTGGCTCCCTCGTCTATTTTTTGCTGATTATCCTCCCTTAGGAGTTCCCGGACGAACTCCCTTGCATTGCCGGTTGTCCATGCTGGTCATGAGAAGGTCCCCAACATTCACGCTTGTAGAGAGTGGTGGCATCTCAATAGTGCATGAGCTGCGTCCTCCTGCTGCAAATGACATCTCCGACAAGTGTCGTCTTCAATGATGTGCTTCCGGGCAAGGGCGTGCTGTGTTGGGAGGATGTCTTGCATGACCCGCCAAATAAAGTGCTTGAGTTTTGGCGGCCATTTTTATTTCCAGATCCACTTCCAATCACCCTCTTCCACCTCTTCTCTGATCACTGCCCCCGTCCTGATGAACACATATGCACTTCTAACCGTGTGCACCCCATCACTCTCCTTTTCCCAGCATAGAACATCACCCCCAGCCTATCTACCAAGGGGTATACTCACTATCATGGACCTGATGTGTGGAGGGAACACTTGTGTCCCATAACGCGGCCAACCAGTGATGAGCTCGAAGTAGTTAGGCGCCACCCTTGTTTGGCAAGGAGCGCCTGATTGAAAGATTTAAGATCCCTAAAGCCCATTCCTCCACTTTCCTTTGGTCTACATAACCGTTCCCATGACATCCAGTGAAACTTCCTTTCCCCATCCTTCGCCCCCACCAGAATCTAGCAATCATGGATTAAATCTCATCTAGTACACCGTCTGGTATCTTGAAGATGCTCATAAGGTGCGTCAGGATCGCCTGGATAATAGATTTGATGAGTACCTCCTTGCCCGGTCTAGAAAGGAGATTTTCTTTCCATCCTTGCAGCTTCTTCCAGATCCTGCCTTTTATGGCAGCAAATACAACTTTCTTTGATCTTCCGATGACTGCGGGGAGGCCTAGATATTTTTCATGCTTATCCACCTCCCTAACCCCTAGAATGTTCTTGATGGTATCCCTTTTCTCTGCATCAACGTTCCCACTGAAGGATACCTCGGTTTTGTCATAATTGATCTTCTACCCAGATGTCCTCTCGTATTGGTTGAAAATTTCAGCTAAAGCAGAGCATTCTCCTGAAGTAGCCCTGATGAACACGATACTATCATCTGCAAAGAATAAATGAGACACCCGTGGAGCATGTCTACACGCTGATATTCCGTGTATGCATCTATCATGTGCTGCATGAGTAAAGGAGAGAGAAAGAGCTACAGCGCAAAAAAGAAATAAGTAGGGAGATATGGGGTCACCTTGGCAAAGTCCTCTAGTCGGTCTTATGGATCCCCTCCTAGTGCCATTGACGATGAATTTGTGTGAAACGCTGGTCATGCACTCAGTGACTTTCGCTCTCCACTTTCCAAGTAACTCAAGTTTCCCCATAACTCTCTCCATAAACTTCCATTCCACTCTATCATATGCCTTACTCATGTCCATCTTCAAAGCCATGAGACCCTTATGAGTATTTCTGTTGCAAACTAGTGTCCTTGTAATTTGATGACAATGGCTGCTTGCAAATAATCTTGCTACCCTCCACAAATAAAACACATTGAGATAGAGTGTCATTTCATCAGGGATGTTCTATTATCAGGATTGTTTTATACCTTCAATACCTATAGAAGAACATCTGGCAGACATCTTCGCCAAGGCTCTTCCATGTTATCATCTTGAGCATATTTATTCCAAGCTGAGCGTGATACATATCTATGCTAGCTTGATGGGAAGTGTTGGAATACAAACATGTACAGCGGTTGAGTCCCATATGGGATGCGCCTATAATGACTACTCCCAAGAGTTATTATGTGTATTAGAATCGTTTACTCGAATCACAGAAAAACAAGTTTAATACCTTCCTCTTAACAAAGGCCTATGTCACTTAAGCTGGAACAAACTGAGTAATATTAGGCATGGAATAGTCAGATGCACAATTATCAGATTTCAGAACCTGTTTGAAATCCAGTTTTCCGACCATGTTCATTCGCTTCTCTAGCTACCATAATCTTTTAAAACTACTGTGCATTCATCCTTCTCTCGCATAAACCCACTCATCTGTTCATTTTGCTGCTGGAACTTCTATTTTGGCCTTTTGGGTCTCTTTCCTGTCTGAACATTGCATTCGTAATAGGCAGAATCTTGATTATCAAGTTTTACAAACTTACTATCTACTTGATGGTTGCACATTTACTTTGGGTTGATCTTATGAATTTCATGGTAGAATATGTTTATGTTATCAGTTTTAGGAGGGTCATATTGCCTCCAACTTCCATTTGGATTCTTAAAAGCCTCAAGGTAAATAAGCACACATGACTCACTTTCTGGTGACATTCTTGTAGTATTGCATTTTTTAGGGACCTCATGGTATTGCATTTTTTTGAGGGATTCAGCTGATTCCATGACTAGTGGCGCATATACTGCAATTTTTCCATTTGACTTCCATTGACCGAATATTGGGTGCTCTCCGTCTGGGTTGCCAAATTGCATGTTGTATAATAGCTGTTGTATAGTGAGCAAGCCTTCTCTCTTCTTTTTAGTTCTTCGGGATGGAAAGCGAGAAGATGATTGATTTTTTGCAAAGCACTATTGGGATTGTACACAAGGATCATGCTTCAAGAATAACATCTTTTATCAAATATAGTGAGCACAAGGACTTACAGAGACTCATCCAAATGTGGGACACAGACCCACTGCAGAAGGAAAGGGTTACATTATGTGTGGAGGGAAACATCTGTGTAGGTAAGAGTACTTTTCTTCAGAGGATATCTAATGACACAATGGAGCTGTGTGATCTTGTTGAGGTTGTTCCAGAGCCTGTTTCCAAGTGACAGGATGTTGAGCCTGGTCACTACAATATACTGGCAGCGTTTTATGCTGAACCTCAGAGATATGCATACACATTCCAGAATTATGTGTTTCTTACAAGAGTAATGCAAGAAAGAGAATCTGCTGGTGGAATTAAGCCACTCAGGCTGATGGAAAGAAGTGTTTTCAGTGATATTATGGTACATCATCAATTTTATTGTAGAACAAACTGTTACTGGTTATGGAAAGGGATTATCTAGTGGGGCACTTGATTTTAGTTGCTAATTTGTTGATTATTGTTAGGATAATGCATGAATGTTTTATATAGGTTTTCGCCCGTGCTGTTCATGAAGCCCATTGCGTGAATGAAATGGAAACTAGCATCTATGAGTCATGGTTTCATCCACTTGTTTCCTATATGCCCAATCTTATTCCTGATGGGTTTATCTATCTTAGAGCTAGCCCTTTTACTTGTCAGAGGAGGCTAGTGCTCCGTAAACGAGCAGAAGAGCTTTCTGTAACGTTGAGCTATCTTGCGGATTTGCATGACAAACATGAAAATTGGCTGTGCCCTCTCCAGAGACGAAACTATGACATGTCTGTTGTAAGAGAGAGCATATTTTATTTGGAAGGTGACCATGTGCACCCAGCTGTTCGAAAGGTCAGTTCACCTATACTACATCGCTTTGTCACCATTTACATTTAGTGCCCAGTATACAAGGTGAAACATAATCACATGGGTGCTGATGTTTGTGCAATCAGGTTCCTGCTTTGATATTAAATTGCGAAGTTGACATTGACTTCTTTAAAGATGCTCAGGAAAAAAATAGTAAGTTGGTCCCATATGAGTGTTTTTTATTTACTTTTTTATCCTACATTGATCTATATGTATATTTGTTGTGACACTTTTATAAACTATAAATCTTTGTTTGGAGTCATATTTCTTAATGACTGAAACCAAATACTGACCTGATGTTACAGTTTCTGTAGCAGTTACTTTTTTTCTGAATAGATAATGTAACAGTAGCTGTGTTTGGTGCATACACCAAATTTAGTGTAATATTAAACACCTTTTTGAGAGAGAGACACAAGATATTTAAGGGTTCAAGTAGATTTTGTTTTATTCTTCTCTTTGTTAGACCAGTCATTTGTATAATTATATTTCAAATTCTTTATGTTGCTTTCTATTTTCCCTCTTTACTTATTATAGACACATTTGGCATGTTTGATAGCAATTATTTTGTTTGGTCATTTTCTCTCTCTCCCATCTTCGGTAGCAATGTAGGGGTTTTGAGAGAGAGACAACTAGAACAATCCCAATACTGGCAGGGCCAACACCACCTTGGTTTGGCCCTATGGGCCTGTCATGGAATCACTTCTAATCTACATATCAATCATTGTTTCATAAGTTCATTTGCCATCTATATTGTTATTCGGATTTATATTTTGAAAATACCAGCTCTCTCTAAACCTTCCTCACCCATGCGGCCATGCCAAGTGCTTCACCTTTGATTGGTGAAATTTGATTTTCCTGAAGTTTGACCAAGCCATGATCACAACTTGCGCACACAAGGCTTCTTGGCCAAGTTGGGTTTTTTATCTAAACTCTTACTGACCAATTATTGAGGTTTCCGTAATCTTTGACCAATATTTGGGTTGGTGTCCCATTAAGCACGACCGGCCCTATAGGACATACATCAAAAAAAATGTGATGAAAGGAATCCTACCCCATTCTAACTACATTATAGGTACATATTTGTCAGTCAACACTCTCTTCACATGGGAGTATGTGAAAATTTCATGTTTTGCATAAACAACAAAAAAAGGCTCATGCAAGTCACAGTGCAAAAGAATCTTCTCCCCTACAATAAGTGTATGTTACATATGAGCTTCTTTGATGATCTGAAGTGTAGTAGTATAAATCATCATAGTCACTAACATTGCTCTAAATAGCTCCACTAAAGGTAGGCGCCAGAGAGGTAGGAAGACTCTACTCAAAGATAAAGGTAGTCTCGATGTAGTTGAAACATTTCTTTTGTTGTGTAATGTGGAGAATCCAGAGTACCGTATACAAGCTGGCAGTATCAATCTAGATAGTACCAGTCAGAGGAAAGAGTTACATCCTTTATGGAGAGTTCGGATGAACCCTCTTCAGGCCCGAAATACAGCCTCGGTCAAAGTTCTAAAAAGGTGAAGCCCAAACTGGGAATTATAATATTTAGGCCTTCAGAAAAAATACTTAAAAAGGCCTGACTTCTGTGTCAGTGTTTCATAACTATCTAGATGCTACTGCTATTAGCTTAGTCAGTCTGGTCTTGTTCTCAACCTAGTTAATTATCAATTTATATGAACACAAACTAAAACATGAAGTAATTGCTCCTGTGTTGTTTCTCCCGTGGTACCTACTCTGTCTCTTTCTCCTGATGGTCTGCATCCTTCTGGTTGCCCTCTTCCTCCAGTACTGCCACATCCTCTTATGCAATTAGACTACATCCCTCCTGTCCTTGTCCATTCTATCCTTTCCCATGTTCTTTGCTGTGCGTTTTCTTGCCTTCTTTTTGTCTTCGTGAAGGCCATCATTCAGCCTAGTCTCTAATCTTTTTGGGGGTGGAGGGAAGTGGCTCACACCTTCTCCTTGTGAAAACTGTTTGAGAAATGCCACTCTCATCATCTAAATCTTCAAGAGTTGGCAATGTGACCATATCATAAATGGGATGAGGAAAGTGGACTACACTTTTCCTGCTGTTCATCGAGTGTATCAGTGTGTTCGTGATGGGCATCAACAGCTAGTTAAAATTTCAATATTAACAGAATCAATAAAGTTTAAAATAGAAAGATCGAGACTATTCTATAATCCGCAATAGAGAACTGTTGACTACATGAATTTTGGTATTAAAGCATCAAGAAGAGACATCATACTGTGGCAAGGAGATGGAGGCTGTTCGTACACCATAATAGTTCATCTTATCCCTTTGAGCATTCACATCAAATAGGTTATAAATCCCCGTTACGTAATATTCATTATAGTCTCATTTTACTTGTAAAAACTTTTCATTGTACCCCAATAATTATGCTCTCTTTGGTTCGGTCATATTCGCGATGTGAATGTAAACTGCTAAATATGGAACATGGTACTGCGGCGCAAACACATATTCTCGCTTCTTATGTTTTATCCCACTTCCTTTGCTTAGTCTCAACCACACTATTTTGTTGCCTACCCATCCCCTTATTTAACCCATGTGCATCCTTAGGAGGAGTGTGTTAGCTTGAAAATGAGTTTTGAAATTCATAATTGTGACTTAACTCGTATGCCTCGCAAGCATACATGATCATGGTAGTCAAGGTTGTCTCTCAGAGGAACTTCCACTGTAGGTGCAAGAACTATTGTATATAACAATCTAGGTCATTATATAAAAAAGGGATTGTTTGCATTAATCAAAGAATAAACAATTGAAGCCAATTAGAACAATGAAATGTAACAATCACTCTGTTCAGTTCTCAAGTTCAGATGATGAATCTTAGACGGAGGATTTCATACACCACATGTTATCATATCAAACAAGTTTATATAGTTCTCATGCAAGCAAGTCATAAAGGATGCATTTGTGTTCCCCTACCCATGTCGATAGTCAACAACCTTAATTCCCCATTTTACACGACCACATTCAAACAAGAAATGAGGTTATATACATAGCATTAACCCTCCTAATCAATTTAATCACCGCTGTCGATCAAATTAAGTAGTCGTAGGTGAACTCGCCCTACTCTAGATACATCATAATATGCATTCAAATAATTGGATTTCGAGTATGTAGCCCGACCAATAATCTTTTTTGACACCTTAGCAACTCGACAAGTATGATTTGTGTGTTTTATTGATTGTACCACTGCCATGACAACTCCACTAGTGTGATTTGTGAATTCTTTCTTGACATACTGCAGTGTTCATCAAGAGAAAAAAGCTTAATGCAGCAGGCTGTAGTTGTTTTCACATTTTGAGAATTCCAATCATCTTGATGGTGCCTAGATCTTAAATTTATTCTTGAAAGTTAGCCTACTTATGTAATTTTACAATTTCACTTGGTGCTTGCCAACCTGTATCCCACTACTTCTGCCTTATTTTTGCTTTCATTCGGGTTCTAATTCAAACCAAACCATTGCAAATCCGCTTTATCAGGACAGTAACACCGAGTTGACTTACTATTGACAAAAACTTATGCATTATGGTGTTATATATAAATTGACTTTTTCCTTTTTTGATCTATTGCCAACACTTGTTGGCTGGGTTACTTGCCTTTTTGTTTGTGAATGAGGGGCTGATTTTTTTGGCTGGGTACTTTCCTATGATTGCTGTTGTCTTATTTCAGCTCTGAAAATGAGAATGAAGTTTACATATATGTAGCTTGCTAATTATCAAATCCGCATCAGTGATGTTTAGATGCCTGGAATTCTCTGGTTGGTTTATTGCATGTTTCATTAAGAAAACTAACATTACACTCCATTGTGAAGGTGTACATGTAATTACTTAGAGAATGATCGACCTTATTGCTTTATATTACAGGATCTCAGGAAGCTATAGATGATAGTGGGGAGTATGAAGGTGGAGATAGACACTACTACTTGCAAACTAGATGATGACACACTGACTCTTCTATGATCTCTAACTTTGGAAGACATACATGATGCAAATGAGATATAAAGGATCCTCATGCATCTGCCATCAACAAGGAAAATTTCATCACATCTTACACAGGTATGCAACATATAACTATAGGCAAACATATTAGAAACATACTTTTGTTTAGAAGTAATTTCATAGACATTAATTAGCTAGCATTCTTGTTCTAGTGGCAGATTTAGATTTCAGAATTAGTTGGATATTCCTGATAACAAAGATCTTAATAACTAAAAGGGTCCATTAACCCTTAACCAAACTCAGCCATTTGGTTAACATATTGTTTCTTTCCCTCTTGTGAACAAGGAAAATCGAGCAAGATTCTAGAACAGTGAGATGCTTCACCGCATTGAGTAATGGGGGGGTGTTGTATCTCCCAATCGGGCTTGCTTATCCAATAAAGAAATAGATGAGAAGATCAATATTCAATTGGGAAACTGAAGTTGTTGGCAACATAACACACTCATAAACCTTAAATGGTCATTTTCCAGTAGCCTAAACGTTTCCAGGCTCCCCATAACACATCCATAAACATTAGCAATCATACTATCGTCCACCATGCATCATGATGGATGATTTACACATAAACCTTAAATGGTCATTTTTAGTCTTTCTGTAAGTGTATGTCATCTTCTAACATTACATTTTTCCGACATAAGCAATTTTTATTTGTGAAAATAAATGCTTCTTATACCAGCTGGGTGTGTTGTGATAATCACAAATGGGGCCTAGTCATAAATTTTTGATGATGTAGCATTGAGAAATGTTTAGTGCCTTTCAGATCAGAAACAACATCAAGTGTCTATGCTATTCCAATAGAAATGAGGTTGTATCTATCTTTAGATGCATTAGACCATACACTCACTCAAATCACTCTTAAATATTATGTACAACATGCCTAACTTCTTTGATTTTTTATCTTATTTTTTATGGCAGATATATAGATGATCATATTTAACTTCGATTCTAGAAAATTTCTGCCTCAGATAGTGACTCTTTCGTGGCCAAAAGAAAATTTACAAAACATGCTTATAGACTCAACAACTAAAAGCCTGAAACAAGGAGAGGATGTGTAATGGTATCCCCAAACTATGATGGAATGAGGGGGCGGCTTGGGCTCACCAATGGGATTTTCAAGGATCATGACCTGACCTACAATGTAAATCTGCAAGGGTCAATGAATGATTTGACTGATGATGACTGTCCACCTCTTCCACTGCAACACTTGCCAATGTAGATCATGTGGCCCAGGACCAGGAGGAATGTGTATCCTACTTAGTATGTAGATGGTTTGCTTTCTCTTGGTAAGTTCAACCATTTTATCTTTGTTTCTAGTGAGGTGACTTGGTTACACACATCGAAGAGCAGTTCTTTCCTCTGGTAATATGATGGTCTCAAATATCTATGATTTGACTTTATGACTACATAAACTACAACTGATGTTCGTATGATTACATAAACTGCATTGATTATTTAAACTGCATCTGATGTCCATATTCATATGCTTCTCGGCTAATATGTTTTTTATATGTAGGTGGTTTGAACATAATCTCCATGTAATTGATGAAGTCTTGGTGGTGCTCTGATTTTCCATATAAGCTCCCAGATGTCATGGTTTCTAGAGCTTTGTCCCAGCTAGTCCGCAGTTCCACAATTGGTACCTGACCAATATGCTAGTTTAATAGAGAAAACACCATCCTGAGTAGGGAACTGGTATTGTTATTGTTGATGCAAAGTCTCCTTGTGCTGAAGAGTTAATAGACCACTAACAACCATTGAAAGGATTCACGTGCTGTAACAAATTGGGAACAACTACGCGCTAGGCCTTTTACATATAAAAATGAATATGACAGAGTACTACGACGGTTGTACATCTGGTATAATTTAGAACTAATAATGTTATTGGGTTTTACTTTCAAATGGTCTAAATGAATGACCTTATTGTGCAGGTTATAGACTAAAAATTCTGGACATGGCAAGCCTCAATGGTGCAAGTGAACTATCTTACAACTCTCCCATACAATGCTTGGGCTGCAACAAAACATGGATGAGCTACCTAGATACTTCTCGTCTCTTCAAGGTACTAATTCTGTCATCTTATTCTCATAGAAACCTTCATTTATGCCATGTATGAATGTTTATATATCTTTAATAAACTATTTGGATGATCTTTACCTTATTTTTAATGCCTCCTCATTTGTAGAACCTTATTTTCAGATTTAAGAGAAGTACAAGCTTTGCCATCAGAGCAACTTCCATTTCCCGAATTAGAGATTGAGCTTAACAACGTCAAGAATTCAGATACAAAACATAAGAAGTTTCTAAGACAACCCCGGCGCAACAGGTGCTCTCCTGTGAAGCATGATGATGCATCTCCATTTGAAGCCCAGTCCCGCCCAGTCACAACTGCAACAACAACCACCGATGCAACAATGTATCATGATATGTTGCAATTTGATATGACTCTTTGCTGCTATGAGAAGACTGCATTCCTTAGACCTATGTATAAATTTGAACAACCACTGTCAACATCTACAAACATAGCGACCAACTTCATATGGATGATATTCCTTCTCTCTACTTAGAAGGTTCTTTTCAGATTCTTATCTTGGGTGCTTTTAGACGATGCTGGCCGAATAACAAGAGCTCAAGCAAAAGAAGAAGACAATAAGGATGTTAAAACTGGTCGAGAAAGACACAACTCTTTCGCAAAGATGTTAGTAGACCACTGAATCATTGATATATGTATATACTTTTCTTTGTACACATTGTGTAATAGGGGCAAGGTATATGTCCTCCCCATGTACATTCGACGTTTCATTATAAATGAAAGTAAGATTGTTGGCATAATGAGCATAACTTGCTCTAAATACTACAATTTTGTTATTAAAAGAGCTTGTGTACTAACAAGTTACTCTCTCTCTCTCTCTCTCTCTCTATATATATATATATATATATATATATATATATATTTATATGAATATATAGTCGAGCTAAGCATATATGTATGTGTACTAAATGGCACTACATATGTAGCTAGATGCATAATCAACTACATATATATGCATATAGTAACTGCTGCCTTTCCCTACACACTAAATACATATAAAATGTATTAACTTCATGTTTTTGCTACATACTGACTATATATGCAATTGTAGTCATACATTTAGCTATAATTATACTTATATTTAAATATGTAAGGATAATATCTAGCTACGCTTCTGGATACATATGAATTTTTAGCGAATGGATTATCTAACTACATATTTGAAAAATATAGTTAAAAGCTTTACCTATACGAGCATATACTACAACTTGTATGTGTAAAGAAATATGTAGTTAAAGCCTTTAGCTACAAAATATGGGGTTTTCGCTACAATTTTTTGATAGTTAAAGACCCTTTTTTTGTAGTGATCATCCTCAAAATCCTCTCATGCTACTCATGTTCAGATTCTTTCTCTCTTTCATATAGAGTGGAAACTATCATTCGTGATTTTATTACTCATAATATTCATATAAGAGTCTCATAAGCTGACCAATAAAGTTGGAACATATAACATTGTCTTATAGTCAAGGGTTCTACCCAATAAGGTATTTATTTTATGTGACATCTATATTAGAAATGTTAGTTTTGCTCCTTTTATGGCACTTTTATGTATATAGAAATCAATATATACTAAAATTTGATTTTTTTGTTATAGTTACTTCAACCCTTGCATGTGCACTTAAAGGGTAAGATAATAACAACAAGTTATTTTATGCTCATAACATATCCAATGGAATAGTTCATATGTTTTGTCCCATATGAAAAACTTTTGGAGAAAACATTGGTCATTGTAAAGGTTGATCTACATTTAACATGTAAATGTCAATGCATTTAGGCAACCAATCCTAATACATAACTTAATGTTCCCTCGTAGTGTAAGTTCAAACCTCATATCATCTTTTCTAATATATTCTTTCCAAGGAAGAACTATACATCCAATAGATGGAAATCATAAGAAGTTCCCAATGATCATACAATGAACTTTATTTACATGCTTGCCACCCATGGAGATGCTTCACACACCTTGCCACCCAATCCAATCTAAACTTGGTGTGTTGGAATGGGCATACCAAAAATTTTAATTCAATGTCATATATGACCATTCATAAGTCATAATAACATACAAAAGTTGTGAATCCATGTATCCTACATACCCCTCAATATGCCATGAAAAATGTTCCAAGGTATGCACCAAACTACAACATATTACATATATCCAAGGAAGGTCTATTCATCACTGCAACACATTACCAATATGTCATCCTGCCACCGCTCCTCTTATCATTGAGAAAAACACATATGTATATAATTTGTGAGAGGCTCCCATCAACCAGGAGTTCCACATCCACTCAAGTATTTCTTGTAACAAGTTCTTCCTTCAATGGCCATCTCCTATGTCAGGTTGGGGACTACTATTTGACCTGAGGATTTTCAGCTGATGGTTAGAAAGTAATTTTTTGTTCCTATTGTGTCCAAGATCCTTATTAATTACCTTGTTACTCAAATTGATTTTACCAAACAACTGTAGACCTAAATTTCTTAATCTTTCTCCATATCATATTCTCATTCCACTGCAAAAGACCCAACTTTCTTGGCAACACTATTTTACTACAACTCAGCTCAAGAATTTTAAGTAAATCCTCATGAAAGTATAACAAATATTCCATTTTTTTACATTTGTACATCTCACTCTTATAGTTACAACTATTTAAACAAATTTGAAGTTATCCCAAACTTAATTTATTAAAATATTATCAAATCAACCATCATTCTAATAGTTTAATAGTTTCCTATTATCTTCAACTCCATATTTGTCTATCAAGTTGGTTCTAAACCTCTTGAAAAAAGGCTCCAATATTATAATAATCACTAAACAACTCTACGAATAGTATGTAGAAATAAATTAACCTAAAAAATAGTCATTTTTCCACATGACTCTTTTCTTCAAATCATCTTAGTCAGTTGGAATGTATTAACTAAAGTTCAACTATATTACTCTCATGATATTAAATTAATGTTAAAATAATTTGAATTCACTGAAAATATTTTAATGGACAATTCTAATTTTACGCTTTATTGTCCGATAAACACAATCTTTCCAAAAATTTGGATAAATCCAGGTTAATTAGGTATGCATGGGACCTAATTGATAAATTATTGTTTTAGATTACAATAGGAATTTATATTCCATGTAGATACTAGTGGATTGTCTTAGGTTACAATTTGAGGGCCTTGTGACTCAAAACACTTGATTCCATGCATTAGTAGGTTTAAACATAGAGTTTAAGAGAGTGGGTCCTTAATGAACTCACACTATTTATGTACAACCTAATTATTCATAGTAGAACTTGTTTTACCCATTAGTATGATTAAACCAATACCTAAAACCAAAGTCCACATCTAATCTATGTTTGTAGATTCTATTAGTTTACTATTTCATAGAAGTTTTGCCTTGATATTATTTATAGCTGCATTGACATACGTAGATAAAAATATCATGTTGTGAAATACATTTAGTTATCCTTCTTCTATATGCTTGTTCATAGAATCTAGGTAAACACATATCTTCATGGAATTCTACAATGAACAACAAACTCTTTTTTTTGCTAATGTTTTCAAAATGCATAAGAGACATGAGAATAAATATTTTGATTATAAGGGGTCTATTTGGATAGGTTTGAAATCGAGTTAAAACATGGATTCAACTTGTTTTATTTAATGTCCTTTGTACAACAAGACATGATTGGGTTCTTGATGTGTTCTTGATGCACTGCCATTGTTTCCAATAATTCACAGAACCTCACTTCCAATGCAGATACACATCTCACCAGAATTTGATACTCATTTAGTAAATATGCGTAAAGGAGGTCTCATATCACACCTCCTTTCCTCAGATATCTGCCTCCCTAACCCCATCCACTACCTCAGCTCATTGTTACAAAGTCGATGGCACCACACTCTCAAACACCATGAACATAAACCACATAGAGGTACCTGATTTTTCTTCTCATCCACCCTCTGTTCATATGGAGACTGACATTCCATACACACATATCACTCTTGATGATAACACCATGATAACCATCCAACTTCCTAGAGGTACCTCCAATATGACATCAAACTAGGGCAAATCACCATCATATTAGGAAACAAAACATTCCTAGTTCATTTCGAGAAAGATGCAAACTGTAAGCTTTTGACAACATCAGGATGGCAGGAGATGATCACTCAACTTTGACTAAAAAAATATGGATCATCTTCCTATGACCTACTGACCATCAATCCATTATGACATGGGACACATACTACTTCATGGAGACATTGATGGAACTTTGACCACTCTTCTATGAATCATGGGACTCCACTTACATAGGTCCAGACTCATTAGATGGTCATCTATTCATCAAAAAAAATTTCCAGCCTCCTTGGGCACTAGTGTCAACCCATTGCAATTAGATTCATCTACTTTAGAAGATTCTTACTCATCCATGGAAGACACTACTGCATCATTACATAGTTGTGCTCATCTAAGGTACAACCATCAAAATACACCAACTGACTACACCACACCATCCCTACCTAGTCTTTCACCATATCAAACACCAATTCTTATCTGATCTCTATCTTTTGAACACCAACTATCTACTTGCATCACACCCCCTCCTCCCCTATCCTCTCCCTATCCTTGCCCATCTCTTCCTTTCTCAACATCTCATGCCTTTTACCTCTCCACCATTCCACTTTTGATTTCTTCCACCACCACCACTAATTCCCTTCACCTCTCGATTAGTTCCATCCTAACTGATACACCTCTCCATGGATGGACCCTTGTTACCCACAAACTTAAACATAATCATAAACCCCTTCAATGCTCCCACTGCATGTGGTGAAGCCACCTTAAACATCATTTCACCTTTCCTTATCTTTGCTTTTCATGTCTTAAAACTGGGCACCTCTCCTACTCCTACCCTCACCCCATCTTTTAGCCGCATACATGTAACCCTCACTACACCATGCACAACTCACAAGGTCCCAATAAAACTCACCCTTATCAACATTACCCTCATCATTCTCTCCCTTTTACCCATTCAAAACTTGATGTTTCCTTCTCCTCTATGGGCACCGTCCCTGACCTTCTTTCATCACGACCATCATGACCCACTGCCTTTGCTCTCAAATTACTCATTACCCTACCCCCATCATCTATCCTCATATTCCTCTCATCGTTGATCTTTCACATCCTTTTCCCCTTCTGACTCACCCCACACCCCCTAGTTGTTACCCTTTTTTATCCTCCACCAAACTCTTTTTATCAACCCATCATCCCACCTCTCCATATTTTCTCTTGCTCCTTGCCCATCTCCTTCACCTACCAACATGTCACCATCCATTAACTACGTCACTAAGTTCCCCATTGACTTCCCTACCAACTCGATGTAGCTTTTGAAGGTTTTCACCAGCCACAATGTCATTATCACCATCCAAAACAATATTGACAACCACACTTCAACATTATGGATGTTACACATGCTATTTCCCATCTCACTTTGGGATACACTATGCTTAAACAAAAAACCCTTACACCATAACAACTCCTCCATTCTATCCCTAAAGGCACTAAGCTTTACCATATCTATGGTCAGGTCATAACCATTCCTGGTAGTAATAGTTTCACACAAGCGGCTGTCACATCTTTTAGCTATTACATTTTTCAGCTCTCTTATGGTGACACCTGAGGGAAACAAAAATAAAAACTTCTTTATGGTGGGTGAAGCAGGTATTAATTCACCAAACTCTTCTCCACAAAAAATATCTATATTTCACCATTACCCCCTAAATCTTGTGAAGATAACCAACTAAATATTGATAATATCACTAACTTAGCATCTTGGTCTAATATTCATAATTTATCCAATTATGCATCTTATATAGGCATTCACTTTGATAATGATTTACATGCAAACATTGCCTTTTCATCATGGATGTAATAACACCAAATCACCCACGTAACTATGAAGTAGATAGAAACCCTTAGATTATAAACATCTTGATTTTATTGTCTAGATCACACTTATTAATATGATTATAGCATCATGGAATGTTTGTGGGGCCTGTAGCCTCAAAATAAGGTGACCCATTAGAAGATTTATATATAACTATAAAGTCAACATCGTCACTATACACGATTCAAAAACCAACCTTACACCTTTCATTCTCAAAACATAGGAGGGAAACATATCAATGAATGGATCCAAATACCACCTATTGGATTCTAGGAATGCATCATCATAGGACGTAACAACAAATTATCAAAACCAATGATAGACAATTGAAAAGATACAACATTATTGTCACTGTTCAAAATCTCTATGAAAGTAAATAATGGAACTTCACGAGTGTTCATGGAGAACCCAGTTGTGAGATTTTTTTTTCATCAATGAACTATATGATCTAGCCCAAACCTACAAATTAACACCCTATCTTATAGGAGGAGATTTTAAACTTGTGAAACATCAACATGAATGGCTCAACACCCTATAGACTAAAACCACCAAACATTTTCAGATTTGATAGATCTTTCTGTCAACTCATCACTGCATAAAAATGTATTGACATATCAAACTCGAACTCTTTTATTCACATGGAATCAGGGACATATCAACCTCGAACTCTTTTCTATGGTCACAACTATGGAAGGATTCATACCCCTTCACATTCTCATTTGCATCTACCAGACCCATATCCAACTATTTTCCCATCCTCACCAATGCCACACACATTCCATGGGGACACAAACCATTTTGATTAGAATGTTTTTGGATGAAGCATCAAAACTTCAAAACTTTCATACAAAAACACTAGCCCACTCTACACATCCTCTTGAACCAAGTTTAAATATCCTTAGAAACATAAAAAACATTCAATGCATCCTCAAGACCTGGAGCATAATCACGTTTGGCTATATTAATAAAACTCTTCTAAATAAAGGAACACAACTCTTCATTCTTAACAATGACCCTTATGATGACCCAACCCACATACTTTCCATCAAAATTAACACAAAAAACCTCACCCTATATAATGAAATCATGTGGAAATAAAGATCCAAAGCTAGAAGGATGAAAGAGGGAGACCAAAATACAAAACTCTTTCACAAATGCGGTAACAACAACACCAAAATTTAATCCCATTCACAATATAGATACTTAAGGACAATACACAACCAATAGGCATATCATTATCTCACACATCATCATACACTTCCAGACTCTCTTTAGTAAAAATAACCAAATATCCCCTCTCCTTTGCATAGAATGGGAGACCTTATACCCTAATCACACCCACAATCCATCCTAATTCACTGCACCATTCAAATAGATTGAACTCAATAGAGTACCAACTCAGAACTGATAAATTCTCTGTATCTGATGGAATGAACACTACGTTGTACCATTATATGTGGGAACACATCAAATGAGGATTTATCAATCTTCTCTAATACATTACACAACATGATGACATTAGCCTATAGACAGGGATCCTCAATCAGACACACTTTGCACTCATTAAAAAATCCATTTCCTAGAAATTGTTCACCATTTCTGCCCCATCAATCTCATCAACTCATCCTACAAGATCATTGCCCAAACACTCAACACAAGGATCAAAACACAACTAGATGACATTATTGGACATGAGCAATTCACATTCCTTAAAAGAGCAACATCCAAGACACTTACATTATGGTTAGAGAAATCATTCATTCAGATCACTGCAATCATGCCCCTCTTCTTGCTATCAAACTAGACTTTGAAAGGCTTCTAATAACATCAATTGGAACCTTCTTTATTAGTATTTGGAAGGATATAGTTTCCCATCCAGATGGATCAGATGGATTCAAACTTATATATCCTCCTGCAAGTTCTCCACCATCATTAAAGAATCATTCTTTGTATATTTTCACAACACTAATGGGATTCAACAAGGTGACACCCTCTCCCCATATCTTTACATTCTTCTCACACCCTTACTTACAAACATGATCAAACTTGGTACATAAAATGGACTTATTGGGTCACCACATGAATCAAAGAAAACAACATCCAATATGATAAAAATACCACTATCTTCATCCACCCACTTAGATTATACCAACATTATCAAGACCATCCACATATTGGGTATCTTCTCCTACATTATGGGATTAAAATTCAACCTCCAAACATCTGTGATAGTTGGTACACATGTGAAACTTGAACACATTCAACGGTACCAAACTCTTCTCAACTACAAAATATAATAATGTCCTTTCACACACCTCAATATTCCTATTTCCCACACCCATTGCCCAAATATGTTAGAAATTGATCATCACCAAACTTAACAATGGGTAGTTATCATGGAACAACAACTTCCTAAATCTTGCCGGTAGACTTACTCTTCTTAACAGTTCCCATACTTCCACTGACTATCTATTACCTGAGTTGTATCCCCCTCCCCACGCACATTCACAATATCATTGACAAAATTCGTCAAAACCTCCTATGGAGACATGCAGTAAACTGGGATACTATCTATGTACTAAAAATTATGGTGGACATGCATTATCAATTTCAAAATACATGTCATCTTCCTGATTCTAAAAAAAGTTGCTATACTATGCTCCAACATAAAATGCACTTGGAGAAGCACATTCTTGATAAATACTACTGAAGGAAAAATCCATGGTGGAACATAGTACACAAAAGAACATCACCTCTATGGAAACACATCAACATACACTAACTGTATATTCAAATATGCATTAACACTCCACCACATGTTGTTAACAATGCTAAATTTTGGACATACCCCTAATTTCATGGACAACCCATCATGTAACAAACCATACAAATCCACATTCCCTGATCTATATCCAACATTAATACTAGGAAAGCTTCGACCCTTCTAGGAGGACCACATGATAATATTCTGAAAAGAACCCTCACCATCTCATTTTTGGCCAATGTTTGTACTAAACTCTACAACCACCTTGAAACAAATATTAGAAATCGCATTTTAAAGATTCAGGGGCCAACAAACACTCGTAAATTAGCATACCACTTCTTCTCTTACCATGAACATCTTTACCCTTGTAAATATGTTTAGAATAGCATTGGACCACACAAAATTAAACTCACTATGTGGCTCATCTGGTATGATAAAATCCTCACTGACAACAAATAAAAAAAGATGCTTCCAAGGACCCTCCAGTTGCACTCTATGCACACTACAAGAGGAAACCACTACTACCTGTTTGTCCACTGTCCGTTTGCTACCCATCTGTATCATTCAGAGACAAAAATAACCACACCGAGAGCTTACACCATTGAGGTGATTCTCACCAAATCAAATGATTTCTGATGTGTTTATTTTCATTTCAAAGGCCTAACGTTAGGGTCTTTACTCATAGTCCTTATTGCACTCCTGGTGCTATCTACACTATGATATGGTCCCATATGCTTCCGTACTTTGTTACTTACAAATAACATGCGGTTCTATGTTAATTTCTATGTAAATGAACCATTTATATTTATAAAAAGAATTGGAACAACTATCCCTAATCAAAGGAGTAGGCCATCCTGTATTTCGCTTTCCTGGCCGTCCTGAGTATGGTTGAGAATATCTAGGTTCTTATAAGTGTTTTCTCAACTAATTTCAAGATATCTCATAAAATGTTTATAATAGACGACACCAGGGTACCTAGCCTTCCTTGTATTAAATAAAGAAAATAGTTAAGTTATATGCCTTTATCACCGGGAAATGTAGCCACTCCGTTACAAACAAAACAAGTGAATGCATTTATACATGGCGTTTATATGGAAAAAGGTAAAATAGAACAAGAAGCCGATTCCATGTGCAATACGTGGCCACTTGTTACCTAACAACGACGGAGACTTGCTATAAATAAAATAACAGATAACGAAGATTGATTTCCACATGAAAGACGTAAAATTGTGGGATGGTCTAGTAAAACCGCTATCCAGCAACCTATCCCATAAGCTACTGAACACGATTATTTATCACAACTACATACAAATATACAATGAAGACAACCAAAACATTTGATATCTATTGGCCATCGTGGCTATTGGTGATCTTGAAATGGCAGTTCAAAAGAACAAAATCACTTATGAGCAGCAACAGGGAATCCGATCCCGTGCCTGGTTGTGGGGAACGCCACGAACAGCAAGCTGCACATCACCCCGATCCCGGGCGGCAGTGACGCGAGGATGTGTCTAGTCGACGGGGATGGCATGGGGTAAAAGCAGCCGACCACGTTACGATCCAACAGTGCCACTGCCGCGAACACGAGCAGCGTCATGGATGCGTGCAGGAAGTCCAGGAACGTGATCTTGCACCGTGCGGCGACTTCGGGAGGGGGCGGAGGCCCTCCGTCGGTGACCCAGAGTCCGCGGCACGTTGCAAATCCATAGCGAACTTGACCCTTGGCGTCGGTGAAGCTGTCAGTGAAGGTGAGGAGCACGCAGGAGAGGCCGCAGAGACCGAGGAGGATGGACGTCATGATCTTGGCGCCACCGTCGGAGCATTCCCCCTGGTTGGTGAAGAGGGGGCTCAGGAGCTGAAAGGCAAGGACTGTGCCGGTGGGGAGTAGGTTGGCGAGGTTGGCGATATATTTCATTACAAGGTTGTAGGCTGAGTTTGGATCGGTAGCAGGAGTTGCTGAAGGGGAGGACGTTGGGAGGAAAGGTGTCAGGTCGTCTTCCACCTTAACGGTGCCATTAGTGCCGGGACCTGCAGCATCAGGGCTCGCACTCTCCACGTCGCCGCCAGCCAATAAAGGAGCCTTAGATGCCATGAGACTTGTCGCCTGATTGCTTGTGCTCCGGTTGCCTAGCTTGCTGAATTCCGATTGCCTGCTTCCCTACTGGATCCTGCGGTGCTTCTATGACAAAAAGAAATGGAGTGATCGATCGAGCAGACGAAAGCTGGGTTTTCTGAAATCACTGGCCTCTTTATGTTTCTTATTTAAAGGGATTTCGTGAGGTTACATGTTCATGCCAAGGTATATACAAAACCTGGAGTAGCTGGAAAGAAAGCGACAAAGACCTTTTAATAAACCATCGTGAGTCGTTTATTATTGCAGAGATTTCCAGGAACATGTCAAAGGGAAGAGCATTCTCTAATTAATGACCGTTTCTTCAAGTAACGACCAATTCGGTTGTGTGCACCGCAGATATCTAAGTAGATGCAGCTTTCAATTAAAAACATAGGATAAACATATCGTTTGTTTTATTAAAATCACGGTGAAACATATTAATCTATTTATTTAAATAGTTCCTCTGATTATTTAATTCAGCATGTGGTGGAATGGTCAGACTCATGATACCACAAGAACTCAATTCTAACAAGTCTTAAGACTTCTAAATCAAATTATTCTGATTGTTATCAGCTTATTAACAACCAAATGAATGGCTGAATCGGTCACATGAACTATGTGAACAATACAGCTGTTGACTTTGCTCCATGTTTGTCAGGTAACTTCAAAGCGAATAATCCATAGTATTCTAATTCGTCAATTAAGTTCTTATCCGCATGGCTTCGAAAGTATGCAAAACCGCTTCAAACCTATGTATGAATAAGAGATGATGCATGGTCTACCATTTTTACTGTTTCTAACGTTTGCTGGATCTTTCATTCAACAATATCCTTATATTCATGAGTTGGAAGGAATCAACGAGGGCCGTCCTTCCCAACTGCAGTTGTCATCAACAACCTCATGCTCTACCTGTTGCCTATTTTAAAACAACACATTGGTATGTTGCAGTCATTTAAAACAATAGGCATACAACAACATTTAGGTGTAGTATTATGGTGGTAACAGAACTTGGCGAGGTATATGTGATATTAGGGAGTAGAAACAAAGAAAATTGTGATTAAGGAGGCGTCCTTTACTTTTCCAGGAGGAGGTCAATAAGCATTCAACATTGTTCTTTAAATATCCACTCCATAAAAAAGTAATGGAGAGAGAAACACCTACTGTATACTTCGACAGATTTCTACGGGCTCCTACCAAAACATATAGGATACCTCCTATAAAAACAACATCCTTTTGGGGTGATTGGTCATCCTACCTGGTGCAGTTAGTGCATACCACTTCTGATGCACTATTTTAGTGATTTAGCCGTATGATATAATAAAACTAATTTGTTTTGGGTCAATTTCATTAAGTCAGAAGTCACTGTGTTAGCCTCCTTGCCATAGTAACTAAGTCTTGACTGATTGTATAAATTGAGATCAATAAATCATCCAAAGATGTATGCACCGATTTCACCAGGAATGAAAGGTTCAACCTAGTGTGTTATTTTGACAATTATTTTGAGTTCAATGTCATATTGGACACAAAGATTTAATATAAGTGTGACATTTTTTCTATATCCCCCATAACCTTATCATTTTTTGCTTTTCATAGAAGTGTATGTCCCTATTGGCTAATTAAACGACATAGAGAATGTCAGAAATATTTTCTAACTCTTAAATCCTCCCTCTATATCAAGGTACATAATTGCTTCAAGCTTTAAGAGTGCTTTAGCATAATCAACCAAGGGATATTGGTGAAAAATGAATTACTTCTTCATTCTTGCAATAAACTATATGTGTATTTAACAAATTAAAGTTTATGATAGATAACAATATGTTGATAAAGCAAGAGGTCCACATGCCACCTTACAATTGACCATTAATTAGAAATATTTGATTCAATTTTAGATTGTTGGTAGAAGGACTCTCGTAATATTCAAGGTAAATGAATCATGTTGGTGGGAATACCATATCGAGCTCATTCATTGTAGAAGTGTACAAATCACCAACTTTTTGTGTATTAAATAAGTTATCATGATCCATAAACAACTTCTCATTTTGTATGAATCATTGGCTACATGTCTCTTGTAATATTAGCATCCTTGGCTTCCCATGGAAGTTACTATCCTTGTTGATTTATTGAACTACAGTCAGAATGTGAGAGATGGTTGCAGAACTCTTAGTTATTTTGTCCATAGAAAGATACACATGTGTTTCTTCTCTAGAGGTGATTAGATTTGTGTCACCATGGATTTTTGGTTCAAATTGCAATGTTTATTGGTTTTTGATCTGATAATTTTGTTTTAGTGCTAGATGAAGTTTTGCACTCTCATTGCACCCTAACCATGTATTGGATATATGAACATTATTTGTATGTACAACATAACGACTTCAGTTATACAACAGATAAAAATGATGTGAAGAACAAATAAGGTTCACCAAGCCACGTTATGACAGGAGACTATTTTGGAATCATTGATCTAATGCTAGATGTGTGTTAGGGCTCACATAATCTACAAGGTGAAATTTAATCATGCTAGTGAGAATGGGATTACAGTGAGCTTGTTCTTTATGAGAGATCACAAAGAACCATTATATATATAAATATATGCGCATATGTATATATAAATACACACACACACACACACACACACACACACACACACACATATATATATATATATATATATATATATATATATATATATATATATATATATATATATATATAGAGAGAGAGAGAGAGAGAGAGAGAGAGAGAGAGATTGTATATTTCCTATCTGAGTTGGATAACTAATGTTAGTTATATGTGAATCTACTTTTGTATCAGGAAAGCATTGAAATGTGAAGAGGTGACCAAAATTATAATAAAAAGATTCATTTTATAAAAATAAATGTCAATTTTGTATTGTGTTCTGCAAAAATAGTAAAAATGACATTTATGGAGATTTTTTCCCCCAAACTATAACCAGGAGTGAAACTTTATACCTAGAATGGGAAAATTGTAACCCGAATGCTTAGATTGTAATTAGAATCTATGGATAACTAATTTAATTTACCAAGATAAGTAAAAAATACATTATCACACACACCCACCCCCACCCCCATATATATATATATATATATAATATTTACTACTCGCACGGGTAGCTATCCGATCCAAAAATAGTTACTTTTTCTATAATCTTTTACTTTACACATGTAAATTGTTATACTACCTTCCAAATCGTTACATTAAATACATAGTAGTTATAGTTTTAATATATATACAAATATTTGTGTATGTTTGTATGATATAAGTAGAAGGAGGATAGATTTTAGGGAGCAATCTATGCCTCACATTCTCTACACATTACATTATCATCTACCATGGGTATAAACAACTTTAGTTACTTTGTATACACTAAATTCAAAGAGGCACCCAAAGCATGGTGCAACATACGTTCTCAAATCTACTATTACACGATGTAGTTATGAATCTTGTATCATGTCAGTCTAACCTTACATCTATCCAAAATTTTCACCCCTAAAAGGCATTTTAATGATAGAGATTAATTGTAACACGCCAGAACAACATGTTTGAAATAGTAAATTTAGACTAACAAGATACACCTTTTAGTAGGTGAAATATTCTGAGCGAAGTCAAACTTCCCCATAAACAAATAATAAATTTTCTACAAATGTTTGTCTATGTCTATAAGTTCATGTACGAGTAGTTGTATAGAAGTAAACATATCATGTCATTCTTTGAAATCCAATATATCTGATGAAATACATAGATGGAAAAGTATTAGCAAACTATTTAACATAATATTGAGAGGGCACAGATTCTGTCAACACATCTAATTTATTGGTTGTTTCTCCAAAAAAAGATGACACTTCATGATTTTTAAGGTTGTGAAGTTTATCTTCAAGGGAATAGAACCCATTTCCATTCTTTGATAAATTTAATTTTGTTAGTAGTTAATGTTATTGTTCATTATAGGGCATAAAAACCCCTAAAATCTAGTATATGTTTGATTTATGGTAAAATGGTAATCAGATTTAGGTTTTGGGTCCAAATGTTTTCTACAACCTTTAACAAAAAAATAGTCTATATTTGTTAGCATACATTTTTGGAACCAAATTTCTTCATTGTCTTATATTATATTCCCTTGATTCAATGTATAAACTATTTGGGATCCAATAATTGCACGAAATGTGTCAATTAAATATTGTGTATTGGCTTAGAACTAAATATTCTCTTAAAAAACTTGACATGGCTTTTTTTAACCCATGTTTAGTGCCAATGATAAAGACTCAATACCTAATTATGGTGACATGGACCCCTAGTTTATAGTTAATGTTCAACTACAACGTCCCTATGAGTTATTGATTGTGATTCAGTCGAGCAAGAAGAATAACGTAGATTTGTAATATGGAAATTTGAGGCACGTAGATTGTGTTGGGGAAATATAAAAAGTTTCTGAGGTGAATACACACACCATGATATAGTTCGTGTTTTTACAACCATAGGTTAAATCCAGATAAGATATTAAAGGGTGAACCTAATGTTGTATCTTCTTCAAGGTAATTTTGATGTTTAGTTTACACTTTTATATATATTAGAAACCTTTCACCAGAAAATTGTTATTTTTAATGCTAGTATGCACAATCAGTCTCCTTCATCACATATATTGAATATCCATATATAAGTACTTGTTGGTTATATACTAATCCTCCAACATAATATTAGAAAGAACCTTGAGAAGAACTCTAGAGATTTCTTTCTAATGAATTATGTTCTCTTGGAAACTTATAGGTACATATTACTAAGAAAAAATTATAAAAAGTGGAGTTTTGTATATCTACATTCATCTACATATTATGCTCCAACATTTTTCTCATCGTGCAAAGTTTGAGAAATTCTAACTATGCTCCAAAATTTATGGTTGACCCATAAAATCAATCACTTAATGCATATTTATCTATTAACCCACAACTGATAGTTAAGTGATTGATTTTTATGGATCAACTACATATATTGAGAAGCAAAGACCAAGTCAATATTTCTCATGCATTTTACAAAGCGACAGACAATGTTGGAGAATAAGATATAGATGAATGGAGTGACACAAAACTCACCCTAAATAATGCCACTAGATATTGGGATCATATTAACCAGACACGTGTTGGATAAAACATGAAATGTAGGTATGATGTTAGTTTTCATTATGATAATAGGTGCATGAGGTTGTATGATTCTAGTAATTGATCATTGAATGGCCATTTCATGCTTAGAAGATGAATTTCCTGGGTCAAATTTTAAGTAGGATACACATTTGTTGTTGTATTTCCATTTAAAATTAGTGGACCACTTTTTGATAAATAATGGTGTTGCTTGATGCCATTTTGTTTCCCAAATATGTTATTTGATGAGTTTTCTTATCAAGGGAATACTAGAATGAATGCTCTAAAATGTTGTTTTCATCATAGTTAATAAGACTTTAAACTTGCAAACTAAAAGTCATATATACCTGAAACACTATTACATAAACCAAATGAACTCCAAAGTAGAATGATCATCAAGCTTAGGTATATGATATCACTCTACTCATCAATGAGATTTTTTGTTTTCTAGGTGAAGACATATAGTAAAGCTACACAAATTGTGGAATGATTTACTATTACACATGGGCCTATCAAATTAAGATATATAATTGTAGTATTATCATTGAGTGAATAATATGTTTAATACTATCACTGAATGTTATTGAGCAATCATGAGTGAATAATTTCTTTTAATATGATGATAGGTCAGTGTTTCTCTCTGAGTTGAGGGTGAGATGCCCATCTATTTCTTTACAAGTGGAAATTACTTATGACCAGTCAGTTAGGTTGTACATTGGTGACAAACATATTTAGTCAACCATTGGAGTGCAAAAAGGCGATCCTTTGGAGTCACTTGTTTTTTCACTTATATTGCATCCACTTACTCATGAGATTAGAGATAATTGCAACCTTCTTCTCCATGCTTGGTATCTTGATGACGGGACCATCATTGGGGACACAAGGGAGGTGTCCAAGGCACTTGACATCATTCAGTGCATGGGTCCTGGGTTGAGAATTAATTTAAATATTCGTAATACTTAACTTTTCTGGCCAACTTAAGATGGGGCAAAACTTAGTAAGGGGCTATTTCTCAGAAACATTATAAGACTTTTGTTGGGACTGAAGCTACTGGGAGGAGCTGTTCGCAGGGATAAATGTTTTATTGAGGGTTTAGCCATGAGTAGGGCTACCAAAGTTGTTGACTTGATGTACCTTCTCTCACAAATGCATGATCAACAAAGTGAGCTTCTTGTACTGCGGTCCAGTATGGGTATTGCCAAACTTATATTCGGCTTAAGGACATGCCAACCTGCATACATAGAGGAGGTTGCAACCTACTTTGATAAGGGACTACATGGGTCTATTGAGGATATTGTGGTATGTGGAGGTCCCTTCTTTGGGGACCTTCAACGAAGGTTGGCTTCTTTACCTATCAAACTTGGTGGTCTTGGTCTATATTAGGTACCAGAGGATTCTTCATATTCTTTTGTGGCGTCCAATATCTAATCTTGGGTGATTTAAGATCACATTTTACGAAACAAGGAGTTGCATGGTATGGACTGTGATTTTGACTATACTTTTAGTTTTTTGTGTGTCATGATTCCATCATTTGATGTTAGCTGTTTTGATAGTAAGGATATTGTCCCCACTAAAGCCCAAATTACTTTGGTGAGTGTCCGTTTTAGCAAAATTAATAAGGATATGGATGCTAAATTTGACATGACCATTAGATAAAAAGCAATTTTCAAGTATTTGCAAGCTGAGCATGCTCAAGATTGTTTTCTTGCTATTCCTATTGATGGGCTTAGACTGCATATGTCACCAGTTGAGTATCGTATTATCCTCAAATATTGCCTTATGATTCCTCTTTTTTTGGTTGATAAGGTATGTCTTGTTTGCTAGAAGGCATGCTTAGACGCCTTTGGGGAAAATGTCATTTATTGTAGGGATATCTTGAGGTTTAAGTATAGATATGATCTTGTTAGAGATATTCACTATGATGTACTTAGACATGTTGGAGTTGCTATTAAAAAAGTACCACTTGTGAATTTTTGAGTGATCCATGGGAGGTGAGATCGACACGTAAACCAACAGATGTCCTGATTTTTGACTGGTTTGAAGGAAAATATGTGTGTGTCAATCTGATAGGAGTCTCCCCATTAGTTGGATTAAAAGATAGAGATTTTATTATGGGATATGAAAGTTGTTGCAGTCAAAGTGGTCAAATATGAGAAAGCGTGCATTGAAAATCACCATATATTTATACCTTTCAGGTTTGATACTTTTAGATTCTTAGCACCAAACATTGTGGAGTTTCACAAAAGGATCCAAAAAGTTATGCATAATAATATTATGTTTCATAGGTCTATGGATGTAGTTTCAAAAGAATGGTTTTTTCATCCAAAAGGAATTAACGGCGCAACTTGGCCCGTCTACCTTCTATTTCATTATAATTTTAAATAGCTATCTTATTGAGAGAAATAGATACACAGAGATATATAGTTGCATAAATACATAGACGGACAAATAAGAAGACGGATCTGTAGAGAGAGACATGCTAACACAAACAAAGAGGAGATGAGCGGTGGGGGTGGGGACAATCAACACAGAGAAAATATAATGCTTGGTTTACGCAGGCTATATATAAGAACTAATATTACATATTTTTGTATTGTGCAGATATCGTGATTTATGGAACGAGGCAATAGTCTGATTTGTCTTAGTCAGCGCTGATCCAATTCCCAATATTAAAAGATACTTGTATTTATAATAGTTAGGTACATATTGAATCTTCTAAAGATGTTCTGTAGTGGATTATAAGTTTACGTAACACACCGACTTTTAGTTTCCAAATACGATCTTGAGACTCTGGCACTCTGTACTGCTTGGTCGTTACAAGGGAGGACCAAATCCCCGTGGCACCGTGTTGGAGAAAAGACAAACAAGTAGGATTTCTTTTGCCCTGTATTGGTTTTATTGACGAAACGACAGATGAATTAGGATTCAAGACATCTCGTGGAAGCAGGTCAAGAAATTAAAATAATTGTAAAAGTAGTTTGAAAGCTTTGTGACACTCCAGCAAAGTCTTTGAATAGAAAGTGGAGAGCAGGAATGGGTTTTGTCTCCTTCTAAGTGGATTGTTAAGGTGATTTGTTGTTCGCGTCTCTTCCTAATAGGTTCTAGTTTGTGCTCTTCCGTGTCTTCTAGCACATGCAACTTGATCGATTATTTATATGGTACTCAAGAATTCATACTCCATTGGAACAAAGCAATTCAACTACTACTTGGTTCATGCATACCAAGAAGCCCCGTCAGTTTGCACGACAGCGTCAGTTCAACCGCTCATGTCGAACATTGTTTTCCCACTAAAAAAATGCAGCAATAGTCAGTAGACATAAATTTGCACCACATGGACGCCTCTCTTATTGTTCTTAACTATCACCATCAGCTCGCGTCTGAGACCCATTGTCAGCTTACATAATGACTGTCAATATCACTCGGTGACTTCTGTATTCCTATGTTAACAACATAAATCTTCATTCTAGGACGCCTTAAAAATAGATCCTCAAACAGGGTATTATGCACACAAATGCAATCAAACACATGCCGCAGAAGACTCTCTTTCCCGCAAGCTATCCCTAATCGCTCTGGCGACTAGGGCAGAGATTGTGGAAGCACTCTCTTTTCTTTCTCCCACTTGCGTTTTCTTCTCTTGCATGTTCATGGTTTGCTAGCAAGTTTCACGATGGCAGAAGATTTGGTGGACAGATGTGCGCAGTTAGGGTTAAGGGATATAGGGAACGAAGACAATATTGACCTGGGGGACAAAGAGGTGATATAATCTGGAAATCATGTATCTCTAGCGTAGGCAGCTAGATTCCTAGCAGAAAGAGCGTATAACTTCTTGGCTATAAAACGAACTCTAACGCAAGTGTGGTCACTTCCAAATAAGGTTCTATTAGAGAAACTTGATCCGACGGTCTTTATCATTCAGTTCTTCCATTGGAAAAATAAGAGGAAGATCTTGAAGGCAAACTTTGGAACTTCAAAAATAGGGTTCTACTCACAAAGCAAATTGAAGTGTCTGACCTTCCTGGTAAGATGGTGTTTATAGAATGTTTATTTTGCATCTGACTCTACGAACTCTCCTTAGGCCCCAATCAGAATCAGCCATCTGTTCCATTGCAAGTCAGATTGGTTGAGTAAAATAGGTGGAAAGAGAAGACCTAGGTTGGTAAGTGACACCTCAAATCAGAATCAAAATAGGCATCTTCAAACCTTTAAAGAGAGTTCAAGAAATATGTAATAAGCGAGGTAACATTGTTACCCTAGAACTAAAGTATCAGAGATTGTCGATGTCTTGCTATCTTTTTGGACACCTGTGACATCTGGATAAAGACTGCTAGTTAGATGAAGAAGAGAAAGATCATCATAAATGATGGGGGGCGTGGCTGACGGTTCACCACAAAAACCACGACTCTCAAATTCTGAAGAAGTATATGGTGAAGGCATATGGAAGATATCCCTTTTCTTCTATATTAAATCAAATAGGGAGTTTCTATATTCCTAATGGTGCAATAGAAGCAAAGAGCTAACATTGGGGATGAGAACGACCAAGATGAAGACATGATTTCAATAGGAAACATAACGACGAACCTAGTGACCCCATTGGGGAAGGGGGATGTCTATACACAAAAGGCCCAAAGGCAGAGATGTCTTGTGAGACCATCCGTGTCTCCTAGAGGGGGAGCAAAGAGAACATGATGCTGCATTATGGGAGGATTGATGAAGGTGATGTAGTTATGATGTTATCCCTATAAAGGAGGGCACAGAGGAGCGAAAGTAAGATGGAGAAAGATTCATCTATGAACATTGATGATGACAACAAAAAATTGAATGAGAGGAGTGAAGAGGATGGTTCACTAGATGCACAACAGAAAGCCCACAACTTTGCACTAGTTTTGAAGGAAGGTTGGATTGTATCAACATCAAACATATCCCAAACTTTACAAGATCATCTGTTTAGAGGGGATAAGGTACATGAGACATATAAAAAAGTGAATATGTTATAGATTTCTAACTTTAAACAAGGGATGGGACTCCAAAAGTTGCTAACAAGAGGACAAAGGAAGAAAGGGGGTCTGAAGTAGGTTTGACATGAATAAGACTACACAAAAGCCATAGTTCAAAAGTTAAGGAAATCAATAATTATAAACAAAAAGTTTCTGGTTGACGAAGGGGAAGCATACGACACAAAGGAAGAATCCCTACCATCTGTAGGAAAGAAACAAAGGCATGGAAATATTTTCTCTATAGAACTTGATGATGACAATGCTCGGGTGAGTTGTCCGATGAAGAAACAAAAAGAAGGAGGTGAACATAAGAGTGAGATAAGGAGTGTTTTACTCAAAGTAGCGGGAGTTAGTGAGGATGAACCACATGAACAACAATGAAAATCTTAAGTTGAAAGATTGGGGGATGGGCATACGTGACAGTTGAGTGTTCTTCATCATTCTTTTGGAGAGAGCGTCCAAGCCTGGTTATCATGAAGGAAACCAAGGTTAATGACACACACTTGGAGGTAGTAAAAAGAGTTTGGCTTCATTGATGGCCTATGTAATTTGCATGTTTGAAGATCTGGTGATCTAGATCTATGGTGGAGGGACATGGATGTCTTAGTGGAACTTTTTTAGAACATCACATGGGATGCTTATTCACCAAAAATGAGGGATGCACACAATGAAAAGCGGTCAAAATTTATGGATGGCCTGAAAAACAACAAAAGAATCATAATTGGAGCCTTATGAGGATCTTGAAAAAAACTATGATCTGTCCATTATCTTCTTTGGAGACTCTAATAATATTATTTCTAATGAGGAGAAACTTGGAGGCCCTCCCAAGCCTGACATGTGGTTTAGGGACTTCAGAGAAGCTACTGGTGGTTGTAGTTTAATGGACCTGGGTTTTTCAAGTGATCCTTTCACATCGGAAAAAGATCTTACATGGACACTCTTTTTAAATAAATATTTAATACATCTCTAGCTACCTTCAAATGGAAACAATTGTTTAACTTTTGCAAAGTTTTTCGTCTTCCTTTGTAAAAATATGATCATATGACAATTGTTATGTGATAGACAAACATTAATTGAAGGGTAAGAAATGAGAGAAAGTCTTCCGTTTTGAACCCATGTGGTTAGCAGAGGAAGCTTTTGGTGATACTGTCACCAATTTCTAAGAAGAGAATACCCTCCAAGACCTTCCTTGTAAAATTAAAGAATGTAGTGAGAATTTGGAAACATAGGCGACCGTCAAAATTGCTGACCTGAGAAACAAAATTAAGGAGACAACAAAATGGCTCTAGGAAGAACAAAGGAAGAAACATGATAATATATGCAAAATTGTAGGAAGTTATCTATAGATCTTGAATATAAGCATAGGCAGGAGGATGCACAATAGTGTACCTAGGCTTGAATGAATGGCATAAAGGTGGGAGATAAGAATAATGCATATTTCCATCATAAAACATCTGATAAAAGAAAAAGAAACACAATTAAGAGCCTAAATAAAAAGAATACAGTCTAGAGAAATGATGACAAGGAGATTAAAGCTATTGTTTACAAGTTCTTTGAACATTTGTTCTGATATTCTAATACCAAGGGATTTGAAAATTCTATGAGGGAATCAAAGTATAGGTAGATGATTCATGAATCATATGCCAGAGAAAGATCTTACTAATGAGGAGATCATGGTGCCTCTTAATAGATGCACTCAATTAAAGCTCTTGGAATAGATGGGATGAAGCCCATTTTCTTTTAGACGTTTTGGGATTTTGTGGGTAGGGATATAGCTAACTATATCAAGGGATGGTGGAAATACCAAAGGAACATTGAGGAGGTGAACTCTATTATGGATTTTCTAAGGTATCTAAACCCAAGGAGTTGTCTAAAAAAATTCACTATTAGTCAGTGAAATGTCATCTAAAAAATTGCTTCTGAAGTCATGGTGAATATATTGAAACCCATAATGAACCACTTGCTCTTGTTGAACCAAAGTGCTTTCATTCCAGGTTACATGATTGCGGATAATGCCCTCATTGCTTATGTACTATTTAACAAAATTATAACTGGAGAAGAAAATAAGAAGGATAGTTTGGCCCTCAAGTTGGATATATCAAAAGCTTATGATGGATTCTAATGGCAGTTCCTATATTTTATACAACAAAAGTTGGGTTTTGGGGCTAAATGGAGGATAAAAATTATGGAGTGTATTTCATTGATTCATCCCTTTTCCATCAATGAGAACATGTCTATGAGGATCAAGTCTTCCTGGGGACTTTGTGAGGATGACTCACTCTCTCCTTACCTTGATATTTTATGCTTTGATGTTTTCTATACCTCCGTTGAATTTTCTATTCAAAATAAATTAATTCATGGCATGAAAGTTAGTTGATCTACATCCTGCATATCCCACTTATTTTTCATAGATGACAATATTATATTTTCTAGTGCTTCCCATAAAAATGCCTGACTATAAATAAGTTAATTAGCCAATATGAATAGGCATTAGCCCAGAAAATAAATCTCAACAATTTTGAGGTGGCTTTTAGTAAAGTCATACATTATACCTTGCGCCAAGACTTGAAAATTCTCCTTCTCATTAGAGATGTGGATAAGCGCACTATGTATTTGGGTCTTCTAATGGTGATTGGAAGATCCAAAAGATAGGTGTTCAACTTTGTAAAGGAATGAGTTTGTAAGAAACTCCAAGGTTGTATTTAAAAGTTCTTGTCTAAACCAGGTAAATACAGGTGACAAATACAAATTAGCATTACCAGATTCTAGTAGGGAGTGAAGGGGGTGGACATAAAAATTTCTGGGAAATGTTGGGCCAATTTGTGAAAGCCTAATAAAGGAGGATGGCATGGGATTTCGGGAGATGAACCCATTCAATAAAACTCTCTTAGCAAAGAAGCTTTGGTGGCTTCTTACAAAGAATGATTCCCTCACCTATAAAGTCCTTAAAGCAAGATATTTTTTGAAATCATCCCCGTTGGAGGCCTCTAGGGCATACAACCCAAGTATTACTTGATGAAGTATTCGGGGGAAAAAGCCAATGCTCCTCGAAGGCCTAGCTTGGAAGATGGGTGAAGGAGAAAGTATCAATATATACAGTGATTTGTAGAGTCATAATCTTGTACATGATGTACTAATCTACAACAGTGATCCAAACATCCCAATTTTGTTGAAGGATCTAATTGACCTACCAAAACAACATGGCAAGAAGATGTTTTCTAAAGTTGGTTCCCTCAATGTGTTTGTAAGGAGATCCTTTCCACTTCGATCTGTTACTGAATACAATAAGACAACCCATATAGGTGGCCCAAACCAAATGGCATGTTCTCCACAAATACAATTTATTGGCTATGGTATCTGGAAACTTCTTAAGAAGTCACTCTTCTATCAAAGTTAGTGTAAGATCCCTGACCTTGGTTTTTGGTTAAGCATGCTTTCTTATGATAATTAAATTCTTAAAACCTTAATAAAACCCTAATATGTACTTTGATCATGTGACATGCTTAAGTTTCAAGTTTGGTCCAACTTGGACACTATTTGAGTAAGTTATGCTAATATGTCCTAGTTTTGAACTTTTATGCAATGTATCCATATCTATGGTTTTTCTTTCAATGTATAACATGATTGTTGTTCTTCACATGTTTTCAGATCATGTTTGATATAGTAATGCCTTGGGGCACCTTGGTTTGAGTAGTGACGTCTAGCCTTGTGTTGAGATTAGTGTTTTTTCTCATGTATGCCCTAACTCAATGGCTGACCCTTGAATGTTTGGACCAGATGAGCCACCAGGTGTTCACGGTATCTAGGTTTCATGTGGTCACTAGTGTTGGTGGTTGATGAGTTTCTTGACCATATTGGCCGCCAAGTTCTTTGACCCTTATTGGTCGATGAGTTTTCATACTCATCTTGGTCACCAATATTTCTTGATGGTTGACCGGGTGATGAGATGTTTTGACCTTGGATAGTTGACATGCATGGCTTGACACCTCTCCCTTTCTCTCTCTCTCTCTCCCACCCTAATCTTTATATACCTCCCTCCTTACATGCGAACAAGTTCTTTACACACCTATCTCTCTCTCTCTCTCTCTCTTCTTCCTTATTGCTCGAAGCTCATCCCCCTTGCTTGGTGGAGAAGAAGGAGCCAAGTAGGAGAAACTTGGATGATCTTGCTTGCATGTGAACCTAGGGTTTGGATCCACCCTTGTTGAGGTTGTTTGTGCTTCCTTGCTTTGCTTCTTGGTCTTGGTAAGTGAGATATCACTCTTTTCCTTTGTTTTTTCTTGTTGCACTATCTTCCTCTCTCTTCTTCTTGGTCAGATCCATGATGGGGTTTGAGCTAGAGGTTGAAGACACCTTCTTTCTTGCTTCCTTGGCCTAGGATTTTCTTCCTCCTTGGAAGAGGAGCTATCTTGGCTGAGTGGAGTGCTCAAACTAGGGTTTCCTCCTTCCTTTCTCGAGATACCTTGCTGTTTGGAGCTTAATTTTCATCCTAGAGGTGAGTTATATTACTTTGTTCATGTTTATTGTTTACTCTTATCTTGGATGTACATGATCTTTCTCTAAAACTTTTTTCCAAGTAGAAAGATGCTATATTTTCCTAGGGTTGAGTTTAGATGGTAGATCTTGAGTATATAATCCTTCTTGATGTACCTCTAAACTTGGTGCATGTTTCTTTCTTGAATATAGAAAACCTAGACCTTGCATGTGTGTGTGACTCCATGATGGTCACCAAGATTTTGAACTCATGCAATCAATGAGATTTTGAACTTCATATAGTCGCTAAGATTTTAAACTCATGTGGTAGATGGGATTTGTATCTACATGTTGGTCACCATGAATTCTAACCCTAGTGGTCACCAACTTTTCTGAACCTTGGTGGTCTCCAAACTTTTTGATCCTTGGTGGTCAATGAGATTTTTGGATCTTGATGGTCACCAAGTTTTCCAACCCTAGTGGTCGCTAAGATTTTTTGACCTAGGTGGTCAATGAGATTTCTACCCATAGTGGTTGCCAATTTTTCTAACCCTAGTGGTCGCCAAGATTTCTAACCCCAATGATCGTCAAGATTTCTAACCCTAGTGGTCACCAAGATTTCTAACCCCAGTGGTCACCAAGCTTTTCTGACCTAGGTGGTCGATGAGATTTCTAACCGTAGTAGTTGCCAAGGTTTCTGACCCTATGGTTGATGAGGTTCCTGACTCTATGGTCTCTATGTTTTACTAACTCTATGGTCATTGGGTTTTCTAATCCTATGAGTATGAGTTAAGAGTTTTGGTTATATGTAATCAGATAGTTATGTTTGACTTTATGCATTCATGATCTGATGGAAATGCTAAGAGCTAGGGTTTACCCTTGAGTGTTGTTTTGTAACTTCAATTCAACTTATCTTGTTGAAACTAAGCCTAATACAAATAGGTGATGATGGTTAATCATACTTAGCTTCCTTGTATGATTGGTATGATAAGAAATACCCTCTCAATGTTACTGTAACACTAATATGTTTCCATATGAACATTATAAGCCCTTAAATGCAATATTATGTTGAACTTATGTGTCACATGAATGGTGATGGTTTGTTGAGCCTCTAGTAAGACTATGGAAAGATAACGATGTTCTTTCAGGGAATGGTGTGATAGTCATAATGACCTTTAGGCATGGTTGAACCCTAATGGAGGTGTGATCCTCTTCATGATGTGATAAGGATTGGTATCTTGTGTTGATGTGACATGTAATATATTTCATACATTTTATATCTTTTGGAGTTGTAACATACCCATGTTTTTGTAGAACTCTTTTAGGGTTTGCTTGTCAGTTGAGTGATGCAGCCTGAACTCACCCAATTGGCAATAACTAATTAAGTGAAACCCTAAAAATGTAATTCCATGTGCTGTAGATCCACTACGTGCCAGGACTTGCTAGATGGTGAACTGAGTATTCCAATAATGGAAGCTCAAAGTTGTATACTATCGAGTATATGTATGTTTTTCTTTTGAGGATGACTATAGTTGTACCTTAGTAGGAGAATAGTTGAGGTCATATATCAGATGATTATGATTTAGTATAGAAGATGTTTTGAGTAAAGTTCTAGTTATACCTCAGATGATAGGGTTTGTATACCAGGGTTACTAGTACTGTGACCTATATACCAAGAGCAGACTAGGATTCTTTGTAGATTTAGTATATATGTCACTGTGTTGACTCATACCGATCGAGGGTGGATTATATATTAAGATTTTGACTCTCCTAGATATTGTATGGAATTGAATGGCACTTCATAATGATCAATTGGAGTCTAAGTAGTATACCTCAAACTTCCCAGGGCTTAATAAAAGACATAATCCAACCATGTAGCTTATCCGCATATGGTTAAACATGACTCACATTGGTTGATAACGCTTGCCTTATTTCTTATAATATTTAGTTGATTTATAATGTAGTAAGAGAAATTAACTTTTAAAAGATGATATATTTATCTGTTCCTATGTATACTATACTAATCACGCTTAACCTATTTTAGTTGTTTAGTCTATTGTACATGCTTAATCTGCACAACTGATTTAATTTGTTTAAATAACATAAATTTTCATAATCAATAACCATTTTTGTATTATATCTCTTGATGGGAAGTTGGTCGCACCTCGTGGGTCCCACCATCTTTTTAGATGATCATCATGAATGTCGTCAGTATCATGGTGGTGAGGAAGAGCATCTTGGAGAATATTAGGAGCAGAAGGTTGGATAGTAGTTAGTGTCTCATACAATCATTCTTGTACTCTCAGGTCCAAGTAGGGAATGTTTTGTAGATGATATGTACATTGACACGAGGTTTCAGTAGGGTGCCAATGTTGTATTTGATATGTATATGTGAAACAATATCTTTTGTATATAGGTTTTGGCCTCAACCACTGGACATAAATGTAAATACCTAATATGGTATGTGTTGATATATAAGTTTCCAGACCTTTATGTAAATATCTCTGAAAATGATTGTAATGTTTAAAACTGTTTTAATTTACCCTCTTTTCTAGTTATGTGGTTAATCAACAATTGATCGCGTGTTTATTTTTAGTAATCTTGTTTAGAGTGATGTGGCATCAAAATTTGATTGGTATCAGAGCTTTAGGTTTTCCGAGTCTATAGGGACATATGACTTAGGTTTGTGTCTGTTCTTATGCAATCCAACAGATCTAATCATAGCTTATGCTTATGTATATATGTCTAGAGAATGTGAAGAACATGCAGAGAGTAACTATGTCATGCCAGGAGATGGTGGTAGGAGGCTGACACATGATAGGAGAGTGCATGAGATGGGGCCAGAATAGCCTACCATGTTTGGACATGGCAAATCCATCCTCTCACTCCATGTTTGGACAACTCATGGCATCAATCACACACTTAGCAGGCAGGGAGCCTATACCTCAAGCTAGGGCATTTGCCCCTAATGCGGAATCTTAGGGTTCTGGGAATATGTTTGAGAGGATGCGACGTGTTGGATCTATTGAGTACACGAGTACAATAGACTCGACTAGCATCTTCGTGTGGTTAATAGATCTTTAGAAGGCATTCAAGATATTGAGCATCTCGGAAGAGGACAAGGTGAAGCACGATGTTTACCTATTGAAGGCAGTACTGGCCATTGGTGGACCATAGAAAAAGAGAAATGACAAAGAGTTGTTGTCAGTTGGAAAGAGTTTTAGTGAGAGTTTGTGAGCCGTTAATTACCTGAGACATATCTAGATGAGAAGAAAACACAGTTTGAGAAGTTGCGTCAGGGTTTGATGTCCATGAACGAGTATGAGGCTAACTTTATGGAGCTTTTGAGGTTCTATCCCCATATGGCAATGACAGAGAAGGAGAGGATCTAGAGGTTTGAGAAGGGTCTTAGAATAGAATTGTCTATAATAGCTATTGATTTGGAGAATAGAGAGAGATTTTCTACCTTTTTGGAGTATGTGAGGAGGATTGATAGGTTTGCATTTGAGAAGCGTGAAGCCAATGCTAAGAAGAGGCCAACTTAATCATCTGGTGGCTTTAAGAAGCCAAGGTTCCCCATCACCACAGTTAAAGTTGAGGTCAACCTTCTTGGAGTCAAAATCAAGACTGTCGTCAGACTGGTCCTCGAGAAAGGGCAAAGGTCTTATCTTTCCACCAGTAGGAGCACGTAGTGCATGACTTGTACCCACTGTAGACAAGTAGGGCATTTGAGGTAGATGTTCCTTATGAAGAATGAATAAGTGACACAACAGCTGAGGCAGAGCCAACAAGGTTTGCTACAACTGATGTACAACAATGGTGGTTGTAACATACCAGATGTTGGACCCTACCCTAGAACTTTGACCTTTTAGGCTTAGCCAAACCAGGATGAGGTTAGACCTAAAAGATGTTCAATATAACTGTAATGAGCTAATGCATGCATAAATCACCCTAATGTAACCTAATGTTCTCACATTAATATTAGGCTAATAATAAACACATAGAATAAGTCACATTATGGAAGATTTCATAATATCCCATACAAAATAATCTTGCATAATTCCTTTGGTCATAATATAAAAAGATGAAGCACAATTGGATGAATAATGGTAGTAGTAATATTAATAATGAGCCACAAATAATAATTGTGACCTAACTCATTATAAGAAATCTCAAAAGTGAAATCTAAGTTAAGAATCGGGTTCCTTGGATCCCAAATAACTTGGGAGTCAAATCTCACATTATTCACATAATAATAATTAATTTAATTCAATTTGGAAAGAGAAGATCTATATTTTCCCCAAATCATTAAATAAAATAATAAACAACTCCGAAAGAGGAAAATAATCTTGAATCTACATATAAAAAACATAGCCTTCCAGTGAATTTTCATCTAATTTGGTAGATGTTTGATTAAAAGATAAAATTAGGAGAGAGATAGTGTGTAGAACCTTCAAAATATTAAATAATTGTACAAACAACTCCAAAATGTAAAATTGATGGAAAATTTGCATCCAACACATTAAATATTAATTTTGGGTGAAGTTTCATTAAATTTGGAGAATTTAAAGTCATTAATGCATGAGGAAAGAAAAAATAAGATTTGATTTATTCAATATATTAAAAGTTCTCAAAAGGAAAATCTAATTGGATAATTAGATTCTACATACCTTAATTGGCCTCTGTACACAATTTCAGTTAATTTGGGTAATCTTTGAACCCTTAAAGGAAGAGAGAGAAAAAGGAAAATAATTAATGTATCACTTTAATTGATTTCATTATCCGAGTATGGTTTCTGATTTATATTATGTCACACATAGATTTTTATTTTCTTTACTATAGCGAGAGATCGATACCACTCATTTTTGGACCGGGCAGCTGAGGAGTCACCTCCTACCTCAGGTAGGAGTGTATAGTAACTCCGTCCCCTTTGACTCATCTCAACAAGGATTTCTTAGGCGTTAATACATGAATATTCTCGAAAACACTTCCATCGAGTTTAGGAGAGACATTTGCATCTTTTGAACCCTAAATAAGACCCTACCTTCCCTTATCTAAGTTTAAACCTTTCTAACCTCCACCTTATCGAAGCGTTGGGTTGTAGAAACCATGAGAGGCAACCCTATATATATTAGACCCCTTATCCAGTTCCGTTGGACCGTGTGAAGGCTTTCCATCACCTCAATTTACTTATTGGGTGTGTGTTTGACTGCCGTTGAGCTGTTTTTGTTTGTTGGCCTTGTGGCATCTCATCGGAATGGCTGGTTTCACCGATCTTTAATCTCATGGAGAGGTGAGTTTGTTTGTTGTTTATCTTTCTTTCCATGCCCTCGGCTTTGCAAATTGTTGTTCAGCGGCAATTTGCCCAATTTTTAGCAACCACCTACTTGCTTACTCAGCTCCCATGGAGCAAGGATCTGTGAAGAAGAAGACCTCATGTGGTTTCCCGATCTTACCCCTGATTTCCTTCTGTTGCTTCATTTTCCACTAAGGGCATTTTGATAATTTGGCTTATGTTTCATTTGGTTTAAAGCACCAGTCTTGTGGGTGCTGATCGAGTGATTTCTCCACACCTGATTGGTCCAAGTCATACAGGTTCGACCCCTCTCTCCTTCTCTTTTACAATTTCTCTATTTACGAGGCATTTTTTAATTATCCGATTGGTCGAATTTCTAAAATGCATAACTAATTATCTATTGGGCCAAAAATTTTCAAAAAAATAGCCTTTGGATTTAGAAAAATAAGAGCTATCTTTTAGTATAGGTTTTGTTGCCTGAATATAATTTTATAAATAGGTGATTTTAATGGATTAATCTAAATAGATAACAATTTGTCAAATTCATAACTTAATCTATATAAGTCAGAAAAATATAAAAAAATATGTTTTGAACTAAAAAAAATATAATCTAAAACATGACATGCTTTTGATAACCTAATTCACACATTAAGAAAATGGTAATTTTTAGGGTTTACTAATTAATGTGAAATTAACACAATATCTACCTATATTCTTAATAGGTGCTTTAGAGACCTAGACTTGGATCTAGGACTGACTTGGACTATTAGACACTAAAGTTGAGGTATTTTAGCATCCCCTATTATTCTTTTCAAGCAATTAACCTATGTCTCTTCTTTCTCTTGGTCCTATGGACATTAGCCTATACACAATGTCTTTTTTGAAATTATGGTTCATGTGAACTACCTTAATTTTTATTTATCTAGTGATCATGGATATTCTTTTAGACTCTATCTTATGCTTTGTGCATGTTGGACTTAATTGATGATATGTGCTTCTTTTCCCACCATGGTAGTGGATGTTTATATGGCATATTATGTGAAGGCATGGATCCTCTGATCCCACTTTATACTTGATGGATGTTCTCATCATCCTTATTTGTTTATACTTGCTTATGCTTTTGTTACGCATGATGTGATGACTAATATTATAATGTTGCATGTGTTTTTATGTGGATGTTAAATTTCCACATATGAATGCAAATGTTAAATTCATGGATAATTATATACATGGGCATATGTTAAATTCCTACTTGACAAATGTTGACAGACCCTGCCATTGTCCTATTCTAGAGGGGATGCATATAGTTCCCCCTCACCATACATTTATGGTAGATGTGTATTTCCTACCAACATGATATATTATTATGGTTTTGTCACCATTGTTATACATGTATGCCTTGTTATTATACTTTTCTTCAATCTGTCTCATTTATTGATGTTCATTTCATTTATGCCCCTTTGGGTAGTACTTATCTTTTCTTGGGAAGCCTTTTATTTTGATGTCCTTTATTCTTTATGAATTTCTCAATTCCTTATTTAGTATGCACGTACCAACCTTTGCTGATGTTATATATTTTTATCTTCTTTCTGGGGTACGCTTCCGACCCTAGGTGAAGGATATGAAAGACATGGCATAAAGATATGGACCTAGCTTAATGAGTTAAAGCTTGGAGACAAAATTGTTATGGTTTAGATTTTCCTCTACTAGATCCTTATGATGTACCCTTTATGTAAACCCTTATGGGAGATGATGTTGAGGTACCTTTGTAATCTTATGATAAACTGAATATAGTCAATGTTTTTATTCCATTGCTAAACTTTTGTGTTATGATACATTCATGTTGAATAAATTGGTTTCATCCCTTTGTTGAATTTTTTTATGTTGGTGTTTGGTTTGGGATGTTGCCTTTTTATTTTAGTAGGGAGTGGTTCCCCTCTGGGATCCCACTCCTTATAGTGGTGGTAGAGGACGCAGTCAGGCATCACAGGAGGGATCATCTAGACCATCTAGCAAAGGATGTGGATGGCAATAGGAGATGGCTAGATTCCATGCTGTGAGTCACTCCAAGGGAATGGTCAATCCATAGGTTGTGATATGCCAGATGGAACTTTTTCATTCTAACTTATCTAATTCTTCTTTCGTATCTATTTTGGTTGACCCAGGTATGACACACTCTTTATCACCATAGAGGTGACAAGTAGTTGTCATCTTCCTATTTATTGTAGATCTGTTAGTCTTCAACTAGAAACCCCTCTTGTTGGTTCCACTGAGTTGTGGGAGGTGTGTCCATATTGTTTTTTTCTTTTTCTTTTGTAGGATGCAACATTCAAATGGATCTTGTGCTACTTGAGATGCATGAATTCAATAATATCCTAGGGATGGATACCTTGGAAAAGTATAAGGTTGTTTTGGAATATAGTTTCAAGGTGGCAACATTCTATGATGGAGATGTCTCTTGGGTTTTCCAAGGTGATAGGAATATTCTTCCTATATGTTTGGTGTTGGCTATGCCAACAAAAAGGTTGATGAGACAACAATGTGAGGCCTTTTTGGCACATGTTGTGGATACCCAAAGAAGATGTCATAGTATCCAAGAGGTACCATTAGTATGAGAGTTTGAGGATGCCTTTCTAGAAGAGTTTCTAGGTGTTCCCATTCGTAGAGAGATTGATTTTGAGATCAATTTTGTTCCTGGAACACAGCCCATAGCACAAGCACCTAATAGGATGGCTCCATTAAAGATGTAGGAGTTGAAGATACAGTTATAGGAGTGTTGGAGAAGGGTTTCATCAGACCAAACACTTTCCATTGGGGTGCTCCCATGTTGTTTGTGAAGAGGAAGAATGGTTCCATGAGGCTTTGTATAGAATACTGATAGTTGACCAATGTTACAGTGAAGAACAAGTACCCCTTGTCGAGGATCAATGATCTGTTTGACCAGTTGAGAGGTGCTACAACATTCTCGAAGATATATTTGAGGTCAGAATATCGCCAACTGAAGATCAAAGGAGATGACATAAATAACAATGCTTTTAGGACTAGGTATGCTCAATAAAAGTTTGTGGTTAAGCCCTTTGGGCTAACCAATGCACTAGCAACTTTTATGGATCTAATGAATAGGGTGTTTAGGTTGTATTTGGATTAGTTTGTGGTTGGGTTCATCGATGATATCTTGATATACTCCAGGGGAAGTCAACATCATGAACACCATCTTCTCTAGGAATTAGCATTATTAAGGCAACATAAGTTGTATCCCAATCTTAATAAGTGTGAGTTTTGGTTGATCGAGGTGTCCTTTATTGGTCACATTATATCTGCTAAGGGTGTTTGCATAGATCTGAATAAGGTAGAGGCTGTGTTGGAATGGGAACGACCCAAGATACCGACCGAAGTTTGAAGTTTCCTAGATTTGGTGGGATACTATAGGAGATTCATAAAGAATTTTAGTGTCGTAGAGTTACCCCTAACCAAGTTAACTAGGAAAGGTATTCCTTTTGTCTAGGATGACAAGGGTTAGTGTTCTATCAAGCTATTGAAGGAGAAGTTGACCACTGCTCCAATGTTAGTGCTGCTAGAGCAAGGGAAAGGGTACATCATCTTTTGTGATGCTTTGAAGAATGACTTGGGCTGCGTGTTGATGTAGAAAAAGAACAATATTTATTTTTCTTCATGATAGCTTAAAAGATATGAGGATAACTATACGGCACATGATCTGGAGCTAGAATGTGTGGTTCGTGCCCTAAAAATTTGGAGGCATTGCCTAGATGGAGAGAAGTGTCAAATCATCACTGACCATAAAAACCTTCAGTATATCCTCTTGAAGTGGAGCTGAATATGAGGTAGAGGAGGAGGATGGAGCTGATCAACGACTATGACTACACTATAATCTACCATCCAAGAAAGGAGAATTTGGTGGCTGATGCATATAGTAGGAAGTCATCATCGTCATCATCTGTAGACAAGGCACAATTACATTCTATGGTGTGACACAAGCGGGACATGATAGTGTCTCTTCTCCATATGAATGTGCATCTAGAGGTTACTCTGTTGGCAGGATTTTTGGCACAATTTTAGGTGAAACCTATGTTGATGCAACATATCATAGACGCTCAGAAGAATGATGTAGTGATAAAGAGGACTAGATCAGAGTTTGGTAGAGAGAAGCATGATGTCTTCCATGAGTCAGATGGCCAGAGAGTTTGTATTCACAACATGACAGTGCTTCTAGATGTTGAGGGCTTGAGGAAGATGGTTCTTGAGGAGGCTCATTTTTTGATGTACATGATGCATCCCCGTAGTATGATGATGTACCACAATATGAAGGATATTTATTAGTGGAAAGGTCTGAAGCATGATGTGGTAGACTTCATTGCTAAGTGTCCAATTTGTCAATAGGTCAAGGAAGAACATCGTAAGACAACATGGATATTACAATCTTTGCCAATACCATAGTGGAAATGGGATCATACTACCATGGACTTTGTGGTTGGTCTTCCTAGGAAAGCCAAAGGTCATGATTCCATTTTAGGTGATAGTTGACAGGTTGACCAAATCAGATCACTTCCCTCTAGTGAAAACAACGTATACAACGGAGAAGTTGACAGAAATCTATGTTGATGAGATAGTTCAGTTCCATGTTATTCCAATGACCATAGAATCTAACAGAGACCCATAGATTACAAGTAGGTTTTGGGAATGTTTGCATATAGTTATGGGGAAACAAGTAAGATTTAGTACAACCTTTCACCCATTGACAGATGGTCAGTTGATGAGTGTATTTATAGCCATTTTTACATATTGTTTTACTCGCTTTTTAGGGGATGTTGTGTTTCTATTTCCTTATTTCAGTGTTATCTTCACTCGATTGCAATTGTCTTTCCTTTTCCAAACTTTAATCCATTTATATATATTTTTTATGCAAGATCATCCAAAGTTGCACAAAAACACTAGAAAAATGATTGAGCCCTTAAGATGCTACACCTCAAGGGAATGAAGGCCCATAAGCTTTCCTTTTGATCACCTTCCAGCCACCTACTCAAGTGAGTGGCCTTGCCATTCGCCTGACTTGAGCCACTCTCCACCTGGAGTCTTCCAAATTCTTATGTATTGACACACACACTCAACATTCAGTCCATTCTGGTTCACCCCATGCTGGTCCTCTAGAGAACCATACACGAGGTCTAAATTGAGTAACCCATGTGAATCCCTTATTGGACCAAGTACATGCCATGCAATAAGATGCCTTCGACCACAAGAATTCAACTTTAGGGTTTCAAAGGCAAGGAATACATCTATAAATGAGAAACCTTATTGTCCATCAAAAGGGTCTCTGGTCAGTGATTAGAAGCCCCATTGTGTACCACAAACTCTAGAAAGGAGCGGGGAGGTGGCGACCGCAACTGAGATATTGGTCTTCCTGCACCAGGCATTATGACCTTCTCCATTATTCCTACTATCTCTTTGCTATTGTACCTCGCCATGAGTGAGTAGATGCCTTTTTCTAGGGCATCGTTACTAGACTCTATCACCCATATTTTATATTAGCTTGAATCTAAACTCAACATATATTTTCTAAATAAAGTATCATTCTGCTTAATGTCTTGCCTTGCAAATTGATGACTTTTTTCGCATATATGTTATAATCATGGATATGCAGGTTGTTGTGAGCATGATTAGAATACCAGAATGATCTTATTGTCCCCCTGACTTGTGATAAAGGGATGATGAGGTGATTGGACTTTGATCTACTATGTTTTGAGGATGTTCGGTTGTAAGGGAGTTTAGTTGGTATAGTTAGGGAACTTGGGTGATCAAGATGGTTGGTTCTAAGGGAATTTATACCAGGTGACAAATTATATCATTGAGGGTGCAACAAATAAGCCTCAAGTTAGTAATGACTATTGGAGAGTTAGATCTGGTTAGGATAATTATCCAAGCCCGAGTAGAAAAAACCAAATGCCCTGATGCTCCTTATTGTCTGTTATTTACTTCCTTAATCTTTGTTTCTTTTGGCAACAATTTAGTTGAATCAATTTTTCAACTACTTGGTGATAAATATTACTGTTAATACTTCTGAATCTATATAACTTCTTAAAAAGGTTGTCCTTTGGGTTTGATCCTTAAGTATACTGCAATAAGGTTTCAACTCGTGTGGAGCGGAGAATTAGTGTATTGATTTTGATTAAACCTAGAAGTTATTCTTTTAGGGTTTTTGTTGGTGCGAGATTAGGAGTCCCATAGAAAATTGGTGTTGTTTCCGGGGACAATGATAGTTGAATATTTTCAGAAGTATAAGCATACTTAGGGTTTTTCTTTTCTTTTGTTTATTTACTTTTCTTGATAGTATTGAAAATCCTCTAGAACCAAGCTCAACACTCACGATCAATTTTTTTAAGAAATACCTCCAACCTACATGAAGATACAAGATTCTTGACTCGAGATTGCTGTTCGATCCTAGAATCAAGAAAACCCTCAAGAAACTTCATAAGAAGAAGACCATGGCAGATGTGGTGGCTACAAAAGCATATATCCAAGTGCGCATCGATGCAAATAGTGTGGTTCAATGAGAATTACTCTTCACAGAAGCTAGAGAACTGATGGAAGCTGATTTTAAGACCAACCTAGATGGCATCCAAGCCATGAAACAATGAAAGAATTATGGGATTTCACCATCCCTAAAGTCATCGACTTGACTCATCTAGTCTAACCTCTGAGCAACCTTATCGAGATCACAGCCCAATGGGTTATCATGTTGCAAAACACTACCTTTATAGGAAGGATCAATGATGATTTTCAAGAACATCTTCTCAAGTTCATTGACCTTTACTCAATGATGAAGCCAGGAAGTGCCATTGATAACGCCATGCGATTGTAACTCTTCAAATACTCTCTTACATTCAAAGCCCGTGCATGGTATAACTCTCTTTGAGGGGATCTGATCAACACATGAGAGGCCTTAGAGAATATGTTCTTAGAAAAATTCCACCCTTCTTCAATGACATACTCGATCCAGGTATAAATTACAAGATTCAATCAGGTGCCCAAGGAATACCTATATGAATCATAGGAGTGATTCAATTAACTCCTATGCAAGTGCCTACACCACGACAATGTCGAGAATCATATCATTGAATTCTTATATTGAGGAATTGATGACAAGATGAAGAAGCTCCCCAATTCCTCTTCTAAGGGAAATTTTGTGTGATAAAGTTTTGACAACGCACTTAAGATAATTAACCTTGCGGAAAAGTATCGGACCCATCAGACCAGACCCTCATGCAATGGAATTCTTAAAGTGACCATGGTAGAAGACCAATCAGAACTCAAATCTTTCTTAGAAGCATTGAAAGCTCTCTCTTTCCAGCAAGATAATCTCGAGAAGTCCTTTAGTATGTATGAGAGGAAAAGCCAGACTCCCCAAGTACAAATCATTGAACTCTCATGAAAATTTTGCCATGTGGTGGATCACAACACATTCCATTTCCAGTAGCTATAAGTTGCATTTCACAAGCATCAAGCCATACAGTAGTACCTAAATACATACGACGAAGACGTGAAGTATATCCAAAACATTCCAGGGAAAGAGTACTATAATCCATATCAAGATTGAATTCATCATGGTTTCCAATATGGTAACCCTGTGGGAGTTGAAGGTCATAATTAGACCTCGACACAACCCACCTAGTATCGAGCACCAATAAACTATAATGGCCCACGCAACAAGGGAAATTTCAGGTTTAATTTTCCTAGCTAGAATTACAAGCAACGATAGAATTTTAGAAACAAATTCAAGCTCCACCACTGTAGATTGAAGCTACACAGACACAAGATCCAATTAAGATGCTTCATGATATGATGACATCATACTAGAGTCATCTTGCCAATGCCATAAAAAATTAAAGGTGTTGGAATCTCAAATTGCCCATTTGGTAGCTAGTCAGTAACCTCCAGTAGGAACAATTGTTGGCCTACCAGAAAACAACCCCAAGCACCCAGAGCATCCGGAGCAGTTAAGTGCTATAACGACCAGGTCAGGGAATGTATATACCAACCTCCCACCTCTACTCTTTTCGGAAAAAGTGAGAGAGCCTCAATCAAATATCCAAATTGCCTGATTAGCCATCTTGAGGGTCAGACAATGGAACCTCCCATGACGCAAAACAATCCAACATTAGTGAGAATATGATAGAAGATTCTGACAAAGCTCCTGCAACATTTGTGTACATGCCATGTGTACAATATGAAGGACCTCTTAAGTAGACCAAGATCAGTGAATGACTCAAGAAATTCAAGGATACCATGAAGAAAATCTATGGTAATATACCTTTCCTAAATCAGCTAACTGAAACACCAACATGGTGTAGGTACCTTAAGTCAATTTTGTCAGCAAAGCATTTGGCCCAGGAAACAAAGATAGTGAAATTATCACCAACAATATCTAGTTCCATACAAGTTTGTCAAACTCAAAAGATAAGTGATCCAGGATCCTTGTGGATAGACTATTTTTTTGTGATGATAGATGTTGTAAGGGAGTCATTGACTTAGGCACTAGAATATCCATTATGCCCTACACTCTATACCATCGCCTAGGGTTCACATAATTCTTACACATGGAAATGGCCATTCAATTAGCTGATGGTTCTATCACCAAACCCTTGGGAATTATCAAAGTCGTCCCAGTGAATCTAGGTCATAACACCTACGCCCCATGTGATTTAGTATTCATGCATATCAAACAAGATAACCTGTTACCACTCATTTTGGGAAGACCATTCCTATCCATATCATGATCCCTAGTGGACATTGAGGCCGGAAAACTTGTTCTGCAACTAGGGAAGAAGACTATTGAATAAAAGGTCCTCGAAGATTTAAAAAGGGTACACAATTTGATGAAATATTTGAAGGCAGAAGGTAATCTAGATGTACATGAGATGTAGGATACCGATCAAAATCAATGGATCTCTCCCTTCATCAAGGTATGCACAACATGTAACCATGATCCAGGGCCTCTATGTTTAAAATACAAGGGTTCAAATACCCTGTCTAAGCACTTGATGTGAAGAAAGGTGCCATCGGTCAGGTCCGTGATGTTAAACCGGGACGCTTTCTAGAAGGCAACCCATCCCTTTTTCTCCATTTTTCTTATAATTTTATTTCATTTTTCCCATTTATTTTTTGGTTTCTTTTAACTAACCTTTTTCTCTAAAAAGGGGAGAGAGAGAAAGGTGGGAAGAGAACATAAGAGTATTATATATTTGACATGCCTAAATAATGGATAAGCCGGCATGACGAGTAAGCGTCATGATGACTTCTCTTGTCTTTTCATCAATCCCTTGCTTCCCAGTTTCTCGACTAACTAATGTATATTTATGAATATTTTGTAATGATAAGTGTTGTGGTGAGTGGGTTATGTGGCCTGATAGGATTTATCTCTATATTTTCCATAAGTGATTTGACTTCCTTCTCACAAATAAACTATCCTTATATTTTATGAGAAATATTATTCCTAACAATTAGTGACCATTTTTATCTCACAACAATTATCAATGTTCACTGCTATATTTTGATAAGATCCTTCTAGGAAACGATTGACATAAATCCCTATGCACTAGCGATAACTGTGCATGGTGTTACCGCCGATTCATTTGGGGCACTCATAATGTCTCATTGATGCAGCTATATAACAAGTGAAGCATAGTTCTTAGAAACACCAGAACTTACCGAAATCAAGCAAAACCTAAGTTTCCATATCTCTCCTGAATCTACACCACCAATGGCAATAAAAAACACCAACATCAACGTCGGATTCTCATGATTGGGGGACAACCCTTCACCGACTGATGAGATTCCATCCAACCACAATCTACTCCACTATTCTTCCTAGGACACCTATGTATTCATGCACTTGACAGATCGACGGGGGATGCCAACGCCAGACCCAGATCCACAGATCAACTAGCTTTACGACCAACAAGCCATTGCCTTCACAATTTATCAATGGCTGCATGCAGGTTTTGGAGAATGGGGTGGGTGTCCTAGGGCACCATCGCCTCCACCAAATGAAGATAATGACAAATGGTGCCCACAACAATGCCGGTATGAGAGCATCAACAATGGAACAAGAACCCACTCTTAGGGTTCTATTATGTGTTCTTGTATGAGCATTACCATCCAGCCCCTCTGTCTCCACCTTCACTGCTCTCCATATCAATTCCCCTCTATGTCAAACTTCTACCTCCCTAAGGATGGGAAAAATTTTAAAATTTAGGGGTGGAGGGTGGGTGGTACATCATCTCCACCAACTCAACCCTAACCTTTCCTTTTCTCATCCTCAAACACTTCATTCTTTTTCTTCTCCATCTTTTATTTGTATTTGTCTTGTTTTCTAGTTTCTTTTTCATTTTTTGTCTGAGTTGTGACCTCTTCCTAGTAAGTCACTTTGATGTATGTTAAAAATGGAAAATATATAAATGAACTGTCCCTTTCTCTTTTCCTTAAGCTAACCATTCAAAATGATTTTTTAATGAATAAACATGTCTTGAACAGTTCTGGGCCCCGATGGCAACAACCAAGCATTCCTTCCCCTTGGAAGTGATGATAAACATACAAAATCTAAAAGGTCAAGCCACATGTGCCTCCAACATGACTTGTAACAATATTCATGAATACTTATTTACCCAACATTAACTGAATTAATAGATATAATATGATGATCTAATTCTAATGTAGCAATAAAACAAAGAAGCACAAGTCAGACTCTTTTTTCCCCTCATCTTTCATCATTTCTTATTTCTTCACCATCCACAAAAACGAATTTTTTTCTCAAAAATAATCCCACTTCATGCCAAACCCTATGTCTGGGGTGCCATCCCTTTCATATGCACTCCCCCTTTTCAAATCTTCATCCACATGTTTGACATGAATAAAAGAGGCCAATGAACCCAAAAGAAAACATTTAGTCAATGTAACATCAAACAAATGAAAAGTCCCAAGTCGAATAGAGGAGAGACAAATTAAATAACTAAATCCAAAATCAGGTATTGAGTTGAATAGAGGAGAGATCAGAGAATTAGGTTCATGCTATGTCTTTCTTGCACTTTCATCCAATTTGCATACCTAGTGGGCCTATCAAAATTCTCCCCCAAACAGCAAAATAACCCTTACTTGTGCTTACTTCTATTTGCATGGACAAATTAGGAGTATTATTGATATGAAAGTAGTTTTTTGTAGGTTATTGGGTCTAGTGATTAGAGGAACAAGCCACAATTGGGGGATATCCAAGTGTGACTACATGACCCCAAGGATTAGGGTCGCTTGATCGTGATTGGTGGAAACGGGACCATAAGGTTTTCTTAGTTGGGAGAGGAAGGCCTGGAACCTAGTATCAATTGTTGATTTTCTTTTTATTTTGCTTTACTCAGGATGAGCAAAAGATTTTGTCTGGGGTAGTCTGATGAGTGTATGTATACCCATTTTTACATACCGTTTTACTATCTTTTTAGGGGATGTTGTGTTTCTATTTCCTAGTTTTAGAGTTATTTTCATTCAATTGCAATTATCTTTCCTTTTCCAAACTTTAATGTATTTTTATAAATAATTTATGTAGAATCCTCCCAATTTTCATAAAAATGTCTAGATGGGAAATTGATCCCTTATGATGCTACTCCCCAAGGGAAGGAAAGCTTGAAATCTTTCCTTTTGATCACCTTCCAACCACCTAGTCAAGTGAGTGACCCTTCCATTCACTCGACTCGAGTCGAATCCACCTAGAGTCTTCCAACATCCAGTCCATTCCGATTCACCCCATGCTGGTCTGCTAGATAACTAGATGTGAGGTCCAAATGGAGTAACCCACGTGAGTCACCTATTGGATCAAGTACAGGCCATGCAATTAGATGCCTTCAACCACAAGCATTCAACTTTAGGGTTTTGGAGGCGAGAGATGCATCTATAAAAGGGAAACTTTATCATCCATCCAAAGGGTCTCTAATTGGTGATTACAAGCCACATTGTGCAACACAAACCCTACCGAGGAGTGGGGAGGCGACAACCACAATAGAGAGATATGTAGTCCTGCACCAGACATCACAAACTTCTCCATTGTTCCTACTATGTCGTTATTGTTATACATTGCCATGAGTGAGTAGACACCTTGTGTTGGGGCATGGGGATTAGCCCTGATCACCCAATTTTATCTTGGCTTGTATCTAAACTCAACAATATAGGTACTATTTAAAGTACCATTCTGCTTAATGCCTTGCCTTATAAATTGATGACTTGTTTCACAGATATGTTAAAGTCACAGATATGTAGGCTATTGTGAGCGTGATTAGAATGCCAAAATGGTCTTATTGTCTCCCTAAGCTATCAGCAAGGGATAATGAGGTGATTGGACTTCGACTTTCTACATGCTTAAGATGGTCGATCGTAAGTAAGGGAGTTCAGTTGGTATATATAGGGAAATTGGGTGCCGAGGATGGTCAGTTCCAAGGGAGTTTATACCAGGTGACAACCTATATCCTGTGAGGGTAACAACTAAGCCTCAATTTAGCAACGACTATTGAAGGGTTAGATCTTGTTAGAATAATTACCCATGCCCGGGTAGAAACACCCCATGCCCTGGTGATCCTTATTAACTGTTATTTACTTCCTTAATCTCTATTTCTTTCGGCAACAATTTAGTTTAATCAATGTTTCAACTACTCGATGATAAATATAACTCATAATAGTACTTATATTATTTAGCTACTTAAAAAGGTTTTCCTTTGGGCTCAATCCGTAAGTAAACTGTAATAAGATTTCCACTCGTGTGGTGTGGGGAATTAGTGCACTGCTTTTAATTAAACTTATAAGTTATTCTTTTAGGGTTTTTTCTTGGTGTGACATTTGGAGCCCCGTCATCCACAAAATGGACCATTAAGACGTTAGAATATCTGTTGAGAGCATGTGTCTTGTCAGTTTTTGGTAGTTGGGATGTACATCTGAGTTTTATGGAGTTTGTCTACAACAACAATTATTATAGAAGTATAGACATGGCACCATATGAAGCATTGTACAAGAGACGTTGTTGGTCACCTCTTTGTGGTATGGGATAGGTCAGTATCAGCTTTTGGGTCCTGAGCTAGTGCAACAGACTATAGAGAATATCAAGGTGATATAACAACAATTGAAGGCATCTTAGGATAGACAAAAGTCATATGCACATAATCGTCTCAGACCATTGGAGTTCCAAGTTGGATACCATGTATACCTTATGGTTTCACCTCAGAGGGGTGTGTTGAGGTTTGGTAAGAAAGGTAAGTTGGCTCCGAGGTATATGGGATCATACCCTATTTTGGTCCGTGTCAGGAAGGTGGCGTACAAGTTGGAGTTACTAACTGAGTTTCATAGGTTGCACAATGTCTTACCTGTCTCCATGTTGAGGAGGTGTCACCGTTATACAAAGAAAACATTGCAGCCAGTGGAGGTGGAGCTGGAGGAGCATGTGTCATACGTTTAGGGCCATGTTTTAATCCTGAATAGGAGAGTGAAGAAGCTGAAGAAGAAGGATATAGTCTTATTGAAGGTTTTGTGACATCATTGTGGTGTGGAGGAGGCCGTGTGGGAGTTATAGGAGATATGCATAGGAACTACCCATCCCTATCTACGTAGGATTTTGAGGACAAAATCCCTATTAGGGGATTATGGTTGTAAGACCCCTAACCTTGCTTTTTGGTTGAACATTCTTTCTTATCATAATTACATGCTTAAAACCTTAATCAAACCCTAATATATGCTTTGACAACATGAGACAAGCTTCAGTTTCAAGTTTGGCCAAGTTTGGACACCATTTGAGCAAGTTATGCAAATATGTGCTTGTTTTGGACTTTTATGCAATTAACCCTTATCTAGAGTTTTTCTTACAATTTTTCATGTGATTGTCGTGCCTCACATGTTTTTATATCATTTTTAAAATAATTGTTCCTTGGGGCACCTTGTTACACCTTGGTTTGAGTGGTGACATCTAGCCTTGTGTTGAGATTAGGGTTTGCTCTCACTGATGCCCTAACTCAGTGGTTGACCCTTGAATGTTGGGACCGTATGAGCCACCTAGTGTTGGAAGTGACCAATGTTTCATGTGGTCTCTAGTTTTGGAAGTTGATGTGTTTTTTGACCATGTTGGTCATTGATATCTCTTGATGGTCTCCAAGTTCTCTGACCCTTGGTGGACGATGAGTTTTCTGACTCATCTTGATCACCAAGATTTCTTAGTGGTCAACCGGGCTGCATTAATGAGATATTTTAACCTTGGAAACATGGCATCCATATCTTGAAAAATATACCTTTCTCTCTCTCTCTCTCCCACCCTAAGCTTTGTATACCTCCCTCCTTGCATGCAAACAAGTTATTTGAACACCTAGGTCTCTCTCTTCTTCCTTGTTGCTTAGATCTCGTCTCCGTTGCTTGGTGGAGAAGGAGGAGACAATGTAGGAGAAGGGTTTGTATTCACCCTTGTTAAGGTCATTTGGTGCTTCCTTGATTTGCTTCTTGGTCATGGTAAGTGAGGTCTCCCTCTTTTCCTTTGTTTTTCTTACCACCCTATCTTCCTCTCTCTTCTTTTTGGTCAAATCCGTGGTGGAGCTTGAGATAGAGGTTGAAGACACCTTCTTTCTTTCTTCCTTGACCTAGGGTTTTCTTCCTCCTTGGAGAAGGATCTAGCTTGGCCGAGTGGAGTTCTCAAGGTAGGGTTTCCTCCTTCCTTCCTCGAGCTACCTCTTTGTTTGGAGCTTCATTTTCTTCGTAAAGGCCCGTTATATAACGTTTTCCATGTTTATTGTTTACTCTTATCTTGCATGTACATGATCTTGATCTAAAATGTTGTTCTAAATAGAAAAATGATATCTTTGCCTAGGTTTGATTTTATATGGTAGATCTTGAGTAGATAATCCTTCTTGATGTACCTCTAAACCTAGTGCATGTTTTATTCCTAGAAGATAGAAAACCTAGACCTTGCATGTGTGTGTGACTCCATAATGGTCACCCAGATTTTGATCTCATGTGGTCGATGAGATTTTGAACTTCATATGGTCACTAAGATTTTGAACACATGTTGTCGATGAGATTTGTATCTCCTTGTTGTTCGCCAAGAATTCTAACCCTAGTGTTTGCCAACTTTTCTGACCCTTGGTGGTCTCGAAGCTTTTGATCCTTGGTGGTCGATGAAATTTATGACTCTTGATGGTCGCTACCCTAGTAGCCAACAAGATTTTCTGACCTAGGTGGTCGATGAAATTTTTGACTCTTGATGGTCACTACCCTAGTAGTCAACAAGATTTTCTAACCTAGGTGGTCGATGAGATTTCTAATCGTAGTAGTCGCCAAGTTTTCTAACCCTAGTGGTTGCCAAGATTTCTAACTCTAGTAATAGCCAAGATTTCTAACCCTAGTCGTCACCAAGATTTCTAACTCTTGTGGTCGCCAAGATTTTCTGACCTAGGTGGTCAATGAGAATTTGAACCCTAGTGGTCACTAAGGTTTTTGACCCAATGGTTGATGAGGTTCTTGACTCTATGGTCTCTATGTTTTCCTGACTCTATGGTCGATGGGTTTTATTATCCTATGAGTATGAGTTAAGAGTTTTGGTTCAATGTAATAAATGGTTATGTTTGACCTTATGCATTCATGATCTGATGGAAATGCTAAGACCTAGGGTTTATCCTTGAGTGTTGTTTTGTAACTACAATTCAACTTCTCTTATTGAACCTAACCCTAATACAAATAGGTGATGATGGTTAATCATACTTATATTCCTTATATGATTGGTATGATGAGTAATACCCTCTCAATGTTATTGTAACCCTAATATGTTTCCATATGCACATCATAAGCCCTTAAATGTAATGTTATGTAAAACTTATATGTCTCATGATTAGTGATGGTTTGTTAAGCCTCTGGTAAGGAATGGAAAGATAATGATGATCTTACAGGGAATGATGGATGGTCTTAATAACCTTTGGGCATGGTTGAGCCCTTATGGAGGTGTGATCCTCTACATGATGTGACAAGGATTGGTATCTAGTGTTGATGTAACAAGAAATATATTTCATACATTTTATATCTTTTGGAAGTATAACTTATCCATGTTTTTGTGGAACTCTTTTAGAGTTTGCTCATAACTTGATTGATGCAGCCTCAACTCACCCAATTGGCATTAAATAATCAAGTGAAACCCTAATCATGTAGTTCAATGTGTCGTAGATCCATTCTAGTGTCAAGACTTGGTGGATGGCAAAATGAGTATTCCTCTAATGGAAGCTCGGAGTCATATATTGTCAAGTATATGCATGTTTCCTTTTGAGGATGACTGCGGTCATACCTTAGTAGGAGAATGGTCAAGGTTGTATCTCAGATGATTATGATTCACTATACATGATGTTTTGAGGATAGTTGTAGTTGTACCTCGGATGATAGGGTTTGTATACCCTATTTACTAGTTTTGTGACCTATATACCAAGGGCAAACTAGGCTATTTTGAAGCTTGTCTATATATGTCACTATGGATGACTCGTAGTGACTGAGGGTAGATGAGATCTTAGGATTTTGTCTTTCCTTGATCTTGTACAAAATTGAATGGCACTTCACAGTGATCAGTTGGAGCCAGAGAGTTACACCTTAAACTCCTTGGGGCTTAATAAAAGATGTAATCCAACCATGTAGCTTGTCTACCTAGGGTTAAACATGACTCACATTGGTTGATAACCCTTTCCTTGTTTCTTGTAATGTTTGATTGATTTACAATGTGGTAAAAAAAATTAATCATTAAAAGATGATAAATTTATCAGTTTCTCTATAGACTATACTAATCATGCTTAATCTAATTCAGTTATTTAGTCTGTTCTACCTACTTAATCTAGTCAACTAGTTTAATCTATTTAAATAATATAACATGTTGTAATCAATAACTATTTTTGAGAGTTACATCTTTAGCTGGGACATGGATCTCACCTCGTGGATCACCACATCATTTTATATGATCATCAGTAAAATTGTTAGGACCGTGGTGGTGAGGAAGAGTATCTTAGAGAATAATAGAAGCAGATGGTTGTCTAGTAGTTAGTGTGTCCTAGAATCATCATTGTACTCTCAGGTCTGGGAAAGGGATGTTTTCTAGATGATATGTACATTGACTTAAGCTTTTGGAAGTGTGTTGATGTTGTATATGACATGTATATGTGGAATAATATCTTTTGTATGTAGGTTGTGGCCTCAGCCACTAGAGATACATGTAAATACCTAATATGGTATGTGTTGCTATACAAGTTGTTGTACCTTTATGTAAATATCTATGAACATGATCACAATGTTTTAAATAGTTAATTTACCCACTTTTCTAATTATATGGTTAATTAGAAGTTGTTGATGTGTTTTGTTTTGAGTAATCTCATTTAGCATGACAAGACATCTCAGTAAGAGGTTGGAGGATGATATTAAACTCAGGGTGCCCATCAAAACTATCTCACTTTCTTTGACTCATTTTTATGGGTGGGTTTCCCTAGTTGGGATGGCTGCATTATAGGCAACGTGTAGATGATGGCACTTGTCCAACCTACAACATTGAAAAGGAATCTATAATTCACATCCTTTTTGAGTGCATTGAATTAAGAAAGGTTTGGCTGTCTTCTCCAGTGAGGGATTTAATTCCCAAATGCTTTAAGAGGATTCCAAGTGAGGAATTGTTGTATCTTCATGATAAATCAAGTAGTAAAGATTTGGATTCTATGTTAACTATGTTATGGAAAGTGAGGTCCTTTTGAAACAATAATGTTTTCAAGTATAAGCAAAGGGATATTGTCTTATTCTTCAAAAGGCATGGAAGCCTCATTTAGGACTATGGACTGGAAAATGAAATGCCCCATCGGATCATTAGCTACAAAAACATGGAGTCAGAGAGGTAAAATGTGTTAATTATGTGATCAGTTAAATTCAACTCTGATGCCTCCATGGAAAAGGATGGATGAATCAAATTAGGGATGATTATGTGAGATAGTGAGGGTTAGATGATGACATCCTCACTGAATAGAAATACATGAACTATAGTGTAGAGGTGGGAGAGGTGATGGTTATTCTTACGTACGTCAAGATGACTCATGAATTAAATCATCATGCAAACATATTATTGAAGTAGACTCTCACACTCACATTCATGCTCTCAGAGATCCTCATAGATGACGTGACCATATGGGTTTAGTAGTATCTGATATTAGTACTTTAGCTAGTGTTTTTCCTTATATTTCTTTATCCTTTACCAGTAGAGCTTGTACTTCTGTAGCTCATGACTTATCCTGATGATTACTCATGCATGAATGGAATGGGAAATGTTACCTACCCATTAAGTTGTTTAATATATATGTCTGTGAGTCTTTATAAAAACCCATTCCATGGAAAACTTCAAAACATCTTTGTGTTTCATTCAAATGACAACAAACAATCACTGGTATTGTTTGACTGAAAGTTGAAAAATGAAAAATGACAAAAGAAAGATAGCCATGACTTTAATACAAAAATCAACTTCAAACCTTTATACCATAACGAAACAATGGGGAAAAAGGGGAGAAGAGACTACTTTATGGCTAAGTACAATGCATTCCTAACAATCTTACCTTGGTGTCAAGGTTCTCATTTTGGTAATATGAGTAAAAGTTAAAAGTTACTACACCTGGTTGGGAAAGGAGTGGACTACATCTTTCTTTATCTTTATACACAAGTCTATGCAATCAAAATTATTGATTTCATTAGATCTCATTGCCACATGACATTCATTATATTAAGAGTGTAGGGTGATCTGTATTTGTACAAGACTTTTTTTTTGAAGTCTGTATAAGACTAATATAATTGAGGGCATACAAACAAGACAATGGAAATCAAAGAAAAACTAAAAAATAATAAAAAAAATGACATGGAAACGACCAATCCTCAAGAAGGATATATGGCACAATATATATATATCTCTCTCTCTCTCACATAGAGGGAGATAGAGACACACATGTGCGCACACACAGACATAACGACACATACACACACATTATTTTCTGAGAAGGAAAGTTGGTGTACTTCTTCACCAGGGATTATAGTTGTTCTTCCACTAGTTGGATAACTAATTTTCTAGAAATAAGGATCCATAGTGAAAAATCTATTGGAGCTTCAATGATAGTACTATAATCGAAGAAATAAATGGTAAAATATGATTGTATTTTCTTTGAAAATATGTTGTGCTATGTGTGGAGGTGAAACATGTGTTGGGCGAAGATAATAAATAATCATGATTTTCTCTTACCACCCTCCCTTCATAGCTTCAATCATAAAATCTCATGGTATCCATTGATTTAAGAAACCCATAGCAAACTTTGATGAAGAACTTCCATTTCATATAATAATAAGGGTTACAAAGATCATCAACTCAATATAAGATCATCATATGTTAGGGAAAATTTTATCATTTCAAAGAGTATTCAAAGAGAAAATATTAAACCCAAAATAAAACCAATTGAAAGAGCTTAGTGGGATAAACATGACCTCATTATCATCCAACTGAAACAACCCAAAGCAAAGTCTAGTGGAAAAGAAAGCCCACATAGAAGAGTTTTACATGGTTGGGATCAAGGTTCAAAAGAGAATGACTAGTTGTAAAATAATATATGCATTTTAATTAATTTATAAATTGCAAAGCTATTCATAGTCATGCTTTTTATGATCCAGTAACCACACATAAGTGTTACGCCTAACCTGAACTAGGGGTGGAGTCATGTTTGATAAAGTGTATGTCTAAAATGATATTCCATTTCATTACTTGATGTCCATTAATCAAATCAACAATAAGGTATAAGAACATCCATCAACAAGAAAGTGCATTAAAATAATTAGCGTGATATAAATATAATTTGGATATAGAAATAAATTCCAATAAAAATATACATTTTTAGTACATATGACAATGTCATATGGTAGTTAAAAGTGATGCATGAAGATTTATGGTTTAATAAGATAAGTGCATTGGGGATGAAAATAACTAAGTTGAATTTATGGTATGACAATGATAATGAATTTTTTGGTCATTTTGTTTTATCTAACAATGCATTGCGTTATTTTTCTAGAAAAAAATTACTTGGGCCTCAAATTTGTCCATAAAAGTTTCTATAAAATATAGAAGACATCAAATTAGTAACATATTTAATTTAAAAAAATTTAACTTTTTAATGAACTTGTCAAATATATATACAAAACTTCAATTCATAATTCTTCAAGAGAATGATAGATTATTAGATGTAAGCTAGGTGAGTGAATTTTCAAAATGTATGTTCAAGTGTGTGTATTGTTTTGAATATCTAGTAGTGAACAAACTTACAATACAATAAGATCATAATTGACTAACTGTACACTTTTAATAAATAAAATTCAAGGAACTAAAACTAAGAGGATATTTGAAAGTAATATATTTGATAAGAATGCCAACACTAAAATGGAAATTTCATAGGTTTGATTATAATTTACTTGATGAATCCTTTGGTGAGGGTTTATTGTGGTACATTAGTGAAGAATATAGCTGTATTAAACCCTTTTCTTTTGGGTTTCTCAAAGTATAAGCCAAATATTAAATTAAAAGAAGCCACATTTATTTACAGTCTCTACCTAATATAATCCATAGGGATTTTTATAGTCTTACTACAACTAGGAGTGCAATTGTTTGGTGAAAAAATATCTTAGCAAAATCATTCTACTCTTGATAAGGTTCAACTCTATAATTATTTTTGTAGTGTTTTTGATGAATTCTTTTCAGACTTCTTCTTTGGGAACTACCTCTAAAGCAATGCATATCCTTATTCACCTAGAGGGAAACATAGGTGTGACAGTTGAGGAAATAAAAACTACAACAAGAGTCTTCTTCATGTTCTTTATATCAACTTCATGGGAAGAGTAAACATAATATTTTATGGAACATCAATGAACAAATCTTTGCAAGTGATGTTTCCCTAACACACCTTGTGAGACCCTACTTATTTTAACCCTATTTAAATTTTGTCACCCTGAGTACATAATTTGTTCTTGTTTAACTTAAACTATGATGATATCTGATAATGTTTTCTTACACCCATAAGACATGCCTTACTTATACTTAGTTATGGATCAATGTCATAGGAATCCTAATTTTGAGAAATTCGGATTCTAAGGGGTACTTTTGTCTTTTCACTTTTTTTAATATGAGTAAATTACCTTATATGGTTTAGGTCTAATTATTCACACATAGTTGACTAATATATTGATTTGTCAAACTAAGTAGTCGTGCCAAATAGCTAACAAAGGACCCATGTCATTGTCATACGCCGCTAGATGGTCCTATTTTGGCCATTCTATTGGTTGGCACTATAGAAATGAGGGAAAGGTCACTAGTATGCCCTAATGCCTTCAAAGGCATGTATCTATGAGAACTTTAGACATTTTGACTTTTGGATAATCATTAATTATTCATGTTTTTGGTTGAAAATTTACACAATGGATGAAAGTACAATTCTATGACCACTAATATATACATATATACTCCAGACACTTTTTAACTTCATTCTTCAATTGGAGAGGGTGTTCTTGGATGAAACAACTGTTAATGTTGGTGATATTGTTGTATATTTGAATATCCAAGTTAGGAATCATATTTCTAACCTAGTAGAGACTTATTCAAAGTGAGTTCCTTCTCTCTTTCTCATTTTTTCACCTCTTTTATCTCTTTTATCCCTCTTCATAGAATTTATATTACATCCATGGAGAAAAACTTGGTTCTTCATTCAAGTTATTCTCTTTTATCCTTGTTAGCCTAACTAAATGTAGGTAATGCAAGTTAGGTTTTAAGAGGTTTGGGAACTAGGATTTTCTCTTCCACCAAAAAGAGTGTTTTTCTTGTAAGGAGAGTGATTATATTATATTTAGTGATCTCGTGTGATGCATATTTTACCTATAATCACTTAAACATACTACTTTGCATGATATATGGCCAAGAATTGGAATTCTATGGTAGCATTTGGGTGAATTTTATGGGAAGTTTGAAACTGCATTCTCACTTTAGTAGCTTCTTGTTTCAAAATAATATTTTGTTCTTTATCATACAATGTACATAAAAGTTATTATCTACATGAAAGTTATTGTCTTCGCATAGAAATTTTTTCAATACCAACTTCAAGTACGCTTTATAATTTTAGGTTTTACGAGGCCATAATGTAGTATCTTTTAATGAAACATCACACAATTTATCCTATTGGTAAATCAAGATATTTTATAATTAAGGATAGAGTCTGAGCGTGATTCATATTGCTTTTTATGCACTCAAGAAGAAATTTCTATCCATATATGTGATTGATGAATTAGATTTATGATTTAACTAATTTAAATGCTTATCCATTAATATGCATTATGAGACCATGATTATATAGTTTTCCACATGCATTGTAGAATTCCATTAGTGTTTTGAAGTAAGGTTAGAACTTCTAGTAGTGCAAGGATCATGGGAATGTACTTGGAATTGTATAAATAGTATACATAGATTACTGAGAATCTATAGGATGTATAGTCCTTATAAAATATGTGCTCGTTATTTTTTACCCTCATGAGAAAATATGAGAAGGCTAATAAAGGTTGTTGCTTTTAAAAGTCATGGTTATATCTCCTCACCATCATATATGTCGGTGTGAGAGGCTCACATTGTTTTAAGAGAAAATGTAGATAAACATTTTTTTCAACAAAAGAATACTTAAGGGTGGATAAGTAGGGAAAGAATGGACAAAGTCCAGAATTGAAAATCATACCCCCACATAGACTAAGAATTGATACTAAAGTTTGTAATCTCTAGTTTGTGGAAGTCATTTGGTTTGGTTAAAGAAAACACAATTAGAAAACAACAGTAACAATGTTAGTAGGGCGTGTGAGAATTTGTGGACTCAAGATGACTATAAATTTCCTTCATGATCATAAAAAAAATTTAATTTTTAATCTTGTATAGAAACCACCTCATTGTCTCCCATGGTGGAAATCCATTCCTTAAAAATCAGATAAGTTATGGAAAGATAAAGATAAGATGTTATAAAATTGACTGTATATTATAAATATCTATTTTTCATTAGCATATGATCAAGAAGAAGAATGTGAAAGACAATTGTATCTATAAGAAAAGGAGTCTATCAAATAAGTTTGCAACTAGATGATGACTACACTACCAAACAATATGTAGTTCTATTAAGCATATCATTGGATGAGCAATAATCAGAAATAGTTAAACAAACTTTTAATGGTTGACCAAGTTGAAGTTATTATGAAGATGTTTATATTAAGATAGATAAAAACAATAATAGAAGATGAACATGTTTCCTTCTTACCATCTTCAACCCTTTTGACGTAGGGAAACCAATCTGCTAGAATAAGGATCATTAGGAACCGATGAACATAGTCTTATACAATGAGACTTAGTTATTGTATTACTTCAAGAGAGTCAACAAGGAAGTTTCAGTATAGTAGGTACGGGGGGTATTTATACTTGTGGATCAGACGTAGGGTGTTTATCATCTTGAAAAGAAGTCTTCAGAATAACCCCCCTATCTAGTGAGAGAATAACAAATGAAAAGTTTGGATTTTGTTCCTTGGGAAAAGATCCTCTAGGAAATCTACTTTCCATTCGACTTTCTTGTGGTGGAACAAAATTCTAGCATGTGCCACCCCTGGAGAAAATCATTTTTTTAGGGTGTCCCAATGTAGGAAATAGATTTTTTTTCATATCCATGTTTTGTAATTGTTTTAAATATTTGGAGATATTAGACAAGACAATCAATTTGAATGCATATTGTGCTAGTTTAGGAATAAAACATAATTAAAAATAGAGTGGAAGAGTAGAGATAGAAACTCAATGGACAAGTCTCCCTTGTTTTCTCTTTCTTGGTAAAAGAGATGCATATTTTATTTGATTAGAAAGAGACAATTGAATTTCCTTTGGAGTGGAAGAAATAATTCACACCCTCTTAATGATATGATATCCCTAAAATTCTCATAAACTAATTAAAGTAATCTACATAGATCTGAAATAGAAACTAGTAATTTGTTTGAATACTCCTATGTCTAATGTACCATATCATAAATTTGGTCTCAAATGGTATTTATTTCCTATTAATATAATTTCTTGATTTTTTTATTATTTCACTTTAATTACAATTAATTTCCTTTGATTGTTTTTCTCACAAGCCCATGTAAGTACCCCCTCCATCTATATGTCCACCCCAAATTTGCATCGTGCACTATAAACAAAGTCATGACTGAATGTAATTGACAATGTGACATCCTCCCTTCTTGTCCTCCTTTTTTATCCTTTTCATTCCCTAGTTGTTCCCTTCTTATCTTCTCTCTATGACCATGGACCCTAGACACTGCTTACCTCTCTGCCCATCACTAAATGTTTTGTCTGTAGGAATATGTCTTCACCTACTATGGTGATGACCATTGAAGCTGTTGATCACCAGATAGAAAGCAGATTCCCCTTGTTTAACACAACAATGCCAAAACCCCCTTCTCTACTACCTACCATACTCCTTTATGTTGTGAGTCTAAGATTTAGATATCCACTGGCCTACTGGACTGGCAGACTCACAATCACGATCCCTATAATTGACATGTGCCATTCCAACCATAGCCATGTGGTTGTAGGAGGATTCAATCATTCATCTAGTAGTCTATATTTCTCCTCCAAGATTTTCAAACATTCCCCATAACCATAGATACCTTCTTGCATTCAATTACATCTATATTCATGGAATATGTTGTTTTACATCACAGGCTTGAACTGGTGAAACTGAGTTATCTGAAACCTTCCTCTATGTTCCCCAGATTCACAGCAACCACCCTCACCACCATAACCCAAAACCATATATTGAGGGTATGTCCTCAATTTGTACCCCAATATTTTGTTCAACACCACCATAGCCCAAAATTTGAAGGACTGTTGACAAGAACCACTCATCTAGCCATCATTATGTAGGCTAATTTTTCAAGTAGTGAAAATGAAGAAAGGGAATGAGGTCTAAATATGAATCCCATTGGGTTTAGATGAAGATAATAATGTATACCAAGGATGAATAGATTCATAATGAGCAACATGACAATATCTCTATTGTATAGTTCAATTTATAATCAAATCATCAAAGAATGTGCAAATAGTAGGGAAACTGATAGTTTAGAGTAGACTGTTATTTGTATGAGTTATCTTGACTATTAGAAAGAATTCATAACATGTAAACCTAAGATATATTTGCATGCATATGAGGAAGACTAAAATTTTGTATACCTTCTATAAATTCAATAGTTCTAAATGTTATTGTGTATAATATTCATGTAATCTAATAAAACAAGTTAGTTCACTTATCTCCACAATTATAGTAGTATAAGTATATCCACTAGAGTAATTACACTAGTAATTGTGATATAGTGATTCAAATACTTTTATGTAAACCTATAGCAGACAATTAATTACTAACACTATACTAAATGTTTAATCCCAAGATACTTCTTTGATGCCTTCCATAGTTATGTAACTTTTTGATAAGTGGTTGATCTATCAAACTCTTATTTTCTTCATATAATATTTTTATAATAAATTACAAAATTTGGATATAATAAGAATAATGAGTGGCAATGTAAAGGAAATTTGATGTTAGCCAAACTACTTGATTATTAAATTTAGTTACCTTGATGCAACATGGGTAACCTACTACCTTAGGGTTGTTCTTATATGATAAAACCATATATTCACAATAAAGAGAAGTGTACTTTTCTATAATTGCCTTAGCTAAATAATAGGGCAATAGAACAAAAATAAAGTATGTGAAAGTGTAATACTATAATCATATATGCAAATAAATTCATAGTTCAATAAATTTAGCATTAGATGTTTTGTTACCCTTAACCGTACATAAATCTACTTTAGTTTCATAAAATCAAATGGTGTATATATTTAATTCATGGACATATTGAAATCAAAATATTAGTGTACGACTAATATATGTATAAAGGTATGCATACTAAACCCCAGACATTCCTGGTGAGGATATTTGATAAATAATACCTAATCCCTTAGATTCCCATATATGGGTATTTGTAACATTTAAAAGCCAAACCTCAAACTGGTAACTAAAATTAGGTTTAGCTATACTTCATTTATGGATGGGTAATTGTAGAATAGTGTGATAAAATTACTTTAGGTCAAGAAGGATAAGCCATGAGATTCACCTCCAAGATATGGTTAGGCATTAAGAACGTGTATGTGTTTCTCACTTGATATCTTTGTTCTATCATATCATGTTTATACCATTTTCTTCTACTTTCTCATAGAATTAGGCATAATCTATTGCTTATTCAAAGATCCAATAATCTTTTGAAAATACCCTTACTTGTTCATAATGATATTTAAATCATCGTCAATATTATTAAAACCCTCATTCATCTGACTATCATTTTATATCATATTTTGACATACATACCTTGATATATTTTATTAAGATTGAATTGGTGACATTGATTAGTTTACTACTTGCCATGCTTTATTATAAAAGAAAATGTGACACTTACCTAGTATAGTCTAAAGTTTTTGTGGGGTGTATGGCCTTAGTTGCACATGATCCTTATGATTAGTCCCAATAATATGGGTGTACAACCTTAGTTTCACACGCTCCTTGAGATTAGTCTCTTAATTTGGGGTTATATGATCATGGATGCTCATGCTCTTTCCATTTTAGTCCCTAAATAGGCAGTCTATGGTGGTGGAATTACAACTTTCCATATATTTAGACATTACTAGTTGAAATTTTCATTTATATAATGTTTGTAATCTAATTATTCATTATTGCATTATTTTAAATGAAAAGTCAATATGATTGAGTAACTCAATATCTCTTAGAACGCCTCATAGTAAATTTTCTACTTGTAAATTAATTTACACTTTTTGTTGCATTCTATATGCTTTCTTTAAATTTTACTTTTTACATCTCATGTCTTCTTCGATTTTATATGTTATGACGAAATATCATGGTTTAGAAAATACCAGTGTTTGATGACGTTTCTCTACCCTACATATTTACCTCATGTATATTCTAATAACCATTTTAGGGTTATTTGAAGGAATATATATGCATGTTGGACCTAAATGTAGAATATTCTTTAATGTTTGGCATGTAACTTTGAATGAGACATACATGCATTTTTGTTTGCATGTTTTCTAGATTGATGCAATCATATGAATTGTAAATATTATGTATTTGATGCATCATATATTGATGTTTCTAAATATTATTTATGATTGTTCATGTATTCGTATTATACCTAAATTATAATTCCACCAAATATTTCTCTAAATCCCTTAAGATCAAACTTTTATATCGAATAACTAAATAAATGAAATGAAATAATGGGCTTCTAATACTTTTTATCATAAAACTAAAGCCGGAGACCCCTACAATCATGTCTTTACTAGTAATATCTACTGTGAAGTGGCCTAATAAGAGATTGTTAGATAGTATGTTATGATGGAAATATGTTGGATTGTAAAATATGTGAACAAATGTGAAATCTTATTATTAGTATGGAACCCTTATAAATATAAGAGGATGTGGAGAGTTGAAAAGATGAAGTATGCTGATAGTTTTGATTCAAATGTGCAAATCGTTGTCTAACAGAGTTGTAGAAGGCTCTTGGATCTTGGACATACATGAGTAGGATGAGATAAATAATGTAATCTATATACTCAAGGGAAGTATTATCTAGTGAAGGACCGTGAGATAGAGTAATAGTAAGGATATAATATAAGCTGGTATGATTTCTGTAAGCAGTGATAGAGCAGGTACTTCCCCCCTGTCATACCTATGAGAGAAAATGAGGTCATTTGAGAACATGTATGAGACAATGATGTATGTGAAAGAGTACAAGGCACAATTTGTAGAGTTTCTAGCGTCCCATCCATAGTTATTACCTTCATGGGATGAGATAATTTGGAGTTTGAGTAAGAGATGAACATAGAGCTTCAACAACAAAAATCCATGATTGAGACCATAGGAATGTTTTCAATTTTCATGGAATCAAATAGGTGGATCAACTAGACTATGAACGTGAGACATGAATTTGAGTATAAGAAGGGAAAAACTCGTTCATCTATTCAAAATGCAACCAGTTTCAAAAGCATGAGTTTTTCAACACCATAACATCAAAAGTATCGGTATCAAGAAATATACAAGTTGCTAACTTCATAACTGAGGAGATAGTTGCAATGTTGACTAAGGGAAGATGTTTTCCTCCTTCAAGGTTAATGATTTGTGGTCTGTGATAGAGGTACATAGTTCAAATTAGTAAACAATGTAGAGTGTGACCAACAATCACATAGGTCCATGTACATATATATGTAGATAATGATCTCAAAGTGGGCATGCAGAGACTTGTTGTCCATAGTAACAATACAAACATACGACACTTATCAACAATCAACATAGTAGTTGCAACAAATGGTTGGAGCTGACAGAGGGAAAAAATCATATTAGGATGGGCCATATGGATTAACTAGCCACAATAAGGGAATAAGCCTCCTGCATTTGAGTCTATATTATGACTCAATCTAGAAGAGTAAGCTCCTCATAGATCATAACATGTTTGTTGGAATTGTTTCATCATGAATGAACTTTTTGTGTTTCATTTCTATTTTAGTTGACCTAGGAATGAAACTTTGAGTTATCACTAGAGAGGTGATATCTTTGTAGTTGTTCAAATAAAATTATGTCTTTTGGGCTTTTTCAAAGGAACTCCACTAGTGGGTTCATCTTTGTTGGTATAAGCGTGCCTTGTGTTTATTAGTGGACACCATTGAATTGGGATGAGTATCACTTGAAATGCATGGTATTGATGTGATCCTAGAGGTGGTTAATTTGGAGAAGAACAAGGTGAGGTTGGACTATGGGTCCAAAGTAGTTGAACCCCAAGACAAAAGTATGTTTTGTGTTTTCTAGGTGATAGGAAGATTCTTATGTTTTAGTGTTTTTCATAACCATAGAGAAAATGCTAAGATAGACTTGTAGAATTTATCAAGAACATGTTCTTCATACCAAGGCATACAGTATATGATAGAGTATGTACCTTTGGAAAAGTGTTTCAAGATGTGTTTCTTGAGACATTTCTAGTTCTTCAACAACCCACAAAGATTGGTTATGAAGATCAATATAGTCTTGGGTACTGAACCTCCAGATCAAGCTCCATATATCAAGGATGCAATGAGCACACAGAGTTGGATACAAAAATTTAGAGTTGTTGGAAAAATAGTTCAAACAACCAAATATATCATCATGGGATGCACTTTTTGTAACATCCCAGGATTTGAGGCGTCAGATAAAATGATCTTAAAAGGAATGATTGGACTACCCATATCACCAAGGTGCACCTCCTTTTCAGGGAGCCAATCACGAAAGAGCTCCATATTTAGGTGTCCCCAGCTTAGAGTAGTACTAGGATGGGTGACCAGTCGGGAAGCTGACCCTGGCTTGTGCGTGAGTGAGGAAAAAGTGTGCAGTTAAGGCTAGTGGTGGTCTGTGGGGCCAGTCATCATTCTTGAAACTCTACTAGAGCCTAGGGAAGGCGTTACAAATGGTATCAGAGCCAAATCTCCTATAGTAGGTGGGGCCCACATGGGTCTGTGGCATGCCAGTCTTTGCAGCTCGGATTAGTACTAGGATGGGGGACCAGTCAGGAAGATGACCCCGACTTGCACGTGAGTGAGGAATAAGCACACAGTTAATGCTAGTGGTGGTCTGTGGGGCCAGTCATCATTCCTGAAACTCTACTAGAGCCTAGGGCAGTTGGCCCAGATGTTACACTTTTTATGTTCATTATTGCAGCCTTGGGCAACACATTTTATGTTGCCAACACTGTGGTACGGTAAGATTTTGGCTAACCTAGGTAGATTTCACTGGTCATGTCATATATGGGAAGGTAATTAGTGTAGATATGAAGAACATATAATCAATTTAATTGTGGGTATATCCAAATACATTGACTAAAGTTTGGAATTTCCTTAGTTTAGTTGTTTTGTATAGACAATTATCATAAAATTCACCTCAATTGATATTCCTAGATCTAGGATGAATAAACCAAAATACACATTTCATTTAGGAAGAGTTCCATCATTCTATCAATTTGTTCAAGGATAAGTTGACCACTACACCAATGCTTTTTCTACAAGATATAGGGAAATGATACATAATCTTCTATGATATAACAAGGAGGGATTTTGTTTTGCATTGATACATGAAAAGATGTGATCTCTTATGCCACTAGATAACCTAAAAACAACGAAAAGAACTATATATTACATGATCTTGAGTTAATATAGGTGGTTCTAGTTTTAAAGGTGTGGAGGCAATGTCTATAAATAGAGTAGTTTTTAATCTTCATGAATAACAAGCATACTAACTATATAACATTTCTCATAAGAAGTCAAATATGAAACAAAGGATATTATTGGTTTTTATCAAACACTACTATTATATGAAAGATTATCATTATGGAAAGGTGAATTCCATGAAGGATGTAGTAAGTAGAAAGTACTCTTATAATATAAAAAGTATAAGACTAATTCTAAGGTTTTCATGAAAGAAATATGATTGTATGTCCTCTATAGATGTATATATAGTTAAAAATATTACACACTAGGAAGATTGTTGGATGAAATTTAGATTAAAATAACTTTTGAATAAAACATCAGAGATGCTTAATGACAATGTTTAATAGTATAAAGTATATTGGAAGAGCTTGGTAATGTAATGAGGGAAGGGTTTCATGCTTTAGAGTATGTTTCTTGGTTTCCAAAACATGATTTATATCCTAAAGGTAGGATGTTCAAGGTATATGGTTCTTAAGGAAAAACATTTCACATTGTATGTTATGCATATTAGAAGTATCAAGATGTACATGAATCTGAAAATCTATTACGATGGTTGGGGTTAAAGAGAGATGTCAATGAGTTGGTTTCCATTGTTTGTTATTACATTAAGGAAGATAACTAGAAGGGTTGCAGTCTTTTCCAATGATTAAGTATTGAAGGGATCATATTATAAACATTTTGTGTTGGTCTACCCAAGATAACCAAGTATATGATTCTATAGGGATGGTCTTGAAAAACAAACTAACTCAAAACACTTTATAATACCTCTACATATGAAAAAGAACTTATTTAGAGCTCCCCTCACATTCTAGGATATAGTGGTTAGTGTTTATCCATTTGGAATGACTCTTCCTAAAACACCACCACCACAATGTGATAAATCCCTATTTTCAAATTGATCAAGCAAGGTAACTTTATTTAGGGATAAATAGATGTGTCTTGAATTTGTATAGTTTAGCCAGTGGGGTTTTACATAATTTTTCAAATTTAGGATTTATCCATTATTAAAACATAACCTTTGATCTTTAATCCTTTTATTAAATTATTAGCTTGACAAAGTTTATCTCTAAAAAATTATGTGTTTGGACCGAGTGTGACTCTAATGCCCGACTAGATGTTAGAATGTGAGTTTGACCTACAATGATGTTCATATGTTTCCTAGGCACTCTTTTGTAACGTTATTGGTTAACCTTGATCTATTTCTATAATGAGGAACACACTATGTCCAATCTCGAGAAATAGAAATACCTTGAGATTACATCCATTGTGAAACACATTGGTATGAAACATATAGTTCTCAAAATGTGGGGATTTGCTAGTACTTTATATTACTAACCTCAAATTTCATTTTGTTTTTGTTGCAACTACAAACACTACAATGTAAGGAAGAAAAATTATCTAGTCAGAATCTAGTGATAGAGTCTTTAAGGTGTGAATTTCACAAACGAAAGAGATAATATAGGTATTGCCTCTCATTTATAATGAGAAAAGGGTTAAGGTGATGCTCTCCCACATCCAAAAGAAAGGAGAAGATGGTGTCATTACGAGATGATGCAAAAAAGAAGAGGTGGTAGTCTATTAAGTCCATGAGACACCAATGTTTTGTGATGTCTCTATAAATATTTAGGATCTCACAATCTGTATTCCATTATGGAACTTATCCATTTGAAATTATAACAATCTAGAAAATATCATCCACAAACCACTATTACATATTTTTACTATGTTTTTTAGTGAGTCTTTTCTTATAATCTAAAAAGTATAAATTAACATAGTCTTTTATACTATTAGCTTGATGAAATATAGGGTTGAGAGTCTCTCTAACACTAATTCATATAGATACATTTTTCATATATTTCTATTTCCACCATCATTTAGCCATATAGAATGCCCTGTTACAAAATGTTTTATATTTACACATTTCTCTTTGTATGAGAGTCATTTATAGAAAAATATGATCAAAATTAGATATAATTAATGACAAACACATCACTAAATATTGTTAAATTGCATTATCAGATAACCAAACTTCTCTTTCCACAAACCCTTCTCTCTTTTACAAATCAAAATGATTCTATTATTTTTTAAGATCTATATCTCTTCCAGCTCACAACGTGTATGGTAGTAGAACTTACTTTTAACACCATTTGTACTTAAATTTTAACATGTGACTATATACCTATTACGACCCCCTCTCCCAATTTTTCACCATTGAATGAATTTGATAGAGAAAGGATCAACGTCTCATTCTGTCCAAGATCCAAACTTGAGAAATGACAAATATTAGCAAATAATTTCAATTCATAACCTTGAATGATACAGAAGATTCTCATTTTTCCTAGAAGGAGTTTACATATTTTTCATTTATGAAGATAATAAATGAGAGGAACCATTATTACTCAAGATAAGAAAATATCATGAAGTACTATCAAACTATTCCTACTTGTGATATTAACTTTTAGTATCTTTAGTGTAAATATCTAAATCTTCATATCTTATATCTTTGAATACGTTAGTTACCTAAAAATATAAAAAAATTACATGTCATTATATTTCTATACGATTTAAGTGGGTGAAAACAAAATCATGCATATATATTTAAAATATATCAATTCAATTGTTAATAAAATAAATTAACATATGAACTTGTATATTCTTTTGGATAATCTAACCCACACTTGTCATTCCACCTTGGGTGTAATCACTTTTCTTTCTGGTCATTGGACTTAGGTGGAATACCCCTTAGTAGCTCAAACTCTATGTTCAGAATATCTTATTGTTTCATTATATGAAACACATAGGCATTATAATAAATTGAATTGTCCAAGTAGTTAGTTCATTGAATCAATCATTTTGAAACCATTTGGAATCCTCATAATTCTATTTTAATGAGTTTTCATAATCGAAACATGTACCTTCATTGAAGGACACATGAAGTATCATGCATGCACTTTAAGGTGCATGTCTAAGCAAGCAATGAAATGTAGATCCAAGAAATCAATGAAATGTAGATCCAAGCAATTAACATGATCTCAAATTATACATAACCTTGAAATGTCACCATTTATCCTTATGATATAACCAAGTCCAGTCTAGGGTTTATGTCTAGGATATATATTAGAGTTAGGTATCTAAAGTATAACTGTCATGTGAATAGGTGTAATGATTTCAAAACCCTAAATGTTCATAATTACCATACTAAAAGAAGTAACATCGTAGGATAGCAATATTATTCAACAATATCCAATTCTATTATGGAGAAAATTTATTTAATGTCCAAGAACCTATTCATCAAAAAGAGATGGTATACTTGCATGAATAACCCCAGATTAATACAATATTATACTTTTTGAATTACAATCATAATTAGGAATTGAATCATTTATATTGAATTTTATATACTTGTGTATACTTCTACTAATGTCTAAGATATGGTCTATTTTCTACAATTAATGAAAATTAAGTACATCATGACAAACCATATCACTCCATGTCAACAAGTATTACCTTATCTGCATTTGGAGTGGGGACGAGCCTGAGCCAACATGCATATGCCACATCAGCCCCATTATCTACGAGGGTTGCGGTTTGAAAGTAGGAAAATAGATCTGTCTACCCATGCATAGAGAATATTACGTCACACACCATAGGGGAAAAATGTCCTTCCAACCTTGGGATTTCTTCTTACTTATCGAAGCTTATACTTCCCACCAAAGAAGGGGCAACTTGCTAGTTGAATTGTCTCTCCCAGATTCACGGTGCCAAGGTGAAATCTTGAGAAACTTCACAAAGCTATGCCAAACTTGGCAAGCTACTGACTGTTGATGGTGGTGGTCTAAGCCAACAAGACCAAGGTCACAAGGATCAACTATGAAATAAAATTGAAATCTATAGAAAAAAGATGATGTAGAGTTACCAAGCATATGAGATGTTGCACCTGTACATGGCACTCCTCCCTGGGAATGCATGACAACACATCATGACCCAAGGGATCCATTCCTTCCAAGACCACCATAACAAGGCTTGCAAAAGTGCTTGAAATAGGCATTGGCATCTATACTTCAACTGGGGAACATGGACTTAGAGGCAATCTTGTTTTTGTGGATCAAAGGTAATATGAGGTTAATGAAAGCAATGACTTATGGAGAGTAGTGGTCCTATCCACTGTTAGTTGTCTAGGATCACACTAATTGGGGTTTGTTGCCATTTAAGGAGGTTCAATGATACTAGGTTTTGTTTGTTCAAATTCATTTATCCAGGATAATGGCATAGAGAATCAGTGAAATAATCAACTATAGAGGAAGAGAAGTATAGAGGGTCCCGATCTCCTTTTCTACTAGGTATAGTCTAGAGACTAGATGGTGTAGATGAGCTTCCTAATCCTGTTCTTTCTCAGATCTAGGTTGACATTCACCATATTCAATTTTCTTCTTTTCTTGTTATTTCAGATAAAAAAACCTATATGGATGCATGCTAAGTTTTTTTATCCCGAACCTTTATACAATCTTCTACTCTCCATTACCTATCATTGGGAAAAGATAAAAACCTAAAGAAGTTTGTTTAATATATGAATCTTGGTTTGCAAGGAAAATCTTGATAAATACTTATTACCTTGGCTACAAGATAAACAACAAACTATTGATTTTTTCACCCACAATCTAATATTTTTGTTACTAATATACTAAATTATCATTGGTATTCATTATGAGCATGAAATACTGAATCCCTCATTTTGCATTCCTATGACCCACATGTAAATGCTAATTAGTCCAATTGAGTTTGTATTGGGTTCTAGGGACCATGGCTTGTACCAAGGCCTCACAAAAGATTCACAAGATTTATTGAACTATTATTTATGAAATTAAGGATTGAGATACCACATATCACAATTGAAACATATTCCTAGTACTTCTTCTCATTCATTCATTATCTACTAAAATTGAAGACTGGAATTTAAGTATAAGGCTTATATTCATCAAACAAGGTCATAATATTTCATGTATTACTCAACTTTGATTTCAACATCGTTTTATTAGATTTTATACAAACTTCCCGATTTTTGAGTTTGTTACATGCACCCCACCATAAAAGGGATTTTATCACCACAACTCAAGCCTAATAAAGTTAAAGTGAAAGGAATCTAATTCTAGCCTTGTTCATTAGGGTTAGAACCCTACCTTGGATAAATTTCATCTAACTTACCATTGTGTTGAGGTGAAAATTTAATATTTTATGAGGTTTGTGCCTCAATTTATTCTATGAGTATCCTCATCATCATCCATTACGTTATATTATCACTCCGTGATTCCATTTTCACTTAGTGATTACATCTTTACCTTGGTCTCAAACTGATTAATTGTTATTCACATATTTTCTTATGGTTGTAAGGTAACACCTCTATACCCTAGATCATGTGATAAAACTTTAACTTACGAAATTCTTTTTGATGGGTCAAATACATATGTCAACTGTGGCAACCCAATCTCTCACACATATACAAACATGAAATAATATTTGACTAATGTTAAAACACAAAGTTCACCTTGATTTCATGTATAGTGATGGCGCATTCACACATTATATTATAATTCAAAATTTAGGTTGAAATTTCCTCAACAATGACTAAAAACCATGAGTACATTTTAACTCCCACCAATTTCCTTGAACTTAATGAACCCAAAAAAGGTGTATTTCTTAAATGTTTTTAGTTTATGTACAACTTCCCTTAAGATTATAGTTCAATAATTATTACACAAGTTCTTGTATTCACTATATCTACCTCTTATGTATCATTGGTTATAGCCATTCCATTAAGGTGTCTATGGGAATATATGTCATTCAGAGTGATCTCCTCTTGAACCCTAGGGCCTTGCACATATAAGTGCCTTTGCCTTGACTCCTCAAGCCTTGTGTACTATGGAGTGGTCATTCCATGCCCCCTGAGCCTTATTTGCACATATATGGATTTCTCCTAACCCCACACACCTTCTAGGCATGATCACCCCCTAACCCCTTGAGCCGCAGACACCCTTAAACATCCTACTTGACCCTAAGGTTAAATTAGGGTTGTACCCTACCCAGGGTTTGTTGAGATATTATAACTTTATATCATCTCTCTCATTTCATACAACCTTTTTCAAGAATATGATGTCCTAGATCATTATATTTCCACTTTCCATGACTCATTATGTGCAAGACGAGTCTATAACTTAGATTCATGTCATAACATTCCTTTCAATTTGTTGACTTTTATTACACATTTTACTTGAGATTTATTTAGCTCAAATATTTAGATTATGTACACATATCTATGCATCTGGGACATGAAGCCAAACACACACATTGCTTATATATACCTTATGGCAATAGGACATACAATCCTTACAAGCATCATTATTATGTTTTCTTCAATGTAGCTTGTTTGACATTACATGTTTTCCCTAGGATTTCTTTCATTGAGATTTTCCTATTTATATATACCAATACTTACTTTTCAATTGTTAAAGGTAACTCATTATGATAGGGTAGTGGTAAGTATTTAATTCCATATGACGATACCATCACATCATTTCCCATATCTTTAAGTTCAGGTCTTTTTCGTACATCCAAGGTTACCTTAAATTTTAGGAAAAAGTTGGTCAATTAACCCGTTTTGGTATGCCCTTACCCAGGGCACCTTCTTGGATTTCAAGAGGAGGCTAGAATTTCTATCCACAAACTGAACCCACATGTTTAGGTTTATCCCTCGATCATAGGTCTTTCCTCTTTCTTGGGTTGACCCACCCCAATTCTGAACACAATCCCTAAAAGTTATGTTGACGATCCCATAATTTTTCATATGCAATTACTAATTCCTTGTGCTTCATGTATATAAAAACCTCTTGTGGTGACCTTGACTTTAATGTTTTGATAGTCAAGATAACACTTAAGTTCCATGAACATTCACTAGATGACCAATGCATAATTATTTTTAATACTATTCAAATATGGACCATTTTCACCCAAAACGTATAGACACTAATGCACTTCATGATTATCAGATGTAATCTCGTTTAATAACGAGGAATATATTTTTATTAATTGACTTGGTTACTTATGATGCCAAGAGGTCCATCTAATAGACTCAATGAATTCAAGTTGTATATTGATGAAACTACAAGTTGTTACGATCATAAAAAGTATTTTAGGATTTGTTAGATCAATATTCATTGATCAAATGAATTTCAGTTGAGGTTTATGTACTTATTTAGAGAGTTGTTTGGGAAATTTATTTTCTTGGTTGTATATGGAGTTTTGGTCTCAAACTATTCTAGATGATAAATTATGTAATAGAAAAACAAGGTTTAATATTTTAGGATTGTTGGAGGTCCCTAAAAAGAGATATAGTTGATTGAATTTGTGGAAATTGATGATTTAAATGATGTTAAACTTTGGTAATAAAGGTGACTAAGTAGAAGAATGTGGTTGATATTATTAATTCTGGGATCGTGACATTGGTGACATTCTCAGTTATGTTCCTTCTTCTTGGATGCGACCCTCCTGGAAATGTGGTGTGATGTAAGCCCTCCACGAACTGGATTAGATGGTTGATTCTCGTCTTCAACATTTGACTAAAATGTAGCAGAATCCTGACCAGATATGATCCTCATGGGCCTAAAAATGTGAGCATAGCAGGCCTAAGATAAATATTGAGTTCTATAAGAGATAAGTAATACCGAGAACTATCCAACGACCCCTCACAATAAGGAAGGCATGGTGGGATGCAAGTATTTCATCTCTCACCTTACAATGCTCCCCACTTCGTCTCCATTCTTAATCATAGTAATAGAAGGGGGTGAGGTAGAGGGGTGAAGTGAAAAGGATTTCTAGTGGAAAACAAGTACTAGATATCGAGAAAGGCAAGGATGGTTTAGATTCATTGTGTGGATCTTAGATGGGACTCTCGATCTCTTCTTCATCAGAGTCGACAGAGCGGCCAGAAGGACATGTTTATTCCTCCTTGTTGTGTCCTTGTGTATCTCTTGAATTCCTAGAGACTGAGCACAATTATCAGTTTCTTCAGGTGAAGGTGATACTAGTCCTATTACAGATGCCCAATCCGCCCCACAAAACACCGATGTTACCTGCAACTACAAGATCGAGTTGGGGCTTCAAGGATAGTAAGCCATCGTGACCTAGCCGCCTCAGACCCATGAAGCATCCCTTAAATTTGGTAGAAGAATTATTAGAAAATAAGGGACCTAACCTTGTCTCATTGCTTGCTGTGGCATATAGATCACAAAAACAAGATCTACTTAAGCGGAAGTGTTCGTTAGTGGCAGATTACCGAAAATCACTAAAAATTAAAACCATTTTACAGAGAGATCCACACATAGGAAAACTCTTTCATAAAGAATTAAAGTAATTTAATTACATACTAGTTCACAAGTACATGTCATGTATCATCTTTTTCTGAGAATTACAAGCATCAACTGCCCTGTTAAACTATACACAGGCAATATAAAATCTCAAAGCACTAAGCCAAAATATCAAAATCACTAACTATTACTCTGAGGACCTAAGAGTACAGAGACAACACATAGGACTTTCTATACATATATACAAGATTTGACAGCCAGTGTTTCCACCTGAGAAATCACTGATGTTCTCTTCTATTGTAGATATTTCTATCCTTCACCTACTGAAGGATTCCTGCCTCCTCATCGACGTCCACCTAAAAAATGTGGATCCCATGGGGGGTGAGACAATTGTAAATTGCCCTAGAGAGAGATATAACTCAACGCCAAAACATTATTATTGCAGTTTAATTGAATAAAACTGTGCAGAGGAATTATATATTCAACAACATATAGATCAATGCCTAAATAGATTAGAGCAGTATTCTTATTCAGAGCATTTCAGCTATAACTTTATAAAGCAGCATGACACTTATTTAATGAGGAATTAAAGTACATGTATAACATTTATCCTTCTAGGATATGCTAAGCAGAGTAACATCAACCTTCTCGGTCAGTATGATATTATATGGCAGAGACATCATGTGTCAAACTACAATTAGCTTGCCAGGGTATATTGACATCTTCGCAATAGAGTTATAGCCATAGCATATACTCTCTTCAGGCTTAGATCACACAGCTAATGCCTAGTATTGTTTTGTGGAGTGATGGCCTGTAGCCATACTCTTTTAATAAAGTATTGGGATCTTAATCCCTCATCTCATCAGGTACATTTACATTTCTTAACAAGTTCATCATCATGATTATAGAAAATGGGTATCCAAACCCGTAGTTCATCATAGAATACTTGTTACCACTTATCAAACAACTTAATACCTTCAGGTCATCTGACCAAGGTAATCATGATTCTTGCTACACAAGCATTCTACATAGCTCACAAAGCTCATTTCACCTCTTGTTACCTCTTAGTAGGCAACAAGGCATATTATGGCTCATTAACAACTTTAATAAAAGAAACATCGTAGGTCATACCTAGCTATGTTCATCTTCTCAAGATACCTGCATGGTTAGTACTTCATGATGTCAGTTATAATGCTTACATATCAGCACCATGCAACACAAAGTAATACCACTATTCCCTTTTTAGGGTTAGGATTTCTCTTACATATCATTACCCTCCATTAGGGTTTTCCATAAATAACCATTTAGGTTCTCAAGATCATATTATTAATGATCAATCCCTATTTCATTACTTCACACAACCAGGAGCCAACATTGATAACATAAGCATTTAATCATGCTTATTTATTCTCATCACTTATCATTGAATGAATTATCAACACAAGATATAAGTTCCTCTCTCAACTTACCAAAATATGATTACGTCATACTTTATTGATTTGGATTAATCTTTTCATAAGGCATGTTAGCCTACACTTATCAAAGTGCATTACATCTCAATGTAACAATTGACATGACACACTTCATGTGTTACTAATACAAGTATATTGGATTTAAAATACATCAAGGTGTATAAATCTTGAGGTGCTGGATGTGATATCTATCATATCTTGATGTATCACTTCCCTCATCACCTTTATCTTACTTGAGTTCATCAACTTAGCTTGTATTAGGGTATTTCCCATCCTAATACTTTATGCACCAGTTAATCACATTTATCATGTAATGTATTGGTCATAAGTCACTTATTTAGAATATGCAACCATTGCTAATGATATGGACTCATCTTTGAGTTAAGGAAATATTGATATAAGGCCATCCATTACCAATCCCTTTAGGTGTTTCACTTATCAATAAATTAGTCACTATTCCATTATTAGGAATAGGTTTTCCCATATTTATCAACTAGGGTTTACATAACATCACCCTATATTAGGGTTTTACATATTGTCACCCTTCATTAGGATTTCACATAACATTATCCTTATATTAGAGTTTCACATAGCATTACCTAAAATTAGGGTTTCTCAACCCATGGCCCAAAATTAGGGATTATGGTTTATCTTCATATTGTCCAAGATTAGGGTTTCATACACTATAACCCATGGTTTGGGTTTCACATCCCTTTACTCTGTATCAGTGTTAGTATTTCATATCAAAGTGTCACATATTATTACACATCATTACCTTAGGTTAGAGTTTAACATCACATCATTGCATTAGGGTTTCACTTGACATCACCCTCAATTAGGGTCTCACATGTCATCACCCTTGATTAGGGTTTTAAATTACATCTCTGTATTAGGGTTTCACTTAACATAACCCTTGATTAAGATTTCTCACATCATCACCCTGTATTAGGGTTACACCAAGCATTGCCCTAAATTAGGGTTGGGATTCATCAACCTTCTCAATTAGGATTTCATGATCTCTTTATCAAGGATCATACCCTAATTACATATTCTATATATTTTGAATGTGTTGAGGCTGGATTGCTATATGATTATTATACATGTACAGATTTCTCTCTCTCATCCTCTCCAGGATGTTCATTACTCTAATCTTGATTAGATTGCGTCAATCATGTATTCAATTACATACATTTAGGGTCAGCGTAGTGTATTGAGTCATTGCTTCCATAAGCATCAAAGGTTAACCCCTCTAAGGGTACCAATCATCTAAGTACATTAGGGATTCAACCATTGTACTTATTGTTGATAATCATCATTATCAATCATGGGATCAACTAATCTTTCATCACTTTAAGTCTTTAATCAATTTTGTATATGTTGAACCTCTATTCGGTTTTGACCCTTGAATCTCCAAACGATTTGAAGTCAATTGCCCTCCAAATGGTTTTGAAACCGTTTGGGCACTCAACATTAGAAACCGTTTGAACAATTCGTCACCAAGATCGATTAAAAAAACCAATAGTAGAAACCATTTGACAATTGAAACCACTTGATCATTCAAATGGTTTTGAAACTGTTACAACCCCAAATTTTGGGTTCATTTGGTGAGAAATGTAATTTCTCATATTAAAGATGTTGGAACAAATAATGATATAATTTTTGATAGATGGATTTCGTTTAAAATAGACTTGTTGTTGGATTTGTGGGCTTTATTGGCTATTGGGCCCAGTAACATGAAAAGTCAATAAATTAATGAATAATTGAGTTGTTGAAAAAGAGAGATGAGGTAGAAACCTCTAGAAGGCAAAATAATGTAATCCAAGAATGAATTTCGTGCCTCTTGGGTTCCTTGGGTTCCAAGGAGTCCAACGTTGCATAGAATATGCAATAAGAAAATAAGAGACCAATTAAGTATTTCCTTGTTAATAAAGAAATTAAAAACATTGATGAAATATGGAAAATAAGTGAAAAGAGGTATAATGGAATAATACTTGGTGGAATTTCGTATTCCAAGGATTACTAATGTTAAAAGGGATACCAAAGAGGGAAATAAAATAGAAATAAAGAGAAATATTCAAAAAGAGATATTTTAATAAAAAAGAAGTAAGATAATAAGAGAAAGGATGAAAAAGAAGGAAAGAGGCTAAGGAAATATTCCCAAGATGGAATTCTGAGCCATTAAGGTTCCTTGAGGTGCAAGGAACTCAAAATAATAATTTAATATAAAAGGAAAGAGAAAATAGGTGAAAAATACATATAATTAAGAGATAGATTGCACTCAAATAAAAGTAACGTTTTCTTTGAGATAATGAGTCTAATATTGGTATAGAGATATATTAAGTGATTATGGACTTTCCCTCCAAATTTGGGATTAATTGGACACTCGGTTTGGGAGATATGGATTTTACAAAATCCATAAAGTGTAGAGGAAAATATTTTGTCACGATTTTATTAGATCTATTTTCAATATAAACGCGAGACACCACAACCGTTGGATTTGGATCCAACGGAGACTGTGTTGTCATCTTCCATAGTCGGATAAGGAAACAGGATGACGAGAGGGTGAACTTTCCAAAACCAGAATCTTGCCATTTAATGGACGAGCCATTATGGAAATTAGTCCATTGGATTCAGGAGAAGAATCCGAACCAAGAAGACCTAGGTTTTGATGAGTTTCGTGGATTCCAAGAAAAACGCCCAAATATGCTTAGAACCTCCTCGATGACCTGTATATATTTATAGGGGGCATTGGACCCCCACGAAACTGCAAAAGCCTCCCATTGAGTTCGACCAAACTCTGCGAGGGGATTTTCTCTTTCAATTGCTTCTGGAGGTGAGACCCTTTGCGTCCGTCATCTCCGTCAACCTACTGAAGGGGCGGGAGCTAGGTGCCCTGGTCCACATAACCTCGGGGCAATTGAGGCCCCACCTACCTTCAGCGGAGCCAGGCGGAGGAGAGGCGACGACTTCTGGCCATCCGGGGTGGGTGGGCCGAGGAGGAAGAAAGGCTGCCCGTTCCTCTGTTTTACAGAGCAAACAGGGGAGGAAAGCTCCTCGTCCGCACGAAGAAGACGACACAGGGAGCGAGCTATCGGGCTGTCAAGCAATTGGATCCAAGGAAGGATCCACGAGAGAAGGAAGAGGATCATTTTAGCAAGTGAAGGCGCTGACGTGGCAGGCCACGATTGGCCCAAAGGTATTACGTCTTGCAAAATTCATAGAATTTGCTATCAAACTCGGATGAAAATAAGTTATACATGAAAGTTAATCAAAAAAACATGAAAAAGCCAATAAAAATATAATTGGAACCTGATATTGCTTGCAATGTAAAAAGTACCCAAAGTTATCACCTTTGTTGTATTAAATTATGGTGAAACCCTAATTTGATATGGAACTCAGAATTAATAACTCTTTTGGGTTAATTTGGTTTGGAACCCTAATTCTGAGAAATACTAACCTATTAAGAATATAAGGGAGAGTTAATATTGAAAAAGGTAGTTTCATGCTTGTTTTAGGGTTTATGCACATAATTATGTTTAGAAACCCTAATATGAGAGAATATGGGTTTTAATGGGTTAAATCTGAAAAATAATTATAGAATGGAGTTTTCATGATATAATACCCTCAAGTTGGTGATTAGGGTTTTCAAATGGATAAATGAGGAATTAATAGTAAATGGAATACAATTATGAATTAAATCATGATGAAGTATGAATTATCAATTCGAAGGAAACTAAAGGTGGTAATTGAGTCTAATGACCTTGAAATAACTTAAAAGGATAAAGAAGGTAGTTTTGGTATAAAAGAGAAATAATCAACTTTAATTGGGCTTATGATGTTGAAATTAGGGTTTATGAACTAAGAGAGAATTTAATATGATAAAAGCGTTATGGAGGCAAAAACCCTAATAAAACCCTAATGTGATCTAGAAAGCCTAAGGTGGAATCCAAGTCTAGCTTTAGAATGTTTTGGATAAACTATAACACTTGGATCGCATGCATTAATTTCAGGATATTGTTGATTGCTTGTTGATTTATTCTTTATCCTTATTGTTTGGACAAACAAGTTGCTCTGGATCAGGTATGTGGTTAATTATGAATAACCGCCTTAGTTTTCCGATGATTTTTCAGATGGTTAATCGCATTGAATGCAAAATTATCAGTTTGGATGTTCATACTTGCAAATTATAAAGTCATTATGATTATCACATTAATAATAGAAGTATAGATTCTCACACCTACATGCCACCCTGATGGATGATGCCAAAGGTCAGGCCCAGATGGGTAGACCAATGGACACCTTGAGTGGTGACCCCAGGCACCAAGAAGGTGGCCTATGATATTGCATGACTAGTGGGCACCATGAGTGGTGACCCCCAGACACCAAGCTCGGGATTGAGAAGGTGGCCTTAAGTCATTGGCAAAGGGCACCCTAAGGTGGGTATGCCAGGGTTAGGGCAAAAGCGGTGGAGAATGTCATATTGAAAAGTGTAACGTGGCTTGTTAATTAATTTGATTGTGATTATTAAATTGTTATCCATATTTGCAAGTTTTTGGTTGTTCCCACATACCAGTATATTTCGATATACTGACCGACGTTTTGTTTGTCGGCATTTTAGGAACAACAATTGAAAGAACAAACAGTAAAGTGACACATTGTGAAAACAAAACATAAAGTGCAAGGAGGATTAGATAGAGTAGATTCAAGCTTGGATAGATGTAGATATCCCAGTTTTGAAAAAGGTATGCAAAGTTTTATTTTATACCAGTTTCCAGTTTAGTTGGTAAAATTTATTAATTGTTATTGATTATTTGTCGAACCTTTGATCCTGTTAATTGATTAACGGCTCTGACCTTCGAGTCTCCCTTAGTTGGGGGTTACCGAGAGGCGGGGTCGTTACAATTGGTATCAGAGCATAGGTTCCTCAATTAATCTTTAATAATTATTAAATTTTACAAATTCTGTAGAAACTAAGGGAGTTATTAGAGGATTATCCGAAAGACAGAGGTGTCTAGAAAAGGATCACGACCGGGGGCTGGCAATATTTTCCTCCGCACCGCTAGTCAGAATACGAGGATTCCCGGATCCATGTGACTGCCTGGCCAAAGTCTTAGGGTATGATTCAAAATAAGATACCTTTAGGACCCTCTCATCTTGTTCATCCCTTCTCAACTCAAATTCTATTAAGGGCCTTAAGGATTAGGGTTTTCTCTCTTCTCCTCACCCTCTTGAGGCATGGGAAAAGTTAATAAGGTCTAAGGAATCCTCCACCAAATTAATGAAAAGCATGTAAATAAGATGTCATGGACATAAGCTTAATAGATTAAGTGCAAACTAAAGAATAGATACATGCTTAGGTCGTATGACACGAGTTGTCATTGCCCTTAGGAGAGACCTGAGGATAGACCTCCTTGGTAGGAGGATGAGTAGAGAGAGTTAGTCTGGGAGGTAGAGACCTCCATTAAAGGTAGAGACCTAGCACATCCTCTGAGGATGATGTTAACCCTAACCCTAAGTGAAGGTTAGAGAAAGGGATGGCATGATGAGTTAGAGGTCATGATTGACTGAGTGTTTGGTTGGTCATGCCTTTGGGATGCCATAAGAGGATAGATGACCTAATACCTATGGCAACCCAACCCTGGAGAGGGTCATGCATGTTAGAGTGAAGGATAGATCCTTCATCGATGAGGTTAGAGAAGAACCTGTAGTTACCCTAATGGCTTAGGCAAGTAGGGTATAGCTTGATGAAACCCTGGTTAAGAGATCATGATGGATGTATTATGACATAACATAAAGGGCTATGAATGATCTTGAGCAAACGTAAGTTCAAGCAAAGGATTCACACATGTGGAGGTAGGCTAGTGAGCTTGATTCATCATGGAGAAAGGACCTCGGGTAGTAAGAGAGAGAAAGCATGACTCAAGCAAGGGGGTTGTAAGCTTAGACTCCGAGACATAAGAAACAGTGAGTAGTTGAGGATGATGTGACCTAAGTGGACGATAGTGGTTGCCTTATGTTTGATTCCTGAAGGCTGATGGTATATTGGTTGCCTTTAGAGGAACCAAACCCTAAAGAGGGGATGATGCTTCTGGTACCCAGGTGTCTGTGGTATAGGAGTTTACCTTATGAGATAGGAAGGAGAGTCCCTTAGACCTGAAGAGGTTTGGTAGTAGGTTGTGAGGCCTTGTGCCTAGTTGGTTGTCCTTGAGACGTTACTCGTATAAAAGGATCGTGGAAGTACATGACATACCTTGGACATGCGTGATTCGTGGTTAAAATATTGAACATGCAGTTGGATACTCAACGGTGGACCTAGGGTTCCTAGGCCTAAGAGGGGAAGCAGTGTATCCGATACTCATGATGAGATTTGAGTCTCTATAGTTTCGAGCATGGTACTCCTCATGTGTAGAGGTAAAGGAAATCCCTTACGTTAAGGGTATGTTTGATGAACCCCTCACAACCAAGTTGATGTAATGTTGAGGATGAGAACAAATGCAACCTAGCATGGTTTTGTAGGTACGCTTGTGCCTTAGTAGTTGTTGGTTCAAGCATGCTCATATGGATGTAAACCCTAATGATGCTTGTGACCTTTGTTATAAAGGTGTAGTTTCCTCCCATCCTGGGAGAGCGACCCTTTGGTAGGAAGTTTACCAGTTTGGGTTGGTTTTGAGGTAACCTAAGGAGGTTTCATAGGATCTTGAGAAGCTAAGTGAAAAGTACACGGTATGTGATGAACCTGTAGACCCATAGATAACCATCTCTATATGCATGTGGATGTGTTACCATGGAGGTAACCGGTATGGGGTTTGACCAAGGTAGGCAAGTTACCATGATCCCTATGAAAGGATGAAAGTCAGCCCATGAAAGCAGGAAGAGATATGATGAATGTTTGGGTAAGGTTCTAAGTTGAACATGTACTATGATATAATCCTAAGTCTATCCTAGGGTTAGGTAGGGATAAGACTGATGGAAGAAGGAGTTGCCTAATTCCCTAGTTGCACATGACCATAGGGTCGGGAGGTAACAACTATCAATGTCTGAGGGCCATGGGTTAGGAGATTGATCACCTTCATGAACTCATGGGACCCAAAGGGCAGATGAGTAGGGCACTCTCTGGATGCATAAGGGAAGAGGGATGACCCCAAAAGTGTCGGCACCCTATAGACCTAGAAGAGATGACCAAGGATTGTGCGGTGACCCAAGTAGGTTTCAGATCAGTTTTCCATGGAAGAAATTTTTGATATCGTGATGTTTGTGATGTGGAGACATGAGTTGCACGTTTCAACTTAGATTTGAAGGTGTACTGGCAAGGTGGGCTGTACCATCTCTACTCTTGGAACAGGAAGAACTCTGTATTTTGACTGCAGCCAAATGCTTATTTCCTCTTGTTATGGGAGTGAGAGATAGGAGCGTACGCATGCCATACACTAAGGATAAAAGATGATGTGAGTTGGAACGTTGCTACAAGGAATGAGGATAGAAATGATAACATTCCCTAGTGGAGTCAATGATACATGGATGGTTTACAAACACTAATAGTATTAAGGAGATCATCTTGTGAGGATGTTTTATCTTGAACTAAGTGGATTTTTGCAAGTGTTACAAGGAATCACAAGGTTGAGTTTGATCACCATGAGGATGAGCTCAGAGTTCCTTGATAAAAACAACCTTAGAGTTTGAGATGAGATGATAAGTATAATGCATGGAGGAGTATGTCTTCGACATTAACTAACACCTAAGGATAAGGAGTGGTAATGAATGCTCTGGTTGAGATATAGCTACCTAGTTTAGCTGGAAGCTAGAAGAAGTTGAGGTTGTTCGACTAACCCTATGTTTGGAAAGAAGATGTGTTTTGGCTAACACTCGGATGTAATAAGATATGTTGAACAAGTTAATGGTTGTCTGGTTAGCCAAGTTAGTCCTTGATGTAGTGAAAGGATGGTGATAGAACCTCAGATACACTTCTTTGGATAGGAAGGTAATAAAACCCTTTTGGGAGTGGTTTAGGGTTTCTAAGGTATCAAGCTTGAGGAATCATAACAATACAAGAGGTCATGATATACCTTGGTAGTAAGTGATGGTAACACTCTGGATGCTTAAAACAAAGTTGCATGAAGTATGTGGCCATGCAATCTAGGAGGTGAAGGACGAACACCAGTAACCCAGTGTATCGTTATAGAGGATTAAAGAGTTCTCAAGAGGGAATGGGAGTTCATCACTATGGATCTCGTGAGTCTCCCCTTGACCAAGGAAGGTCAATATGCAAAATGGGTTATGGTAGATCGCCTTACCTAGATAACACGAGCAAGAGAGAATGCTGTCAAGAGACAGATTCTGTTGAACCTACATAAGATAGAGAGATGGTTCAACTACACCATGATATGAGTTCAAAAGTTCTTGAGTATGACCTAAAGGTTCACTTCCATAAGGTGGAAGTAAGTACATGAAGAACTCAGTATCAGTACCGCCTATCACCCCTACCTAATGGTTAGTATGATCCAGACTAGAGGGTATGATGAGAGAAGGTGTGCTTGTTCAGGGTGATACAAAGAGACAGTTCTTAAGATGTGACATTAACCACCATAGCCTTTATCGGGATGCAAGAAGTTCTAGAAGGAGGTTGTGTCAGTCACCACTTCATTAAGATGATGTTGGTGAAGGAGGCCTCACGAAGGTCAGAAAAGAACCATAGTGTGTGCAGATGAAGTCGCTTTGATCATGCAATGGCCGAGGGAGAGCCCAGTGGTGACATGAGTCACAAGCTGATGCAAAGAAGACTAACATGTAGTTCACTGTGAGAGAATATGTGATGTAAAAATACGACCCCTCTGAGCTACAGCTGAGAAAGCTGAGTCCCCGATATATGGGTCCATTTGAGATGGATTGGTGGAGATGGTTGTGTTTAGCCTTGCCCCTCGGGATAACATGATGCATAATGTGTTCTATGAGTCTGATCTAGAGCACTATGTGAGGTACCCAAGCCATGTGCTGAGCCCTGAACCTATTCAACTTTTATGAGGCTGAAATGTCCTGAGTCACCTATGAGGGTATGGTATGCCAAGGTAAGAAAGAACTCAGATGGAAGAATATGAAATGATGAAGGTTCCTGGGAAGCACCATGGAAAGGGTAAAGCCACATGGGAGCCCTGATGGACATATGAAAGGCTTATCCTGTTTGTTTGCTTGCTTGATGGAATTTTGAGGGCAAAATTCTCATAAGAGGGGAAGGATGTTACAACCCCAAATTTTGGGTTCATTTGGTGAGAAATGTAATTTCTCATATTAAAGATGTTGGAACAAATAATGATATAATTTTTGATAGATGGATTTCGTTTAAAATAGCCTTGTTTTTGGATTTGTGGGCTTTATTGGCTATTGGGCCCAGTAACATGGAAATTCAATAAATTAATGAATAATTGAGTTGTTGAAAAAGAGAGATGAGGTAGAAACCTCTAGAAGGCAAAATAATGTAATCCAAGAATGAATTTCGTGCCTCTTGGGTTCCTTGGGTTCCAAGGAGTCCAAAGTTGCATAGAATATGCAATAAGAAAATAAGAGACCAATTAAGTATTTCCTTGTTAATAAAGAAATTAAAAACATTGATGAAATATGGAAAATAAGTGAAAAGAGGTATAATGGAATAATCCTTGGTGGAATTTCGTATTCCAAGGATTCCTAATGTTAAAAGGGATACCAAAGAGGGAAATAAAATAGAAATAAAGAGAAATATTCAAAAAGAGATATTTTAATAAAGAAGAAGTAAGATAATAAGAGAAAGGATGAAAAAGAAGGAAAGAGGCTAAGGAAATATTCCCAAGATGGAATTCTGATCCATTAAGGTTCCTTGAGGTGCAAGGAACTCAAAATAATAATTTAATATAAAAGAAAAGAGAAAATAGGTGAAAAATACATATAATTAAGAGATAGCTTGCACTCAAATAAAAGTAACGTTTTCTTTGCGATAATGAGTCCAATTTTGGTAGAGAGATATATTAAGTCATTATGGACTTTCCCTCCAACTTTGGGATTAATTGGACACTCGGTTTGGGAGATATGGATTTTACAAAATCCATAAAGTGTAGAGGAAAGTATTTTGTCACGATTTTATTAGATCTATTTTCAATATAAACGCGAGACACCACAGCCGTTGGATTTGGATCCAACGGAGACTGTGTTGTCATCTTCCACAATCAGATAAGGAAACATGATGACGAGAGGGTGAACTTTCCAAAACCAGAATCTTGCCAGTTAATGGACGAGCCATTATGGAAATTAGTCCACTGGATTCAGGAGAAGAATCCGAACCTAGAAGACCTAGGTTTTGATGAGTTTCGTGGATTCCAAGAAAAATGCCCAAATCTGCTTAGAACCTCCTCGACGACCTGTATATATTCATAGGAGGCATTGGACCCCAACGAAACGGCAAAAGCCTCCCATTGAGTTCGGCCAAACTCCGCGAGGGGATTTTCTCTTTCAATTGCTTCTAGAGGTGCGACCCTTTGCGCCCGTCGTCTCCGTCAACCTACTGAAGGGGTGGGAGCTAGGTGCCCTGGTCCGCATAACCTCGGGGCAATTGAGGCCCCACCTACCTTCAGTGGAGCCGGGCGGAGGAGAGGCGACGACTTCTGGCCATCCGGGGTGGGTGGGCCGTGGAGGAAGAAAGGCTACCCATTCCTCTGCTTTACAGAGCAAACAGGGGAGGAAAGCTCCTCGTCCGCGTGAAGAAGACTATGCGGGGAGCGGGCTATCGAGCTATCAAGTAATCTGATCCATGGAAGGATCCACGAGAGAAGGAAGAGGATCGTTTTAGCAAGTGAAGGCGCTGACGTGGCAGGCCACGATTGGCCCAAAGGTATTACTTCTTGCAAAATTCATAGAATTTCCTATCAAACTAGGATGAAAATAAGTTATACATGAAAGTTAATCAGAAAAACATGAAGAAGCCAATAAAAATATAATTGGAACCTGATATTCTTGAAATGTAAAAAGTACCCAAAGTTATCACCTTTGTTGTATTAAATTATGGTGAAACCCTAATTTGATATGGAACTCGGAATTAATAACTCTTTTGGGTTAATTTGGTTTGGAACCCTAATTCTGAGAAATACTAACCTATTAAGAATATAAGGGAGAGTTAATTTTGAAAAAGGTAGTTTCATGCTTGTTTTAGGGTTTATGCACATAATTATGTTTAGAAACCCTAATTTGAGAGAATATGGGTTTTAATGGGTTAAATCTAAAAAATAATTATAGAATGGAGTTTTCATGATATAATAACCTCAAGTTGGTGATTAGGGTTTTCAAATGGATAAATGAGGAATTAATAGTAAATGGAATACAATTATGAATTAAATCATGATGAAGTATGAATTATCAATTCGAAGGAAACTAAAGGTGGTAATTGAGTCTAATGACCTTGAAATAACTTAAAAGGATAAAGAAGGTAGTTTTGGTATAAAAGATAAATAATCAACTTTATTTGGGCTTATGATGTTGAAATTAGGGTTTATGAACTAAGAGAGAATTTAATATGATAAAAGCGTTATGGAGGCAAAAACCCTAATAAAACCTTAATGTGATCTAGAAAGCCTAAGGTGGAATCCAAGTCTAGCTTTAGAATGTTTTGGATAAACTATAACACTTGGATCGCATGCATTAATTTCAGGATATTGTTGATTGCTTGTTGATTTATTCTTTATCCTTATTGCTTGGACAAACAAGTTTCTCTGGATCAGGTATGTGGTTAATTATGAATAACCGCCTTAGTTTTCCGATGATTTTTCGGATGGTTAATCACATTGAATGCAAAATTATCAGTTTGGATGTTCATACTTGCAAATTATAAAGTCACTATGATTATCACATTAATAATAGAAGTATAGATTCTCGCACCTACATGCCACCCTGATGGATGATGCCAAAGCAAGGAAGAAAGAAAATCCGAAAAAGAGTCTTTGGTTGAATGTGAAATGAAGTGTTTATAAAGGAATTTCAAGGAGAGATAAAGTTGAAAAGCAATCCTTAAACTCCCCAAAATGGTGCCACTTAACCCCCTATAATCCTTGAATATGAAGGAATTCTCCTTTACCTTTAATTCTTCTTCATTATCCACAATTTAAAGGAAAAACAATTAAGCACAGTAATTCATATAATAATAATATCCATAATTGAGTGGATATTACTTTTGATTAACTAATGTGAGTGGGCTCTCCACTCACTTAGATATTTTCGTGGCCTTTGAAAGGCATAAGGACGTACACACTTATCTAATTTCAACCAATTCATTTTTGGTAGAAGGGCACTTCAATTAACATATTTATTTTTGCATTAATTTGAAGTAAAGTTTCATTTATGCTTAAATCTTGATTATTTTAATATCAAGATTCTCTCTCTTCCAAAATGATTCAAATGAGGCGCCCCTATCAAATTATTTTCTCTACATGATGCCAAAAATCATGAGGGACCATCTTGAAGTTGTATTTTGCATATTTAACCCTAGGTTTTGGGTAAATTGCATATTACACCAAAACTAGGTTTTAATGCACAAAGATTGCTTAGCAAGCTCTATCTTGGTGCTCAAGCTTGTGGGAGACATACCACTACATCATACTCATTCCTATGATGTTTCAACATCTAGGGAACATTTTATCATGTACAATCTGCAAGTTAACCCCTCAACTTGGGTAATTTGCATTTTAGTCCAAAACTAACAAAACATTGTTTCAATCATTATTCAAAAAGGTCTAAAATTGAAATATAAGTCCTTCTTGAGCCTTAATTACTTTTCAAAAGATAATAGCAAGCATATAATCAACCTCATTAAGCAAAAAATCTAGGGTTAACACATAACCCAGGTCAGGGATGTTACAAGTTATCCACCCCTAACAAGGATTTCGTCCCTAAAATCCCAGGAAAAGGAAGATAGTTGTTACTCATGTCATCATATCTCTAGATGAACTGATACTTTCTCAAGAATCGATAGAGCACTTTTTAACTCATGCACATCAAGTGTCATAAGACTCATTTGATTGCCATGTCCCTGAAGGAAAGGATACAAAGGAACATATTCCTTTTATCATCCCCTCATTCCCCTGGGTTAATTATCAAAGAAGACACATGCATTTAGTTGAGAAAACCCACTTAGTAACTCTTATTTTGTTGGGAAAGTTCACTTAGCAATCCCTATATAGTTCATTCCTTTCTTTATTATTATCTAACATGTTCATGAACATTTTGTGGTTTTATCACATTTCCCATTTCCACATCATGGGAAAAGATCTTTGTTATTCACACATGCTTTATCAGACAGGGATCATCTCCCTTGTTCTTATTCTCATTTCATTAGGATCATATTCTTTTTCTTCCTCATGCACATAGATTGATATGAAATTATCTCAGATTTCCTCTTTCTCATACTTAGAATGTGATATAATTATCCATACCATATTTTCAGTTTCATTATAATCATTAGATTGTCTCAAAATGACTACTTGATCAGAGTAATCAGAAAGATAACAATCTAAGAGTTCCATACTTACCCTATCCCCAATAATTATATACCTGGCCAGGGTATACAAGTATTGAGATTAGCTGGCATGCACTTTATGTACTATTATGTTCCTTACTTTTTGTATCATCATCATCATCACATCATTAAACATTCCTGGACTTCCTCCAGGTACCATATGTATACCTCTTCCTTTTTCACACAGATAAGAGAAATTATAAAGGATTTAAAAGAATACTGAACAAAATATAAATCCTCATCTTCCTTGTGTCCTCATAGGACTAATCAAAGGAATCTCAAAACAACTACTTTCTTATTTTTAACACATAGAATCATGAAATGAAATATTATAATGAATCTATTTCATCTGACCTATCACAACCCGAGGGTTGACTATTGCATCAGATTGATTCATTGCATTGAACCTCGCAGTTGCTTGTTGTTGACCCTATGCTCGATTGTTGGGTGTTGATGAACTAGATTGGGACGCTTGTCCACATCCTCTAGTGTTACAAGAAAACTACCTCCTTTGTGAGCCTTGCTGACTTTGCCCCTGGGGTTGAGTAACCATTGTATTCCCAACTGGACAATCCTTTGCTAGATGTCCCGTTTGTCTGCATAGGTAAAGACCCTGGTCTCAGAATAAGGTCGGTGAGGTCCATTCAATGATGTTGATGTTGTACTAGGGGCTCTATTCAGAACAAAACTACTGCCCCTACCCCTACTTGACATCCATTGCGTCTGGGTATTGAATCTTGATGGTGCTGCCGGTGCATAAAATCTAAATTTCTTAAAACTTTTAGATCGTTGTCCTTGAAACTGAGTTTACACCTTCTTACCACTGGTCTGTCATTTCTCGATTTCAGACCTTTCTATCCTCCTTACTAACTCCATAAATCTAAAGCAGACATAGGAGTGGTCAGTTTAACATTCAACCCCTTCTCGAAATGCCAAATTCTTTCCTCATCATTAGCTACCATATGCGGACAAAACCGCAAAAGCTCCATGAACTTAGCTTCATACTCACTAACGTTCATCTGTCCTTGTCTGATCCTCTCAAATTGAGAAATCTTCTCGTCCAGATACATCTTAGGGAAGTACCTACTAACGAATTCTCGTCAGAATACCTCCCATCCAACTTCTTCACCTGGCCTCTTGCCCTCCTCAATCATCCACCAATGGCCAACACTCCCCTTTAGAAGGTATACAACATGTCTTACCTTCTCAGCTTCAAGAATATCAAGGATCCTGAAAGCCTTTTCCAGCTCCGTCAGCCACAAATCAACATCTTCTGGATCAGTTGTACCAGCATAATCTATGGCTCCAACCCGGCGAAGTCTCTCAAAAGTCTTGCCGGCTCCATGTCCATCATGGTGGGCTGGTGCCCTAGGTGCAGGTGGTGGCATCCTATCATCCATGTGTATCATAGTCGCCATAAATTGGCCGAATAGGGTATGGAAGGCTGGATTCTCTATCATAGCTGGGTCAAACTGGGGATGTTCAGGTACTGGCTCCTCCCTAGCTTGATCCCTTACACCTCCTCCTGGTGCAGCAACGCTGCTCTCAGCAGCATGTTCTTCATGTGATCCAGGCATCTTCAAGTTCTTCTTCTCCTATGTGAGTAGAAGATACTATCAGATAAACTGGAAGACAGTTAGAACACACTCAACAACCTTAATCCTATTTCTCTATAGACTCAGCAAACCTAGAGCTCTGATACCACTAAATTGTGGCATATAGATCACAAAAACAAGATCTACTTAAGCAGAAGCGTTCGTTAGCGGCGGATTACCGAAAATCACTAAAAATTAAAACGATTTTATAGAGAGATCCACACATAGGAAAACTCTTTCTTAAAGAATTAAAGTAATTTAATTACATACTAGTTCACAAGTACATGTCCTGTATCATCTTTTTCTAAGAATTACAAGCATCAACTGCCCTGTTAAACTATACACAGGAAGTATAAAATCTCAAGGCACTAAGCCAAAATCCCAAAAGCACTAACTATTACTCTGAGGACCTGAGAGTACAGAGACAACACATAGGACTTTCTATACATATATACAAGATGTGACAGCCAGTGTTTCCACCTGAGAAATCACTACTGTTCTCTTCTACTACTACTATTGCTGTCCTTCACCTACTGAAGGATTCCTTCCTCCTCATCCACATCCACCTAAAAAATGTGGATCCCACGGGGGTGAGACAATTGTAAATTTCCCCAGCGAGAGATATAACTGTCCGCCAAAACATTATTATTGTAGTTTAATTTAATAAAACTATGCAGAGGAATCATATATTCAACAATAGATATATCAATGTCTATATAGATTAGAGCAATATTCTTATTCAGAGCATTTCAGCTATAACTTGATAAAGTAGCATGATACTTATTTAATGAGGAATTAAAGTACATGTATAACATTTATCCTTATAGGATATGCTAAGCAGAGTAACATCAACCTTCTTAGTCAGTACGAGATTATGTGGTAGAGACATCATGTGTCAAACTACAATTAGCTTTCCAGGGTATATTGACATCTTCACAATAGAGTTATAGTCATAGCATATACTCTCTTCAGGCTTAGATCACACAACTAATTCCTGGTATTGTTTTGTGGAGTCATGGCCTGTAGCCATACTCTTTTAATAAAGTATTGGGATCTTAATCCCTCATCTCATCAGGTACATTTCCATTTCTTAACAAGTTCATCATCATTATTATAGAATATGGGTATTCAAACCCTTAGTTCATCATAGAATACTTGTTACCACTTATCAGGTAACTTAATACCTTCAGGTCATCTAACCAAGGTAGTCATGATTCTTGCTACACAAGCATTCTACATAGTTCACAAAGCTCATTTCACCTCTTGTTACCTCTTAGTAGGCAACAAGGCATATTATGGCTCATTAACAACTTTAATAAAAGAAACATCATAGCTCACACCTGGCTATGTTCATCTTCTCTAGATACCTGCATGGTTAGTACTTCATGATGATAGTTATAATGCTTACATATCAGCACCATGCAACACAAAGTAATACCACTATTCCCTTTTTAGGGTTAGGATTTCTCTTACATATCATCACCCTCCATTAGGGTTTTCCATAAATAACCATTTAGGTTCTCAAGATCATATTGTTAATGATCAAGCCCTATTTCATTGCTTCACACAGCTAGGAACCAACATTGATAACATAAGCATTTAATCGTGCTTATTTATTCTCATCACTTATCATTGAATGAATTATCAACACAAGATATAAGTTCCTCTATCAACTTACCGGAATATGATTACATCATACTTTATTGATTTGGATTAATCTTTTCATAAGGCATGTTAGCCTACACTTATCAAAGTGCATTACATCTTAATGTAACATTTAACATGACACACTTCATGTGTTACTTATCCAAGTATATTGGATTTAAAATACATCAAGGTGTATAAATCTTGAGGTGCGGGATGTGATATCTATCATATCTTGATGTATCACTTCCCTCATCACATTTATCTTACTTGAGTTCATCAACTTAGATTGTATTAGGGTGTTTCCCATCCTAATACTTTATGCACCAGTTCATCACATTTATCATGTAATGTATTGGTCATAAGTCACTTATTTAGAATATGCAATAATTGCTAATGATATGGACTCATCTTTGAGTTAAGACAATATTGATATAAGGCCATCCATTACCAATCCCTTTAGGTGTTTCACTTATCAATAAATTAGTCACTATTCCATTATTAGGAATAGGGTTTCCCATCTTTATCAACTAGGGTTTACATAACATCACCCTATATTAGGGTTTCACATATTGTCACCCTTCATTAGGATTTCACATAACATTATCCTTATATTAGAGTTTCACATAGCATTACCTATAATTAGGGTTTCTCAACCCATAGCCCAAAATTAGGGATTATGGTTTATCTTCATATTGTCCAATATTAGGGTTTCATACACTATAACCCATGATTTGGGCTTCACATACCTTTACTCTATATCAGGGTTAGTATTTCATATCAAGGTGTCACATATCATTACACATCATTACCTTAGGTTAGAGTTTCACATCACATCATTGCATTAGGGTTTCACTTGACATCACCCTCAATTAAGGTCTCACATGTCATCACCCTTGATTACGGTTTTACATAACATGTTTGTATTAGGGTTTCACTTCACATAACCTTTGATTAAGATTTCTCACATCATCACCCTAGATTTGGGTTACACCAATCATTGCCCTAAATTAGGGTTGGGGTTCATCAACCTTCTCAATTAGGGTTTCATGATCTCTTTATCAAGGATCATACCCTAATTACATATTCTATATATTTTGAATGTGTTGAGGCTAGATTGCTATATGATTATTATACATGTATGAATTTATCTCTCTCATCCTCTCTAGGATGTTCATTATTCCAATCTTGATTAGATTGAGTCAATCCTTTATTCAATTACATACATTTAGGGTTAGCATAGTGTATTGAGTCATTGCTTCCGTAAGCATCAAAGGTTGACCCCTCTAAGGGTACCAATCATCTAAGTACATTAGGGATTCAACCATTGTAATTATCTATGATAATCATCATTATCAATCATGGGATCAACTAATCTTTCATCACTTTAAGTCTTTAATCAATTTTGTATATGTTGAACCTCTATTCAGTTTTGACCCTTGAATCTCCAAACAGTTTGAAGTCAATTACCCTCCAAATGGTTTTGAAACCGTTTGGGCACTCAACATTAGAAACCGTTTGAACAATTCATCACCAAGATTGATTGAACAAAACAATAGTTGAAACTGTTTGACAATTGAAACCAATTGATCATTCAAACAGTCTCAAGACCGTTTGGTCCAAAACATCTTGAAGCCGAATGAATCATAATGGGGTTTTCATTAACCAATCGATTTAGGGTTACCAACAATGAACCATCCATCAATGGGATCTTCAACTAACAACCCTTGGATTTCCATTTATCGTCATAGCTCTTGACCACCAAACGGTCTTTAGACCGTTTGCATCCAAACGCTCTTGAGACCGTTAGGTCAGCAAACAGTCTTAAGATCGTTTGGGCCAATCAACCCTTAATTTGATTCAATTCAATTAGGGATTCAACACTCAACCCGATTAAGGTTTGCAATTAATGGAACATTCACAATTGGAACCATTAAGATAAAATCAATTGTAACCAATGGATCCACCTTCAACTATATCATCACTTGTCCTCCAAACGGTCTAAGACCGTTTGATCCCAAATGGTCTTGAGACCGTTTGAGTCCAAACAGTCTTGAGACCGTTTGGTCTCAAACGATCTTGAGAACGTTTGGTCTCAAGTCCTTTGAAACTATTTTCTTTAGATATTATTGAGGTGTGTGCTTGGGATGATGTCATCATCATCAAGCTATGTTTCTTCAAAACTTGCTATGATTTTCATGGTGATTTCATCAATCAACCAAATAGGTTTTCGATAATAAAGAAAGAATTAGCAATTGATAAAGATATGAAATCAATAATAACATTCAAGGGTTCAAGTTATATAACCCTACTTCAAAGAATGCTTCAAAGCTCCAACTCCACATCTTTAATGGTTGAAGAAGGTTTCTCAACTATCCCAAGCTCATGCTCAACTCTTTGAGTGAAAAATATTGGCTAGGATTGAAGATTGATTGGAGAAAAGAAGAAATCAAGCATTGATTTGTGATTTCCACCATGAATTCGTGGTTGAAGATGATCAAAGAGTTTACCTAAAGGTCGGAGTTCATTCTCCTGCTTCTCCTAAGTTCCCTTGTGCTCATCCAAAACAAGGAAGAAAGAAAATCCGAAAAAGAGTCTTTGGTTGAATGGGAAATCAAGTGTTTATAAAGGAATTTCAAGGAGAGAGAAAGTTGAAAAGCAATCCTTCAACTCCCCAAAATAGTGCCACTTAACCCCTCTACACCTTGCATACGAAGGCATCCTACTTTGCCTTTAATGCTTCTTCATTATCCACAATTTAAAGAAAAAGCAATTAAGCACCTTAATTGATATAATAATATCCATAATTGAGTGGATATTACTTTTGATTAACTAATGTGAGTGGGATCTCCACTCACTTAGATATTTTCGTGGCCTTTGCATGACATAAGGACTTCCACACTTATCTAATTTCAACCATCTCATTTTTGGTTGAAGGGAACTTCAATTAACATATTTATTTTTGCATTAATTTGAAGTAAAGTTCCATTTATGCTTAAATCTTGATTATTTTAATATCAAGATTCTCTCTCTTTGAAAATGATTCAAATGAGGCGCCCCTCTCAAATTATTTTCTCTAAATGATGCCAAGAATCATTAGGGACCCTCTTGAAGTGGTATTTTGCATATTCAACCCTAGGTTTTGGGTAAATTGCACATTACACCAAAACTAGGTTTTAATGCACAAAGATTGCTTAACAAGCTCTATCTTGGTGATCAAGCTTGTGGGAGCCATACCACTACATCATACTCATTCCTATGATGCTTCAACATCTGGGGAACATTTTATCATGTACAATTTGCAAGTTAACCCCTCAACTTGGGTAATTTTCACTTTAGTCCAAAACTAACAAAACATTGTTTCAATCATTATTCAAAAAGGACTAAAATTGACATATAAGTTCCTCTTGAGGCTTAATTAATTTTCAAAAGATAATAGCAAGAATATAATAAACCTCATTAAGCAAAACATCTAGGGTTAACACATAACCTAGGTCAGGGATGTTACACTTGCTAGAGAGAAGGATTGCGATGGTGGCATCTTCTCACCCAGATCAGAGCACATGTAGCAGAATCAAAAGAGAGGGGAGGGGCTAATGAGCCTATCTAGTCCAAAGGATAGATGAAACAATCAGATCTCTCCTAACCACTAGAGTGGGAGACCAGGTCTAGTGGGCCGGACAACATGAGCCAGTGCTGGGGTGCCACCGTAGGCGGTTGATCCCACTGATAAGGTAAACCATCTTTAAATCTTTATAAATTAAAAAATCTATCTTAAACTTGTAAAATTGATAGAAACTATATCCAGTGCCTAAATAATCCTTACAAAATATCCCTAGACTCATAAAATATGCTCTTTATTCTTTTGAATCCTAGATCAGACCTTGATCCTTTATTATTGATGATATTCAATTTAGATGTAAACAACCCTTATTTAGGATTTATTAAACATAATAAATTGGATCTTGTCTACTTAAATTCTCAAAACATTCTTCCAGAAGCCTAATGATGATTGCACCCGATTTATGGACTCTGATTGATCATTACAAAAATACTAGGTAATTTCCTAGTAAAGATTAATTAGATGCTTTTAGTCTCATATTAATTCTAAAAAATAGATGAAGCATCAGGAAGTTTGTGAAAATTGGACCTGGCCTAAATAATGATCTATATATCATAACAAAAATATCAGAGACAAGATTAAGGTCAGATTAACTCTAGGTTTGACTAAACCCTAATCTAACCATAAAATACCAAGAATATGATGTTCATGTATTAGTGATGATTAAATTCTATTAAACATGTGATGACAAAATATGTAGAGGATCAAGGATAAGTTAATAATCTTTGAACTCATGTACGTGGGGTTTATTTACTATGGTTTTCTGGGTTGATATGTATGCTCTTTTCGTTGCAAATATTGGATGTAATATTACTATAAGTACTTGGTGTTTTGTCACTTTAAAACATAAATTATGAGTAGATGTTTTGTAGTTATTATAATTATAATTGTCCCCCTTACGAGGGAATGGATTAATATTGAGTAGTATGCCACCCTAGAGCACAGAGTGTACAAGGAGTTCTCCAGAGCACTTAGTACACGGATAGGGTCGAACATATATTTTTTGGTACTTGTCCACCTTGATAATGCAACTCGTCTAGAAAAATGACTAAAATTGGCATATTTCTCTTAATAAAGGAATGTTTTCTATGATCTTCTTTATTTATTTCTTGAAATATTTCAATTTATGAAAACCATAATATATGTATCTTTGACCCATGTACACAATACCTTATGTGTTGATCTATTGTTGCACGTATGTTTTAGGTTCAGAGCTATCATGGGAGAAAAGACAAGGAGTAAGCAGTTGTACCTATTGTGTAAGGTCCTAGTTAGAATACATCTTTAGACTTGTAAAATTCTTTATTCAATGTAAATGTAATTTTAATAAAACATGTTGTAATTTGTATATGTTGATTGTTAGATAGTTAATGGTGAATGCCTATAGTTGAATGCTCATATATGCAAATTATGCTTCCACGTCACACTCTAAGTAACATTTTTGGAGTTCATCCTATCGAACCTATAAGGTTTCAAGAATGAGAAATTAGGGGATGTTACAGTTGGTGTCAGAGCATGGACACTTGTTACACATAGCAGTTTCTCACTATGAAACATTAAACTAAATTCGATTTTTCACTTAAAATCCTAGAAACTTTGTACGTTGTTTATATGATCTATGTTTGACTTAGCTTCTTGGTTAGAACCTAGATGTTTGAGAATTAAGTTTTGGCAAGTGCATTGCATGAAACCATTCCATATAGAGTTCATAAGTATTGGGTAGCTACACTAGTGTTGTTCTCACCATTTCACTAGGTGACATGTCACTAGACTTTCTAATGTGTGTAGGACACTATTTTGCTAATTTGGTTTTGTTTTCAGTCAGCTCGAGCCTCGACAGTTTTCTCTGACGCTGAGTTTCTCAAAGAAAAACTGTATAATTTTTTATTATATATGTAAATATGAAAATGTGTCCCTCACACTAGAGAGTAGATAGTGTTCATGCAAGCTAAGTGAAAGGGAGTGACATCGGTCTAGAAGAGAGTGTAGTTCTAGAGTTTATGTCTAGAGCCTTGTCAAGATATGTGACATATATATATAATAAAGAACTATAAATGACGTAAGCCTAGATAATCATATCTAAGTTTGATCTTTGATGATAGAGCTTTCTTATCGAGGTTAAAGTTATATACAAGGTCTGAATCCAATTTTGAAACATATGAGTTGAGTCTCGATGATGAAAGTGTGTAGGATTTTTTCACATAAGGTAATCTAAGGTAGGACATGATTAAATAAGCATAAAACTTAAGCTCTTTTACAAAGGAGGACTTCAAGTGTTAGGATGACATATGTTGTAAACTCTAGAGTGAGTGAGACCCATAGGGAAAAGGTCAGAGGACCTAATCTCCAATATATGAGAAATATGAGATATGTGCAAAGTGATATGTCTTAAACTAGATTACTCTTGAGTAAATTAGTTGTGTCTTTATGCATGTTTCAAATATATGATCTAAGTCCTAAATGTGAGTGTTGGGTAAAAAATGATGGGTAGACGACTCATGATGACAAAGCCAATTCTTTGATTGTATTTGTCCTAGATTGAGTGCCTTATGTTGGGGAAGCTCATCCTTAGCTACAAGTTAGGTTATATAAGAAACTTTTGTTTTAAGAGTAAAATTCCTTGTGCATATGATACTCATAATGTTTACCTTCCTCTTCTCTTTCTATATATATAAAGTTAGAAACCTCACTTGTGCTATTTAGATGATTGTGTATGAATAGTAACTCACATAATCTTGAATTGTTATACATTACCTCTTGTATGATACATGTAATATCCAAACTTGAAATCATGATAGTCTTGGATTAGTGTATCCTCTTTCCCATAATATCATATATGAAATCTAGAAGTCTGAAATCAATAATTTGAAATAAAGATATCTTTCGATCATTGATAAAATGATCATAAAAATAAAGTTCTCAACCTTAAAATCTCATTATATAAGCTTCTAGTTTGATGATAACTAACACAACAAGGTGAAACTGCAGTATTCAATCATGTTAACTAAGACCTTCTCAAGTAATGAAGCCTTATATGATCTTGATCACAAACCACAATAATGATGTTTTTTGTGAAAATTTTGTTATTAAATGATATGAAAATACAAAATCACCTTGCATGGTTTAGTTTAGTTAAATATGAAACCTTGAGTAATACCCTTCTGACTCCATATGTTTGAACCAAAACCCTAATTCTTAGGGACATGAGATGAAGATACTAAAATGAAAAGAATCTCATGTTATCACTGAGCTACTAAATGATGCTTCAATTACACTTTTTTTATTTTGATATTTCAATCTATATAAGGTGGGGTGGGTACACACTAGATACTATGAATCCTAAGATGACAACTTTGGGTGCATGCAAAACTGTGATAGACTTGGCACTTGGAAGTAGTGGACTAGAGATAGTAAATACTCCTTGAACACCTAAAGTATGAGGATGTCGAATATCGAGGATGAAATTTCATATAAGATGGAGTGAATGTGATGACCTTGATATTTAAATTTTGATATCCAAGATAGTGTTGGAGGTCCATGAACGTTAAATAGATGACCAATGCTTATATGATGTTAATATTATTTAATTAAGGACCATTTTCACCCAAAAGGTGTAACCAATGATGCATTTGATGATTATCAGACTGAAAAGTTTAAAAATGAGGAATAGATGTTTGCTAATCGACTTGGGTACTTATGACGCCAGGAGGCCCATATAATAGACTCAATAAATTGGAGTGGTATATTGACTAAACTCAAAGTTGTTAGGATCACAAAAAGACTTTTCATATTCTTTTGATCAAGATTCAATTATCAACAAAATTTCGATTGAGGTTTGTACTTATTTATAGGGTTGTTGGGAAATTTATTTCCATGGTCAGATATGGATTTTTGGTCTCAAACTTTTTTGTATGAGAAATTATGTAATAGAAAAGCTAGGTTTAAAATTTGAGATCGTTGGAGGTCCCTACAAAGAGATATAGTTGATTGAAATTGAGGACATTAGTGATTTAAATGATGTTAAACTTTGGTATGTGAATAAGTAGAAGAATGTGGTTATTATTATTAATTCCAAGCATGTGACATTGGTGTTACAGTCATTTAGTTTCCTTCTGCTTGGATGTGATCTAGAACCTAGCAAGGTGGCACGATCTAAGCTCTCCACTGGTTGAATCGGATGACTGATCCTCATCTTCAACCTCTCACTAAAACAGAGCTGAAGCCTAACCAAGCTGTGATTCTCACCGGCTTGAGAATGTGAGAATGGAAGGCCTAAGATAAATATTGAGTGTTGGAAGAGATCCGCAATACCCGGGACTACCCAATGACCCCTCACTATAAGATAGGTGTGGTGGGATGTGAGAGGTTCATCTCTCGCATTTACAACTTTCCCCACTCCTCCATATCCACTCATAGTAGTAGAAGGATGTGAGATAGAGTGCTAAAGCAAAATGGATTGTTGGGGAAAACAAGTACCACATCTTGGGAAAGTCAAGGATGGCTTAGATTCATTTTGTGGAGCCAAGATGGGACTCCCAATCTCTTCCTAGTTAGAGCCGACAGAGTGACCTGGAGGGTATGTTTATGCCTCCTTGTCATGTGCTTGTGTCTTTGTCAAATTCCAGTGTCTGGACAAAACTCTCAGTTGCTTCAGGTGAAGGTGATACAGTTCCTTCTGTAGATGCAAAATTTGACCCACCAAATGCTAATGTTACCTATAATTGCTGGAACTAGTCAGGGCTTCAAGGATAGTAAGCCATTATGACCTAGATGCCTTAAACCTATAAAGCATCCTAGAGCTTTGTCTAGTAGAATTAGTGAGAAATAAGGGCCCTAACCTTGCTCTCTAGTGAGAAGGCTCGTGATCGTGGTGTCTTCTCCCCCAAATCAGAGCATGCACAACATTATCCCTAGAGAGTGGAGCGGCCGATGAGCCGATCAGGTCCAGAAGCCAGATGGATTGGTCGGTTCTCTCTTGACCACACAAGTGGTAGACCAGTTTAGCTGGGTCAGCTAGTGTTGGGGTGCCACCTCAGGCATTGGACCCCAATGATAAGGTAAATAAACTATAAATCCTTACAAAATTTAGAATATATCATGAAATTGTAAAATCGATAGAAATTACCTCCGGTGCCTAAATAATTCTCAGAAAATATTCCTTGACTTAGAAAAATGTGCTCTTTATTCTCTTGAACTATAGATAAGACTTTGAGTATTTCTTATTAATGAGATCTAATTTATATTTTAACACCCCTATTTAGGGTTCATTAAATATAATAAATTGTATCCAGTCGATATAAATTCTCAAAAAATCTCCCACAAGCCTGATGATGATTAAAACCAATTTATGGACTCTAATTGATTATTATCGTAGAATACTAGGTCATTTCTTGTTAAAGACTAATTAGAGGATTTTTGCCTCATATTAATTCTAGAAAATAGATGAATCATCAATATGTTATGAAAATTGGACCAAACCTAAATCATGATCTTTATATAATAACAAAATCAGGGACCAAATTAAGATGGGTTGGACCTTAGGTTTGGATAAACCCTAAACTGGACCTAAAATGCCAAGAATATGATGTATACATATTAATGACGATTATTTTCTATTAATCAGATGATGACTATATATGTAGATGATCATGGATAAATAAAGAATCTCTAAACTCGGTTATGTGGGATTGATTTAATTATATGACTGTGGTTTTCTTGGCTGAATCACGATATATATGTATTCTCTTTTACTTGCCAATATTGTACGTAGTACTACTATACGCTCTCTGTGTTGTGTCACTTGAAAACATAAATTATGAATTGAGGTTTTGTAATTATTAAAGTGTTTGGTATCCACCTTATGAGAGAATGGATTAATGTTTAGTAGTACACCTACCTAGAGTACACAGTGTATACAGAGTTCCCTAGAGTACTTGGTACATTGGATAGGGCCCAACATATATGTTTTTTTGTACTAGTTCACCTTGATAATGCAACTCATCTAGAAAATGACTAAAATTGGTGAATTTCACTTAATAAAGGAATGCTTTCTATGATCTTATTTATTTCTTTATGCAAATCTTTTCAAATTATGAAAAGCATATATATATATATGTATATGTATATATAAATATGTGTGTATGTATGTGTGTGATTGTATGTATGCATCTTTCTACCAATTTACACAAAACCTTGTGTGTTGGTCTATTGTTTTATATATGTTTTAGGTTCAATGCTAGCATGGATGAAAAGATGACAAGTGAGATGTTGTTCATGTTGTACCAATTATGTAAGGTCCTAGTTAGCATAGATGTTCAAACTTGTATAATTCTTTATTCCTATAAATGTAAGTTCTAATAAAACATGTTGTGATATGTATATGTTGATTGTTGAGACTATTAATGGTGATTGGCCATAGTTGACTATTCATGTATGTGAATAATTCTTCTGCATCACACTCTCGGTAATTTTTTTGGAGTTTTTCCTTTCGGCCTACGGGGTTTTGGGAATGTGAAATCATGGGATGTTACACCTCTTTATGTGTATCATGCATGCCATAACTACTTGTACCTTGTGAACTTGCATGCATGGAAAACCATAGATTCTGAAATTGTTCTACCCAAATTGGTTTACCCAAATCAATTTGGGTTTTCTCTTTTATTTATCCTCACTTAGGATTTGTTTGGGTAGGGGCACCATTTTACTTTATTCTTTACATATACCATGATTTGGTTTTTTTATTAGGGATAAGAGTTAACCTCTTCATCATAGGTTTTTAGCTCTCCTTTAACCTACTTACACTTGTCATAGACAATTTTGTTCTCACAACCTATCTCCTTCATGGATGTCTAGGGCATCCCAACCCATCTGTAGGTTGTCCTAGGGTTTACTTTTACTAGAGGAATATATTATATGACATGTCTTCAGTATATACCTATATTTAATATTATATGTTCTTTCATTAATGGAGTATTCTTTAATCATATTTCTTCCTAAAATCCTAACTCAAGATGAGAATATGTGCAAATTTCATGGTTTACAAAGAAAATAGATGATGAGTGGACGAAGTTTAAGATAACAAGATCTAGAAGTATTTTCGTCCAGACAATAACCTTACACTTTCTTTAGGTGGGATTCATAGTGACCTGAGAGTCCTCATTTTCGAGCTAGTGGTGCAGAGAAATATTTTCCCTACCTGAAGGTTGAGATCCTTTCTAGGTAACATTGCCTTTAAAAATGTTCTAATAATTCCCTTATGGCTCAATCGAATAACTGAAACTTATTATGTATTTATAACTTACATGATCAGTATGAACTAAAATGTAATTGTTACAAATCCCTCACTTTGTTACCCACCATTGAAGGCATATCATTGGTGCAAGGGTCAAAATCTCATTTTCTAGGATCTATACTTAAGAAATAACTAATATTGATGAATAGTTTAATTTCATTGTCTTAGATGGTACAAAATGATGAAGATTTATCCTCAGAGGAGTTTTCATACTTCTCATATGAAGATACTACATGAGGGGAAACCTTACAACTACACAAAATAACATAGCATGAATTACTATCCAACTAATATTCCAGGTGATGTTAATGTTATGATCTTAAATGTATACATATGAATCACCCTATATTCAATATTGATATATGTTAGTGATCGCCTACGATCTCGGATGCAAAATGTAGGAAGACTGAGAGTAATCAAACTTTAAATATATAACCCAAGACCCTTAGACTCTTACAACATTAAATGGGGTGAAACAAAATGATGTGGGGATTTTTAATCTCCTAAGATTGTATTCTTACCTAGTTAATCGAAATGAATGGTGCATTATATATGGAACTCAAACAAGTCAAACAAAACAAAACAAGAAGCATAAAGAACATATATTCAACGGAATCCCAAAATCAGCGGGAAGGGGTTCTAGGCTATGTAACCATGCATATGGAAGTCCATGCACCTCGTTCTTAGGCATAGGCAACCCTCAAACACCATAGAAAGAAACTAACACACCTAGGAAACATATACAATGGTAGTTACTTCTGTGGGGTTCAACCCACTCATTCCAATGATTTGTTACTGAAATCCCATCAATAGTCTAATATCTCTCTTGTGAAACATGGGAAAACACCCTAAATGTTCCAGATTACCACTCATGTCAACGATAAGTAGGAGTATTAGAAATGGCAAAGAATCATTTAGGAATTTAGATCACAGTAAAACCAACTGGGTTGGATGAACCAAGGTCAGTTTTTTTGTGGGGAGTCAGATTTCTCCAATAATGGATCGTGGTTAGATCCTCCCTTGGCCTTTTTTCTGTTGAAATTTAGTTCAAACTACCTTCTTTCAAATCCAAAATAAAAGTTCATGCGATAAAGAGATCAACCGATCCAATAATCATAACTAGAAAGAGAAGAGAAAACAATAGAAAGCAAGACAGAAATATTAACTACTTTATTTGAGTCAAAATGCATAAACATGCACAAAATAGGCTATATAGAATATAAGGACCTCAAGTGGCCATATACAAGAATATTTGGTACCAAAAAAAGATGGAAATACATCATTTGTATGTAAACCAGGGAGAATAGTTGAAGAAAAGAGGAAGATGTTTAGTCTGTCAAGGAGAAGTGTCTCTCGCTTCATAGCCTCCAAATGGGTTGTATTTCATCCTTTACATCATCTCGTTCTTTGTTCTAAACTCGTTGGCCTCTTTTCTATTTGATTATGTTCCAAACATCAATTTGTGTGGACGGATGAAGGTGAAAAACCTATGGCAATGAGTGGGAGGGTGTATATTCATGATGGAAGATGGTATAAACTAATGAAAACATGGACACAAACAGATAGTGATGGATGTAGAGTGAGTTCCTGTAATGCCTGAGCCCACTACCCAAGGCTCTAGTAGAGTTTCAGGAATGACGACTGGCCCCACAGACCACCACTAGCCTTAACTGCGCACTTTGTCCTCACTGACGCGCATGCCATGATCAACTTCCCGATAGGTCACCCATCCTAGTGCTACTCCAAGCTGAGCATGCTTAACTATGGAGTTCTTAGTGATGGGCTCCCAGAAAAGGAGGTGCACCTTGGTGATATGGATAGTCTAATCATTCCTTTTAAGATCATGTTATCCGAGGCCTCAAATCCTGGGATGTTACAATCTCCCCTACTTAGACTCTTGACGTCCGCGTCAAGGCTCAACTATAAGGCCTCATTATCTCTTCCCCATTTCAGTGAAGACCCACAATGGCTCACAGACACCCAGCTCCCGATTACGAAATACCAGCGCAAGGGTGGCTACGTCAACCATGGACAACCCTTTCCTACATGCCTGGACCGCACGGCTCAAGACTTGCATGCCATGCCCATGTGGGCCCCACCTACTGGAGGGGAATTGGCTCTGATACCATTTGTAACGCCTGGGCCCACTACCCAAGGCTCTAGTAGAATTTTAGGAATGACGACTGGCCCCACAGACCACCACTAGCCTTAACTACACACTTTGTCCTCACTGACGCGCATGCCAGGATCAACTTCCCGACAAGTCACCCATCCCAGTACTACTCCAAGCTGAGCATGCTTAACTATGGAGTTCTTAGTGATGGGCTCCCGGAAAAGGAGGTGCACCTTGGTGATATGGGTAGTCTAATCATTCCTTTTAAGATCATGTTATCGGAGGCCTCAAATCCTGGGATGTTACAGTTCCTCAATACTCTCAAGCCTTAGAGCTCTAAGATGGAGGTTTGGGGACCAAAATAACACGTCCCCTTGACCTTATTGCCAAGGACTGGTATTTGTAACACTAGGTAATATGTCTATAAGTGAATATAAACTCATCCCGATTTAGATGAACTGAGGTTGGTTTCATTTTATGGCTGAAAGTGTTAGGGAATGAAATCAGCCATAGTTGGATGAAATCAGGGCAGTTTTGTACCATCACTGTGACGACATTAGGCTTCCATAAAAAAGAAAATGCATGAGCTTCATGTCATTGGAGGTCACCGTCAGTGTTGGTGATCAATTGACAACATCAAAAGACAGCGGTGGGGCTGACCATTATTGGTATTCCAAAGAAAAAGGTTGATGAGGGATTGAAGCAAAGTCAGGCTGATTTCATTGAACTCGACCCCATGTTCCATAGTTAGTATGTAGTCGACGATGCGATCCATTGGGAGAGGATCTACTCATCGAATGTAACCATTGTTATATTTCATTGGATGACTTTCATCAGTTGTCTTTTAATAAGGGCAGTTGATGGAGACAAGGTGGTTTTTGTGCACTGGGTTGGACCTTTCTTGGTTTGAATGAACCTAGGCTGGTTTTATCTAAATGGGTCAGTCAATGAAAATGGAACTATTCATTCCTGATCCCAAGACTCTGCAAAGTCTATGTATCTTTAGTTTGGAGCTTACATGTCCCAAAATTGGATAGTTTGAGAAATTATATCTTCAAAAAGGGATAAATTACCAAAATCTAAATATCTAGAGTTTTGGGGCATATCAAGGCTATTTCAGGCACAAAACTATAGTTAATTATTTATCATTAATGCCTAATATTTGGTTTTATCAACCACCAAAAACTTAATTAATTTATTGTCCTCAATAAAGACTCAACTCAAAAAATAAAAGATAACATCAAATTAAGCTTGGTGATAGATTCTAAGGTTAAAAGTAGTTTCAAACTATGAATATCCTGATAGATTTTGTTTTTGAACAAAACCCACCGTTCAATAAAACCCTCTAAAAGTAAGACCACAAAACAATATTTGTGCATGTTTAAGTGAAATCACCTCAAGCTAACATTATTCGTGGGATCTTCAACCATAAATGTGAGCTTTAAAGCATTGTCACTTAGGGAATTGGGCAAGCAATGAAGACATGGAATGAAATGGAATTGTGTATAGATGTGAACAAATTAGGATCACCACCAAAGAAAAAATACAAATAAAAGACTCTAATGACTTCTGAGGGCTTCGATCTGTGTCAGGCTGGTCTATTGTAACAAGCAATGGTGCCTATAGTCCAAGCCAATTCCCCAAAGTAGTAAGACAAACTCCTAGTATCATGCTCGAACCAACCCTACTACTTAGATGATCTCATAGGTCTCCTAGGGTTTCTTAATGATTCTTTAACGAGATTTTGTGGTGGCACTGCCAGGCACATTATACTAACATCTATAGGTACAATTGTACACCCGATTGGCATCATCCTCAACTCTCCTAAAAAAGAAAAAACACTCATGTTTTTATTCACTCTTAGGCTTTTGATTCCTACATTCTAATTTGTAGGCCTGTGTGTAGATCTATTTTGATAATTTGGTATTTTTTCTATCCTAGCCTCTTTCACATTTTTTTATTTTGTAATTTTTGACTGAATCAAGTGAGGGAGTGCACATGGACTTTAAAATTAAAATAAATTTACTTGTTTATAACTTAAAACTAATAACCTATTTCTTGATACTACGGTGAGTATGGTTCTTGAATATAGTCAAATCTGTGAAAGAACTGCTCAAAATTTGATCATACTGTTGTTTTATCTAATCAGACTCGACCCCTAGGTTTGTCATTCACAACATGAATCAAGGAAACAAGCATTTTCAGACCATGAAATAGTTCCCAACCCTAGATCGATCATAAAAATCAAGGAAAGAGTTAAGAAGTTGAATGAAGCTAGAGATCAAGAAAATAGGGTGATGATTGGGTGAGTAGACATGTAGATAAGCATTTAAGTAATGAATTCAGAACATATACTATTCATTCCAAGTCTAAAAGTTAAATAATAAGATCCTACTAAGAAGTAAAGGTTAAACTACAATGCTAAAAATAGTAATGATGTAAATGGATGATGGCATACATTTTGAAAAGTTCATACTGAATTATGAATAAGGGAAAAGTACAAAGGAATAAACATGCATGCATGAAAGGAAATGAAGAAAAGAATAGGAGAATATCCCTACCACCCCTCTGTTAATGTTTTTCTCGTCCTCAAGAAAAAATAAACATAGGATGTTACAGAAGCCATGCATGGATTTAAGGCAAGGAAATTAATTAGAGTCCTATAATGATGCACATATGTAAAGATATATTTAAGCAGTTAGAGGAAAGAAACAATATAATCAAGAACATGAATAATAGAAATTTTTTTATAGGAAAGAAAATAAATACATTGATAAGAGAGAGGATATGGTGGCCCCATGATACTAGCATTGGGATCCCAAATCCTATGTTTTGGGACTAGTTTCACATGTATCTTGCGGATTGAATCCGCTACATGAATATATAATATGTAGAGATGTGGCCCTGTTGAATTTGAAGTAGAGAAATAAAATCTAGTGACCCGGTGAACTCATTTTTGTGCTAGAATTGACTTAAACTACACTAGAATTTTCTTTGAAAAAGTGTCCTCAAATTTTCCCCAAAGTATGAATTTAGTTAGGAATACCTAAGATGTCAACTTGGATGATATGGAGAAAAGCATCTATAATTTTTGTGAGGGTTACATTCTTCATCCTCCACCTTTGAATCTAGGATTGGATTCCCTAAAGAGTCTTGGTTGAGAATATGAATCATCCAATCTTCATATGAATAAGGGGTAGATATAGGTGAATATGGTTGTAAGCACTTCAACCCAATATTATCATTATCATTAGGGGATAGACTATCCATGTTACGAACCCCTCCCCCTATTATCTCCCTTAAAAGGAAGACTGAGTGGTAAAATGTAAGGAGGAGGGATCACCTCCTTACTAACATTTAAACGAAAAAAATCCATATTTTCACAAAGACAAGAGACATTAAGAGATGCATGTATAATATTCCATGTAAATAAGCATGCACTAGATACATATAGAATGTCAATAACATCGAAAAACAATGAAACTAAATCTATTACTCATCAAAGTTCACTACATAAGTTTTTCATAAGAAAATGATAATAAAACTAGGGAATTAGATTTAGCAACCTAGACAACCTTGAAGAAAAGTTTGAATATACTCATGGTTGAACTTTGCTTGGTCATGTTCAACAACTTGATCAAAACCTGGGTGGTTGGGAAATCACGCAGCAAGTGGGAGAAAAAAAAGGTATGTGTCAATAGTGGACAAGAACAAAAGAGAAAGAAATAACATGAAATTAAAGGCTAATATTTCATCATAAGATGAATAACAAGAGTATGAGGCGTAATAGGATAGATGCTTGCCATATCAAGAAGAACAATACAAAGTTTTGCATGCATGATTAATATTGACTACATTAAATATGTAGGGTTGAGGAACTTATCATACCTCAACCTATAGGTGAGGGGAGAGTAACATATTCCTAGTCACCTACACAATTTTATAAGGGGAGAGTAAACACATTCCCCAAGGCAAAAATGCATGCCCTATCTATGGGTGGTTGTACAAAAGTACCACTACTATAGATAAATAGTCTAATAAAATCAACATGTTAAAGAGAAACTATGGCAAGTAAAAGCATCATATATTTGAAACATGGAAGTGGGGTACAAGACCTAAGAATATAATTAGTGATTTTGAGACAATTTAACAAAAGAATCATCAATAGAGGAAATAGGGTTCATTAAAACCTCATTAAGGAAATATAAGGTTTGGTTGCAATTATCCCAACATTGGGTGTAAGGAATGCACATACCTCTCTTACTGATATCAATTACTAACTTTCACCACTTTAATTGAGTCCAAGTTCCTCTTTGCCTATTTTCAATGTATTAACATGTACAAGAGTACATAATGCACATTAATGTATAGAAATCCTAATTTTAGACCCTTTTCAACAAAACTCAGATTTAGACTCTAAAAACCTCACCAATGAACTTATTCGGTTCTCCTAATTAAGAAAGTATATTTTAATGTTAATTTTGGAGTTATGATGATTTAGATGTAATTTTCTATGGACTTTATGCATCAAATTCATTATCCAAAAATCACCCTTCGTCAAACCCTGAAATCATAGCTTGAAAATATTTTTATTAGATAGAGATTAATTACTCTATTCCAAAACATATTTATTTGTCAAATTTGGATAAGCGAATTAAAAGATATCAATTTTTCAGTTTGAACCAATCAGGAAATTACAAGTCAGAAATCATCAAGAGAGAGGAAGGGTGAAAGAGAGGGAGAAAACACCATTTTGCCCAACATCAGGGTTGGAATTGTATAGGTAATGAAACTAGAGCTACAAGAGAAGGTAAAACAACAAAAAACCAAAACCTTAGAAGAACATAGAGATGGAGATCATCGATTTTAAACATAGAAGCATGAGTTTAAAGCATGTAGTAAGCAATATATGGGAAGTGGGTTATAAAACTTTCCTCTAGGGAAGGTGGATAGATTCAAGAAGCAAGGTTCCCAAGCTAGAGAGGCTTCTTTATCCAACAAAAATCCTATCTCAATCAAGAAGCAGCTTCTCCACTTTAGAGGTGAAAAACCCTAGCAAAAGAACATGGAGATGAGGTGTTTAAGGGCTCTAGGTGGGGTTTCACCATGGAAGGCCACGGTTTTGACCTGGAAGAAGGTGGGAGGAATACGAACAACATGAAAATAGGGTAGGAAAGGAGGAAACTTACTATTTTTGGTTGAAATCAACAAGAAGGAGCTTTAGAAACCCTAAATAGAGCTAATTCAGAACCCTAGGAGCCTTCTTCACCAAGGAGGGCACCCACTTTTACCTTGGGACAACACCTTCATGTACATACAGAGTAGGAACAATGTTATAAGCTGGAGGAAAGTGAAGGTGAGTAAGAGTTTTCTAATTGGGAGGTGGGAGGGGTAGATATGGCTTTATAAAGAAGGGGTCAAGCATGAAGTGTCTATGGGACTTTCCATGTGTCCTTAGTTTAGCGCTTCATGTCCATGCAAGAGGATAGTTCATAGAGGCTTCTTGAATGTCAAATTTAGGTTCTAAAACCCATGGAGAATTCTATGCCATCCCCACCGACCTTCAATCAAAGAAATAACCCCAGTTGTTGATAGCTTCTAAAGATAAGAACATTTATAAAGTGGGTAATCCCTAAAATGCCCTTGAAGAGAAGCACCTTCAAACCAAGGTGCAACTAGGCACCCCATGGTTCAAAAACTCAAGAATGGTAATGGAATATCTAAAGATTATAATGCATATGACAATTTGCAATGAAAACCTCCCAATTGGGTAAGTTGCAAAAAAATCCAGAATGTACCTAAAATTGCACAACTTTCACAAACAACATCCAAGTTGAACCAAATTTGAAAGTTAGCCTTATTTTTGTTACAACCTCGATTTTGCATATGTTTTCATAATTAAAATGTAATGATTAAAAAGATTGTATGCTCTGTTTCAAACAATGGATTACTTGCAATTATCCCTTTTGATAGGAGTTTCGTTGTTCCTATTATTAGATTATCTATTAATGGATATAAAAGAGAAGAAACGAAGAAAAGTCCAAATAGTAGAAAAGATACAAGGTAATGAATATTAAGCAAAATATTTATGAAAAATATTTGGAAATATCTAGACTATGGCATTAATGGCCACAATTAAATAAATTCCATTTCTATGAGATTTCTAATGAAGGAAATAGGAAAAGAGAAAATGAAATAAAAGATAATGAGAAATCCTTGAAAAGAAATCTTTTTTAAAAAGAAACAAGATAATGAGAAGAAATGCATGTAGATGCATCTAGAAGGATAGTAAGTATCCTTAAAAAAGGATTTTGAAATCTAAGGATTTCTTGGGTTCCAAGGAGTCCAAGTTGCAAAGATAATCAGAGAAAAAAGAGATAAAATCAAATAAAGTGTTATTAAGAAGGAAAGTTGAAATAATGATGAAAATATAAGAAATATGTGGAAATATGGATAATGGAATAATTATAAATGGGATTTTGACTCCACATGGTTTTTAATGGTAAAAGGAATCACAATAAAGAAAATAGAAGGTTAACAGAGAGAAATTATGCTTAAGATAAGTTTTATTAAAGGATAACTTCCATACGATAATAATGTCCTTTTGTTTTGGGATTTGGGACTCAAATTTTGTATGCGAGTAGATAGAGACAAGAGGAAGTTTACCTTAAAATTTGGTTGAGAAAGGATAAACAGATTAGGAGATACGATTTTTCAAAGTTTCCTAAAGTGAATGTAATATCATTAAATGTCACAATTCACATTCAAAATAGGATTGCTTATCTTTGGCGCGTGCTATGTGAACCATTGATCTGAAATCCAACAGTGCTCTACTTGTCTTCCGCCTCCAGCCCATTTTGGGAAGCAGTAATCGTAATGCAAGGAAATCGGTCCACATATCCTCCTTCTCTGAGCAATAAGGAGTCCTAAAAATAAAATAGTCGGGCTTGCGAGGAGAAATCGGACCAGATAGACCCATGTTTCCGCAGGGTTGGTGCACGATTGGGGTTTCCCAAATCGCCACAGGAGTTCCTCCATGGGCAACCGACATTGTTAGAGAGGGGCCTATATAAGGGATCATAGATCCCGTTTGAGAAACCAAAAAAAAACAAGGAGCGATTCTGCACTCGCCCCAGACTCCTCTTCCTACCTCTTACCTTCTCTAGACCTTGGTCACAGCGGATCCCCGATTTCTACCTATTTTTACCTCTCGATCGAAGTAGTTGATATTGCTTCAACTGCCGTTCGCCATCACGGATTGGTCGAGGAGTTGAGTGGGACATGAGTTTCTCGTCCGTGGTCTCAGATTCATCGTCCCGGCTCCAGGGTGCTAAGTCAACATGAGAGTTGACTCCCTGTCCTCGATACAGCAGCGAGGAAGGATTTGCGAGAGATTGAAGATGATAGTGTAGAAAAGACCATCCTACTCCCAAGTCCAACACGACAAGGAGAGGGAAAACTGGTCTTTCATTGTTCTTTTGAAAGTAAGGTAATATCTCGCTTTTGATGATGTGTCCTCGTATGATTGGCTTAAAAGTAATTAAGTTGCAAAAATCATAGAAAAAGACTGGTAACCCGTATATAGGAGTATTATATATGAAAATTGATAAGGAAAATGAGAGTAAGACTAATAAATTATGTTTGAAGCCTAATTATTCTTGAAATTCAAAAAGTATGTAAAGATGCTATCTTTAATGGTTTAATTAATGAAAAACCCTAACCCTTGATGATTAATGAATTAGAAAGGTTTATATGGGCGTTTAAAGTAAAAAACCACTAGAAGGGGGGTGAATAGGGTTTTATGATAATTTTAATATAATTTAACTCAAACAACCACAATTGAAATAATAAGAAGGAGACATGATGTTTAGAGTGGTTCCAACCTTAGCAAATACTAAGGTAGTCAATCCACTACCCGGTCGCTTACCCAACCGGGATTTTGAAAGTATTAAATGTTATTACCTCTCAAGGAATTTACATAAAATTACAACACTTTCTACACCCTTTGGACAACCTTCACCTTGAAGTAGTTGCACCAACTTTGAAGCATCCTTCTTGAAGTAACTTCAAGCTCCCCCTTGACGTGGCCTTCCTCTTGAAGTAGCCTCCCGTTGCAACAACCTTCTAGAAGTAGTCCAAAGATCTCCTTATTCACCAAGAAGATCAAACCCTCTCCAATCCGCAGCCTCCAACCCTAGGAGTAGTAAGGAGAGTACAAGCAATAAGAGAGAACAAGAAAGGAAATGGAAATTACAATTACCACTTTGAAGCACAAGGCTTGATTTGCCTAAATCAAGCGTATGGATCTCCTAACCAATGAATGTTGAAGTGTAGTTTTAGTGGATAGGAGATACTAGTCTATAGGACACAAATTTAGAGTAAGGGAATGAGTGACCAATGCTAGTGTTGCTCAATTGCTCAAAACAGATTGCTAATTGCAAGTGCAAGCTCAAGTATATCACAAGTGTATATAGGTGAGTTTAGGTATCCTAAGGCATGTCCTATTTATAGGAATGACCTACAAGTGCTTAAGGACGTTCTAGACACTTTCTAGGGGGTTCTAAGTGCTTAACTAGCCATTAGGTAAACTTTAGTTACTTTAGCAACGGCTAGTTAATTAATTCTGAAAGTTGCAGACAGAACACATCTCGGTCGAAGAATTGTCGACCGAGAGTCCTTCTTGGTCGTGGACTTGTTGACCGAAAGACTGTCTGGAGAAAGTGTATACAACGTTCATCTCCAACTGCCAACTACCTTGTCTACTGTGTCTAACGGCTACTTGGGTCTTTCTCAGTCGAGGAGTTTGTCGACGGAGAGTGTCTCGGTTGAGAAGTTTATCGACCGAGATTAACCCTGTTTCAATGTTTTATGCTGAGTACTAAGGTTGTGCATGAGTGTGCATTTGTGACACTAATGTAGGAGATGACCTATCTAAGTGTGGTGATTTGCTAGGGAAGATCTAACGCTTGATTTACATGATGTCTAAGTACTTGTACATTATATACTTGTACAAGTTTTATAATTGATTACAATCATGAAATAACAACAATTCAAGCATATAGATTTCCCAAATCTTTGTCATCCACCTTATTCCTGCAACACTCAAGTAGTACGTTAGATCGACAAGAATGAACTATTTTTCATTATCAAAACAAAGGGATTTAAATGATGTCCATTTAGCCAACAATCTCCCCCTTTTTGAAGATGACAAACATTTCCAAAATATAAATCAACTAGTCTTTAAAATGAGTTGAGTTTCATACCTGAGATTTACTTTGGGAATTTCTTCTCTTGTTTATGAAATGTGTGCTTATTATTCCCAAAGAAATTTGGAACATAAAATCCAATTCTTTAGGGAATATAGCAACTTTTAATGTAAAGCCAAGAGATTTATGAAACTCATTGATTTGAGTTTTTCAAAGTTACCATTTTAAGATTTACATTTATTTCTCCCCCTTTTGTCATTTCAAAAAGATATCCGTTAAAAATAGACAAACTCCCCCCTTAATTTGATATCCCTAATAAAAAGATAGCCATCAAATCTTAAAAAAAAAGTCCATTTGAAAGCCAAAGAGATGTCCATTTCGAAAAAGATTTCCATTTTAAGAGGCACAAATATCAAAGAAAACATCTTCTAAGGGAGTGATGAGTAGTTGCTTCCTTATTTTGTTAAATTGGTCTAGTGGAAGCAGTTTTTTGAAAATATCAGCCAATTGATCTTCCGTATCAACATGATGAAGGGATACATGATTCTTAGAGATATGATCTCATAAAAAGTGATGGGCATAGATGAAAAAGTAAAGCCATAATCGTTTAACACTTGTTGCATATAGAGCACTTGAGCACAACAAGATCCGACTGCCATATATTCAGCTTCAGTTGTAGAGAGGGCAACCGTATTTTGTTTCTTGCTAAACCAAGATACTAAGGCTCTTCCTAACAAGAAACAACTACCACTAGTGCTCTTGTGATCAAGTCGACAACCAGCATAATCGGCATCAGTATAAGCTTTAAAATCCAAGGATTGTCCTTTAGGATACCATAAACCATAACATGTGGTGCCGACTAAGTATCGAAAAATCTGTTTGACGGCTTGAAAGTGAGAATGCATAGGTTGTGATTGAAGTCGAGCACAAAGAACAACTAAAAACATGATGTCCGGTCTAGAAGCGGTTAAGTAAAGCAGACTACCAATCATGGCTCTATATAAGGAATCATCAATAGGTTCCCCATTTTCATCCTTATCAATTTTAGTGGAGGTAGCCATTGGAGTGGTAGCATGTTTGCACTGGTCCATCCCAAATCATTTTAAGAGTTCTTTGGTATACTTTTCTTGGCTTATAAAAATCCCGGTAGGCGTTTGTTTAATTTGAAAACCAAGAAAGAAAGTTAGTTCACCCATGAGGCTCATTTCAAATTCTTGTTGCATAATATCACTTTGCATAATGATTCATTTGAAGCACCAAATATAATGTCATCAACATATATTTGAACAACTAGAAAATCAGATGCATATGTTTTGAAAAATAAAGTAGAATCTGAATTTCCAATAGAAAAATCGTTATCAAATAAATAGTTCTTGAGCCTTTCATACCAATTTCTAGGTGCTTGTTTTAAACCATAAAGTGCCTTCTTAAGTTTGTATACATAGTCACCTTTTTCTGATATTTCAAAACCAGGTGGTTGGGCAACATATAGTTCTTCTTGGATTATCCCATTGAGAAATGCACTTTTTACATCCATTTCAAAAAGTTTGATGTTTTTGTGTGCAGCTATAGCTAGTAGCATTTTAATTGCTTCAAGTCTTGCTACTGGTGCATATGTTTCATCAAAGTCTATCCCTTCTTGTTGATTATATCCTTGTGCTACTAGCCTAGCTTTATTTCTGACTACTTCCCCTGCTTCATTTAACTTATTTCTAAAAACCCATTTAGTTCCAATAATGGTTTTATCTTGTGGTTTAGGAACTAAGTCCCATACGCCATTTTTAGTGAATTGGTTTAATTCTTCTGGCATTGCTATTATCCAATAGTCATCTTTGAGGGCTTCAGTTACCTTTTTAGGTTCAATTATAGAGACAAATGCCATATTTGCAACATCTTTAAAAGAAGACCGAGTTTGGACTTTATCATTTGGATTTCCAATGATTAATTCTTGAGGATGATCTTTAATGAGTCTAGGAACATGTTGTGTTTCAATTTTGTGGTCACTAGTAATATTTTTTTCATGATCATTAGGTAGAGATAAATTCTCTAATTGATGAGTAAGATCAATTACTTCAAGGTTTTCAGATTGTGGCTCGTCATGAAAAGAGATCTGAATTGATTCCTCAACTTTTCTAGAAATAGTGTTGTAAACTCTGAATGCTTTGCTAGAGGTAGAGTATCCCAAGAAAAATGCTTTATGTGATTTAGAGTCAAACTTGTCTCTATCCTCTTTTGTGTTTAGAATGTAACATGTTGATTCGAAAGTATGAAAATAGTCAACCCTAGGTTTCTTACTATATATTATTTCATATGGTGTTTTCTTTAAATAGGAATGAATAGTTACTCTATTTAACACATAGCAAGCTGTGTTTACTGCTTCAGCCCAAAATGTTTTAGGTGTATTATGTTCGAGCATCATAGTTCTAGCCATTTCTTGTGTGATTGATTTTTCCTTTCAACTATACCATTTTGTTGTGGAATACGTGGAGCAGAAAAATTGTGAGTGTAGCCTTGAGATGTGCAAAATTCTTCAAATAAATGGTTCTCAAATTCTCCACCATGATCACTCCTAATTGTACATATTTTGTTTTGTAATAAATTTTCAATCTTGGAACAAAATTTAATAAAAACTTGAATAGTGTCATCTTTGGTTGCAAGAAAGTGTATCCATGTATATCTACTATAATCATCAACAATAACAAAACAATATCTTTTGCCACCAATAGATTGTGTCCGCATAGGTCCAAATAAGTCCATATGAATGAGTTCTAAGGATCTACAGGTGCTAAGTACATTTTTAGGTTTAAAAGAGGTTTTAGTTTGTTTACCCAAGGTACATGGTTCACAATTTTCAGTTTGATCAAAAGATAAATTAGGCAAACCACAAACAAGATCATATTTAACTAGCTTTTTGATGATATGTGAACTAGCATGACCTATTTTTTATGCCATAATTGTAAAGAATTTTCATTTGCAAGTAAACATTTTCCCACAACAGATTTCATAGAGTTAGGTCTAAGAATATAGAGATTTCTAACTCTTTTTCCTTCATAAACAACAATTGTAGTATTTTCTATTAGTAGATTGCAGCAATTCTTTTTGAATAAAACATCATATCAACTATCACATAATTTACTAACACTTATTAAATTATGGTGCAAGCTGTCAACAAGTAAAACATTTTTTATTTCAAGATTTGTACCAATGTTACCTATTCCAACAATTTTACCTTTACCATTGTCTCCAAAAGTGACTGTTCCACTCTTCTTTTCCTCAAAAGTTTGAAATGAATCCTTGTTTCTGGTCATGTGTTTGGAACATCCACTGTCGACCACTCAATTTTGCATTAAAATGTAGGTTTTGGTACCCATGTGATAGTCCATTAAGGTTAGGTACATTTAATTACAAACTGAACAAAGAAAGCTGATCATAACTTTATTCGATCGACAAAAGTTCGACCGGCATGTGTCTCGGTCGACCAATTTGTCGATCGAGAAAGTTGTTGTTTTACAGATTAAAAACTGAATGGAATCAGAAGTTTGTTCGGTCAACCATTTTTCAATCGATTTTTGATCCGATCAATCATTTCTCGACCGGAATGATTACAGTTTTATGAACATTTTTGCTACAGATTTTGGTTTGTCACAGGCACTTGCTCGGTCAAAGTGTTGCTCGACCGAGAGTATCTCAGTTGAACTATTTGTCGACCGAATATGTTTCTGTTTCAGGAATTTATTTATATCAGTTCTGAAATTAACATAATACATGAAACTATTTGTTTAGTTGAGATAGAACATTTTGATTTTCAAGAATAAGCATTAGATCATATCTCAACTAAATTACATTCAATTTAAGTTTGAGGTTTGGGTACCCAAACTAACTCAGAATCCTTCCTCTTATAAGGGCATGAAAAAGAGTAGTGTCCAAGATGTAGACAAAAATGACAAGTAATAGAGTCAATTTCATTTCTCTTTCTAGGAATTGTGTTCTTAGGTACAAACATAATCTTAGTCTTGGATGTTTTAGCTCTTTTGGGTTGATTTCTCTTTGGATCATATCTTAATCCTCTTCTTTCATTGTAACTAGAGGAAATTTTTAGAATATTATCAAGGATGTCATTTCCTCTTAAACCATTTATTTCTCTTTCCAGCTTAGCAATCTCATCCATCTTCTTGTTTATATATTTCCTTGCTTGATCTAAATCAGATAGTAGAGAGTTTCTTTCCTTAACAAAATTATCATAATCTAGATGGTTACATAGAATAGGATGGGTCTAAAAATTGTTTAGTTTAGCAAGAAAATCAACCTTTTCTTGAGAAAGAAGATCATGATTCGTTTCTAGAGTAAGTAACTTTCTGTTACAATCATTTAAAGATGTTTTTAAAGACAAATTTTCAAGATCAATATTGTTCTTTTCATAAGAGAGATCATTTAATATAGCATATAATTCCTCATTTGTTTTGGTGACCTTCTTTAGTTTCTTTTTGCAGTCAACATATTTGTCATGAGTTTCTTGTAGACTAGCAATTAAATCTTCTTTAGGCAGACCAAGAAGGCTTACCTCTTGGGAATCGTCATCATCTTCTTTTGCCATGAGACATTCCACCTTCTCTTCTCCACTTTCACTCTCACTTGACTCATCCCATGCAGCTTTATAAGCTTTTTCTCCCTTCTTTTTGTGTGAGCTTTTCTTTCCTTTCTTTGCTTTAGGGCATTCATTTTTGAGATGTCCTTTATTTCCACATTCAAAACACCTAGTAGGGGAAGAAGAAGAACTAGAAACTTTGTTAGATCTAAATCTTATATATTTCTTACCATTGACAATTAAGGCTTCTTCTCCTTCTTCTTCACTTGTTTCATCACTTTCTGGAGGGATGATCTTTGAAGCTTTTAGAGCCACATCTTTCTTTCTTCCTTGTTGCAGTTCAAGTTCTCATCGTTCCTCTTCCTCCAAGGTTGCCTCATGTGCTTCTAGGTTGCCAATGAGTTGTTCCATCCTTAGTCGGGTGAGGTCATTTGCTTCTTCAATGGCTGTCACTTTGGGCTTGTACTTGGGTGGAAGAGACCTAAGAATTTTTGATACTTGATCTTCTTCAGTGATTACTTTGCCTAAAGCATTCAAACCATTTACAATAGAAGAAAATTTTGCATACATTTCACTAATAGATTCATTTTGATCCATACAAAATTGTTCAAATTTCTGTTTAAGCATTCTGATTTTAGAATTCTTAACTTGAACAGTTCCTTCATATGTTATATAAAGTCTATGCCATATTTCATAAGCCATTTCACAATTTGATATTCTATTGAACTCACCAATGGAAATTGAAAAATAAAGTATACTTACAACCTTTGCATTCATTTGGGCAGACTTTACCGTATTAGTATCCCAAGCTGCATACTCCGTTTGAGGAAGTTGATAAGGAGTAGACACCATCCTCCATAAATCCCAACTGATCCCTTGGAAGTAAAATTGCATCCTCCTCTTCCAGTAGGTGTAGTTAGTACCATCAAATGCTGGAGGCCTAGCCACAAGCGTTCCTTCCAAGTTGAGGTTGTTGAGCAACCTGTCACCCATTCTTCAAGACTCGATTAGAGCTCCTTGAATCCTGCTCTGATACCAATTGAAAAACCACTATAGGGGGGGTGAATAGGGTTTTATGATAATTTTAATATAATTTAACTCAAACAACCACAATTGAAATAATAAGAAGGAGACACGGTGTTTAGAGTGGTTTTAACCTTAGCAAATACTAAGGCAGTCAATTCACTACCCGGTTGCTTACCCAACCGGGATTTTGAAAGTATTAATTTTATTACCTCTCAAGGAATTTACATAAAATTACAATACTTTCTACACCCTTTGGACAGCCTTCACCTTGAAGTAGTTGCACCAACTTTGAAGCAGCCTTCTTGAAGTAACTATAAGCTCCCCCTTGAAGTAGCCTTCCTCTTGAAGTAGCCTCCCATTGCAACAGCCTTCTAGAAGTAGTCCAAAGATCTCCTTCTTCACCAAGAAGATCAAACCCTCTCCAATCCGCAGCCTCCAACCCTAGGAGTAGCAAGGAGAGTACAAGAAATAAGAGAGAACAAGAAAGGAAATGGAAATTACAATTACCACTTTGAAGCACAATGCTTGATTTTCCTAAATCAAGCGTATAGATCTCCTAACCAATGAATGTTGAAGTGTAGTTTTAGTGGATAGGAGATACTAGTCTATAGGACACAAATTTAGAGCAAGGGAATGAGTGGCCAATGCTAGTGTTGCTCAATTACTCAAAACAGATTGCTAATTGCAAGTGCAAGCTCAAGTATATCACAAGTGTATATAGGTGAGTTTAGGTGTCCTAAGGCATGTCCTATTTATAGGAATGACCTACAAGTGCTTAAGGACGTTCTAGACACTTTCTAGGGGGTTCTAAGTGGTTAACTAGCCGTTAGGTAAACTTTAGTTGCTTTAGCAACGTCTAGTTAATTAATTTTGAAAGTTGCAGACAGAACACATCTCGGTCAAAGAATTGTCGACTGAGAGTTCTTCTCGGTCGAGGACTTGTCGACCGAAAGACTGTCTGGAGCAAGTGTATACAACGTTCATCTCCAACTACCAATTACCTTGTCTGCTGTGTCTAACGGCTACTTGGGTCTTTCTCGGTCGAGGAGTTTGTCAACCGAGAGTGTCTCGGTCGAGAAGTTTGTCGACTGAGATTAACCCTATTTCAATGTTTTATGCTAAGTACTAAGGTTGTGCATGAGTGTGCATTTGTGACACTAATGTAGGAGATGACCTATCTAAGTGTGGTGATTTGCTAGGGAAGATCTAACGCTTGATTTACATGATGTCTAAGTACTTGTACATTATATACTTGTACAAGTTTTACAATTGATTACAATCATGAAATAACAACAATTCAAGCATATAGATTTCCCAAATCTTTGTCATCCACCTTACTCCTACAACACTCAAGTAGCACGTTAGATCGACAAGAATGAAATGTTTGTCATTATCAAACTAAAGGGATTTAAATGATGTCCATTTAGCCAACATAAAGTAGATATTAACCTGTTGTTATACAAAGGGCATATAAGATTCAAAAGGATGATCTTTACGCATAGTTGGTTTAATTTAGGGTTCTATTTACATGAATATGCATTAATGGGATTAGAAACCCTAATTTATGTTGAAATGAATTTTAATGGTTTCAATTGTACAAATCAATGATTAAAATAGAGATATGATGATTCAAAGATAATTTGAGTACCAAAGATCCTTAATGTGAATTATTTGGATAATTAGAGTTTCCTAGTGTATAAAAGTGGGAATAGTGATAAATAAGGTTCATATATGTGAGTTGAACTATAATGAAATATGATTTGTCAATTTGAAAGAAACCAAAGATGATAATTAGCCTTAATGGTTTGGATATGACCTAAAAGGATAAAGACAATAGTTTTAGTGTAAAAGAAACATATTAGACTTAATTGACATTCAATTGTGCCTATGATAGAGAAATTAGGGTTTGTGAACTAAAAGAGAATTATAAGTGATAAATGCATAATGAAGGTTAAACCCCTAATAAAACCCTGAAGTTGGCCTAGAAATCATAAGGTGGAATCCAAGTTGATCTTGAGGATGTTTTGAATAAAATAATGACACTTGGATGTTATGCATTATTTTCAGGATATTGTTGATTGCTTGTTTAATTGTGTTGAATGTTAATGCATGGACATCATGTTACTCTGGATCAGGTATGTGGTTATGTCTATGAATAATCGCTTTAGTTTCACGGCGATTCCCAAACGATTTTATCGGTTGCTTGAAAATAATTGTTGGATGCCTTTTATTTCATGCAACTATAAAGTGACTATGATTATCACTATGAATATATATATATATATATATATATATATATATATATATATATATATATATATATATATATATATATATATATATAACTGGCTTAGATCTGAATCCACCTTTGTGGCTTGTAAAGGCTAAAAAGGGGTAACCTAGAGTAAGGTCTAGGTTATCGTGGGTTAGAAACTGGGCTACCAAGTGTAGTGCCATGAGACCCTTTAGCATGCCATGAGTTAAGGAGTGGGCTACTTACGGGTAGTGCCATGTGTCTCAACCCTAGAAACTGGTTCACTTATAGGTGGGACCATGAGGGGTTTAATGGGGATCTACTATAAGGAAAGTAGCATCCAGGTCCACTGCAGGGACAACGCAGAGGATGGGGAATGCATGGATCGCGCAGTTATATTTAAAACATGAAATTGTTTGTTAAATGGTAATTGGTTGCAATACATTGTTATGAATAATTGCGTGATCATTGTCTCCCCCACATACCAGCTTTGGCTGACCGCTGTTTTGTTTGTTGAAATTTTAGGTACAAAGCCAAAAGGACAAACAGTAAATCATCATGTTGTCAAATACATGAATTAAAAAACAAGGAGGATTACTTAGATTAGCTCCAGGGCGGATAGAGGTTTAGAAATCCAATCTTTCAAAAAGGTACACAAAAGTTTATTTTCTTACAGCTTTCCAGTTTAGTCTGTTAAAATTTAATAATTGTTCTTGGTTAAATGTCGAACCTTTGATCCAGAAATTATGTGTGTGGCTTTGACCTCTCGGTCTCCCTTAATTGGGGGTTATCGGGAGGTGGGTTCGTAACAATTTTATTATTTAAAAACACAACACAAAGTTATAATAAGGTTTAGAACACCTAACCAGGTTCCTTAAATAATTTTTCACTGGGGTATTTGTGCATAAACCCTTTTATTGGTACAAATAGTTATAGATGTTCACCAAACCACTATAAATTCAACTAATTAGACATCAAGGACATAAATGATATAAATGAAAGGGAAACTTAGGAAAAAATGGGTTACATGGAGATTACATCTAAGGTTCGGTATGTTACAACACTCCACCCCTTAAAAAGGATTTTGTCCCCGAAATCTCAAAAAAAAAGAGAAGGGTGAGTACGTAACATTTCATCTCTCAACCCCAAAGTGGTTTATTCCAAACAATAATATTTCCACAAAACGTTTACAAACTAAATCTCCTTTTTCTTTAGCTACATTACTCAGGAGTCAAGGATCTTTATTGGTAGCTCTTCATAGGTCAAATTCTTATGTATCTCTAAGGTCTCAACAATAAGCACATGAGATGGGTCCATTACATATTTCTTCAGCACAAAGACATGGAACACATTATGAATCTTGTCATAGGAAGGAGGAAGAGCTAAGAGATATGCACAATCTCCAACCTTATCCAAAATTTCAAATGGTACAAGATAGTAGGGACTCAGTTTGCCTTTTACTTTTGATCTAGCACTAGAGCATATAGTCTTAATCTTCAAGAACACATAGTCACCCACTAAGAAGCTAACATCAGATCTCTTCTTGTCGGCATACATCTTCTTTTGGTATTGAGAAGCTCTCATATGTTTCTATATTGGTTGAACTTTCTCTATCATCATTTGCATGTCATCGGTCTTTACTAGAGAACGTTCACCAACATCATCCCAATGCAATGGGGAACAACAAGGTCTAGCATAGAGAGATCCAAAAGGTGGCATACCAATACTAGCTTGGTAGCTATTGTTGTAAAAAAACTCAGATAATGGTAGATACTTATCCCATGCACCTCCCCAATCCATCACATAGGCACAAAAAAGGTCTTCCATAATCTACACTGTCCTTTTTGATTGACCATCGATTTGCGGGTAAGAAGTTTTATGAAAAGTAGGTCAGTCCCCACTTCTTCCAAACCAGGAGGTAAACATTGGTTCATGGTCATAAACTATCACTCCAGGCACTCCATGTAGATGCACTATCGACTCAATATACAACAGAGCCATATCAACAAATTTGTAAGTGGATTTGAAAGGCAAGAAGTGGGTAGACATGGTAAGCCGATCAATCACCACCCAAACAACATCATAACTCTTCTTGGATTTAGGGAATCTAGTGACAAGTCCATAGTAATCTTCCTGAATTCCCATTCTGGAATCTCAAGTCGGGTGAAGACGACCACTAGGTTGTTTATGCTCTATCTTGACTTACTGACAGGTCAAACACTTCAAAACAAACAAAGTTGTATCATTCTTCATATTGTTTCACCAAAAGTTCCAATGTAGGTCCTTATACATTTTGGTTGTGCCAGGATGAATAATGTACTTGGACCCATGAGCTTCACTCAGAACCTTCTGCCTCAGGTCACTAACATCATAAATCCACAACCTATGTCAGAAGCAGACAACACCATCCACTCCAATTGAGAAGTCAGATTGTGGATTCTCTACTAAGTCCTTTTTCTCCTCAAGCACATAACTCTCTAATTATGTAGTTACAACCTCAGAGATCCAGGTCAATGTAACAAACAAACTGGTCATGTGTACGCACAACTTATTTTCATCCACTGAATTAAAAAACTATGGTTTCCAACTAGAAACATGTTCCAGATTCTTCAATATAGAACAAATCATAGTAGCACATATACGATTCTTCTTTTGACTTAGAGCATCAACAACAACATTTGCTTTATCAGTATGATAGGTGATGGTAAATTCGAAGTCCTCAAGATACTCCATATACCTTTTTTGTCACATATTCAAATCTTTTGTGTCAACAAGTACCTCAAGATTTTGTGATCTACGAAGACATCAAATTTCACACCATAGAGATAGTGTTGCCTAATTTTTAGAGCATGAATGATGGAAGCTAGGTCTAAATCATGTGTACACCAATTTTCTTCATTCGATTTCAATTGGTGGGATGCATATGTGATCACTCTTCCTTCTTTGAAAAGAACATGTGACCACTCTTCCTTCATCAAGACACACCCTAAGCCTTTTTTGGAAGCACCAGTATAAATGACATATGATATTCCTTCAACAGGTAAGGCAAGAATAAGTGCATATGTCAAGAACTCCTTCAGCTTATGAAAAAGTATCCTTACATTCACATGTCCATGAGAACTTGACCTCCTTCCGTGTCAACTTGGTCAAAGGCAAGGACAACTCAGAGAAGCTCTTGATGAATCTCCTATAATAACCTACTAACTCGAGGAAACTATGAACCTCTGAGGGATTCTCCAGAGATTTCCACTTGGTCACAACTTCTACCATTGTAGGATCAATAACATGTCCAACAAAAATTGCATGACCCAGAAACATCACTTCCCTTATCTAATACTCACATTTTGAGAATTGGCATAGAGTTGATTTTCTCTCAGTGTGTTGAGTACAACCCACAAGTGTTCACGATGTTGTTCTTCCATCTCAAAGTAAACCTAAAAGAAATCAATGAACACTACCACAAACTGATCGAGGTAAGGGAGGAATACTCGGTTCATAAGGTCCATGAAAGCAACAAGGGCATTCGTCAAATCTAAAGCCATGACCAGGAACTCACACTTTGAGAATTTAGCATAGAGTTGATTTTCTCTCAATGTATTGAGCACAACCTACATGTTTTCATGATGTTTTTCTTCTGTCTTAGAGTAAACCAAAACGACATCAATGAACACTACCACAAACTTATCAAGGTAAGGGTGGATGCTCGATCCATCAAGTCCATGACAACAATAGGGGCAATCGTCAAACCAAAAGGCATGAACAAGAACTCATAATGCACATAGCATGTTTTGAATGTTGTCTTTGACACATACTCATCCTTCATAGGCATATGGTAGTAGATACTTCACAGGTCCATCTTCGAAAACACGGTGGCCGACTTTAACTGATGAAACAGGTCATCGATGTGAATCAAATGATAATTGTGATACACCGTTCGAACAAAACATCAATAACTAAGCGGAAGCAATCATTAACAATAGATAACTGAAAATCACTAAAAATTAAAACCATTTACAAAGAGATCCAAACACAGGAAAACTCTTTCATCAAGAACCAAAATATTTTGTTTACATCTTGGTTCATAGTACATAACCTATACCATCCCTTCATGAGGATTACAAGCATCAACTGCTCTGTTAAAACTATACACATGCAACATAAGAACTTCGAGGCATCAAGCCAAAATCTCAGATCGATTCATTAAAAGTACTATATACTAACTCCAATGACCTGAGAGTACAGAGACGACACATAAGACTCTCTATACAAAATATGGCATCTAGTGCCTCTGCTTGGAATATCACTGTTGTCTATGTTGCTATTGTCCTTCTCCTACTGTATGGTTTCTACCTCCTCGTCCTCATCCACCTAAAAAGGTTGGATCCCACGGGGTGAGACAATTGAAATTGTTCCAATGAGAGATATAACTCTCTGCTAGAAACATTATTATTGCAATTTAATAGAATAAAACCGAGCAGAGGAATCATATATACTCAACAGCAGATCAATCAATGTCTAACAGATTAGAACAATATTCTTATTCAAAGCATTTCCGTTATAACTTGATAAAGTAGCATGTCACTTATCCATTAAGGAAATGAAGAACATGTATAACATTTATCCATATGCTAAGAAAGGTAACATCAACCATTGATTTTCATATTCCATTCTTAAGCAAATACACTATACGGCTGATTACATTTTTCAATCATACTTATGCCCTGAGGAGATGAGGTATACTGGTCATGCTCCAACCGACCATGATTATGTAAAGCATCGGTACCATACATAGGTCAATGGAAGAGCCAGACTCCATTGCCTCATCTGTCTCGGTCAGTATGAGATCATATGCAGGACATCTTGTGTCTCTGCTAATAGCTTTCCAGGGTATACTGGCATCTTCACTATAGAGTTATAGCCTGTAGCATATACGCTTTTCAAGGTATGGCCCATAGCCAATGCCTGGTATTGTGGAGTTATGACCCATAGCCATACTCTCATTGGGATATGGTCCATAACCATTCATGTGCATAGGATATGGCACGCAGCCATTCCTATGAGGCGTAGGGATATTTTCACCCATTACCCCCACATATTAAAAAATATGCATTCTAGGAATTTCCATAGGAAAACCTATTTCTCCATCACGAAATACTGCCGATGATGGATCTATGGTCAGGGATCTTCATAATAAGATTTCACTTGATTAATTAAGTACATTACCATATTCTTCTAGCACCGGTCAGGTTTTCAAACATAAATTATTATAAAAAATGCTACAAAGAATGTATAATACTTCTATCAAGTACTTTTCGAAGCTTTATAAAACATTGTCATCTCAATCCTATATCACATCATGGGCATTCTCATCCCTTAACATCTCATCATCATGATTATGGAATATTGGTATTCAAACCCTTAGTTCATCGAAGAACACTTGTTACCACTTATTAGGTAACTAATACCTTCAGGGTATCTGACCAAGGTAAACATGATACTTGCTATACAAGCATCTCACATGGCTCTCAAGGACATTTAATCTCTTGTTACCTCTTACTAGGCAACAAAACATATTATGGCTCACAAGGTCCATAAAACAATTTCAATAATAAAACATCATAGCTCATACCTGGCTATGCCCAACATGTCATGATACCTGCATAGTTAGTACACATGATAATAGTTATATCAATTACATATCAGCACTATGCAATATAAGGGTAGCATCACTATTCCCTCATTAGGATTAGGGTTTATCATCATATTGCCCAATATTATGGTTTCATGCATTATAACCCAAAATTAGGGTTTCACATACCTTCACCCTATATTAGGGTTAGGGTTTCATATAGCATTACATAGCATCACCCTGGATTAGAGTTTCACATCTCATCATTGCATTAGGGTTTCACATGGCATCAGCCTAGATTAGGGTTTCACACATTATTACCTTGAATTAAGGTTCCTTATAACTTTTCCCCAAATTAGGGTTTCATTAAGCGTCCTCTTAATTTAGGGATTTTCATTACATTACCCTGAATTGGGATTTCTCATATCATCACCCTAGGTTAGGGTTACACCATTACCCTGGATTAGGATTTCAACTAGCATTGCCCTAAATTAGGGTTAGGGATCATCAACCTTCTCAATTAGGGTTTCATGATCTCTTTATCAAGAATCATACCCTAATTACATATTTTATTCATGTTGAAAGTATTGGGGCTTAACCACTACATGACTATTATACATGTATGAATTCCTCTCTCTCTCTCATCCTCTCTAGGATTTTTATTACTTCAAGCTTGATTAGATTAGATCAACCCTACATTCAAGTATATACATCTATGGTTATCATAGTGTATTGAGTTACTTCTTTCATAAGCATCAAAGGTTAACCCCTCAAAAAGGTACTAATCACTTAAGTACCTTAAATGTACAACCATTGTAATTATCATCTTTAACAATCATAGGGTTAATTTATCTTTCAGATCTTTGAGACTATTAGGTCTCCAAACGGTTTTGATACTTTTGAACCTTCAAACGGTTTTGACCTCCTTGACCTTCAAACGGTTTTGCAACCATTTTCCCACCTTAGGGTTGAGACCGTTTTCTCTTAAACGGTTTTGAAACTGTTTGGTGCTTGCAACCCTTGAAACCGTTTGGTGCTTTCAACCCTTGAAACCGTTTGATCAAATTAACCTTGAGACCGAATGAACAACACATTATTGAAACCAATTGAACATCAAACGGTTTTGAGACCGTTTGGTCTCAAATGGTTTGAAGATTGTTTGATCCCAAATGGTTTCAAGACCATTTGGACTCAAACGGTCTCAAGACCATTTGGTCCAAACTACCTTGAAACCAAAAAGATTATCTATGGTTTCCACAATCAATCAATTTAGGGTTTGCACTCATTGAACCATCCAACATTGAGGCCATTGAAAGTAGATCAAAAAGTAACCCTTTGACGTGTATTTTACTACGCGCTAAAACGCAAGTATACGCGTCGAGTAGTACAGGCCTTGTGAGGCCCGAGTCGAACACAGGGATACGTTGAATTATTGGAGACTCCTACTAACTATTCACGATCAGCTAAACCGGATAACAAAATAAGGTTTGATTGTCGAAATTAAAAGAAAATAAGAATAAAACAAAACAAACAATCGATCAAAGGTTAATTTAATCAATTCAAAAGGGTATCTTTAGGATTGCGGTTTCACCGCGGGATATCATTGTATTAGGTTTCATATAATTCCTCAATCTTCTCTCTCCATCCGGGTAGTGGCCTGAAAACAGAATTACCCACTGTCGTGGTGTAATCCACTACTTAGGTTTAGGTTGATTCCATTGTCATAGTAATCTATCCCCTAAACTAAGTGCATTACGAACGATCTCTCAGTTTCCACCATTAATTTTACACCTCCTTTGTCAAGGGATTTATCGATTAATGTAGGTTTCGTCTCTTTTCAACCGTTATTCCTTCTGTCAAAGTGATTAAGGGCATTAGGTTATTATTATGGTGATCAAGCATAATAATATATGGAGAAAATGAAATCATACCATGGATTTAAGAGAGAAAATATGAATTATTACTATAAAACTGTCATACAATGCATTCCCAGGCTACTCCCGGTCCTAAAGATGGAGGGGATTAGCCCCGCATGTTCATCTTGCACAAATACATGGTAGAAATAGGGGAAATCATATGAAAAACGTGAATTGAATGGGAAAACCCCTGAACGGAGGAGAACCGGTTGATCCCTTGCATAGAACACGAGCTTTCCCGCCTCTCGGTGGTGAAATCCATCTTCGGCAGCGTCCGAATCGACAGGTATGAACTTCTGGCCTCCGTTCTCCTTTCTCTCCTTCCTCGGCACTTGTGCAATGGCAAATTAGATGATCCCCTCCTCTGGGCGGCCGTCATTAGGTATAAGTCCCTAATTAGGTCGTCAATTTACTCCAGCCGTCCGATTGAGATCAAACTAAATCCAACGCATATCTGCCGGTGTCGATACCATCGACGCGGGTCGATGGTATCGACCCAGTGTGGTAGCGACAGCCTTCTTGTCTTTTCGTCCGAGTGCCTGTAGCCATCTCGATACCATCGACTTGGGTCGATGGTATCGACCTCTCTGTAGCGTCGGTTTTTGTCATTTAGCGACGCCATATCCTCCATGCGTCGATGGTATCGACTTGGGGTCGATACTATCGACAGCTCCCTCGCCAGCAACCTGAAGGGGTCTCGATACCATCGACTTGGGTGTCGATGGTATCGACTCTTTGCTGCTCCTTTCGGCTGGCAACCTGCGGCCTTGTCGATGGTATCGACTTCCATCGATGGTATCGACGGAAGCAGATACTTGTTTTTCCTGTAATTCAAAGACAAGATCAAATAAATACACACAATTAATAATAATGTGATAATGAATGCTCAAAATGATAAAACTAAGGGGATTTGACATAAAATGATGGCAAAGACCAAAATGGATGAATTATGCAATATTAACCATAAAAATGACTAATAAAAGCACAAAATACATATCAAAAAGGTCTATAAATGCGACTCAAAATCATCGCATCAAACTCCCCTAAGCTTGAACATTTCTCGGCCTCGAGCAACTAATCCTTAGAATAGAATTGCAAATGTCAACTGAAAAACAACACACCAACCCAACATCCCATGTGACTCCCACTGAACGTTCTCAAACCGGCCTTCTCTAACCACAGAACAGTAATTACCCTAAAGGTGACAGTAATCATCAATAAAAGAAATTAACCTCCAAACTGATGAACACTATCACATAAGGCAGTTAGCATAATAAAATTCGCCGATTTCAGCATTGGTGCATCTTGTGATCGCCTATACTACGTTGCTCGCCCTAACTACCATCTACATGGAAGCAGTTCTCCTGATAATCATTAGTGAGGAGAATTTCACGGTGGCCTACCAATCCGAGCAACGGGTGGATGAAAATGGGTGGCTCATGGAAGAACTTGGAAGTATTGTACAGTTTCAACATGCATAATACAAAAATGTCCTAAATGATGCCAATGCACATTAAAAATGCCCTAATGCCTGAAATTAGGTGAAATGATGCATGCACTAACCTTCCACCTCAAAATGAGATGGATATCTAGTCAAACTACATCATGTACTCAATTTTCCTGTAATGTGAGTGATATCATGTTCCTTTCTCCTTCTTCTTTCACTTCCTTCTAAATTCTCTCTTTTTTTTCTTTTCTTTTTCTTTTATGTATTGCAGATTTTCAGAATTTTTTTTCTTTAGCCCACATATCCATAATTGCTTAAAGATAAGTTTATTGGGCTATTTTCTTCATGCTCAGAAACTTTTTTAATATTTAGAAGGTATGGAACAATTTAATTCACCATTGGGGAAAAATTGAGACACATGATGTGTTGTATGCATGAAAATCATGAGTGCAACTACATGGCATGCACCTAAAGGTAATGTGCATGAATACCTATATTTTGTTCTCTTTTTTTCTCTTTTTATGCAAAAATATGGAAAATATCAATGCAAGTCCTATCTAAATGCTATGCACACAAGAAGGAATTAAAACTGCACTTTACTTCCAATTCTTAGGTGGACTATGGAAAAATGAAGTGGAATGATCACAAGATTAGATGACTGAACCTTAGAAAGATATTATGTGTCCCTCCTTACTGACCTGTGTAGTAGTTTAGAGGGTTCTCTCTCTTACATCCAATTAAGGTTTCATTACCATTTGGTTAGGTTAGGCTCAAACAACCATTACTGTCCACTTTTCATGAATCATTAGGAGTACAGATGTGAAATGTTGTTTTAAAGTTGACATAATCAATCATTTTCGTAGGATGTGTTCCCCAAGGTCAACCAAAGCAAGCTATCCAAGACACATAAAATTTTAAATTTTCCTTAAATTTCCCATGAACTAACAGCAAGATGACACACGTTTATGACATCCACAGTTACACTAGATAGCACGTGGATCCTACAAAAACTAAAGATGCAAGAAACAAATAACAATGCTAAAAACTAAAATAATAAAAGATAGAGTTGTTCCAACTACCCCCCTAAGCTTGAAACTGACTATGGCCTCATAGTCAAAAACAAACTTAAGATTGGAATAGAGATACCCGATCACTCTTGTGGAGGTGGAGGTGGCTGCGGAGAAGTGGGGTCCCAAGACGGGAACTGCCCTTGGAAGTTCGGCTCATACGAGGGCATTGGTGGAGGCTGTGGATACCCACCAAAATAGCCCTGACTCCAGTAGTTGTCGTAGAATGGCTGCTGCTGCAACTCCATCCTATGCAGCCGATCATGGATGCTCTCTTGATTGGCGAAGAGAAGGCGCTCATTCTCGAAGATCGCCTGTTGGTTTACGAAAAGCCGGTTGGTGGTGTCTTAGATACCGACATATGCAGCGGTGTGGCTGTGCTACGTCTGCTGAATGTCTTGGAGCATGATGTACATGCCCTGCATAGAATAAACATCCTCGCTCTGCTGCGAGGGCTGCGGCGGTGAAGATGGAGGCCGTGATGATGATGATGCATCTGGATGCATCCGAGGACGCTTCCGGGGTGCTACTTGTGCGCGCAGAGGTGTAAAGGCCTCTTCTTCCTCCTCGGCCTCGTCGTCCTGTCCATCTTCGCCACCGTTATCGCCGCCTTCTTCCTCATCGGAGTCGATGGCTATGATTGGCCATCTAAAATGCTGTGCGCCCTCGATGTTGAAGACGGGATCCGATAGTGCGCACTCCTGATACGCTTGATTCACGTGGCAATGTGCAAATGTCGCACCATCCCGGAGAAGAATTAAGTTGGCCCGGTGAAGATGTTGCAAGTTGACCTTGCTTCTTGTAGAAAGAGGAGTGAGGGATTGGAAATTCAGTCCCAAGTACGACGCCAGTTTGGTGATGAGCCCACCGAAGTGAATCGGCACATTCCTCGTACTCCTCTTCACGTCCATCACACGCTGCAAAAAGAATTCACCCCAATTGCATTCTTGTCTCTTCAGAAGCTTGTATAGAAAGAAGAGATCGGAGCCTTGAAATTTGCTAAGGGCCAGATCACCCCGCGCAAACACAGTAGAACTCAACATCCAATGCAAGACTCGGACGAAGGGGTGCTCGAAGTCGACTACCGCAACGTTGTGGTAGCTAAGCGACCTCCCTTGTGGCACCGTCACCAACTCGGAGAAGATCATGTTGTAATCGGTGCGGTGGTCCGGCCTCCGGTGGTCATACTGGGAATGATTCCAGTTGAAAATTTTGTTGAACTTCCGTAGTGTGAGGACGTAGTCATGGTTGTACAGCCGGAAAGATACCCCTCCATGGATCCACTCTCGATCGGTAGCATTGATGTCATTGGGATAGATGCAGATGTCCAACGACGCCATGAACTCGGCTACCAGCTCTTTGTATGTCGGCCAGTCCCTAAAGAACGGCTGGCCATCTTGATGAAACTCCAGTTCGCCAGGCCTTATGCGAGTGTGACGGGCCTGTCCATTAAGAACATAGGCCAAGTTGGCCTCGAATCCCAGATCACGCACCATCTCCCGGTCCACATACCGGGTGGGCTCGATCTTCCTCCTCATTATCTCCTCGTAGATCTTTCGAATCTCCGGGGAAGGATGGATGAGTCGGGGATGAGCAACTGATGCCGTTGGTGGTGGAATGAAGTCAGTCGGAGTTGCATGTGAAGATGACTCTCCGATGGTATGCACCATGGTGGCGAAGAGAAAGGGATTGAAGAAAACGAGCTCGGGGAAGATGGAGAATAGACTCTCTGCTCGGTGAAGATCTTTGCTCGGTGTTGCTGCTCTTCGATCTTGCATGGCTCGGGGGAGTGCTCGGCTCGAAGGAGGAAGATCACTCTGAAGGTGTGATGTCAAATGACGTAATGACTCTCCTTATATAGACTTGGCCAGTGCTACTGTTGACCCGTCGATACCATCGACGCGGGTCGATGGTATCGACACGTCTCGATGCTATCCGCCCCCCTCACGAGTATCGACGGCTGACGATTGCTGGATCGTGAAACCCAGATTACTGACTTGTCGATACCATCGACGCAGGTCGATGGTATCGACACAGCACCCGACTCGATGACATGGACTTCGCGATTGCCGTCAATGTCTTTGTACGGATCGGTGACATGGATGGTCGATACCATCGACAGGAGTCGATGGTATCGACTTGGCTTCATTGCGACACTGCCACTTTTTCACTTCAACCTGTGACCATGTCGATACCATCAATGAGGCCGTCGATGGTATCGAGTTGACTGAGACAAATCGCTCTGAACTTCTCCAGAGATCTCGATGGTATCGACGGATGGGTCGATACTACCGACTGTTGTTGGACGACCTGCCTATAGGTGGGTCGATACCATCGACGTGACCGTCGATAGTATCGACTCAGAACGAGCCTTGCCGTTGTCAACCTGAACCTATGTCGATACCATCGACCAGTGTGTCGATGGTATCGACTCTGCCTCAGCCTGCACAATGAACAAATAGATCAAGGTATCTTCTTTACACTAAAATTTTAACGAAATTAAAGCAACCTATGATTATAATTAAACTATCCTAATGTACTGATGGTTGGGTTGCCTCCCAACAAGCATCCTTATTTAACGTCTTAGGCTAGACGGCTTTCGAGCGTCTCATTCGTCCACAAGTGTAATGAGTTTGACCTCATTCACTTTTCTCTTGTAATTCTCACCAAAATACAGCTTTAACCTCTGTCCATTCACCAGGAACGTGGCATCTCCATCACGCACTAGAATCGCACCGTGCGGTTTTACCTCTTCCACCACGAATGGTCCACTCCACCGGGATTTCAGCTTCCCGGGATGCAACTTGAGTCGGGAGTTAAACAACAGAACACTATCTCCCTTCTTGAACGTGCGCGGCTCGATATGGCGATCGTGGATCAATTTTGTGCACTCCTTATATATTCGGGCATTCTCATATGTCATCATGCGCAACTCGTCCAGCTCATTCAACTCAAACATCCTCTTTCTCCCAGCTTCATCATAACTCAAATTTAGCCTTCTAAGCGCCCAATGGGCTTTGTGCTCCAATTCCACCGGAAGGTGACAAGCCCGGCCATACGCCAACCTAAAAGGCGTAGTGCCTATAGGTGTTTTGTAAGCCGTTCTATATGCCCAAAGTGCATCCGGTAGTAGGGCACTCCAATTCTTCCTTGTGGATGCCACTGTTCGCTCTAGAATCTTCTTGATTTCACAGTTTGAGACCTCCACTTGGCCTTGAGTCCGTGGATGATATGGGGTGACAATATTGTGCTTGACCCCATATTTCTTCAATAGTGTCGAGAATTTCTGATTCCGGAAGTGTGTACCCCCATCGCATATTATCATTCGGGGTATCCCAAACCTGCAGAAAATATTTTCCTTCACAAACCTGCACACTACTGTAGAATCATTAGTCCTTGTGGGGATTGCTTCCACCCACTTCGACACATAGTCAACAGCTAGCAAAATATACAAATTGGAATTCGAGGACACAAAGGGTCCCATGAAGTCTATTCCGCACAAATCAAATACTTCGAATTCCTGAAACACATTCAGGGGCATCTCTTGTCGCTTTGAAATATTACCTGCTCGCTGACACGGGTCACATTGCCTTACGAAATCGTAGGCATCCCGGAACAAAGTTGGCCAATAAAGGCCGCTTTCCAACACCTTAGCTGCTGTTCGCGAACTGGCATGGTGTCCTCCCGTAGGCGATGAATGGCAATGGTGGAGAACACTCTTGTACTCCACCTCAAGCACACACCTGCGTAAGATATCATCCCTGCATTGCTTCAAAAGAATTGGATCATCCCAAAAGTAGTATCTTAAAGAATGAAATAATCTCTTTTTCTCTTGATATGACCAGTCTTCTGGGATGATCCCACAAGCCAAATAATTAACAATTTCAGCAAACCACGATTCTTTAGAATTAATTTTCAAAAGCTGTTCATCGGGAAACGTCTCGGTTATGGGTATGTGCAAATCTTTTTCATTCACCCTTTCTAACCTAGACAAATGATCAGCCACTACATTCTCAATTTCAGACTTATCCTTAATTTCAATGTCAAATTCTTGTAAGAGCAAAATCCACTTAATGAATCTACGCTTTGCGTCCTTTTTCTCCATCAAGTATTTTATCGCAGCATGGTCGGTCCATACAACTATTTTAGATCCAACTAAATACTGCCGAAATTTTTCAAAAGCAAACACTACGACAAGCAATTCTTTTTCAGTAGTTGTATAGTTCAATTGAGCATCATTCAGAGTTTTGGAAGCATAGAAAATCACAGCGGGCTTATTATCTACCCTTTGCCCCAAAACGGCTCCTACTGCAAAATCTGAAGCGTCACACATCAATTCGAACGGTTTTGTCCAATCTGGCGTTTGAACAACCGGGGCCGAAATCAATTTTACTTTCAAAACTTCGAATGTGTGAAGACACTTATCGTTGAAATCAAAAACCGCATCTTTCTCCAACAGTTCGGATAAAGGTTTTGCAATTTTAGAAAAATCCTTAATGAATCGCCGATAGAACCCGGCGTGTCCCAAAAAGCTTCTCACCCCTTTTACAGAATTTGGTGGAGGTAGCTTGGAAATCACCTCAATTTTCACAGGGTCTACCTCAAGACCTTTGCTAGACACCTTGTGTCCTAGCACTATTCCCTCTGTCACCATCATGTGACATTTCTCCCAATTGAGGTCCAAGTGTGTGTCCTCACAATGCTGCAACACTTTGTCTAAGTTATATAAACATTCATCAAATGACGCACCATAAACCGAGAAGTCGTCCATGAAAACCTCAAGACAACGCTCTACCATGTCAGAGAATATGGCGAGCATGCAGCGTTGAAACGTCGCCGGTGCATTACATAAAACAAACGGCATTCGTCGGTAAGCAAAAGTCCCATAGGGACAGGTGAACGTAGACTTCTCTTGATCCAAAGGATCAATCGAAATCTGGTTATACCCCGAATACCCATCCAGAAAACAAAAATGCGACCGACCGGCAAGACGTTCTAAAATTTGATCAATAAATGGTAAGGGAAAATGATCCTTAAGAGTGGCGGCATTCAGACGATGGTAGTCAATACAAACTCGCCACCCGGTTACCAATCGGGTGGTGGCAGGTTCATTCAACAAATTTTTTGTGACAGTAATTCCCCCCTTCTTAGGTACTACCTGTGTGTGACTCACCCACGTCGAGTCTGATATTGCATATATAATCCCTGCCGCAAGAAGTTTGATGACCTCCTTCTTCACAACCTCCATCATGCTCGGATTTAAACGTCTTTGAGGCTGAATAACAGGCTTGGCTCCCTCCTCAAGCCGAATCTTATGCTGGCAAAGAGTAGGGGAGATCCCCTTAATGTCTGCAACAGACCACACAAAAGCTCCACGGTGGTTCTTGAGCACTATTATCAATTGCTCCTCCTCATACGCACTCAAGTAAGCAGATACGATCACTGGTAACTTGTCCCTCTCAGCTAGAAAGACGTACTTGAGATGCGGGGGCAGCGGCTTCAATTCTAAATCTGGCGGGCTGATAAGAGATGAATGCAACGGTGGGGGAAGTGCACCTAAATCTTCATAGTGCCTCGCATAGAAGCATGGAAGCATCTAAAGCATTTTAGCGCACTCCTTGAGTGATTTACTCCGCATCCAATCATAGGTAACATTCAACATACAAGCCTCTAACGGCAATCCCGGATATGCATCAACAATCGAAATAGCAATTGCATCATCCTCCCATGAAGGCGGAATGTCCTCATTCTCATCATTCGGAAATCCAACCGCTTTGCACAAAGAAACAACCTTAGTTTGCTCCATGATATCCACAGCTAAGTTTCCATTATCCATCTTGCTCATCATCACATGAGCCATGTCCAAAAATGGTTTCCCAAGGCAGAGTGAGATGTTGTGATCCATGTGTTTCACCATATTACATTGTTCTTTTGCTTTAGAAGACGCAGTGCTAGAGGGCATGACCATCTCAAAGTGGTCATCTGCTATGCCTAAGGTCAAGCGACCTCTCCCCATCTCTAAGATCATGTCGGCTGTAGCTTGGAATGGACGTCCAAGTAACAGCTCATTACCATGCTCGTCCTGCATCTCCATAACCACAAAATCAGCCGGAAAGACAAATCGATCCACCTTCACTAAGACATCTTTGCAGATTCCATAAGGCTTCACCACAGAGTTGTCGGCCAATTGGATAGTCATATTGCTCGGCCGTGACTCCTTTAATCCCAGCTTTTTAAATGTCGAAAGGGGCATCAAATTGATGCTTTCCCTTGAATCACATAATGCCTCTCCAAATTTAAACTTCCCGATAAAGCAAGAAATGTTGAAACACCCGGGATCCTGTCTCTTTGGCGGTAGAGTGCCCATAATGAAGGCACTCACTTGCTCCTTTAGCACAACAACCTCAGTATCTGGTATCTTCCTATTCTTGGTGATGATATCTTTTAGAAACTTCCCGTATGACGGGATTTGCTCAATAGCTTCCAACAACGGAATATTGACCGAAAGCTTCCTAAAGCTGTCCAAGAATTTCTTGAATTGTGCATCTACCTTCCTTGCCTTTGCACTATTCGGATAGGGGACCGGAACGGCATGTGCCCTTTGATGAGGTGGCACATAAGGCGTCATGTTCTGCGGTTCCCCCTCAGCAGCTTGTTCTTCATTACCATCCACGACTATGTCTTCAACCTGCCCTGTGACTGGTGTGGGCTGCTCCGTAGTGGTTTCACCTTCAACTTTATCTTGCGGTATGCTTGTTTCATCCATTCCTGGATTTAACACCTTCTTACCTCTTCTTAGTAAAATGGCCTTGGCTTGCTGGTTTCCCCCGGGAACATTGGTGTTCCCCAGAAAACCTGGATGTGCTGGCTTGTTTAAACTAGCAATTTCAGCTGCCATCTGCGCCATGGAGGTCTCTATGGTCCTCATTTGAGCCCCATGGCTCTGCAATGTCTGCCCAAATTGATTCATAAATTCACCTTGTTGCTTGATTTGCTGCCCGAATGTGTTCATTAACTCTTGATTTTGCTTGATGACCTGATTGAGCAACTCCGTGCTCTTGTCCTCTGCAGCTGGTGCGGGCTTGGCTTCCGGATCCTGCAGAAAATTATTCGGATCCTTCCATGAGAACTTTTTGTCCTTTCTCCATGAGTAGTCACTGTTCCTGTACCCTTGTTGTTGTCTCATGTACTTGACTTGAGCCTCATCCTCAGACTCATTTTCTTCTTTTTGCAGTAACTTCTTTGCGAGAAGATCCATCTTCTCATTCAGCTCTCTCATTGCCTTAGATTCACTGGCGACTCGTGCTTGCTCGACTGGGCCTCTCTCTCTTTCTCCCCAAGACTGCTTTCTCACCATGTTCTTGAGTATCTCCCAGCATCTAGTGTCAGTGTTATTCAGAAAAAATCCCGGCCCGGCTGAATCTAGATTACTCCTATCATGCTCGGAGAGAGAAAAATAGAAGATTTTCACTTGTGTCTCTTTGTCCAGCCCGTGATGCGGACATCTCCTTAGCATAACCTGAAATCGCTCCCAGGTCTCAGAATATGTTTCACCCGCTTGTTGGGTGAAATTGTGAATCTTCCAGATCATGTCGTTAGTCTTCTCAGGAGGGAAGAACCTCTCAAAGAAGACTTCCACCATGTGATCCCATGACTCAACGAACTCATCATCTAGATTATGTAGCCACTCTCTTGCTGCTCCTGCCAAGGAACTTGGGAACAGCTTGAGGTACAAAGCATCTTGTGGAAACTTGTCTATCTTTACCATGTCACAGTTTTCAACGAACTGGCTGATGTGTGCAACATGATCCTCATTCTTCAGCCCATGAAACACATTTGATTTTACCAAATTAATCAACGCTGGATCGATCTTATATGTCGGTATGTTGATCGCCTGCTTTTTTATAGGCCCCTTTGAAGCTGATGAGGAAGAAGCTTTGATCTTCTCCCATATGGTCTGTGGCTCGGCCATGTCTTCTGGTTCAGATTCAGAATCTATCTCTTCTTGGTACTCGTGCTCAGAATGCTCCTCGTTCTCAGGTCCCGGAAATGGAACCTCGGGTGTGCGATTGTCGTAGTCTGTACTACGTGTATGCACCATACACAGTATCTGAAATAAGAAAATTCGAGTTCAGTACTATGCTTAGACGAGTATAACAATTATAGTGCAATGTAAAAATATTTGAATTTGAATGAAAATTAAAAAGAAATTTGTGGCCTAGAGTGGCCGCTCGTAGCACTCGAAGTGCCAACAATTCCGCCGTATTCCCCGGCAACGGCGCCAAAAACTTGACGTGTATTTTACTACGCGCTAAAATGCAAGTATACGCGTCGAGTAGTACAGGCCTTGTGAGGCCCGAGTCGAACACAGGGATACGTTGAATTATTGGAGACTCCTACTAACTATTCGCGATCAGCTAAACTGGATAACAAAATAAGGTTTGATTGTCGAAATTAAAAGAAAATAAGAATAAAACAAAACAAACAATCGATCAAAGGTTAATTTAATCAATTCAAAAGGGTATCTTTAGGATTGCGGTTTCACCGCGGGATATCATTGTATTAGGTTTCATATAATTCCTCAATCTTCTCTCTCCATCCGGGTAGTGGCCTGAAAATAGAATTAACCACTGTCGTGGTGTAATTCACTACTTACCTTTAGGTTGATTCCACCGTCGTAGTAATCTATCCCCTAAACTAAGTGCATTACGAACGATCTCTCAGTTTCCACCATTAATTTTACACCTCCTTTGTCAAGGGATTTATCGATTAATGTAGGTTTCGTCTCTTTTCAACCGTTAATCCTTCTGTCGAAGTGATTAAGGGCATTAGGTTATTATTATGGTGATCAAGCATAATAATATATGGAGAAAACAAAATCATACCACGGATTTAAGAGAGAAAATATGAATTATTACTATAAAACTGTCATACAATGCATTCCCGGGCTACTCCCGGTCCTAAAGATGGAGGGGATTAGCCCCGCATGTTCATCTTGCACAAATACATGGTAGAAATAGGGAAAATCATATGAAAAACGTGAATTGAATGGGAAACCCCCTGAACGGAGGAGAACCGGTTGATCCCTTGCGTAGAACACGAGCTTTCCCACCTCTCGGTGGTGAAATCCGTCTTCGGCAGTGTCCGAATCGACAGGTATGAACTTCTGGCCTCCGTTCTCCTTTCTCTCCTTCCTCGGCACTTGTGCAATGGCAAATTAGATGATCCCCTCCTCTGGGTGGCCGTCATTAGGTATAAGTCCCTAATTAGGTCGTCAATCAACTCCAGCCGTCCGATTGAGATCAAACTAAATCCAACGCATATCTGCCGGTGTCGATACCATCGACGCAGGTCGATGGTATCAACCTAGTGTGGTAGAGACAGCCTTCTTGTCTTTTCGTCCGAGTGCCTGTAGCCATCTCGATACCATCGACTTGGGTCGATGGTATCGACCTCTCTGTAGTGTCGGTTTTTGTCGTTTAGCAACGCCATAGCCTCCATGCGTCGATGGTATCGACTTGGGGTCGATACTATCGAAAGCTCCCTCACCAGCTACCTGAAGGGGTCTCGATACCATCGACTTGGGTGTCGATGGTATCGACTCTTTGCTGCTCCTTTCGGCTGGCAACCTGCGGCCTTGTCGATGGTATCGACGGAAGCAGATACTTGTTTTTCCTGTAATTCTAAGACAAGATCAAATAAATCCACACAAATAATAATAATGTGATAATGAATGCTCAAAATGATAAAACTAAGGGGATTTGACATAAAATGATGGCAAAGACCAAAATGGATGAATTATGCAATATTAACCATAAAAATGACTAATAAAAGCACAAAATACATATCAAAAAGGTCTATAAATGCGAATCAAAATCATCGCATCACCCTTGGATCTCCATCCATCCATGACTCCACTTGACCTCAAATGGTCTTGAGACCATTTAACCTCAAACGGTCTTGAGACTGTTTGGGCCATTCAACATAGAAATCGACTCAATCAATTTAGGGTTTCAACCAATCAATTTGATTAGGGTTTGTAATCAATGGATCATCCATTATTGAATCCATTATAATTAGATCAATTTGAACCATTGGATCTTCATTCATCCACATCAGCACTTGACCCCAAACAGTGTTGAGACCGTTTAACCTCAAACGGTCTTGAGATCATTTGCCCTCAAACGGTCTTGAGATCAAAATTGCAAACCGTTTGCTCATGATATTTATTGATGTGTGTGCTAAGATGACATCATCATCTTCAAGCTTCAAACCTTAGAAAATTACTATGATTCTTATGGTGATTTCAACAACTAATCAAAAAGAATTTCGGGAATGAAGAAAGATTCAACATATGATGAAAAAGTGAAATCAATAATAACATTTAAGGGTTCAGGTTATATAACCCACCTTCAAAGTTGAATCCAGGCTTCAAGCCTCACGTCCTCAATGGTTAATGAAGCTTTCTCAACTGTCCAAGGTCTGTTCTCAAGTCTTTGAGTGAAAACAATAGCTAAAGTTGAAGATTGAATGGAGAAAAGAAGAAAATAAGCATTGAATTTCAATTTCCACCATGCAATCAAGGTTGAAGATGACTATGTAGCTTACCTACAGGTTGGGGTACGTTCTTATCTTGTTCCTAAGCTCCCTTGTCTTAGGACCAAGCAAAGAAAGAAAGTAGATTCGAAAAAGAGTCTTTCATGTGGGTGGAAAATGGGATATATGTAAGGGAATTTCAAGAGAGAGACAATGTTATAAAAATCCTTCAAATCCTTAAATTGGTGCCACTTATCCCCCTCACTTCCTTGCATACAAAGCCATCATACTCTCCTTCTAAATACTCTTCTTTATCCATGAATTAAAAGACAACAATTTAAGCACCTTAAGCAATATAATAATAATATCCAAATATTAGTGGATGTTACTTTTTCTTTTACTAATGTGAGTGGGCTCTCCACTCACTTTAGATATTTCGGTTCCATTGCAAGGCAAAAGGACGTCCATAATTATATAAATTCAACCATCACATTTTTGGTTGAAGGGCACTCCCATTAATATAATTATTTTTTTGCATTAAATTGAATTAGGGTTTCAATTATGCTTAAATCTTGATTATTTTAATATCAAGATTCTCTCTCCTCCAAAGAGATTCAAATTAGACACCTCTCTAATTTTCTTATCTCTAATAGATACCAAGGAACATTAGGGACTCTCAAGAAGTGGTATTTTTCATATGTAACCCTAGGTATTGGGTAAATTGCACATTACACCAAAACTAGGTTTTAATGCACAAACATTGCTTAATAAATTCTTTCTTGGTGCTCAGGCTTTCACAAGACATACCTGAACATCATTCTCATTCTTATGATTCTCCAACATTTGAGAAACATTCTATCATGTAACATTTGCAAGTTAACCCCTCAACTTGGGTAATTTGCACTTTAGTCCAAAACGGGCAAAACATTGTTTTCAACATTATTCAAAAAGGAATAAAATTGAAACATAAGCTCCTCTTGAGCCTTAATTACTTTTAAAAAAATCAAACATATAATTATCTTTCTTAAATAAAACATCTAGGGTTAAAGCATAACCCAGGTTAGGGATGTTACAAATTATCCACCCCTAACAGGGATTTCGTCCCCGAAATCATCAAGAGAAAAGAGAAGGGTACTTCCTCTTCATCTCTTCCTCTAGCTCCCATGTAGCTTATTCAATGCCATGGTGATGCCAGAGAACTTTCACAAGACATATGTCTATCTTTTTCAACTTTTTAATTCTTTTATCAAGGATCATCACATGTCCTTCAACATATGACATATCATCATTTAATTCTACCTCCACAGGTTGCAAAACTAACTCTGTGTCAGGCTGACACTTTCTCAACATGGAGATATGGAACACTGGATGCAACTTATGCAGCTCAGGTGGCAACTCCAGCTTATAGGCTACCTTTCCAATCGGTTCAATGATTGGATAAGGCCCCATAAATCTAGGAGCTAACTTTCCCTTCTTTCCAAATCTAAGGACACCTTTCCAAGGTGAGACCTTGAGGTAAACTCTGTCTCCAACTTGGAATTCTAGAGGTCTTCATCGTTTGTCGGAGTACGACTTCTATCTATGATGTGCAGTCTTTATTTGTTGTTGTATTACTTTAATCTTCTCAGTTGTATGTTGCACAAGCTCAGGACCCAAAAGTTGATATTCTCCTATTTCATACCAACATAAAGGAGATCTATAACATCTACCATATAATGCTTCATATGGTTCCATATCAATACAATGCTGATAGCTATTATTGTAAGCAAATTCTATCAAGCTCAAGTGTAGATCCCAACTTCCTACGAATTGAAGGACACATGCCCTAAGCAAATCCTCCAAGGTTTGTATGATCCTCTCAGATTGTCCATCTATCAGTGGGTGAAAGGTAGTACTAAACCTTAACTGCGTACCCAAAGCTTTATGTAGCCGTTCCCAAAAATGACTCTTGAACTGGTGACCTCTATCAGAAACAATAGTAGTTGGAACCCCATGCAACCACACTATCTCATCTATATATATCTATGTAAGCTTCTCAGCAGTGTAGGTTGTTTTGATAGGAAGGAAATGTGCTGTCTTAGTCAACCTATCAACTATCACCCATATGGAATCATAACCTTTGGTTGTTCTAGGCAAACCAACCACAAAGTCCATGGTCACATGATCCCATTTCCACTGTGGTATAGGCAAAGGTTGCATTGTTCCTATGGGCTTTTGATGTTCAGCTTTAACCTGCTGACACACCGGACACCGCATAACAAACTCAGCTACATCCTTCTTCAATCCTGGCCACCAATACATATCATTCAAGTTATGATACATTTTGGTGCTTCCTGGATGCATTGCATACATAGAAGAGTGAGCTTCCTGCAAGACTAACTTCCTTAAGTCATTGGCTTCAGGTACTACCATCCTACCATGGTAATAGACTACCTAATCTTCTGACTCATGAAAGCCATCCCATTTCTCCCTACCATACTGTGACTGGATCTGCTGAACCACAACATCAACTTGTTGTGCTTCTTTAATCTGCTATCTCAGAGTAAGTTTCACTTGCATCTCAGCTAACAGCCCGACTAACAACAATACCTTAAGCTGTATATTGTTTTGTCTCAAGGAGATAAGCATATCTCTTTTAAAGCACACTAAGGAGTTCAACTGCGCTTTATCTAAGGCTGGTGATGATGATTTCCTACTTAGTGCATCAACCACTACATTAGCCTTCCCTGGATGATAATCAATTATACAATCATAGTCCTTGATTAACTCCATACAACGGCATTATCTCGTGTTCAACTCATGTTGTGAGAAGATATATTTTAGATTCTTATGGTCTGTGAAAATCTAGAATGTTTCTCCATAGAGATAATGTCTCCAGATCCTCAAAGCATGGACCACAACAACTAGCTCTAGATCATGTGTCGGATAATTCTCCTCGTGTTTCTTAAGCTGTCGAGAGGCAAACGAAATCATTTGATCATCCATCATCAACACACATCCTAGACCATTCTTAGATGCATCACAGAAAACTATGTACCCTTCCCTTGCTCAGGTAATACCAGTACATGTGCACTTGTTAACCTTTCTTTCAACAGCTGGAAAGAATGTTGACATTTGTCATTCTAGACAAAAGGAACCTCCTTCCTAGTCAACTTGGTTAGGGGTGAAGCTATAGAACTGAAGTTCTTAATGAACCTCATGTAATATCTTGCCAATCCTAAGAAACTACGTATATCCATTGGTGTCTTTGGCTATTCCCATTGCATGACAGATTCTACCTTCTTAGGATCAACACGAATTCCTGAGGCAGATATTACGTTTCCTAGAAAAGAAACTTCTGGTAACCAAAACTCACATTTGCTAAACTTAGCATACAACTTATGCTCTCTTAGTAAAGTTAAAGCCTGACAGAGGTGCTGCTCATGCTGTTGAGCATCTCTACTATATATCAAGATGTCATCTATGAAGACTACTATGAACTGATCAAGAAAAGGCTGGAAGATTCTAGTCATGAGTTCCATGAATGTAGCTGGTGCATTAGTTAGTCCAAACGACATAACTATGAACTCATAGTGACCATACCTTGTCCTAAAGGCAGACTTAGGTATGTCACTCTCCTTGATACGTAACTGATGATATCCCGACTTCAGATCTATCTTAAAGAAGATAGTTGCACCACACAACTGATCAAATAGGTCATCGATCCTTGGCAGAGGTTATTTGTTCTTTATGGTTACTTTATTCAAATGTCTATAATCAATGCATAAATGCATAGATCCGTCCTTCTTCTTAACAAAGAGAACCGGAGCACCCCATGGTGAAGTACTCGATCAAATAAAACCTTTCTCAAGCAACTCCTGCAGTTGTTTCTTGAGCTCTACCATCTCAGCAGGTGCCATTCTATATGATGTTTTTGCTATTGGTTGTGTTCTTGGGATTAGATTAATCTCAAAATCAATCTCTCGGGGCGGAGGAACTCCTGGAAGTTCCTCAGGGAACACATCTTCAAACTCCCTAACTATCGTAGCTTCAGAAAGATTAGAGCACTCTATTCTGGTATCTACCACATGTGCCAAGAATGCAAAGCATGCTTGTCTCATCAGCTTCTTAGCTACCATAGTCAACACTAGACATGTTGGAAGAATTTTTCTATCTCCCTAAAGATCCATGTATCACCATTGTCTGTGAACACAACTTGCTTGGAATCACAATCCAAGACAACCTTATACTTTTATAGGTTTTCCATCCCAAGGATTATATCAAACACGTGCATCTCAAGTGGTATAAGATCCACCTGAATGTGATGCTCATAAAAGGAAAAAAATGCAGGGAGAACACACCTCCTGCAGCACTACAGATCCCAGTAAAGGGGTTTCTAAGAACATATTATCTGCTCTATGACTAACAGTCATATTGCAGTCAAGGATCACTTCTCGAGTGATAAAGGAATGTGTAGCACCTGGATCAATCAAAATAGATATGAAGCAAGATGCAGACATATTAGAATGAAATAGTTGCATCTGACCTATCACAACTCGAGGGTTGACTACTGCTTCGGGCTGATTCATCGCATAGAATCTCATCATTGCTTGTTGTTGACCCTGTGCTCAGTTGTTGTGTGCCGACGAACCAGCTTGGGACGCTTGTCCACGTCCTCTAGCGCCACTTGAAATCTATTTCCTCTGATGACCTTGTTGACTCTGCCTCGGTGGTTGGGTTACCATTGTGTTTCCAACTGGACAATCCCTTGCTAGATGTCCTACCTATCTGCATTGATGACAGGTTCTATTCTCTTGATATGGTCTAAAAGGTCTAGTTGCTGACGTTGATGATGTATTTGGTGCTCTATTTGGAGGAAAACTATGACCCCTATGACCACTACCCCTACTTGACGTCCATTGTGTCTGGGTATTGAACCTCGGTGGTGCTGCTGGTGTAGAAAACCTCGGTTTCTTAAAACTCTCAGACCTTTGTCCTTGGAACTGAGTATACACCTTCATACTCTTAGTCTGACGCTTCTCAATCACTAACCTTTCTATCCGTCTCACGGACTCCATGAAGGTGGAGAACCTCTCGCTATTTTCTAAAGTAGACACAGGAGTAGTCAATTCAGCATTCAACCCCTTCTCAAAATGCTGAATTCTCTCTTCATCAGTAGCTGCCATATGCGGACAGAACCGCAAAAGCTCTATGTACTTATCTTCATACTCTCTAATGTTCATTGGTCCTTGCCTTACCCTCTCAAACTGAGAGATCTTCTCGTGTAGAAAAGTCTTGGGGAAATATCTGCTGACAATTCTCGTCAAAATTCTTCCCATTTGATTTCAACACCTAGCCTCTTGCCCTCTTCTATTGTCCACCAGTGGCTAGCACTCCCTTTTAGAAGGTACACTACATGCCACACATTCTCTACTTTAGGGATATTAAGGATTCTAAAGGCCTTCTCCAATTTAGTCAACCACAAGTCAGCATCTGTTGGGTCAGCTGTAGCAGCATAATCTGTGGCTCCAACTCGGCGAAGTTGTTTGAAAGTCTTACGGGCTCCCTATCCTTCATGGTGAGCTGGTGCACTAGGTGCATGTGGTGGCATCCTATCCTCCATATGCATCATGGTTGCCATGAACTGGCCAAACAGATCATGGAAATCTGGGTTTTCTAGTGAAACTTGGTTAAGATGGGGATGTTCAGGTACTGGTTCCTCCCTATCCTGGTCCCTTGCACCTCTTCCTGGTGCAGCAATGCTGCTCTCAGCAGCATGTTCTTCATGTGATCCAAACATCTTTAAGTTCTTCTTCTCCTCCTATATGAGCAGAAGACACTATCAGATAACTGGAAGATACTAGAACAGACTCAACAACCATAATCCTATGTCTCTATAGACTCAGCAAACCTAGAGCTCTGATACCACTAATTGTGATACACCGTTCGAAAAATACATCATTAACTAAGCAGAAGCGATCATTAACAACAGATTTCTAAAAATCACTAGAAATTAAAACCATTTACAAAGAGATCCAAACACAGGAAAACTCTTTTATCAAGAACCAAAGTATTTTGTTTATATCTTGGTTCATAGTACATAACTTGTACCATCCCTTCTCGAGGATTACAAGCATCAACTGCTCTGTTAAAACTATACACAGACATCATAATAACCTCGAGGCATCAAGCCAAAATCTCAGATCGATTCATTAAAAGTACAAACTACTAACTCCGAGGACCTCAGAGTACAGAGACGACACATAAGACTCTCTTTACAAAATATGACAGCCAGTGCCTTCACCTGGAATATCACTACTATCTCTGTTGCTACTACCCTTCTCCTATTGTATGGTTTCTACCTCCTCATCCCCGTCCACCTAAAACGGTTGGATCCCACAGGGTGAGACAATTAAAATTGTCCCAGCGAGAGATATAACTCTCTGCCAGAAATATTATTATTGCAATTTAATAGAATAAAACTGAGCAGAGGAATCATATATACTCAACAACAGATAAGTCAATGTCTAACAGATTAGAACAATATTCTTATTCAAAGCATTTCAACTATAACTTGATAAAGAAGCATGTCACTTATCCATTAAGGAAATGAAGAACATGTATAACATTTATCCATATGCTAAGCAAGGTAACATCAACCAATGATTTTCGTATTCCATTCTTAAGCAAATATGCTACACGAATGATTATATTTTTCAGTCATACTTATGCCCTGAGGAGATGAGGTATACCGATCATGCTCCAATCAACCATAATTATGTAAAGCATCAATACCATACATAGGTCAATGGAAGAGTCAGACTCCATTACCTCATCTGTCTCAGTCAGTATGGGATCATATGCTTGACATCTTGTGTGTCTATTAAATAGCTTTCTAGGGTATACTGGCATCTTCGCTATAGAGTTATAGCTCGTAGCATATACTCTTTTCAGGGTATGGCCCATAGCCAATGCATGGTATTGTGGAGTTATTACCCATATCCATACTCTTATTGGGATATGGTCCATAACCATTCCTGTGCATAGGATATGTCCCACAGTCATTCCTATGAGGCGTAAGGATATTTTCACCCATTACCCCCACATATTAAAAAATATGCATTCCAGGAATTTCCATTGGAAAACTTGTTTCTCCATCACCAACTACTGACGATGATGGATCTATGGTCAGGGTTGTTCATAATAAGATTTCACTTGATTAATTAAGTACATTATTTTATTCTTCTAGCATCAGTCAGGTTTTCAAACATAAATTATTATAACAAATGCTACAAAGAATGTATAATACTTCTATCAAGTACTTTTTGAAGCTTTATAAAACATTGGGATCTTAATCCCTTGTCACATCATGGTGATTCTCATCCCTTAACATCTCATCATCATGATTATGGAATATGGGTATTCAAACCCTCAGTTCATCAAAGAACACTTGTTACCACTTATTAGGTAACTAATACCTTCAGGTCATCTGACTAAGGTAAACATGATACTTACTATACAAGCATCTCACATGGCTCTCAAGGCCATTTAATCTCTTGTTACCTCTTACTAGGCAACAAAACATATTATGTCTCACAAGGTCCATAAAACAATTTCAATAATAAAACATCATAGCTCATACCTGGCTATGCCCAACATCTCATGATACCTGCATAGTTAGTACACATGATAACAATTATATCAATTACATATCAACACTATGCAATGTAAGGGTAGCATCACTATTCCCACATTAGGATTAGGGTTTATCATCATATTGCCCAAGATTAGGGTTTCATGCATTATAACCCAAAATTAGGGTTTCACATACCTTCACCCTATATTAGGGTTAGGGTTTCATATAGCATTACATAGCATCACCCTGGATTAGAGTTTCACATCTCATCATTGCATTAGGGTTTCATATGGCATCACCCTAGATTAGGGTTTCACACATCATTACCTTGAATTAAGGTTCCTTATAACTTTTCCCCAAATTAGGGTTTCATTAAGCATCCTCTTAATTTAGGGTTTTTCATTATATTACCCTACCGATTTTCAAAAATTCATATCTAATTATTTGTAGCTCAAAAAAATAAAATAAAATTTGAAATCATAAAAATATGCGCTTCCTAATGGTACTGGTTTTGTTGCCCAAATCTAATGTAAAAATGTGATTTTTCATGGCCTTTCCTAATAATGTAATAACATTGCAAAATTCATAAATAATAATCTCTAAGTTAGAAAAATATAATAAAATATGTTTTGAACTTAGGAAAAAATAATCTAAAACATGATATGGTTTTGATAACCTAAATCACATGTAAGAAATAAAGATGATTTTTAGGGTTTCGAATAATTAATGTAAACCTAACCCTAATTGTACATATACTCATCATAGGTGCTTTGGAGACCTAGTCTTGGATCTAGGAGTGACTTTGGACTATTTAGATTCTTAAGTATGATATGTTTGCATCTCTTATTCTTTGACATTGAGAAATTGACCTATTTTCTTCTTTCTCTTAGTCCTATGGACACTAGCCTACACATTATCTCTTTCTCTTTGAAAAGTATGGTTCATGTGAACTACTTTATTTGTTACTGATCTTGTGATCATATTATCCTATTTGGACATTCTTTTGGACTCTTCCTTATGCATTACTCATGATGGAACATTCTTTGGTGATATATTATCTTTTGCCCACTTCTAAGGTGGATGTTGATTAGGATCATCTGATCCCACTTTGTACTTGATGAATGTTCTTATCCTCCTTATTTGATTTATACTTGTTTATTCTTTTATTATGGATCTTGTGGGGACTACTAGTATAATGTTACATGTTATTTTATGTGGATGTGAATATTCCCACATATGAGTGTAGAGGTGAGAATTGTTGCATATGAAATTATTTTGACCAGATATGTATCATATCATGCTTCGGTGGATGTATACAGTTCCTACCCACTCCATATTTAGAGTGGATGTATATAGTTACCGCTCACCCCATATTTTTGGTAGATGTGTTATTTCCTACCTACATGTTTATATTGTCTAGTATTGTCACAGGTGAAACACATGGATGCTTTACTCTTCTACTTTGCTCTTATTTATCTCTTTTATTGTGATTCATTTCTTTTATTCCCTATTGGGTAGTACCTTACCTTTTCATGGGAAGCCTTTTATATTTGATGTCCTTTATTTCATATATTGCTCAATTTTACTATTTAGTAAGCTTTTGTTGATGTTACATTTTCTCCTCCTTTTTGTGGGGTATGCTTCCATTCCCAGGTTTAGAGCAAGGAGAGGATAATCAAAGTGGATTTGGATAACAAACTTTGTAGATGAGCTTTTTGGAAACTTGAAATAGGTGGCTAGATGACCCTTAGGTACATCCCTATTTGATTAGATAGTTTTCTTTTTAACTCGCCCATGTGTGGATGAGAGATGTATAATGTTATCAAGCTATTTGATAGTTAGAATTTTTATATTCCACTTCTACTCTTGGTGTTGAGACCCACTCTTTTGATCAGCATAAACACCAACCATTAGAGATAATCCCAAACCTAAAACCATATTATGAAATAAAACAATGAATTCTTGACAAAGGTGATTAAACAATATATGAAAAAGACAAATAAATTTTTCCTTTTTCTTTCTTCACAAACTCATAAATCAATGTCACATCAAGGATATCACATTTAGATATCACAAATCATATTCCACTCCATTAAATCTAGAATCAAATCTTGTTCTCATATGTGTTTTAGTTTACATTAGATATATGTACATTGATGAACAAACTTAATCTACAACCCATCTCGGGAAAGAGAGAGTAGAGGGACATTCTAATCTATCTAGATTATGCTATTTATATCTACCTTGTCATGACCTCTTCGCTGGATAACATTATACCTAAAAAAATTTGAAACAACCTCATGAGACTCATATAGAGCCCCAGTGAGTGGATACCTCCCAATCAAGCAAGGTACATGCATCAGCATCAGATTAAGTATAATAAACTTAACAAAAACATGCAAATATTGAAAAATCTAGCAGATAGATCTATCATAAGTCATTTCTAAATTGCAATGATAATCTGATCTAACAGATAAGGTAATCACTTAAACCAATTATAACTTTGAAACGTCTTTTAAAGCATGTCTATGAACAAATCAACAAATACTTCTTAGTTCGAATTAAGAATCCTAATTCATGAGTAATAAGTCAAGTTCTAATCATTTCAAATCAATACATAACAATAACATTAACTTTGTGACACTCCACTAGTGGGACTAGGAACACATACTTCAGTCCTGAAGCTGAAGTACACATAATACATATCTACCAAACAATACTATCAAATAGCAAACAATCCAACTCATATTTAGAATGGATATAAATCCCAACATTTATAACTTGTCAGTATGACATATCATAATAAGAAATAGAAATTGTCCATAGCAACATGATTACTTTCCACAACATGAAGCTTAATCAATAATGACAAATCATCAACTAGAAGTACAAGGAATGTAATAATCATTCAAATCATGTTCTACACGTCTTATCATCTTTTATTCATTTGCCCTAGAACTACTGGGCTTGTACCTCACCAAGTTGAAGTCACCATGCCTGATTCTCGTGTCAACAACTCACTGTCAATATCTTAGGTTTTAGTCAGCCACCCTAAGATTTCAACGACATGCCCTAGCCACCTCAAGGTTGCCTAAAGAGGATCACATCCTCATCTCGAGTACATGAGATAGGAACCAGCAAAACAATATATCACATATCACAGTAGTTCACATATTTTCACATTTCACATGTTTCATTTCATCATTTTCTATTCCATCTGGACATAGACTTTCGCAGCAAGGATTTAGGGCCAGATCGACTCCAGAAGACTCACTCCAAAATCCTGGTGGTCTAAACTTTAAGGTCTTGATCCACACTCCAAAAATCCTTCTCATAATTCATCGATTACTACTAGGAGATCTGTTTTGTTTCCCCAGTGTGGTCCTTGGGGGAAACTCATGCTGTTCATGGCACCTAACTAGATGTTCCATCATTTCACTTGTTATTAATCTCTTTTACTCATCTTAAAAGAATTCAAAACATCATATATCATATATGTGTATTCTCACATAACTAGAATAACGTGAAACATATCAAGTTTATCAATAAGGACAATGACCAAAGCAAGAAGCACAATAAATATGTATATTGCAACACATATGATTATTTCTATCTTCTACTTCAACTCATAGCAATTATTAATAGTGAGCCTTCAGCCCGAGACATAATCTTATTGTCCATCATTTACCCCATCACAGTTTTATCATCATCAGTGGGCTTTCATCCCTAGACATAATCTCATTATGAAACATTTCCCATTATTAGGATTTCTCAAATGTAAGGAGTGCATATTAAATTCAATTTCAACATAAATCTTATCAGTTCATTGTATGTCATAGTTCTGAACAAATATTAATAGAGGCATTAGAACTAGCAAAAGTAAAAGCATATAGATATCACGTATCATTCCTCATACTCAGAATAGATTTATCATACAACATATGCTTGTTCCATCCAATTTGAATACATGCCAATAAGTTTCATGCATATACATGAATAACCGACTTAGTTCTCTTCTTCTTTTATTTCACATTCTTCATATGGGGTTACTAATCAACACATGTTGATTATCATTTGAATTCCATCAAAACAGTTCATTCCCATAGTATAAGTATTCTATCTAACAATCACAATACAAGAACACATTCTTATAAATCTTCAAATACTTGAGTTTCATCGTTTAGTTGAATTCAACTATGGTTATGTACATCTTTTAATCCTCCATTTGAGATTGTCATTCATTAGCATCATCAAAGTCATATTTTATGTGTAAGAGTTACATTCTCAGAATCATCTACTAATTCCTATCTTTTTCCATCATTTTATAATCAGTAGTCTCAACTTCTTTCATTTCATGTTCATTACATTATCTGGACCAATCTTTCTTGATTCACTTTACATACAATGCTTATCTTCTACATAACATTTATAAAAGTACAATTCTTAGTATATTTCATTTAATTTGGGTTAATCCACATGTAATTAAAATAAAAGATAAAAAACTTCAGCATACTATCTTCATTAGTTTCATCTTTATCTTACAATCACCATTAAGTACATCTTGTTCAGATTGTCTCTTATATTCAGATAAGTGTACATTGTCATTGACTACTAATGCCATTCCCATAATAAAAAATGATCATTCTTTATTATACTAAAACAAATACATTGGACTTAGGTGATATTAGTAAGACTCTTCATATTCAATTGAAGTATTAATACTTTCAACTTCAGCATTTGATCATATTTACAACATCATATATAAGTTCTAGCTTTATCACTCATATTCATCTTAATACGAAACTTTTAGGGTTTTCAAGAAGTCAATCCTTAGTTCAACATATCATAGGAATAATATCATTCAGTAATCCAATCATGATTCGAGGGTTTATTAGGGTTATTCACAAACATGGAAACCGTACCGTAGTTTCCATTCTCACACATTTCATTCATCAATCATAAGTATACATTGATTAATTGACCCATTTGATTCACTTCCTCAACACAAATACTAATCAAGTTATGTAGTCATTCTATTCCATTAACATACAACAATACACTTGTATAATACAATCTAGTACAATTCAAATATGATTTTATACATGTCAATTCAATTCTAAGCATATCGGCCATTGGGCTGTTTTTTAGGCAAAATTCACATGAAATAGCATAGTCATCTATCCATAAGAAAACCCATTGATCCTCAATCAATATATAAGGAATTAATCAAGTTCCAATCAATTAGAAATAATCAAAATCAGTAGAATTGGATCCCCCAATATCTTTCCCAAATCAAATCCAATCACATACATATACAAACAAGGTTTCTAATTTTTTTAACTAGATAGAATTAGGATTTCAACATGAATACAAAGCTTAGGAGGGAGAAAACACTCACCTCAGGTGCCAAGCACCTTAATTTCATAGGTCAACCTCTGAATTTTTGGAAACCCAATAAAATTCTCGCAAAAGAATCCAATTCTTTCTCCTCTCAACTCGGAAACCCTATAAATGGGGATTAGAAGAGAAAGAGTGAGAAAAGGGGGAGATTTGGTGTGATTTCGAATCAAATCAAGGGAGGGACAGAATCTTGACATGTGAGAGAAGATTCACCATGAAATACTATGCAAAGAAGCTAAACTTACTTGATTTCATCATATCTTGGATAGAGAAACCCAAGGTCAACATTTCCACCACTTTCTCTTCTCAAAACCCTAGCTCTCTTCTCTCTCAAGAATTTTATTTCTTTGATAGAAAGGACGAGTTATGAGAGCTCCTTGTGTGTTAGGTTAGTGATATAGATGAATTGAGGTGCTTAGAACATTTGTAAACAAGCCCCTCAATGTATTTTTATTTTGCTCAGACTGGTTGGTCGGCTGAGTTATAAACTCGACCAAAACCACACGTTTCAAAACTCAAACCTCATCCAAAAACTAAGAATCTTTAATCTAATGTCTTAAATTCAGTTTGTAAGAAACAGTAAAAAAATTTAGATCATTTGGAGTTATGAATAAATAATTAAAAATCAAATACTACACTACAATATTGCAGTCAGCGGCATGGTCGGTCGAGTTTGTCCTTCACAGAACTCGACCGACACCCCTCTCTGTAGGGATCAAAAATCATCCAAAAATACACATATTTAATAGGGTATCTATAATGGAGTTTCACAACTACAGTTAAAATTTTAGATCAATTGGATATACCAATGAAAACATAAAATTCAATTTCCACACTGCTATATCAATCTAAAAATATGATATGTCGTGTTTGAAACATGACCGACAAACATGTTAGAACATTCTTCAAAAATTCTAATATTTTTCCAGAGTATTCACATTATATATATACAAATCATATACATATTTTAATTAAACTAGAGTTACATATAAGATACTAAAAATCATTTAGTGAGACACTATACTTATCAAATTTTGTATTCATATGTCATCAAAACCCTAATTTGGGCCGATTAGGGTTTCCAAATTTTAACCCTAATTATGTGAATCGAAGTATGATTAAACCTTCTCATTATATTTAAAATATCAAAACTTAACTACCATCACTAATCAAGCTTTAAACAATGATCAACTTAATTAAGCATACAATCGTCCAAGTAAACCTTAATTAGATGACTAATTTGAAAATGGGTCATTACAAATTCTCCCCTCCTTTTAGGATTTCGTCCTGAAATCTAAGAAAAGATATGGAAGAATGTCATATCATCTAATCGTTTACCTCTCTGAGAATTAAATTATAAAGACTTTCATTTTATCTTTCTTTCATATAACATTTTCTTTTTGCATTAAATGAATATTTCATCCCTTGTAATCATCATACCTCTCCTTGAGTATTATAAACATTTAGTTCACAAATATTAGTAATACATCATTTATCAAGATTCGATTCACATCACCTTTCACATCCTTTTTTTAAAAAATGATTGTGTATCTCATGGATTAATATTATGACTCATTCACATATTATCATCCACATTCATCAATTTCCTTTATAAAGAAGATCATCTAGTGTGCATCTTAGTTCATAGCTTTTTCTCACAATTTTAGATTTCATACTTAAATTCAAACTCATTAGAGTTTTTCTTCATAATACATTAAGCTTTCATCTTTCTTATATGAAATTTCATATTTTCCATAGGTTCCATATTGAATTATAAAATCCTTTTCTCTTTCACCATTTTATCACCATTCTCTTTTTTTCATGCATCTTATTATACTACCAAATGTGTTTATCTGGATATTTGGTCAGGGCATCTAGAAGAAGTACAGTCAATAGTTCCATACTAGCTTATCTCAATACCCAAATACTTGACTAGAGTACCTGGATACTGAGTTCAGTCAGTATGAAAATCATTCAGGTTATATTCAACACCCACATTATCATTGAATCCTAAATCCTGTTGTCATTGTAGACTCACCTAACCTAGGCTTTGTTACCACGTTTTTCAGGACCCACTCTTTTGATCAGCATAAATGCCAACCATTAGAGATAATCCCAAACCTAAACCCAGATTATGAAATAAAACAATGAATTCTCGACAAAGGCGATTAAATAATATACAAAAAAGACAGATAAATTTTTCCTTTTACTTTCTTCACAAACTCATAAATCAATGTCATGTCAAGGATATCACATTCAAATATCACAAATCATATTCAACTCCATTAAATCTAGAATCAAATCTTATTCTCATTTGTGGTTCATTTTACATCAATTACATGTACATTGATGAACAAACTTAATCTACAACCCATCCCGGGAAAGAGAGAGTACAGGGACACTCTAATCTATCTAGATTATGTTATTTATATCTTCCTTGCTGTGACCTCTCCATTGGATAGCATTATACCTAAAAACATTTGAAACAACCTCATGAGACTCATATAGAGCCCAATGAGTGGATACCTCCCACTCAAGCTAGGTACATGAATCAGCATCAGATTAAGTATAATAAACTTAACAGAAACATGCAAATATTGAAAAGTCTAGCAGATAGATCTATCATAAGTCATTTCTAACTTGCAAGGATAATCTGATCCAACAGATAAGGTAATCACTTAAACAAATTATAACTTTGAAACATCTTTTAAAGCATATCTATGAACAAATCAACAAATACTTCTTAGTTCTGATTAAGAATCCTAATTCATGAGTAATAAGTCAAGTTCTAAGCATTTTGACTCAATACATAACAATAACATTAACTTTGTGACACTCCACCAGTGGGACTAGGAACACATCCTGCAGTCCTAAAGATGAAGTACACATTATACATATCTACCAAACAATACTATCAAATAGCAAGCAATCCAACTCATATTCAGAATGGATATAAATCCCAACATTTATAACTTGCCAGCATGACAAATCATAATATGAAATACAAACTGTCCATAGCAACATGATTACTTTCCACAACATGAAGCTTAATCAATAATGACAAATCATCAACTAGTCATATAAGGAATGTAATAATCATTCAAATCATGTTCTACATGGCTTATCATCTTTTATTCATTTGCCTTGAAAACTACTTGGCTTGAACCTCACCAAGTAGAAGTCGCCATGCCTGATTCTCATGTCAACAACTCATCGTTACTATCTTAGGGTTTATCCGACCACCCTAAGATATCAACAACATACCCTGGCTACCTCAGGATTGCCTAAAGAGGCTCACGTCCTCATCTCAGGTACACGAGATAGGAACCAGCAAAACAGTATATCACATAACATAGTAGTTCACATATTTTCACATTTCACATGTTTCATTTCATCAGTGGCTATTCCATCTAGACATAGACTTTCAGAGCAAGGATTTAGGGACAGAACCACTCCAGATGACTCACTCCTAAATCCTGGTGGTCTAACCTATAAGGTCTCGATCCACACTCTAGAAATCCTTCTCATAATTCATCGATTACTACAACGAGATCCGTTTTGTTTCCCCAGTGTGGTCCTCGGGGGGAACTCACAGTGTTCAGGGCACCTAACTAGATGCTCCATCATTTCACTTGTTATTAATCTCTTTTACTCATCTTAAAAGAATTCAAAATATCATATATCATATATGTGTATTCTCACATAACTAGAATAACATGAAACAGATCAAGTTTATCAATAAGGACAATGATCAAAGCAAGAAGCACAATAAATATGTATATTGCAACACATATGATTATTTCTATCTTCTACTTCAACTCATAGAAATTATCAATTGTGGGCCTTCAGCCTGAGACATAATCTTATAGCTCACCATTTACCCCATCATGGTTTTATAATCATCAGTTGGCTTTCAGCCCTAGACATAATCTCATTATGCAACATTTACCATTATCAGGATTTCTCAATTGTAAGGAGTGCATATTAAATCCAATTTCAACATAAATCTTATCAGTTCATTGTATATCACAGTTCTAAACAAATATTAGCGGAGGCATTAGAAATAGCAACAGTAAAAGAATTTAGAAATCATGTATCATTCCTCATACTCAGAATAGATTTATCATACAACATATGCTTGTTCCATCCCATCTGAATAGATGCCAATAAATTTCATGCATATACATGCATAACAGACTTAGTTCTCTTCTTCTTTTATTTCACATTCTTCATATGGGGTTACTAATTAACGCATGTTGATTATCATTTGAATTCCATCAAAACAGTTCATTCTCATAGTATAAGTATTCTATCAAACAATCACAATACAAGAAAACATTCTTATAAATCTTCAAATACTTGAGTTTCATATTTTAGTTGAATTCAACTACAGTTATGTACATCTCTTAATCCCCCATTTGAGATTTTCATTCATTAGCATCATCAAACTCATCTTTTTAGGGTAAGAGTTACATTCTTAGAATCATCTACTAATTCCTATCTTTTTCCATCATTTTATAATCAGCAGCCTCAACTTCTTTCATTTCATGTTCATTACATTATCTAGACCAATCTTTCTTGATTCACTTTACATACAATGCTTCTCTTCTACATAAAATTTATCAAAGTACAATTCGTAGTATATTTCATTTAATTTGGGTTAATCCACATGTAATTAAAATAAAAGATAAAATACTTCAACATACTATCTTCATTAGTTTCATCTTTATCTTAGAATCGCCATTAAGTACATCTTGTTCATATTGTCTCTTATATTCAGATAAGTGTACCTTGCCATTGACTACTAATGCCATTCCCATAATCAACAATGATCATTCTTTATTATAAGAAAACAAATACGTTAGACTTAGGTGATATTAGTAAGACTCATCATATTCAATTGAAGTATTAATGCTTTCAACTTCAGCATTTGATCAAATTTACAACATCATATATAAGTTCTAGATTTATCACTCATATTCATCTTAATATGAAACTTTTAGGGTTTTCAAGAAGTCATTCCTTAGTTCAACATATCACAGGAATCATATCATTGAGTAATCCAATCATGTTTCAAGGGTTCATTATGGTTATTCACAAACATGGAAACCCTAGTTTCCATTCTCACACATTTCATTCATCAATCATAAGTATACATTGATTAATTGACTCATTTGATTCACTTCCTCAAACCAAATCCTAATCATGATATGTGGTCATTCAATTCCATTAACATTCAACAATACACTTGTATAATACAATCTAGTACAATTCAAATATGATTTTATACATGTCAATTAAATTCCAAGCATATCGGCCATTGGGCTGATTTTTAGGAAAAATTCACATGAAATAGCATAGTCATCTATCCATAAAAAAATCCATTGATCCTCAATCAATATATCAGGAACTAATCAAGTTTCAATCAATGAAAAATAATCAAAATCAGTAGAATTGGATCCCCCAATATCTTTCCCAAATCAAATCCAATCACATACATATACAAACAAGGTTTCTGATTTTTTTTACAAGATAGAATTAGGCTTTCAACATGAATACAAAGCTGAGGAGGGAGAAAAACACTCACCTCAGGTGCCAAGTACCTTAATTTCCTAGGTCAACCTCTGAATTTTTGCAAACCCAATCAAATTCTTGCAATAGAATCCAATTCTTTCTCCTCTCAACTCGGAAACCCTAGAAATGGGGATTAGAAGAGAAAGAGTGAGAAAAGGGGGAGATTTGACGTGATTTCGAATCAAATCAGGGGAGGGACGAAATCTTGACATGTGAGAGAAGATTCACCATGAAATGCTATGCAAAGAAGCTAAACTTACTTGATTTCATCATATCTTGGATAGAGAAACCCTAGGTCAACATCTCCACCTCTCTCTTCTCAAAACCCTAGCTCTCCTCTTTCTCAAGAATTTCATTTCTTTGACAGAAAGGATGAGTTATGAGAGCTCCTTGTGTGTTAGGTTAGTGATATAGATGAATTGAGGTGCTTAGAACATTTGTAAACAAGCCCCTCAATGTATTTTTATTTTGCTCAGACTAGTTGGTCGGTTGAGTTATAAAGTCGACCAAAACCACAAGTTTCATAACTCAAACCTTATCCAAAAACTATGAAACTTTAATCTAATGTCTGAAATTCAGTTTATAAGAAATAGTAAAAAAATTAGATCATTTGCATTTACGAACAAATAAATAAAAATCAATTACTACACTACTATATTGTAGTCAACAACATGGTCGGTCGAGTTTGTCCTTCACATAACTCGACTGACACCCCTCTCTGTAGGGATCAAAAGTCATCCGAAATTTACACATATTTAATGGAGTGTCTATAATGGAGTTTAACAACTAAAATTAAAATTTTATATCAATTGGATATACCAATATAAAGATAAAATTCAATTTCCACACTGCTATATCAATCTAAAAATATGATCGGTCGGTTTTGAAACTCGACCGACAAACATGTCAGAACATTCTTCAAAAATTATGATATTTTTCAATAGTGTTCATATTTTATATATACAAATCATATTCATATTTAATTAAATCAAAGTTACATATAAAATACTAAAAATAATTTAGTGAGACACTATACTTATCAAATTTTGTATTCATATGTAATCAAAACCCTAATTTGGGCTGATTAGGGTTTCCAAATTTTAACCCTAATTATGTAAATCAAAGTATGATTAAACCTTATCATTATATTTAAAATATCAAAACTTAACTACCATCACTAATCAAGCTTTAAACAATGATCAACTTAATTAAGCATACAATCATCCAAGTAAACCCTAATTAGATGACTAATTTGAAAACGGGTCATTACTCTCGGTATTTTGATACATACATGTTGAATGAATTGGTTATCATCCCTTTGGTGAAAATTTTTATGTGGTTTTTGGTTCAAGGGATGTTGCCTTTTTATTTTAGTAGGGAGTGGTTCTTCTCTAGGATCCCACTCCTTACAATACATGTGTTTTGAGTTGGATAGGTTTTCGTCAAGGGTTGACCATGTTGTGTAGAAGGAAACTTAGGTGGTTAGTGATATTCATGATAGAGTAAGAATGGAGTCAACTCGTATCAACTCTGACTACCAAGGAGTTGCATTTTTCCTCATCCATAAATAAGTTTGTTGCAAAGATAGGGTGTGGGTGAATCTCCACTCTTGTGAACATTCTAGTTTAACTGTGTCATTCTTATCCTACTTGACGAGCCATCTCAAGAAGTTGATCAAAATTCCATGTAGCATAATTTATGATCATACAATAATTTACACTTACCAAATACTATTTTGGGAGTGCCTAGTCCATAGTATCGGGTCATTTATCACATGTGCTAACTTTTTATGTTTCTTGAATGCAACGATGAAATGGGCAATAATATCTAAGTTTTAATTTATATCTTAAGATCATGAGAACCAAAATTATGCTCTGTCAAGATAAATTCACGCTCAAGTAGTAAACCATGGTACATTCAAGTCCATTAATAAATATGGTTGAAATCATCTACCTTCTTCACTTGCATGTTTACCTAAATGTCCCATTTGTCAAGCAATGATAGTTATTGCATGTGTGGCTAACACTTAATGTCTTCAACACTCATGAATGCCTCCTTCCATTATGCAATCTGTATGAATGCAACTATTATAAATATATGGACTCCACACTAGTCAAGCATGTGTAAGATTCACTAGGTTCATCCACCGTGTTTAAACTTCAGATGGTATCAGAGTGACACTGAGCCTTCTCTGACCACCTTTGTTCACCTAAACTCTAAAACCTTCTCCTCCTCCCCACCTCTTCTAAGACACCTCCTGACCCATTCATTCATCCTCTTCATTCTCAAGCAAACAAAGCCTTCCAATGGTTTCTATCAATGAAGCATAGGCCTCCACCCCAATCTACCCATATCATTTTGGACTCAACGTCACCAATTTACTTTCCATCCAGCTCAATCTAAGAAACTTCTTGTTGTGGGAGTTTCAAGTCAAAAAATTAGTTGAATCGTGCTGCCTTAAAGGTTTCCTAGATGGGACCACCACCCTTTCTTATCCTTGTTGCCTCTGAACTCCCTAATGAAAACCCTAGGCACAAAGTGTGGACACAGATAGATAGACTACTCAAAGAATTGATCTACAAATCCCTGACCGAAGATGTCATGGGTGATATAATTAGGTGTACAACCTCGCATGAGGTCTGGTCCACTCTCACCAAAATCCCACAAGTTTGAGTTGAAATGTCAATTATGGACATTGAACAAAGGTGGTGATTCTTTATCTGACTACCTTATGAAGTTCAACACCCTTATTGACCAACTCAATGCCATAAGGATATATTGTGAGTGATCAAGAGAAGGTTTTCACCGTTCATAATGGACTCAATGGAAATGGTTATGAAGGATTTGTGGTTTAATGTTGAAACCTCCCATTCCATCCTACACTGACCTGATCCCTCTCCTCCAATACTTCGCGTGAAAAAAAAGAAGAAATACCTCCTTAACATCACTAATCTTCTACTCAAATAAATCTACTACTGATAACCAAGTGACTTACAACCACCATAAGTACTACCATTAGACCGACTTTGTTGGTCGAGGTTGGTCCACAACCAGAGGAATAGGTCAGCATCAACCCTACAACCGTGTCCAAGGTGTTCTTGGAAGTGGTCTGGGAAACAACATCACTCAGCTCAACTAACAAGGTCATGGATTCTCCTCATCCATGTCTGTCAACAACAACCAATATCATAATTCTCTTCCTCTTTGTCAGATCTGCAGAAAATGTAGTCACACAACAATGACATGTTGGCAAAAGTGCGTCAACAACTTCTAGAATTCCTCAGTACCCCAAACCATACAGAAAATGCAAGTGTTTCCCTAGTTGTCATGCACATAAAAAAAGTTGACCCCTCTGACTAGCACATTGAGTCAAGTTCTACATATCACATTGCCCATTATTTAGGTACCCTTCACAATCTACACATATACAAGGCCAATAACTCTATAATGATTAGAAATGGTGATTTTCTATCCATAACTTATACAGATGACACATTTGTGAATAATCTTACTCTATTTCCTCTCCAAGACATTCTTATCATCCCTAAAATTAAGAGTAACTTATTATCTATATCAAAACATACGTCCATGCTTCCATGTTATGTTATTTTCACTGGTAATGTCTTTCTCATCAAGGACACCAAGACTCATAACCTTATGGGCACAGGGAACTATAGTAATGGGATATACTACCTTCTGGATTCAACATCAACGATACACTTCTCAGATCGCTTCGTCAAGAAATCAGGTGAAGCCTAGAAATAGAGACTGGGTCATCCAAATCAAGCTATTCTTCATCATCCAATATAATGTTGGTTGATTTCCAATACTTTCATTTTGATGCCATTTGTAATAGTTGTGAACTAAGTAAAAGCAAGAAATTACTTGTTCAACATAGACATACTAAGGCTAAAAATCATTTTGAATTATTGCACTGTGATGTATGGGGAAAGGATATGGTTCCATCTAATCATAATCATCTATACTATGTTATACTCACAGATGACTACTCTCTCTTTAATTTGATTTTTTGATGAAATAAAAGAATGATTTCAGCACTATCTCCATCTCTTTATGCAAAATGGTTTTGAACTAGTTTAATATCATAGTGAACAAGCTTTAGAGTGATGGGGGGTTAGTTTATCAATCACACCCTACAACAATTTTTCAATGCCTCAAGCATCTTGCATCAAGTATCCTATCCTCATGACCCCTCACAAAATGGCATAGTAGAGCACACACCACCATGTCACGAGCTAGGACTAGCTATGATGTTTGAAGTTCACATCCCCAAACAATGCTGGAGTGAAGCTATCTCCACAAGAGTCTACCTGATAAATTGGCTCCCGACCCCTCTATTACACATGAAAATGTCATTTGAGGTCTTATTTGACAAGAAACCCACTTTCTATCATTTTCACACATTTGGAACTCTGTGTTACCCTTACCTTAGGGATTATACCAAAGACAAGTTGGATTTGAGATCCCTTCCCTGTGTCTTCATGGGTTACAACTCCCAGCACAAGGGCTACAAATGCCTTCACATTTCATCCAAAAGACTATACTTATCTTAGCAAGTCATGTTCAATGAAAGAACCTGTCCTTTCTCTCCAACCAAAATAGATCTACCTATGAGGAATGTTACCCTGCCATTTCCACCTTCACTAAGTTTCTTAACAATCCCCAAACAAAAATCAACACACCACCTCACTCAAGCAACAATCCCTTTTCACCCTCACCCCATGAAGTTTCTGATGATTCCACCACAACCCTCACACCGACATTCCCATTTGATCAAAATTACCAAACACCAATTGATAACTCTCCACCTACTACTCCACCAGAGTCTTCATCCCCTATAGCACCAGAGTCTCCACCACCTGCCAATTTCCCACCTCCTTCTTCTTTCCATGATAATTCCCCTGAACCCCCTAGTGACACCACAAAACCCATTAACAACCACCTCATGATAACGCGTAGTAAATAAGGTATTCAAAAACCCAACCCCAAATATAACCTCCAAACCGTCCTCAACCTTTCCACTCCTAAAATCGTCAAACATGCCCTACAACACAAAGCCTGGATCCAGGCTATGACCAAAGAACTTGCTGATCTTCACAAAAACCTTACTTGGTCACTGGTTGAATGAACCCATGACATGAATATCATTGGTTGTCAGTGGATTTTCAAAACCAAAATCAACTCAGATGACTCGCTTGATAGACTGAAAGCCAGATTGGTAGCTAAAGGATTTCACCAAGACGAGGACATTGACTACACAGAAACCTTCAATCTTGTTGTAAAGTCCGCAACCATCAAAATTGTTCTCTCCATTGTAGTCTCAAAAGGATGGCCTATTCAACAAGTCGACATGTGTAATGCCTTCCTAAATGGCACACTCAACACAATTTGTCTATATGGAACAACCTCCTAGGTTTTTTGACCCTCATAATCCCTCTCATGTGTGTCAGCTACACAAAGCCCTTTATGGACTATAACCTGCTCTTTGTGCTTGATACAATCACATTCACTCTTTCCTCACTAAACTCAACTTCTCTTCTTCCATCTCTGTTTCTTCTCACTTTGTCCTTTCCTCTGAAAAAATTGCGATCTACTTACTTCTCTACATTGATGACATCATCATCACAGACAATTTTCAACAAGACATTTCCTCCATCATCTCTCAACTAGAGGCTGAGTTCTCCCTCCACAACGTGGGGCCCATACATTACTTCTTTGGCCTCCAAGTCGAAACCAATCAATAGGGTCTACTCCTCCACCGAACAAAATATGCTCTTGATATCCTTGAGCGAGAGAACATGCTCCAGTGCAAACATGTATCTACCATTGTCAGCTCCTTGTTCCTGAGAGATGCCCTTAAAGAATGAGGCAGTCCCCTTCCTGATGTAAGCACCTATCATTGCATTGTTGGATCCCTCCAGTACCTCACCATCACAAGGCCTGACCTCACGTATGGAGTCAACCTGGCATGTTAGTTCCTTCATTGTCCCACATCTACACACTTGAGCCTAGTCAAATGCATCCACGGCTATGTCAAAGACTCTATAAATATGGGAACCAAATTTACAAAGATCCGCAACTCTTTGTACAGGTTCTATGATGCTGACTGGGTTGGGTGCCCCCTAACCCATCGCAGTACCAGTGGCTACTACATCTTCTTCGTGCGCACTTGTGTTATGGTCCTCGAAAAAATAACCTACCATCTAGCATTGAGGCTAAGTACATGTCACTCTCTCCCTCATTGCTGCTGAACTCACGTGGTTCTCTCAATTGCTCAGAGAACTACACCTCCATCAGTCTCAACCATCTCTTCTTTACGGTGACAACTTTAGTGTCTTGTACCTCACTACAAATCCAATCATGCATACTCGTACCAAAAACATTGAGCTTGACTATCATTTCATTGGAGAGAAGGTTCATGTTGGACACATTGGATAAGGTTCATCAAAGCACTCCACCTGCATGTTGACCTAAACGTCTCGTTTCTCAAGCAACGATAGTTATCGCCTATGCGACGCTTAATGTCTTCAACACTCGTGAATGCCTCCTGGCATTATGTAATCTGTAGGAATACAACTATTATAGCGACTCCACACTAGTCAAGCGTGTGCGAGATTCACCAGTTTCATCCACTGTCTAAACTTCAGATGCTCTAGAGTGGTTTGTATCCCTTACTAGCTGGATAAGGGAAAAAGGCATGCAAATACGCCCCTAAAGACTGAAGTGACTACTTTGTCCCCACACAATTACATTTTTTTTAGTCTCCCCTCCTCTCAAACATGTGTCAGAGACCGAAAGACTCAAAGGATTGTAAATACAATGCGCAACAAAAGGTTCCGAACCCGAGTCTCTCAGAAAAAATAGGCCAGACCGAACCATCTGCGCTGCATTGTCCGGGTGTCCCCATAGAATTACATGTAATACTTCTTTGTTTCAAGAATCTTGCCTTTAGAATTCGTTCGAATGAATAGTCCCTGCTTTTGCTTTTGCGGTTCGTATTCCTTGCTTGTCCCTTGAAGCCAGACCCACTAAAGTACTCTCTCAGCCCACTAGCCCCTTCATCTTCCCGCCACGTCTTCTTCTCCTTCTTTTAATTCATGCACGGATCGAACACGGAGCTCCAGTGGACCACCGCCACTACCAGCCTCCACCGTCTGTGACAAAGCTGCATTCTTGACTGCCCGTCCATTGTCGAAGATGTCTTACCCATGGGAATCGTCAGAGGCGCCGCTACACACTCCAAGTCCACACCCTATTTCCGGCAATGCCCACCATACCAATGGCACGCCCCTCCATCTCAATCGCGTTCAGGGGAGCACGGCTGCCCGGATAGCCAGGTTCGCGTGTCTGATCCTAGTCTCCATTCTCTTGTTCGCCGGCCTCATCACCTTGCTGCTATGGCTCAGCCTCCGCCCGCACCGCACTCGTTTCACCCTGTCCTCCTTCTCCATTGGCCCAGACCTCGCCGGCAACGCGACATTCAACGTCACTGTACGCAATCCTAACCGTGATATCGGTATCTACTACGGTGCGGTCGATGCCGCGCTCGTGTACAGGGAGCAGCGAGTCGCAACTGCCAAGCAACTGACACTGGCTTTCTTCCAACCCCCAAAGAACACGACGACGTTTCTGGGAACATTCGCCGCTGAAAAATCGTTGGAGGAAGCTACCACGAAGATGTTAGCGAATGACTTGAAGGCTTTCGGGAGGGTCTTCTTCCAGCTGGAGCTCAACGCCACTGTACGGTTCCGCGTGAAGGTGTGGGATACAAACACCCACCAAATGCATGTTAGCTGTGACGTAGCGGTCGGAAAAGACGGGTTCGCACTACCAGAGTACAAGGATGAGTGGTGTTCCGTCTACTTTGGCTAATGTAGTAGCCACTAGGGCACTCGGTATTCGGATAGGGAAATCGATCATCACCTTGTTGTGCATTTGTTTTGGAGTTCTATGGTAGGCCATATTAGTCTCTGTTTACTCGATCGATATGAATACAAAAGTGCATGCTGCATATTTTAGACAAATTTCATTTATCATCGTTTTCTTCATCTATAGCTATGGCACTGTATAGTAAATAATGTCAGAATATATCTTTTCCCAGGAGAGCGGGCAGATTATTTTATGATTAATACGTCTAGCTACTAATGGCTTGATATAGAACTTCCGCATCAATTAGTACCTTTATTTTTTAAGGCTACAACATATTAGCATGAATATGAAAGGAACAAATGTTAAGCTTTTGTCAAGCTCACGCTCGTTACGTGCGGTTTCCAATACTCTATCTCTCTCTCAAATATGGAGAGTATTGGAGAGAAAGGTTCTCACTTTGTCTCACAATTATAAAGATGGTGCCCAAATAAGATATTGACAACCAAAACAACATAACGACACCCAAATAGGTCTGTTTGACACCCAAAAATAATTAATTAATGCCCAAAATGGTGCATTGACGCCCAAAAGTATAAAGATGATGCCCAAATAAGGTATTGACAACCAAAACAACTATTTAACCATTTTTTGGGCGCTATTTAGCCATTTTTTGATGCTCTGGCGCCCATAAATGACTATTGACACCTAAAAATGATTAATTGATGCCCAAATTGATGTATTGACACCCAAAATTATAAAGATGACACCCAAATAAGGTAATTGACACCCAAAATTATTCGTTGACACCCATAAGTTTAAAATGATGCCTAAATAAGACATTTTTGGATGCTATGGTGCCGATAAATGGTTATTGACACCCAAAAATGGTTAATTGACGCCCAAAATGGTTCATTGATAACTAAAAGTATAAAGATGATGCCCAAACAAGGTAATTGATGCTCAAAATGGTTCATTGACACCCAGCAGTTTAAAATGACGCCCAAATAAGAGATTGACAACGAAAACAACATAACGACACCGAAATATGTCTGTTTGACACCTAAGAACCACTTAATGGCATCCAAAATGATTTATTGACACCTAGAATTATAATGACGCCCATAAATAGATATTGACATCCAAAGATGGTTAATTGACGCCCAAAATGGTTCATTGGCATCCGAAATAATCTATTCATATCATTTTTATATATTTTTTGTTAAAAATATATCAATATTAGTCTTGTTAGATTGTATTTTTATAAGGAATTCAATAGTTTTTGTTTCGTTAATAAATTCATCACGGTTTAAAAGTTATAAGAAAAACAAGTTTATTTGCATATTACACAACCTCTACCAACTCATCCAATTAAAACTCGTCACGTCATCACCTCTTAATCAGCCTCTCCCCCAACAAACCACTCTCTCCACGCGCGTAAGGTGTGCTTGACCCCAGCGCGCGTGACAGAATCATTTTTTATCACAAAACATACTCTGACATAGACCAACATCTACTTTATTTCTGAGATTTGCGATTGGAGACAGAATGTGAGACAAAATGGGAAGCTTTCTCTCCAATACTCTCTCTCTCTCTCTAATTTTTTTACAACAATACTTAAAAAATGCTTGGAATATAAGTCAACCTATAATAAATTCCCTTTTCTCCTCAGTTCCATAGCTCCCTCTCTAGTGGCCTTTATCATATTGTTAAAAGGCAAATAAGACTTAAATCACTTAAAAAATACAACATTGGCACAAATAAGTAATGTGTCAATGTCATAATTTTGCACACAAAACACATCCAATAATGTGTCAGCATACCACTTGTCTTAGAAGGGACGAGAATATTCATTGCGATATCTAATGAGTTGAAGAGTGATTTTCGTAAATATCAACATCTCATGACAAAAATAGTGTTGTATAGCAGTCATATGTATTATATATTTACTAGACTCCATTAATTAAAGTGAGTCACCAATTTTGAACTCCAAAGAAGTTTGCAAATATAGAACACTGATATTAAACCCAATGTCTAGATCACCAACATTTTTATGTGTGCATGGTTTTGTTATGTTGAAGCCTCACAAAAGACTAAGTGAAATCAATATATTTGTGTTTCAATTTTTTAAATGGAGTAAATTTTATAACTCCCATGCTACATTATGATGTTCTTGATTTGTTCTAGTATATAAGAAGGGTGAAATCAAGCTTATAGGAGTATGTAAAATTTGATTGATGTTACAATGTTATCTCAAAGAAAAATGGCATTCTATCAATTTGATTGTTAGGATAAGTCCATACATTGACGTGATGCTTCAATATTTCTCTTTCATGGACCATTTTATTACTATATGAACGTCCTGGGTTAATCTAGATGTAGCGCTTTAGGAAGAATGGGAAGATAAGTAATTTTGAGAGCTAAAGAATATGATGGAGGAAGTAATACTAAGTGAGAGCAAAAGAGAGCAAAGTAGAGTGGCATGGTTCAAATGATAGAGAGAGGGGATGGGAAGACAAGAAATAAAGGTTAGTGGGTATTTGTAATGCAATAAAAGACTAAACTTTGAGCTATTATTAGAGATATAGCCTTTAGGAAAGGATTTCTCTAGAGGACAATAATGCAATCAATGATATCCAACATGATGGAAAATAGTAAAAAAATAGAGTTAAGTTACAATAGGTTAAGAGAAAGTTATATCCATCTCTCACTTACAGATTGATATTGTAATGACCTCAACATGACCACAACATTTTAGTATTTTATACTGAAAGATCCAATACTATGATGAGGAAGTAGAATTTAAGTAATGCATGAAATACTATGACCATATAGTTGATGAATCTAAGCCCTATACTTAGATTAAGTCTTCAATTTCAAAAAAAAATTAGAAAACATATTAATAAGATACTTCAATTAAGATACTATGGCATATCAAGCCCTAATTTTATATTAACACGATAATAAATCTTATGGACTCTTTCTAAGGCCAATTTATGATCCACGGACCCAAAAACCTATTAAATTACGAATTGGACTAATTAGGGTTGACAAATGTTTGAGTAGTTGACTAGGGCTTGACCACATGACAAGTCTAGATAAGGTTATACTTGAAAACATGGAGTGAAATAATTGGTTAAAATGTGTTTAATTTACATTAAATGTAGAAAATATACCATAGATCATCTATTAATATAACTATATAACAATTTAGTAGATTCCAAATGAAATGATTTCAATATTTGATTCTGATCAAAGGTTAAAATGTATAGTTAATGAATGAATATGAGGTGACTAATGTAAGTAAAGCCTATTTTGTTGGATTGGTTGTTGAACATTTAAAATATGTTTTTTATGTGATATAATTTGATATTTTTTATTAATAATGATATATATGATCTTATTAATGTTAGGATGATAATGATGAATATTTAAGGTTTCTAAGTCATTTACATGAGAACTATGGATTTGGGAACTAACCCCAATATCCACCCTAGTCTGGACCATGATTAGTATCAATGGAAAGATGGTGACACTTTACAATTATATATACTTAAGATAACGTTGATCGCTTGGATTAGCATTTGATTGATTTCTAGGACATTCTACTTAAAGTACATGAATGGTACTACATGTGTTCTTCAATGAAGGTATGTGGTAAAATTGTACTCATCGATATCGACTTTTGAGGACTTTTATTATTTTCTTGATGTTTGGTTCAATGAATAAACTACTTGGATGTTTGTTTAATTTTAGTTGAATGAATTGTGTATGTGTATCATATAATTAAATAATGAGATATTTTGAAATCCCAGGGTTAGATCTTCTAAGGGGTAGTTCCCCTAAATACAATAATGGACAAAAATATGAATATGTAAGCTCATATGTGCAACTATTTGATTGTTGATCAATATTTGTTAATATATGTACATGCACATTTGTGTATGCACCTACATACACAATATAGTAATATGTGAATCCATATTTATTTGTCAGCATTTTCAATAACTAACTAATAAAACCAAAATGTAGGTCTTAGTGCTAAGTAATTAACTATAGAATTGTGTCTATAATAGCCTTAGTATGCCCCAAATAACTCTAGATACTTGTCTTTAGGTAATTATTAGTTTAGTGAAGATATAGTTGTTTAAACTAGTTGATTTTGGGACTTGTAGGCTCCAAACTGAAAAGACACTAAATTCCCTAATTCTCAGGATGAGGACCAGAAAATTCCATCTTAATTGATCAATCCAACCTGACAAAACCTTCATGGGTTCATTCAAATATAATTGGATTCAACCCTATGTATAATAGCCTACCTCATCTCCATCGACATCTGTAGTTTAAAGACAATCTATGAAAGTTGTCTTATGAACTATCAAGAGATTGTTACATCTGATGACGGGTGGCTCTCCATATGGAGCACATCATCATAAACATATTGATGGTGTAAAACCAAGTCGTTGAATGAAATCAACCCAATTTCACTTTTGTCCCCATCCACCTTTTTGTCAAAAGACAAAAAATGATTAGCCCTGATAGTGCCTTCCAATAGTGACAATCATTTTCCAACTATGATGGTGACCTTCAACAACATCAAGTCAATAGTTTTTGTTAACCTATGAAAACCTAATATTGTCAAACTGATGGTACAAAAGCTTTATCCAACCGAGGCCAATTTCATTCCCTAACATTTCCATGCACCACAAAAATTGACACGAGTTCATCCAAATTGGGATGGTTCATTCCCACTTATAGGCATATCACCTACCACTATAAATACCCCTCCATGGCTACCGAGTTAGGGGCACATTATTTTTGTTCTCAAAATCCCTGTCTTATAGCTCTAAGCCCAAGAGGGCTAAGGATATCACCCTACATCCACGAACTTCATATTGTGTCAATATTTCCATCAATTTACACCATCTTCCATTCTCCACCTTCACCCTCCCACTCATTGCAATTAGTTTACACTGTTAATCATCCATATAAGTTGTTATTTCAGTCAAAATCAAAGGGATTACTATTTTGTTTTATTCTTTTATCTCATTCATTTTGATTTTCTTTCCCTCTCTTTTTATTCCTTTCCATCATTGCTCAAGTCCCACATATTTTATCCTACAGAATCTGACCTATTTTCTCATCGAGCAGAGAAAGGAAGATAAGGAGTCCAGAAGATCAAAGGGGACAACATAAAGGATGAGATCCAACTCATCCAAAAGATAAGGAGTGAGTGTCATCTCTCATCCATGGGATATGTATATTCTTATTCCTTTTTTCAACTATCTTTCACCCTTATTTATATTGATATGATATATTTATATCTTTGTTTGGTGCCAACTATGCTTCTCTATGGCTAGTCGAGCTCGTTCTAGGTTGTATAGCCTATTTTGGGCATGTTTATACTCTTTGACTCTAAGCAAGCAGTTAATATTCAGATTTTGCATGCTATTGTTCTATCTTATATTTTTTTTATGATTTTTGCATTGGATCATATCATTCTTATATGAACTTGTTTTTTTCCTAACCTCAAAATATTAGTGGTAAGAATATGGAAAAATATTGTTTGGACTAAAATTTGAGAGGACAAGGTTCAAGGTAGGATCTACGGTAATCCGTGGTTGGAGAGATTTAACCCAGAATAGTAAAATTGACCCCAATTCATCCAACCAGGACATGGTTCACTATCCTCTACATTCTTGTTCAATATTCTACCACTCTTAATACACTTGGCTATGTTGGACCTGAGAGCTAATCTAGAATAGTTGGGGATGTTTGTCCATGATCCACGAGAGAGGTCTTGGGTTGTTGATGGGGTTTTAGTCACACTTTGTGAGAGGGAGTGGGATGACCCCACAAGAGTTGATACCATAGCATATATGGGTAGGGATGTTAGTTGTTTCCGATGTGTTTTAGGGTTGTTTATGATGAGAATGAGGCACATAGATTGCCTAATTTGTGGTTACTTAGATTGGAACTCCTTCTTACCAATTAGTGGTGATACACCCAAACTATGTGTACCAAATGCAAATGTACATGTTGAGTAGTATAGACCTATGAGGCTAGAATGTCAAACTCAGGGAAACATTAATCTAGAAACTACTACTACTTATATCTTGTTCAACTAGACCTAGTGAAAAAGTGATTGATTTTTTTGATTAAACTAATTGCAAGATTGGAAAACTAAACTAAGTGGATTGTGATCGCATATTGGATGAGTTCCTTAGGAATTCAGTCTCACCATGACTTACACTACAATTTACTTAATTCATTAATGACTATTTATCCTAAATCCTAGACCAAGGCACTTGTGGCAAATACAACCCGCTTACACACCATAACACACTACCTATACTAAAGCAAATCCTACCCACATAGTGTTTTAAGAGTTTGATAGATGCATTATCAATATCTCTTTGCATTGCCTTCACAGTTATAGGCCCTCTAGTGAGGAACAATATTAATTATGTACTTATATGACTTATCCAACCCTTCATTCCTCTCATGAAGCAATGAAATGTCTAACTGATTGCTTGTGGTGATCAAGCACATACAATTCACTAAGCAATCATTGAATCATATCCACATTCAGGAAAATACATGTATTAATTCATTGATGTCAATTACAATCTAAAATCGGGATATTCCCAAGTCCTAAGAAACAAAAGGGATTAGCCCCGTATGATTTTTGTTATCATATCCATGGAAAGAAAGAAGAAAAATGTAGGAAACATAAAAAAGTAATGTAACCCCTAGAGGAAATCGTTTGGATGATCCCTATTGCTTAGCATCTTGATCTTCATGTGTTCTAACTACAAATCCACTCTTTGAAAATGCCCAAACTGTCTGTGATTTGGTCATCTCCTCTCCTGAATATGTGCTCGGCTGTAATAGATTGAAACATGATATATTGGTCTGGCTGAACTCCCCTTACATCATAAATGGGGTGTTTCTATCAGTAAATCTAGATTTTCAAATTTGAATTGATCTTAATTCTCTGTTGAATGCATTATGTCGGTATAATCAACACCAAATTCAATGGCATCAAGTTCTTAGATACCTCAAAACCCTTGGATATCAGTAATACTAACATGTTTGTCGATAACACTGAGTGGTGTCTGACTTGTACTGGGTACAAAATTCGGTACCACCAACACCAAAAGTTGATGGCACCAAGATAATGTTGATTCCACTAAATGGAGAGTTTGTGGCACCAAGTTTTCTCAACATTGCTTATAGGATTTCTATAAAAAGTTGATTCCTTCGACTTTATCAAGTTGTACTGAAAGTGCTCAAATTTCTTGAAATGAGAAAAAACTAACATACATTTGAATAAAATATGAAAAATTAATATAATTCAATGAAAATACTTATTATTTGATGTAATCATACTTCACATGATAATAATTATAAACAACACATAAGTAATATCAAAATGAGAACTTATGCATGAAATACATGGCAAACTACCATGTTAAAAGTAGATAAAATCCAGTGAATCAAGTGGGATTTTGAATGACTCTATTCTCTTCATTTTCTTGTTTTGTTTTGTTTAGTTTTTTTTACCTATTTTAATTCTACCGCTTATATCTACCATCAATTTTTCTTAACTAAGTAAGAATGTAATCTTAGGTGATTAATGGTTCCCAAGTCCCTATTTTCAAACCCATCTCACTACTTCGACCCCTATAAGATTGTAGTTGTCTCAAGTGTTTTTGGTTATAAATTTAACGTCTAATTACTCTATACACATCTATTTTAGATGCAAGTTCGTAGATGATTAACTTTTGATGTCTTAGTTGGGGATGTATTTTTTCATGTTTAACCAAAAAAAATATTTAGACTAAGCCTAGATATACATGTATAGCTTTTCTATCATCTTACACATACTTTTCTATGTGTACTAATGTACTCTTTCTTTCTTTACCTTTATTTTATAACCATGGAACTTGCCTCCTCAATGTAGATCATATTATCCATCTGCCATCTAGAATTTTCCATACTCCTAGTTGTTGGCAAATAATTAAAAATTATGAACTTCAACTAGTCGATCCATATTCACCCTCATTGTCATCATTTAAGAAATTAGATGGTATACATGAGGTCATTGCATCTACGTCTCAAACCTACCCTTCCACACAAGGGTGCACAAGAAATGTGGCCCCAAAAATAGAGAATGTTGTTTATCTCTCATCTACCATACCTTCGCAAGGCTAAAAATGCATACAACGGTAGCTCTTAGAAGAGAAAGAGCTAACATGCTTCTTTCTACTTTGTCACTGGACTTTCAAAACAAAGGATCCACATCAACCATTCTCTAAAAGGAAAGATAACCATCTATAAGAAGTGACCAAGATTGTGACCCACACTAGAGGTATGCTTCAAGCTGCTGAACTGAGTTTCAATTATACCCGATAGATTGACATGGTAGTTCCTCAAGTAAAAAATGGTGAGTCTTGATGAAATCTCATATCAAGTCTAGAAATTGAGAAGTGAGATTGTTGTGTAAAGTAGAAGACTCTAAGAACTTGTTAGTTAAGTTTTGACAAACTTACAATTCTCATTGTGCACTCATGGAGATTTCAACCATCCCCCCACACCACTAGACCTGATGAGAAACTTATCTTTCCATCCTATCTGGGTATCTAGTTGGATTCTCTTGGATGTTTTGATGATGACTAGCCTGCTCATAGAAGCCCTTCATTACAATCAGCTGATTTAGTTGAGCAAATAATGGAGGAACCACAACATTTACACATCATGGTTGTTTATGATTAACCTCATCCATTATAGGGTGATCAAGGAGACTCTAAATTGACTTAAACACATCATGGAGGTCAATTTGACTGGACCAACTCAATATCCATTCTAGACTAGAGTGACACCCAATTTGAGACTTACAACTTTGTTATGAATGGTGTACGCATAATGGTCAACAATAGTTTTTTTTAAGATGATGATGGCGATGACTGCTTGAAGTGGGAAGTAAGTTTATTGATGACAATGACGAGCCAAATTTACACAATTAAACATCTACTTCACTCCCCCTTACAAGGCATTGTTAGAGAGGAAGGAGAAAAATGGACAACCTCTGACAACATGGTTGCATAATATGAGGATTGTTATAACCTAGATTTTTGGTATGAATTTATACATGTCTTTGAATGCAAATAATGAATTATTTTTTTATAAAGTTCAACATGCGTTGTTTTTATAAGTATGCACTTTATTTACAAATTCATCATTGCAAGAATTTTCAAAAAATAAATATTAGGAAAAGAAATAATGAAAATCCAATTATCAATATGTTGCCAAGAATAATGGATATTTATTATTTTAAATGAAATTATGTGGAATTCTCTAGAAAAGAGTGTTTTTGTGCATAAATAATGGATAATGGTGTTATATTTTACTAAGTAAATAAATATATGCGATAAGATGTAAATTTCCAAAAGAAAATATTAGGTGATGTTTTAGATAATTAAAAGAGTAATTATATAGCCATAAGTGGCAACAAGATGTTTGAGGCATCAAACGTGAATAACTCAGTATTACATTTGGTGTACTTGAAGTTAATAAAAAAAATAAGAGATTTCTAGAAAAAGGAAGAAAAATGATAATCTAAGAGATACTAGTGATTAATGAAATTTCTTAAAAGAGCAAGATGTGCAAGATAGACTTTTTCTAATAAATACAAATGACCAAGTATAAGTTTAAAAAAACATTAATGGATTTTTCTTTTACATCAAGATTCCTAAATTCATATTTTAGTAATAAAATTATTTTTGTCTCAATGTGATCTTGGAATATGGAGTAAAAGGGATGTAAGCCTTCTATCTTGGAAGAAGAGAGATGAATATACTTAATGTTATTCCTCTTGTTTCAATAATGTGTTTTGGTGTTGAGGAATGTGGTAATGTGTGCCTTGCTTTTGTGCAAGAAAAAGAGAATAAAAGAAACGAGTAGCGAGGGTTTAAGAAAAGGAGTACTTTTTTAGAGTGATTAAAGTAGTTCCCATATCCAGGTGTCAGAACTCACATCTCTCTCTCCCTCTTTCATCCTTTCTTTTCTCATGATGATAACTAGGGTGTATATATAAGGATTATCAAGCCCTCACCTCTACGGAAGACAGAGCAACCAATTTTTGGTGTCCAAAAAAAGCCTCACAGATAGTCTGGGTCATCCGAACTCTCATTAATCCTCTTATTCACCAGATCGAAGAAAAGTGTCTGTGGGAGGTTTCCTAGGTTTTGTAAAGGATGAAGGAATGATGTATTTTCACTTACAGGTTAGCTAGAGTCTTCCCTGGCCTCTATTGTGCTCTGACCATGTAGGAAAAAATACGATACAAATTTAATATTGCTGGCAACTCGAGTATTGGTGATGAGGTACAAGCATCTGCATACGGTAGTGATGAATGAGATAGGTCCTTGTAGGTGTTTTGGATAGCTCTTAGTTGGGAGGTAGAGTAAGGAGTCTGGCTACTGACTGTGTGGTGTGAGGGTGGTGGGTTTGAGACTCCAGTGAAGGCATTGTGGAGCGTGACCAGGAATAGAGAGTGTCATCCGCAAGACGCGCCCTGCCCAAGAAGGAAGAAAATAGAGTCAAAAGAGTCTTCTGTCCTCAGCTCGTGTGCTTAAGATTGAAGGGTGCAGAAGTCTATTCTCCTGAATTTTTTTGCGAGCTTGGGTAAGTTAAAAATAAATCTTAATGCTGACGTGTCACTTGATCATTAGCCAGTTGGCGATAAACTTGCAAAAAAATCATAGGAATTACTAAGGCTCTCAGAATTAGACATGTAATATATGAAATTTGATTAGGAAAATGAGAGGAACACAAACAAAACATTATTAAGATCTAATTATACTTCTTGTTCTAAGGGTAGTGCAAACATGGGTTAAAGTGGTGATTCAAGTATAAGAACCCTAGATTTGTGCCTTAATATGTTGAAAACATTAAAAACCTATCTTTTATGCTATTATCTAAAAATGTGGACTACAATGGTGAGTTGACATATTCGTGATCATAATAATTATAATCAATGTGGATAATCATTAATATGTTGAATTAAGCATTAAAGAAAATATGTTGCCATGTTGTAAATGATCGAATCTGAGTAGTCTTACTGCAACAAAGTAATAGATTGGATAATCAAAGATATTTATCATAATCAATTGTGTAGATCTGATCCAAGTATTCATTATGCCACAATATGATAGATTTTATGATCATGTCTACACCTAATGATAATAAGGGTTTTGAAGTGTGACCCTAATGATAAATGGATATCAAGAAAACCTCAACCTAGACTAGGACTCAAATAGGTTTTAATTTGATTAATATGAGATGGTAACACTTTAGGACTTATATGTTGATTAACTATTGAATTCTTAGATCTTTTGATTGGATTGATTGAATGTGCTTAAAGTATTATGCATGATTATTCATGAAAGCAATGGTATGTAGTTACACCTATGACTACCCGACATTCCTGATTTCTTGAGCCTTTTCTGAATGGATTGCAAAATTAACTTCTTGCTTGTCTATTTAATTCATGCAATATATAAAGCCCATATGAGTACCACAATATATAGAAATAACTTTCTCAAGCCAATAATAATATCTCTGACTTAAATGCATGCATGATGATTATTGAAAGCACCCCCAGAGATTGGGTTGGCTATAAATATTCCCAAAGAGTGAGTATGATATCATGTACACTCCCAGACCATGGGTACAGATGGAAATCACCCCCAGTGAGTGGGTAGATCAAACATATACTCCCTGGGAGTGAGTATGGTAAAATTGGGTACCCCCTGTGAGTGGGTATGCCACAGAGATTAAGGGTTTAGAAGTTAAAGAAATCAAAATGTGTTTTGATTATTTGATAATTGCAAATAAGGATGATTATGTTGTTACCCATACATGTGTACAATTTGTTTCCCCCGCATACCAGTATAGCTTGTTATACTGACCATGTTTTGTTTCATGGAATTTTAGGGTATTCTGCTAGTAACTTGCAAACAAAGATGAAAGATGGACATCCAGAAGAAGGCACCAAAAGAAAATGATTTAATATAATTCTAGAGGATATAGTCAGATTATATTTCTGTTACAAACTGTAGTTCATTCCCATGTAAACTCCCTTGAGGAGAAGTTACCTTTGTATCAAACTCTTTAGCATGAAATTTATTGATTACTATTGGTTACTTGCTAATTCTGATCCCAAAATTATGTCTATGGCCCTTGGCCTCTCAGTCTTCCTTTTTAGGTAGATAATAGGAGGAGAGGGGTCATAACATTTGGTATGAGCACCCAAGATTACTGCTTAACCTTTAATAGTCAATTAATTTCAAGTAACCTATAGAAATATGAGGGAATTATTAGGGCATTTTCTAAACACGATGGTGTCTAGAAGGGACCCCGACCCCGAGGTTGGAAAAAGTTTCCAACATGCCTCTAGTTAGTTTATGAGGACAACCAGGCTCGTGCTTCATGCATGGACAAGGTTAGAAGATTTTACTTGAAGTAAAATACCTTTAGGGTTCCTTCTCATTTTCATTCATCCACTTCTCATCCTCTTTCTTATTAAACCCTAAAAGATACTTCCTTCCTCATTTTAATATTGGGTTTTGAGAAGAAGTAGGATTTAGGTATCCTTTTTCAAACGATGTGGAAATAATAATGTACATGTAATGAGGAAAATAACAGTGAACATAAAATATGGAAAAAATGATAAAGTGAAAGAAGAAGAGATTTTTTATGTGTTGCAACGATAAACTCTAGATGGAGCTAGAGTTGGTCTATAAAAACCCTAGGGTGTTAAGGGACATTGAAACTGTAATGATGTAGGGTGTGAATTTTGTAGTCCCTGACCAAAAACCCTAATCTTAGAAAATGAAAGTGGTGTGGGTAATAGATTAATCCTACCCATATGAACCCAAATTAGGGTAAGAAAAAAAAGAAAAATATAAATGAGTCTAGGTGACCCAATTAGCCATAATGAATGTGGAGAAACTCATGCATGATGCATGTGAAAGAATTTGAAATATATGAGAAACACGAGTAACCAATGATTGTACATGAAAATGAAAATGTGAAAAATAACTTGCTAATCACCCTAAAGCTATATCTGAAGGAATGGATGGATAAGAAATACCCCCAGTGAGTGGGTAAGCTATCGAGACTACCCCGAATGAGTAGGTATTGAGATTTCCACCAGAGAATAAGTATGGATACCCCCAGTGAGTGGGGATACCACACAGAATGAGAAAACACATGTTTATAAGTTATTATAATATGAATAGAGAAGGAAGTGTATGGTTACATATGGATACCCTATGTAACACTTGTAGGGTTGGTGTTCTGACCTGGATGGGTCAACCCCAAGGTGAAGAAAAGATCTATGAGGATGAATAAAACCCTAACCCGTGAGGTCAGGTTGTGGGTAGAGGGCCTAACCTCCTAGGCTCCCTAACAGGATACATGTCTCTATATACAAGTGGAAGGTAGTGAAACACTTAAATGGAAATGGGCGACATCATGCTAGAAGAGAATTGGTTTTTGAATAGGTGCTTGAAGTCTTGATTAGAGTACATGGTACATGTTTAAATGATGAGATCTAAGTTTTACATGATGAGATGTATGGGTTATAACAACATCATCTAGATTGGAGAATTGAGTTTAGTTTGAGGTTGTGACATAAGAATTGATGATACAAGTGTGTGTTTGTTTATCTGAGATAATACAAGTTAAGTGAAGATAAGATTTGGATATGCAAGAGACTCAATGTCTTCTACAAAGGGGGGATCCCTAGTGATAGGATCAAGTATAGGGTTAGCTCTAGAGAGAGTGGGAACAAGAGGGAGAAGGTCAGAAACCTAGACTCTCATATATGTGAAATGATGAGAAATATTCAATGAGCTACGTCCTACACTAGATTATCCCTAAGTAAATGAGTTGAGATACTAGATGCATGACTCTTAGAGGCTTGTTGAACCCAAGATGTCCTTGGAAGGACCAAACCGTAGAGATAGAGAAAGAGGATAGGAGGCTAACATATGTCAGTATATGACATGAGTACCTACCATTGAGGTTAGGGAGAGAGTCCCAAGATGCTGAATAGATATGTAGTGACATTATGATGGAAAGCCCCACTCTCAGGTTGGTGGTTCCTTTCCAGGAATCTAGTGGTTGTATACAAGAAAGAGAGAATGAGGTAAGGATAATACATGAGTAGAAGAAAATGACATATCATATGTTGGTTCCGTATGTGCTCGAGTGGCTAGATCATGGAAGGTTGATGATCGATACTACCCAAGAACCCTTGACTGAAGAGGAAAATGAATGTAGTGCATATAATGCTCTTAAAGTTGAGAGAGCTCATAAGAGATGGAGAATTCTACCTTCCTCGGGTAATGGGTTAAAGGAAACCCCATTTGCACTTATAAAACATGTTTGATAAGACACTCATAGAAGTTGGTTTATCATTACCACAATACTACATATGTGTATGAAATTGATCAACCTAAACATATAATGTATGAGTATGACATAATGAAAGGCTTAAAAGTGGTTTGATAAGATTCTATCTACAATTAGTTAGCCATATGCATAAAATATGATGATGTAAAGTAACCATCTAACCTCAATGTGAACCACTACTAAAGAATGCCACTTAATATGAGGAAGTGGAATGAAATAATACAAATATCAATATTGGTTGGCATGAGGCTCATGTGCTAAATAAATTATGCCTTCTAGCCTACTATGTAGAATAGATAATATTGTCTGGGTACAAAGTATAACTACTATAGAACAAACCTTTAGCGTCAATTAATTAAGGGCTTTCGTGTCGATTTCCAAGCGACACCCAAGTGGGTGTCGCTAAAGGTGGACTCCTTCGGCGTCGATTCCCAACCGATGCCAAAACGCTTCCCGCCACCGAAAACGCACCAGCAAAAGGACTATAGGCATCGGTTTTTAAGAAAACCAACACTATAGAATGGTTACAGACGTCAGGTATTAAAAGAACCGACGTCAAAATACTTCCCGTCACCGAAAAATGTGCTAGCAAAAGGCCTATAGGCGTCGGTTTGGAAAGAAAACTGACGCCATATCAGCTGAACTGACGTCAGTTTTGTGCTAATAACCGACGCCATATCCCCTGCCTGCCACACGGTCGTGCTTCCCAGCACGGTTGTGGTTCCTGGCCACATAGACGTCCGTTTTTTTATCAAAAATTGTCGTCGTATGTCTTTGGTGTCAGTTTTGTTCAAATAACTGACGCCTATGTTATGATTTTTTTTTCTTATCAGTTTACAGGCCTGTTGTATGGCTGTTCAGCAGGATGAGAACCTACAGTTCAGTTCTGAACTGTAGGTTTACGACATCCATTGATATCAGCCAACAACATGCCACAAACCTACAAAATTAACAAGATGGACAATATTATATATATGTGATTCAAACACATGTATAAGAACATTTAATTCATATTATTTTTTCATTACACACATGTAGAAACCAGTAGCAACATGCAGTTCCATTCATTTCATCTCTTTTCACATTCAGACACATGTATAAACATTTATGTATTGATAATCTTCACACACATATGACAATTCATAAAAATTCATTCACATTCACACAAAAATAATTATGAGAACAAAGTTATTCTTTATTCATCATTGTCATCATTGTCAATAAAATTATATCTAAAAATTCTCACTCTTTGTTGGGCTTTTGCCCATTCTTCTCTTACAACATTTAAATCTCTCGTATAGGGAGCATGTACATCGTAATGCTTTCCACTTGTGCTGAAGTCAGTAGTTTTAATGACTTGTAAAGAGAATGACGTATATATAATTAATAATATATAATAATATTGATATATTTCATATTATCTAATGAGAATATGTATAATACATATTGTATCTTATCGATTTCCATTATGGCATGTTTGATGATTAGGTCCATAAATAGCATCACATAGTAGGAACATGCCCAATCGTTGTCTTGTGTAGCACACTATAATTTGAAACATACAAAATATTCAAAAATACAAACAAGCACAGTTCACATAAATAATATATACATTGGATTCAGGAAATTACTTTCACATTCTCCCAAATTAGTGACAGATCCTTTTTCCAAGTGACCTTTCCTCCATCTTTTTTGTACTCTTGTAAAGCCCTACATAGGTTAATGTAACCCATTAAATTGCATAATTAAATAGTAATGTAGTAATAGATGTTAATAGATATAAAAAACATGAAATATTTCTCACAAGAATAATGGCATTTTAATTGCATATCCATTTAATGTATTCAACTCATTCCCCGCAGGATCTAAATAATAGATAGTGAACATCTTAGGGACAATAACTAGTAACTCCCAATGCCTACCACTACAGGTAAGAAATTTAAAAATTAATAACTCAAAATCCACAATAAAAATGTAATTTTCTTAAGTCCAAATTATAAGCAAAGTAAACTTACTCGACATTGAATGGAGCTATTATCACCGTTTTCTTATTTTTACCAAAATATTCAAAAGCATCACAGTAGTATGAAGTAACTGAAGAAGGGTTTGTATCTACAAGACTAATCAAAGATGGAACCAAAAATCCCACATGGAAAAAACCAAAATATGTACATATCTTGTGTAAGTGGTTGCAAACATGTATTACGTATGCATTAATATATAAGAAACCAGATCACTATATAAAAAACAAGGTATATGGATGTATAAACAAGATCTCACCATATCCAAAAGTCTATCATAGATGTATTCAACTATTCATAACTAAACAACTCCAAAATATCTTTTATAAATATCTTGTTTTTGTATGATTGACATGCATTAATACATATGCATTATTACATACATATGCAAAATTTGTATTACGTATGCTAAACTTGTATAAATAGATTGTTATCATATGATTTACCAACATCATCCTCCGGAATAGTAATAATTATAGGGCAATTTGGATCATGTTCACGGATCCATACTGCCACACCCCTACAATTAGGACCTATCGAGGTATGTAGGTCCCTTGGAAGCCAACTTGGTAGTCAAGGAGGTGGAGGCCGAGATGTAGCGGGTCTCGTCATTTTGACCTGTATATATAATTTCAGATCAATTGACTCATATATACATACTAACAAATTAAAGTAATGGAAATTTATCATACAATATCAGTATAGAGGACATCCGCTTCGAGCCACAGTATCACTCTGCCTACTGCCTCACCAAGTGTTTCAGCATCTGGGTGTGCATGCGGCAGTGCAAGATCCACCCATTCAGGGAGCACATGTATCGGGCTCACACGTACCACACCATCTTGTACTGTATACCCATGAAACATACACCCTTTAAGGGGTGGGTAATCCGACACCTCTGCAATGATATATTCTTGACTTTTTAGTCGGCACAACTTCACCCCCTACAAATTTATGTAAAGAATGTTATATGCATATATACACAAACATTTCATCTTGAACAGACTAGCTTTATGTAATAAAAATACTTACAGAGGACGTGTTAGGTGGTGGGTCTATAGGATTACTCCCAACCTATGTAGTATGAGTAGTAGGAGAAGAGCGGCCCACCATAGGTACTGTCTGAGTGGCAGTCTGAGATGCCTGCCACTTGCTAATTCCTTCATGGAGTCTCTTATCAAGTACTTCCTCGACTCTCCTATCAATTAACGAATCTACCTACACATGGATAAAAGAAATGCTAGCTTCTGATTATTGAATTCCCTTTCGCAATAACATTCTAAAATAAGAATAGGTTACCTCAGCTTGTGAAAGTCCCACTTTTGGGACAGGTTTGCATTAGGATGGCCCAAAGAACGCTTTGATACCCACACCAGTGCCTGCACCCCTAACATGTCCAGGATGCTCTGGGTTACCCAGAGCAACTGTTAGTTTATACCTTGTTCCCTGAGGGATGAACTTGCTTTCCTTCCTCTGCTCATGCAGCTCCCGCTAATCACCATCAACAAAAATTAGTAAGTAAACATAACAATAATCAATATTGATCGATTTCTCTAAGAGTTGATTTTTACCATTCTTGCATCCGGCTCAGAAGTTTCGGGCTTCAGTATGTCTCCCTTCTTGGTTTGCCTCCCAGCTGTCCACATAGCATGGCGAGGCAGAGGTGCAGGAGCAGTAGTAGAGGACTCTACAGTCTCCTGAGTAGCAGTAGGCTGAGCAGACTCAGCATGTAGTCTTTGGTGAATGCCTTCATATCCTCTTGGACCCATTGTGTGGTCGTGCACATTCAGTGCACGCCTTGCTCATTGAGCATCGCTTAATACCTAAAGGTTAATCTTAAATAGGTGAATACATAAAAGCGTATATTAATTAAATTGGGAGTGGCACTCAATACCTTGAATTCATCTATTTTTCTTTGGGTAACAAATGCCTCCCAGTCTTTGGGGTCGAGGTAGTTCCATTACTATGTGGCTTCCTTCTACCTAAATTTATTTTTAAAGAGAATACAAAAAAAATTATTAGTCTAGAGTTAGTGAAATAGTGATCAATGTCTAGAATTGGAAATCAATCAAGAACCTCTTATCTGCATTGTGTATGTAATCTCAGGTGAGATTGGTCCTATAGTTCCTTAGGACCCTCCCACAACATTGCATCACACATTTATGATGCATCTTTTCATCTAGGTCAAATATGCTTTGCAAATTAAATAGAATTGCTATTAACTAGTATCCTAAAAATTAGTAATCTACACAAATAGAATTACAAATAATAATAACTCATGCATAGTTCCTTCCATATGTGGTCTTTCTTCCCCTTAGGAACTTTATGCCAGGATTCTAGGATAGGACTGCAATGGTTGTGAGTAAGAACCCCAACATATGAAACCAATGAGTTGCGGTTCACTCCATATGGATTTCCTGCATGATCAAAATCCACAGCCAATTTGGGTCCATTGCCCCTTTTTTGTATTAACTTGTTCATCATTTTGATGCCCCTCACTTTCTCAATTTTCTTTTACTGCTCATCAAGTGCTGTAATTTCTTCATGGAGTACATCACCAACCTAAAATTTGATAAAAAACACACTTACATGATATAATTATAAATGAACATATAGATAGAAACCTCAGGGATATATTCTTAAAACTTACATTAGCAGGCGGTCCAAGCACGTCCTCACCATCACGGTGATCATCAACACGGTCAACATGGGAATGCTCAGCCATCTGAAAGTTCACATTCAAATTATAAATTTCACATTATAAAGTAACACTAATTGTAAAGTTCACATTGTAAAGTACACATTCACATTGTAAAGTAATTCACATTATAAAGTTCACATTCACATTGTAAAATTCACATTCACATTGTAAAGTAATTCACATTGTAAAGTTCACATTCACATTGTAAAGTAATTCACATTGTAAAGTTCACATTCACATTGTAAAGTAATTCGCATTGTAAAGTCCACATTCACATTGTAAAGTTCACAATCAGAAAAATAAAACATATAAAAAATATAAACATTCATGCCTCTAATATTGTGATATTTTATCAATTAACAATCCTTCATTGTGATATCCGCGAATATACAAGTCATTGTGATCCCCAACATCATGCACAATGTTACTAAACATGGGAGGTAGATCGGTGTGCTCTACCCAACAACTATCCAACATCGCATCAACGATGTCTACTGGAACTAGTTCGTTCACATCTACATCATCGAAGACAATTTATTCTTCCACACAACCACTGCTATCGACATCCACTGATTTCATGTTTGAAATCTCTCCATTCCAGTGCCATTCTGTATAGCCTTGTACAATCCCTTTGCACATGACATGACTTTTGATTTTGTCCCCAGTGCTGACTTTCAAGTTGTTACCGCAATGCCTACATGGATAGTAAAACCTATCTCCAGGTTGTTCCCTATGTTCCTTGGAAAATATAATAAACTGGTCAAGACCAGAAATAAACTCAGGGGTGCAGAAATTTTGAATGGACATCCATGATCTATCCATTCTATGATCAAAGAGAAAACAAGTATATATAAGCACAAGATTAGGGTCTAGGGTTAAAAGATTAGGGTTTATGGTTAAAACTTTAGGGTTTAAGGTCTTATATATAATTAATGGTTAAAACATCCTAAGTGAGATTAGGTGTTCAAGAACAGTCCCAAACCGGGAACTATCCAAGATTTAATTCCAATGAGTACATCTTGGACGGGTTTCTAGGCAAACAAATACATGCGCTATCGTTCTTATATATAATATATGCGTACCACCTATCCCATTCTTGAACACCTAATCTGACTAGTAAGTGTATAATCTGTATTGGGTTTTCAAGAAAATTTCGGCAGCATTTCCCCGTTGTTCTCCAAGTACATATGTACTTAGAGAACAAATGGGAAAATGCTACCAAAATTTTCTTGAAAACCCAATACACATTATACACTTACATCCTAAGTGAGATCAGGTGTTCAAGAATAGTCCCAAACCAGGGACTATCCAAGATTGACTCCTAATGAGTAAATCTTGGACGGGTTTCTAGGCCAACAAATACATGTGTTGTCATTCTATAACATTGATTTCAACATTTCGAGTGTCCATGCATGTTCATCATCAAGATAAAGATTACACATAAATTAGTATGACCTAGGGATGGAGAGATTCATAATTGATTTCAAAATTTCAAACTAGCTCATGCATTATCATCAATCTACATCATACAATAGGGATTCATGTAGATGTTAGGGTGACACCACTACAAAATCAGAGATTTAACATTAGGGTTTTAATATCGTAGATAGATTGATCATAAGATTTCAGCAATATAGTTAATTCAAGATTATGGTGAAATGTGTATTAGGGTTTTAATATCTTAATTCAACATGCATCAAAATTTACAAAATTAGGTCAAGTATTAGTATTCAATTGCAAATGTATCTTCTTCTTCCTGCTCCCTCCTTACCAAATGGATAAAAGCAAGGCCACGATTGTGTGGGCTGGCCACGGTTGTGGCTGTGTTGGCCGACCATGGTCATGCTGGCCAACACAACCATGGTCGTGTCCAACCCACAAGTCGTGCCTTACTTTTATCCATTTGGTAAGGAGGGAGTAGGAAGAAGAAGTGGTGGAGGAAGAAGGGGTGGAGGAAGAAGAAGAAGAGTCAGCGGCGTACCTGTCAACAGTGTGGAGGAAGAAGAGAGAAGCTAGGCATCCCTATCATCAGCGGTGGCGGTGTGAGGAGCTAGCAGGCAAGAGGAAGAAGACAGCAAGGGGCGGCGGCGGCGGCGGTGTGAGGAGTAGTGGGTGGCAGCTTGATCAGGCGACGACGATGAACAGGGGGCAACAGCTTCGGGCGGGGTCTATTTCGCGATGAAACAGAGAAAATGGGGTGGAAGAGTTTGTTTCTCGATCGATCATGGGTTATTAAGTTAACAAAGGCGTCAGTTATTTACAAAACTGACACCTAATTTCCATCAGCGTCGGTTGCCAGAAAAAACTAACGTCCATTGGACAATCTTAACCCTAAAAAATTTTGCGGGGACGGTGCGTAAAACCTTATCAGTGTCGGTTTTTCCACAAAAACCGGCGACCTTTGGAAGTAATTTTTTGGTCTTTAGGCTCAGTTATTAGGTCAAAAAACCGACACCGTATGTGAAACTTTGGGGGTAATTTTTTTCACTCAAAATATTGGATTTGGCGGGCTATTTTAGGCGTCGGTTCATTATAGGGAGCCGACGCTAAATAAAAAGCGATATCCGTGTCTGGCCAATCTTCTTCAAATATAGATGTCAGTCTCTATAATTAGCCGATGTTGTAGGGTTTAGGCGTCGGTTTTCAGTAATAACCGACGCCTCTAAATGTGATGTAATAAGCTATTTTTGTAGTAGTGTATGTAGTATGTTAAATTAAAATAAAGTGATTGTTTAAAAGTCTTGAACACATGAGACATAACATAGAAGTTTCTTTACATCTAAACACTTGGTAGTAAAATTCTTGATAAGTGACCCAACCTGTGGGTAGTGGATTGTTTGATACAATAATATTACTATCAGTGATAAGTGCAATGATAATATAATGAGAAATGTGACAAAAAAAGACATGTGCATTGGTAGTGATATAGATTTGGTTTAGGTGTGCTTTTATGAACCTTGGTTTTTGCCAAGAATTAGTTGTATCTTGTCCTGGGAGGGAACCTACCCTACAAGGGTGATTTCATAAACTGGTACAAAAATTAAGGTAAACTTAAATGTCACTTAAAACTTGAGATATTAAGTGTATGGAGCATGAAAGCGCATATTTTCTTTGGGCCAAAGTATGTCATCTCTAAGGGACACGAGGAGAAGTCACTCTAAAAGTGACAGATAGTGTGGGACCAAGCCTAGATAGGGAGATCGCCATGAGCCCAATGAAGGGACATGAAGTAAACTATGTATGTTCTAAGAGATGAAAGAAATTTAGGTGAAAGAATCTTAAAGGAGACAATCTGCTTGTATATTATTGAAGAAACCTCAAGAAAAATGTGTAATGAAAGAAAAAAAGTTATGACATCTCAATAAAACCCTTAGGAACTGTAGAGCCCTAACTCAACCTTAAGATCAAATAGGGATGATTAAAGGTACATATGACTGTTGAGGCTGGGAGATGATCATATATTAGGTGCATAAGATAATGAGATCAGGAGATAGCCATCCATGTGCACCCAAGGTCATGGGTTAGTAGATTGGCCACCTACATGAGTTAATGAGGCCTAAGTGGACAGTGTTTAAGGTGCTCCATAACTGCATAAGACCGTTGAGGGTCTAGAAGAGAGCACTCCAAAAATATTGATACCCTAGAGATTTTAAGGGAATAACTAAGGATGAGGAAAGATGAGGTGTAAAAGTGAAGAATAAAGAAGTCATATGATGATGTGTAAATAAGAATACAAAAAGGAATTGTGCATAAACTCAAAATTTCTGTTAGCAATTACATCCCATGTGTGTGCATGAAATAGAAAGAAAAGTTGTGGAACTAAAAAGGTATTCATGGACTGAAGTCATTGTTGAGAGTGACTCAGCCAAAAATTTTAAGATTAAAAGTGATGTGTAAGTATAGCATCTATGCTCTAGGAATGATATGAACTTTGTATTTGGACTGCAGTCAAATGCTCATTTCATCTTGTTATGAGTGAGAGAGATTGGATAGACACATGTAATATATAAAAAAGAGAGATGAATGTCTAAGTTAAACATGTAATGTCTTATTGATGGGTTGAAGGTGTTACCTCACACTTATGTGAAAATAAATGAATAATAGGCTGGAAACCTAGGTGAGAAGGTAATCACCAACTAAGGTGGGAAATTACAAAATGTAAATGTAACTATCAAGAGATGATGTTACTATTAAAGATATGGATACCTTAAACGAAATTTGAGTACCATCTCAGTCATAATATGTGAACTTTTATATATCTAAACGGTGTTAAGGATATCTAAGAAGGGTTTTGTAGTCCTAATGTTTTGAAAGTATAAATATAAAACTTTGTTGGATAAACCAATTCAAGAATTATAAGTTATAAAACAATAAATCTATCCACCTTGTGGCATGGGTGTAACCCATAGTCTAAGAGAAATTCAAGAGGCTTTTTTTCCTTGCAATTAGGTCCTTGTGATACAATATAAAGAAATAGAAGGAATTCATGCATAAAAAACAATTTCTTTATAAAAATGTAGGATAACTGTCTCCTATCCTTATGTTGGATGACTAAGTCAAATTTTGAGGACAAAATGCTTATAAGAGGGAAAGGACCTTATAACCTGGATTTTTTGCATGAATTTATACATGTATTTGAATTCAAATAATGAATTGTTATTGATATAAAGTTTAAGGTGCTTTGTTTTTAAAGTATGGATTTTATTTACAAATTCATCATTGTAAGGATTCTCATAAAATAAATATTGGGAAAAGAAAGAAAGAAAATTCAATGATCAATGTGTTTGCAAGAATAATGGATAATTATTATTTTAAATGGAATTATGTGGAATACTCTAGAAAAGAGAGTTTTTTTTTCATAAATAATGGAAAATGACATTATGGTTTACTAAGTAACTGAAAATATGAGTTAACATGCAAATTGCCAAAAGAAAACAATAGGTGATGTTTTAGATAATTACTAGAGTAATTATCTAATGATAAGTGGCAATACAATGTTTGAGGCATAAAACATGAATAAGTAGGTATGACTTTTGGTGTACTTGAAGGTAATAATAAAAATATGAGAATTTAGAAATGGGTAGAAATAGGATGATCTATGAGATAATGATGATTAATTAAATTGCTTTAAGAGTGAGATGTGCATGTTAGAGCTTTTCTAATAAATAAAAATGACCAAGTATATGTTGGGAAAAACATTATTATTTCCATTTTTTATCAAGATTGCCAAATTCGTATTTTAGTAATAAAATTATGGTTTCCTCGTTGTAATCTTGTAATATGGAGTAAAAGGGATGTAAGCCATCTATCTTAGAAGAAGAGAGAGGAATGTAATTCATGTTTTTCCTTGTGTTTCAAAAATGTATTTTAGTGCTGAGGAATGTGGAAATGTGTGTCTTTCCTTTTGTGCCACAAGGAGATAATAAAAGAAATGAATAGATAGGGTTTATGAAAAGGACTAATTTTTGGTCGGTGATTAATGTAGTTCCCATACCCAAGAGTCATAACTCACGTCTCTCTCTCCCTCTTTCATCCTTTCTTTTCTCATGATGATCACTAAGGTTTTCCCCTAAATACATTTCTATAAGTACTACTGAGCCCAGGCCTCTTGAGGAGATAGCGGACCCAGTCTCTAGTGTCTACAGGAATCCTCGCATATAGTCTAAGTCATCAAAAACTCTTATACATACTTTTGTTCATTGACTTGAAGAACATCGTTTGTGAGACGTTTCCTATGTTTCCTAAAGGATGAAGGAACAATGGATCTTCCCCTACATGGTATTTGGAGTCTTCCCAGACCTCAGTTGTGCTCCGACAGCACATGTTATAATAGGAGGAGACATTCGTGTTTCTTGCGACTCGAGTACCATCGATGAGTTATAAGTATCTGTACACATACGTAATGAAGGAGGAAGGTCATTGCAACTACTTTGATGGCTCTCAATGGGAAGGAAGTGTAGGGAGTTTGACCGTTGACTGCATGGTGTGAGGATGGTGGGTGGGAGACTCCGATGAAGGTGTTTTAGAGTGCAACCAAGAACCGAGACGTCATCCAAGGAGGCACCCTACCCAAGAAGGAAGAAAATAGAGTCAAACAACTCTTTTGCCCTCAGCTCACATGTTGAAGATGGAAGGGTAGAGGATTCTTTTCCCCCTATTTCCACTGTGATCTTTGGTAAGTTAAAAATAAGGCTTGACGCTGACGTGTCACTTGATAATTTGTCAGTTGGAGATAAACATGCAAAAAAATCAAAGGAATTACTAGGGCACTCAGAATTAGACATGTAATATATGAAAATTGATCAGAAAAATGAGAGGAACACAAAGAAAATATAATTACGACTTAATTATTATTCCTATTCTAAAGATAGTGTAAACATGGGTTAAAGTGGTGATTCAAGCATAAGAACCTTAGATTTGTCCATTAATATGTTGAAACAATTAAAAACCTCTCTTTTATTCTATTATCTAATAATTTGGACTACAATGGTGATTATACATACTCTTTATCATAATTATGATAATTAATGAGGATAATCATGAATATGAAGAATAGGGATTAAAGACCATATCTTGCCATGTTGTAAATAATTGAATCCGAGTAATCTTAATGCAATGAAGTAATAAATTGGATAATTAGGGACAAATATCATAATTTGTTATGTAGATTTGATCTAAGTATTCACGATGAAATTATATGTTTGATTTAATGATCATGGTTACACCTAATGGTAATTAGAGTTTTGAAGGGTGACCATAATGATAAATTGATATCAAGAAAACCTAAACTCTAGTCTTGGACTCGAGTAGGTTTTAGTTTGAATAATATGAGATGGTCACACTTTAGGATTTATATACTGATTAATAATTGAGTAGCTTAGATCTATCAATTGGATTGATTGAATGTTCTTAAAGTATTCTACATGATTCTGCATGAAATAAAAGGTATGCGGTTACACCTATGACTACCTGCCTTACCTAATTTCCACAATTTTCTCAAGACTTTGCCGAATGGATCACAAAATTAACTGCTTTCTTGTTTATTTAATTCCTATAATATATAAAGCCCATTTGAGTATTACAATATAGAGAAATAACTTTCTCAAGCCCATCGTAATATCTCTAACTTAAATGCATGCATGATGATTATGGGAAGCACCCTCAGACAGTGGGTTGACTACAAATACTCCCAGAGAGTGAGTATGATATCATGAACACCCCCAGAGAGTGGGTATATATGGAAATCACAAGTAGTGAGTAGGTAGAAGGAAACAAATACTCCCAAATAGTGTGTATGGTAAAATTTCGTACCCTAATGAGTGGGTATGCCACAATGATTAAGGGTTGAGGTATATGTGGTGTAGATACCCAACGAGCGATGAAAGAGATGAAAAAACATCATCGTCCTGACATTTTTGCTATAATGGAACCTCATGTGGGAGGTGACCATGCCCTGAAGATCATTAAGAAGCTAGGAAGTTAAAGAAACCAAAATGTGTCATGATTATTTGATAATTGCAAACATGGCTGATTATGATTTCACCCATACATGTATACATTTTGTTTCCCCCAAATATCAGTATAACTTGTTACACTAATCATGTTCTATTTCATGGTTTTTTAGGTTAATCTTCTAGTAACTTTTAAATAAACATGAAAGATGGACATCTAAAAGAAGGCACCAAAAGAATACGATTTAATATAATTCTAGAGGATATAGTTAGATTTTATTTTTGTTACAAACTCTGGTTCATTCCCATGTAAACTCCCTTGTGGAGAAGTTATCTTTGTATCAAACTCTTTTCCTTGAAATTCAGTTATTACTACTGGTTACTTGCTAATCCTGATCCTGGAATTATGTCAATGGCCCTTGATGTATCATACTGAATCTTAGATGTAATCTCCATGTGATCCTTTTTTCCCAATTTTCCCTTTCATTTCTGGCATGTATGTCCTTGATGTTTAATTTGTGGAATTTATAGTGGATTGGTAAACATTTATTCATTATTTGTACCAATAAAAGGGGTTATCCAATAGAAGGAAACTACTAGGGAATTTTTTGTAAGGAGTCGAAGAGAGCACCCGCCTCCTTACAACATGGTATCAGAACCTTTAGGCAGCTACTAGGGCATGAAGTTGAAAGCAAGGGTGTCAAAAAGGATCAAGATTTGAGGGTTGGCAAGATTTTCCTCCGCACCACTAGCTTGGTTTACGAGGACTGCCAAATACATATGATACCTGCTTGGCCTGAGATGATATGGATTGTTCGAAATAGCATGCTTTCAGGCAATAGTAGCCTGAGGAATTCTTTTCTCATCTATGTTAATATACTCTCAGGAAGTTAACATGATAAACTTGCCTTTCAGGAGGGTGACTTGTTTGACAACATGAACAATAACAACTCTAAGGGGTCTATTCAGAATGACTCCAACAATTTGGATACCCCTGTGACACCACAAGGGCACATTGTGGTGAACCCTACAACACCTAGCACCCATGCCTTTACCCCAAAATAGGAGTTGGCCATGTTCCATCATCTACTCTCATCTACCTTGGTGGGACAACTCACTGTTGTTGCTACCAATGCAAACAAATCGAAGGCATTCAACCTAATAGACTTCATCAAGATGTAGCCACCTTACTTCAAAGGAGAAAGTCAACTGAATATGGTTGACAAGGATGATGATTGGGTTTTGGCCCTAGATTGGACTTTTAAGGGCATGACATGCCCTACTCACCAAAAAGTTTTTTTTGCAACCTACATGCTGGATGCACCAACCTGAGTTTGGTGGAACGACATAGCCCGTACCAGAGAAACATATACCATGACTTGGGACCAGTTTCCGAAGGTGTTATAAGATAAGTACATATGCTCAACCTTCTTGAGAAAGAAGGAGGCCAAATTCTATAGCCTTAAATAGGGTGGCATGCGCGTTGTTGATTACGTCCAATGTTTCCTCTTGTTGGAGCGATATGCCATAGACCTCAGAGCGAAAAGGAGATCAACCCTATTCTTGGAGGAACTACGCTACTATGTCAGCCAAAACCTTATTCCATAAATTTCCATCACCTTCCAACAAATGGTGGACAAGGCTTTGGAAATTGAGTCCTACGCAACCATCGGGGCACAACAACAACAAAAGAAAGAACCATGGTAACAATTGTGGTCGTAAAAGGTGCAACCGTTGCTCCCTCTACCATTCTCCTGGGAGGTGCCCTGCCAACAAACATGTTTGAGGAGATGACCGATCTACCCCGACTAGCCACAAGTGTGGCCAGGTTGGACACATGTGACCTAAATGTCTATAGTTCTAGTGAGGAGAGGCTCCAGCCTATCATCCAGCCCAACAACCAAAACAACCACGACAGAACCTGCCTCCACAGAAGAACAACAATTAGAACCAGCAGCGATCACCTCTGGAGAGTTGGAATGGAAGAGTGTTTGCTCTGCAAGTTGGAGAGGACAATGAATTCATTAAAGGTACCTTACATATCAATATGCATCCTATCAAGGCACTTTTTGATTTTGGCTCTTCAAACACCTTTATGTCTTCTCAACTTGCTTCCATGTTAGAGTTAAAATCTGAATACATGGATTATGTGTTAGATGTAAAAACAGCTAGTGGTAGGATCTATGTTTCTTATCTCAAAATACCTACCTTGGACCTTTGTATATCGGAAAAGATGTTTCATTCAGACTTTGTCCTGCTCGAATTGTTTGCCTTTGATGTTATTTTATGCATGGATTGGTTGAAGAATAATGATGCAGCCCTATTCTCTTAGGAAAAGAAAATTAGCTTGTTGCATCCTAATGGAGAGAGGGTATACATTAAGGGTAGGAAGTGAGAGGATTAGTTATTTGTCATCTCTTCCATAAAATATGAAAAACTTGTCTCGCAAGGGTGTAGAGTATACTTAGCATCAATCATTATTGATGCCACACCTCCTACTCTAGATCATATAGATGTGGTAAAGGACTTTCTTGATGTGTTTCCTGAGGGGTCACCCAGACTACCACCAACGCGTGAGGTAGAATTCTACATCGAGCTTATGCATGGGACTTCACCAATCTTGAAACTGGCTTACCGCTCGACCCCTATTAAACTTGATGAGCTTAAGAAATAGCTTCAGGAGCTTCTTGACATGGTTTTAATTTGCCCCAACATTTCACCTTCGGGAGCCCCTATCTTGTTCATGAAGAAGAAGGATGGTTCATTGCGGATGTGCATGGACTACCACATGCTCAACCAAGTGATGATGAAGAATCACATCCTTTGCCTAGCATCAATGACCTATTTTATCAATTAAAGTTGGCCACCATGTTTTCAAAGATGGAACTATGAAGTAGATACCACCAGATGTGTGTGAAATATGAGGATGTTCCCAAGACTACGTTCAAAACTCGCTATGGGCATTATGAGTTCCTGGTCATGCCTTTTGGTTTGACGAATTCCCCTATTTCTTTCATGGACCTGAAAACCAATATTTTGCCCTTACCTCGATTAGTTTGTGGTAGTTTTCATTGATGATATTTTGGTTTACTCTGAGATGGAAGAAAAACATTGTGAACAGTTGTAGGTTATTCTCAACAAACCAAGAGAAAATCAACTCTATGCAAAATTCTCAAAGTGTGATTTCTGTATAAGGGAAGTGATGCATTCGGTTTTTGTTGAACATATAGCTATTGATCCTGTAAAGGTAGAATTTGTGATCAATTGGAAAGCTCTGAAGAATCCCTCATAGGTTCTTAGTTTCCTCATGTTAGAATGTTACTATTTTTAAGAGATTCATTGAGATATTCTCAGAGTTGACCATGCCTTTGACCAAGTTGACGTGGAAGGAGGTCAAGTTCTCATGAACACCTGAATGTGAGGACAATTTCCAGAAGTTGAAGGAGTGGTTGACATTTGCGCCTGTTCTTGCCTTGCCTATTAAAGGAATGTCCTATGTCATTTATTCTGATGCTTCCAAACAAGGCTTAGGGTGTGTCTTGATGCAAGAAGGAACATTGATCTGCTATGCTTCCCTCCAATCGAAACCGAACAAAGAAAAATGGCCTACACATGATTTAGAGCTAGCTTCCATCGTCCATGCTCTAAAATCCTACATACACTGTCTCTATGGAGTGAAATTTTAAGCCTTCTCAGATCACAAAAGCTTGACGTACTTGTTGACACAAAAAGATCTAAATCTACGACAACAAAGGTAGATGGAGTACCTTACGAACTATGACTTTTCGATAAAGAAAATGTAATTGTTGATGCTCTAAGTCGAAAGAAGAATTATACGACTATGAGCAGTTCTGTATGGTAGAATCGAGAACAAGTTTATAATTGGCAACCTCAGTCTGTTGATTTTATTTATGAAATAAGTTATGCGTACACATGACTAGTTAGTTTGTTACACCGACCTAGATCTCAGAGGTTGTAACTACACAGTAAGAGAGTTCAGAGCTTAAGGAGATGAAGGTCTTAGTACAAAAACCACAATCTGACTTCTCACTTGGAGTGGATGGTATTGTCTACTTCCGACATATGTTTTAGGTTCCTGATGTTGGTGACCTGAGGCAGAAGGTTCTGAGTGAAGCTCATGGGTCCAAGTATATGATTCATCATGACACAAATAAAATGTACAAAGGCCTATAGTGAAGATTCTGGTGGAAAAATATGAAGAATGATATAGCTTTGTTCGTTGTGAAGTGTTCGACAAGTCAACAAGTCAAGATAGAGCATCAATGTCCTATTGGTCTTTTTCACCCACTTGAGATTCTAAAATGGAAATGGGAAAAGGTTAGTATGGACTTTATCACTAGCTTCCCAAAATCCAAGAAGGGTTATGATGTTGTTTGGGTGGTCATTGATCGGCTTACCAAGTCTTCCCACTTCTTGCCTTTCAGATCCTCTTACAAATTGTCGATATGGGTCAGTTGTATATTGAGTGGATGTTGCATCTGTATGGAGCACCTGAAGTGATAGTTTATGACTGTGACCCAAATGGTACCTCCTGGTCATGGAGTTAGATTTAAGAAGAAATGGGGACTGACCCATGTTTCGATACAACTTATCACCTGCAAACTGATGATCATTCAGAAAGGAAAGTGCATATTCTGAAAGAATTTCTTCGTGCATGTGTGGTGGATTGGGGAGGTGCATGGGATAAGTATTTTCCATTATTTGAGTTTTCTTACAACAACGGCTACCAAAATGGTATTGGTATGCTACCTTTTGATGCTCTCTATGGTAGACCTTGTCATTCCCCATTACATTGGGATGATGTTGATGAACGTTCTCTAGTGTAGGCCGATGGCATGTAAATGATGATAGAGAAATTTAGTTGATTAATAAGCATATAAGAGCTACTCAAGATCGACATACAATGTATGCGGCAAGAAAGATTTGATGTTAGCTTCTTAGTGGGTGACTATGTGTTCTTGAAGATCAAGCCTATACGCTCTCTTGATAGATCAAAAGTAAAAGGCAAACTGAGTCCCCGCTATGTTGGACCATTTGAAATTTTGGAAAAGTTTGATATTGTGCATATCACTTAACTCTTCCTCCATAAGATGACAAGATTCGTAATGTGTTCCATGTCTCTGTGCTGAAGAAATGTGTACATAACCCATCTCATGTGCTTATTGTTGATCTGTTGGAGATACATAAGAATCTGACCTATGAAGATCTACATGTGAAGATCCTTGAATCCCGAGTACAGCAGTTGATGAACAAGGAGATTCAATTGGTAAAATTTTTGTGGAAATATCATTGTTTGGAATAAACCATTTGGGACTTGAGAGATGAAATGTTACGTACTCACCCTTCTCTTTTTGCTTGAGATTTTGGGGAACAAACTCCTTTTTAAGGGACAGAGTGATGTAACATATTGAATCTTACATGTAATCTCCATGTAATCCACTTTTCCCAAGTTTCCCTTTCATTTATGTCCTTCATTTCCTTCATGTTTAATTAGTGGAATTTATAGTGGTTTGGTAAACATTTTCATCACTATTTGTATCGATACAAGGGTTTATGCACAGATACCTCAGTGAAAGTTTATTTAAGGACCGTAGTTAGGTGTTGTAAACCTTAAAATAACTTTGTGATGTGTTTTGAAATCATAAAATGAGCCTAAGTTTCAAAATTGGCTCAATTTGGATGTTGTTTGTGCAAGTCATACAATTTTAGGTACATTCTGGACTTTTTTGCAATTCACCCAATTGGGAGGTTTTCTTTGCAAATTGTCACATGCATTATAATACTTACATATTACCTTACCATTCTCGAGTTGTTGAACCATGGGTCACCTAGTTTCACCTTGGTTTGAAGGTTTTTCTCTCCAAGGGCATTTTAGGGATTACCCTCTTTATAAATGAGCTTATCATTAGAAGCTATCAACCAATGTCGTTATTTCTTTGATTTTAGGTTGGAGGGGATTGCATAGAAGTCTCCATGGGATTTTAGAACCGACATTTGATATTCAAGAAGCCCCTATGAGCTGTCCTCTTGCATGGCCATGAAACCCTAGACTAAGGACAGATGGAAAGTCCCATAGACACCTCATGGTTGACCCCTTCTTTATAAAGCCATATCTACCCCTTCCCACCTCCCAATTAAAAAACTCTTTCTCTACTTCTCTTTAATCTAGCATATAGAATTCTTCCTACTCTATTTATCTATGAAGGTGTTGTCCCAATGTAAAAGAGGGTGCCTACCTTGGTGAAGAAGGCTCCTAGGGTTTCAATTTTACTTTATTTAGGGTTTCTAAAGCTCCTTCTTGGTGATTTCGACCAAAACTAGTAAGTTTCCTCCGTTCCTTCCCTATTTTCATGTTGTTCATCTTCCTCTCACCTTATTCCAGGTCATACCATGGCCTTCCATGGTGAAACCCCACCTAGAGCCCTTAAACACCTCATCTGCAGTTTCTTTTATTAGGGGTTTTCACCTCTAAAGTGGAGAAGGTGCTTCTTGCTCGAGATAGGAGCTTTGTTTGAGAAACCAACCTCTCTAGCTCAGAGACCTTGCTGCTTGAACCTGTCCACCTTCCCTATAGATGAGTTTTATAACCCCCTTCCCATATATTGCTTACTACATGCTTAAAACCCATGCTTCTATGTTTAAAATGGATGATCTCCATCTCTACGTTCTTCTAAGGTTTTGGTTTCTTACAGTTTTACCTTCTTTAGCAGATCTAGTTTAGTTATCTATGCAACTCCAACCCTGATATTGGAACAAATGTGCTTTCTCCCTCTCTCTCACTCTTCCTCTCTCTCAAAGATTTGTGACTTGTCATTTCCTGATTGGTTCAAATTGAAAAATCCATATCTTTTAATCCTCTTATCCAAATTTGACAAATAAAAATGTTTTGAGATCAAAAAACTAATCCCTATCTAATAAAAATATTTTCAAGATATAATTTAGAGCTTTGATGACAGGTGATTTTTGGAAAATGAATTTAATGCATGAAATCCATAAAAATTACATCTTAATCATCATAACTTCAAATTAAATAAGCATAAAAATATATTTTCTTGATCAAGAGAGCCTAATAAGTTCATTGATGAGGTTTTTCAAGTCTAAATCTGAGTTTTTCTAAAATTAGAGTTTCTATATATTCATGCACATTATGTACTGTAATACATGTTCATACATTGAAAATAGGCAGAGAGGAACTTGGACTCAATTAAAGTGGTGAAAGTTATTAATTGATAGCAATAAGAGAGGTATATGCGTTCCTTAAACCCTATTTTGGGATAACTACAACCAAACCCTATATTTCCCTAACGATGCTTTAATGAACCCTATTTCCTCTATTCATGATTCTTTTGTTAAATTGTCTAAAAATTAGTAATGATATTATTTTTCTTGGGTATTGTACCCCACTACCATGTTTCAAGTGTATGATGCTTTTATTTGTCATAGTTTCTCTTTAGCATGTTGATTTTATTAGACTATTTAGCTATAATAGTTGTACTTTTGTACAACCACCCATAGATAGGGCATGTATTTTTTCCCTTGAGAATGTGTTTACTCTCTCCTTATAAAATTGCGTAGGTGACTAGGAATGTGTTACTCTCCCGTTATCTATAGGTTGAGGTCCAGTAGGTGCCTGAAACCTACATAGTTAATGTCGTCAATATTAATCATGAATGCAAAACTTTGTATTGTTTTTCTTGATATGGCGAGAATTCATCTAATAATGCCTCATACTCTTTTTCTCTTCATATTATGATGAAATATTAGCATTTAATTCCTTGTTATTTCTTTTTCTTTTGTTCTTGTTCACTATTGACACGTACCTTATTTTCCTCCCTCTTGCTCGGTGATTTCCCAACCACCCAGGTTTTGATCAAGTTGTTGAACATGACCAAGGGAACCTAAACCAGGAGTAGATTCAATCTTTTCTTAAAGGATGTCTAGGGTTCTAAAGCTAGATCCCTAGTTTTCTTATCGTTTTCTTATGAAAAAACTTATGTAGTGAACTATGATGAAAGTTATGTAATAGCTTTAGTTTATTTGTTTTTCCTCTACTATTGGCATTCTATATGTATATGGTGCATCCTTATTTACTTGGAATTGTATACATGCATCCCTCAATGTCTCTTGTCTTTGTAAAAAGATGGATGCTTTGTATTTCCTTTAAATTTTAGTAAGGAGGTTATCCCGCCTCATTATAGAAAGGTATCAGAGACATAACCCCTCTAGTTGGTGGGGCCCACTTGAGCACGTGCCATGCCATTCTTGATCCATGTGGTCTAGGCATGTTGGAAATGGTTGTCCATGGTGATGTACCCACCCTTGTGCTGTTATTTTGTGATCAGGATCTAGGTGTCCATGGGTCATTCTAAGTCTGCACTAAAACGGGGAGATATTATGATGCCATACAGTTGTGCCTTGATGAGGACACCAAGAGTTTAAGTTAGGGAGGTTGTAAAATCTGAGGATTTGAGGCCTCAGATAAAATGATCTCAAAAGGAATGATTGGACTAACCATATCACTAAGGTGCACCTCCTTTTCAAGGATCCCACCACTAAAGAACTCCATAGTTGAGCGTGGTCATCTTGGAGTAGCACTAGGATGGATGACCAGTCAAAGCATACATTTAAGGCTAGTGATGGTCTATGGGGCTAATTGTCATTCTTGAAACTCTATTAGAGCCTTGGGCAGTGGGCTTAGGTGTTACAAATGGTATCAGAGCATTTAAGAAGCAACTAGGGCATGAAGTTGAAAGCAAGGGTGTCTAGAAAGGATCATGCTTTGGGGGCTGGTAAGATTTTCCTCCGTACCACTAGCTTGGTTTACGAGGACTTCTAGATCCATATGATACATGTCTATCCTGAGCTTATATAGATTGTCCAAAATAGCATGCTTTTAGGAAATAGTAGCCCTAGCCATTCTTTACTCATCTATGTTAATATACTCCTAGAAACTTAACATGATAAACTTGACTTTCAGAAAGAGGTGAATTGTTTGACAATATGAAGAACAACAACTCTAAGGGGTCTGCCCAGAATGACTCCAGCAGTTTGGAAACCCCTATGACACCACAAGGGCACAATGTGGTGATCCCCCCAATGCCTAACACCCCTGCCTTTACCCCAGAATAGGAGTTGGTCATGTTGTGTCATCTACTCTCATCGACCTTGGTGGGGAAACTCACTATTGCTACTACAAATGCAAAAAAACTAAAGGAGTTCATCCTGACAGACTACATCAAGATGCAACCACATTACTTTAAAGGAGAAAGTGAATCAAATATGGTTGACGGGGCTAATGATTGGGTTTTGGCACTGGATCAGACTTTCAAGGGCATGCTATGTCCTCCTCACCAGAAAGTTCGCTTCGCAACCTACATGTTGAATGGATCGGCCTGAGTTTGGTGGAATGGCATAGTCCATACCAAAGACACATCTACCATGAATTGAGACCAGTTTCTGAAGTTGTTCTGTGAAAAGTACATCTGCTTGGTCTTCATAAGAAAGAAGGGGGTCGAATTATATAGCCTTAAACAGGGTGGCATGATCTTCACTGACTATGTCTAATGTTTCCTCTTATTGGAATGCTATGCCACGGACCTTGGAGAGGAAAGCGTTGGTATGTATGCCCATAGAGCAAGTCATATGATGATTGTAATGGGATACTTTGTAAATGATTTGAATAATAATAAAGGCAATTTCCGATCTATATGTTTAAACTATTTCTGAGATGATAGTGTAACATGATAGATGTCTAAAGAATGATTTTACTCAATGACGTATGCTTTTAGGTTAAGGACCTAAACGATGAGATCATGCGGATGTCAAGAGTATACATTCTTATTTGGTCCCTAGTCGGTTGTTATTGTGGAAATAACCATAGACAACAATAACACTAAAGACTAGATTGTGTGTTGGTTGATGACAGAATATCATTAGTCATGATATAGTGATATCAAACCAAGCACATAGGTACTTGTTAGAGAACAAGGTACCAGAAAGACCCACCGTGAGAGTGACACATGGAACCATGACTTGGTAGTCGTAGTCAACTCTCACAGTGATGGTGGTGAGTGTGATTCTTAGACCTGAAATCACTACACTCAACACATGTCGTTGGGTACACTTTGACATCATCAAACACAATCCTGAAACATGGTTTGTTATAAAGGTGATGATTGGGTGGCTTTGACACGTGGGGATTTTGAGGGGTGAGTGATAGATATGGGATTTGTCCCTCCTAAGGGAGTTTGATGTCCTTGGCCACTTGATGAGTAGGATTGAGAAAGGCATGCACATGCACGTGTGAATCAATATGTGATATTGATGTCACACACATATCACCCAGTCTACTCTGAGATCAAGTAAATGAATGAACGTTGACAGGATGACTGTTCCATTTCGAGTTCATTCAAGATATCAGTGACAAAGGAATTATACATTCACTGTAACACCATTCACGGATTGTAGGATTGAAAGTTGTTCTACAACTTTCTATTTCACTTGGGTAGCACTGATGTGTGACTAGGCACCACTCTTTGCATGTGAAGTCATAAGTGTTATGGACTTTCACTGCCAACGTGAAATGGACCTGCAGGGTCACACACATAGGATTTAACCTGGAATAGGAGTTTGTCCACAAACATGTTTAGATTGATTACTAAAGGAGTTTAGTAGTTCAATTAAACACTCAATCAATTAATAGCTCAGTATCATAGTGTTCAAGGTGTTGGACTGATTGATTAGAGTATTAGATTGATTGAAACTGCAATTGAATTATTCTGCACAATCTGCACTCCCAACCGATCGGCTCATGAGATGAACCGATCGGCTCAGCTTGGTGAACTGATCAGCTCAGGTTGTGAGTCGATCGGCTCATGGACAGGATGAAATGTTTGCTTCAAGTGTTGGAACGATCGGTTCAACTGTTGCAACCGAGCAAGTTGGGAAAGTAGGATTGGTGAGAAATTTCTTTTCGTTTCACTTGCCCAATTTGATTGGAACAAGGATTGGTATTTGATACCTGTTAGAAACAAAAGATGGAAAGTCAATCGGGAAATGACCAGGACCACAAACTGACCGATTCAGAAGTGAACCGACCATTTCATGGGTCCCAACCGATCGGCTGAGGGGTCAACCGACCTGCTCAGGTCCCCAACCGACCATTTCAGAAATGAAACGATCGGTTCAGGTTGCGCAGTTGGTTGTTTTTGTGGAAAATCTTGAACCCTTCTACTCCTGCTTTAGTCCCTCATTGCCCGAGATAGAGAACCCTGTCCCATGACCCTCCTATATATAGGGGTATTGGGGTCTTCTCAAAGTACAACCCAGTGCAACCAGTTGCTCTATGAAGTTGTCGTTCTCTCTGGTTTTGGTAACCGAGAGAGCCCAAGCAAGTGCTACCCGATAAGGGAGGCACAACAAGGGAAAGACAACTACAGAAAGTGAATGGTGGTAGGAGAGTGTGTTGGCGACTAGTACGCCAACTGGAGGGTGCGACTCCTTCCGATTCCTTATGGAACAAGGAGATTGGAGTTCTAGGAAGTCCATGTGGATGATTGTAGAGGCGGGAGACCTCTGTCTCTCAGAGGACAACTGTCAATCCCGACTGTCCCGATGAGACCAGGAGTCTTCAGTCCTGGTGCGACCAGGAGCTGTACAGACACCGTCCAAGACCGGAGGTGAAGACCGCGCAAGGTGCGAGGTACAGTCACCGAGCAAGCCTCGGGACAAGGTATGCATCCACAAACCATCTTTCCTATTGTATAGACGTTGACGCGATTCCTTTTGTTCTAGGTTTTGGGGAGAAATTTTTTGTTTTCACTGCTTATCTGCCTCCTAAAAAACCCAACAGAAAGGAGATCAACCCTATTGTTAAAGGGACTAAGATACCATGTCGACTGAAACCTTGTTCCACAAATTCCCCTCACCTTCCAACAAATGGTGTAAAAGGCTTTGGCAATTGAGTTTATCCTGGATTCCAACCATTGGGGAACAACAAAAAAAGAAATAAAGAACCATTGTGACAATTGTGGTCATGAAAGGTGCAGCTGTTGCTCCCACTACCATCCTCCTAGGAGGTTCCCTGCGAACAAACTTGTTCAAGGAGATGACCAGCCTACCTCTACTTGCAAGGAGGGCGGCCATGTTGGACACATCCAACCTAACTATCTATGGTTCCAGCAAGGGCAGGCTCCACCCCAGTAGCTGGTGCAATAGCCACAACAACCATGACAGAAACTACCTCTACATAACAACAAAAATCAAAACCAACAGTGATTGCCTATGGAGAGGCAGAATGGAAGATTGTTTGCTCTGAATGTAGAAGAAGTTGGATAGGACAATGAAGTCCTTGAAATTACCTTACATATCAATATGCATCCTATCAAGGCACTTTTCAATTCTGACTCTTCAAACACCTTTATGTCTTCTTAGCTTGCTTCCATGTAAGAGATAAAATTTGAATACATGGACTATGTGTTAGATGTAAAAACACCTACGGGTAGGATCTTATCTTCTTATCTCAAACTTCCTACCTTGGACTTATGTATATCTAGAAAGATATTTCCTTTAGACTTTATCTTGCTCAACATGTTTTCCTTTGATGTTATTTTCAGCATGGATTGGTTGAAGAAGCATGATGCATCCTTATTCTATCGGAAAAAAAAGTAGCTTGTTGCATCCTAATGGAGAAAGGCTATGCATCAAGGGTAGGAAGCGAGAGGATCAACTATTTGTCATCTCTACCATCAAAGCTGAAAAACTTGTCTCGCAAGGGTGTAGAGCATACTTATCATAAATCATTCTTGAAGCCACACCTCCTACTCTAGATCATATATATATGGCAAAGGACATTCCTGATGTGTTTCCTGAGGAGCTGCCCAGACTTCGACAAACTCGTGAGGTAGAATTATCCATCAAGCTTATGCTCGAGACTTTGCCGATCTCAAAACTGCCTTACCACTAGGCCCCTGCTGAAATTGTTGAGCTTAAGAACCAACTTTAAGAGCTTCTTGACATGGGTTTTATCGGCCCCATCATCTCACCTTGGGGATCCCCTGTCTTGTTCATAAAGAAGGACGGTTTGTTGCGAATGTGCATGGACTATCACATGCTAAACCAAGTGACAATGAAGAACCATTATTGTAACATCCCTGATCTAGGTTAAGCTTTAACCCTAGATGTTTTGTTTAATAAATATAATTATATGTTTTTTTTTAAAATTAATTAAGGCTCAAGAGGAGCTTATGTTTCAATTTTAGTCCTTTTTGAATCATGTTGAAAACAATGTTTTGCCCATTTTGGACTAAAGTGCAAATTACCCAAGTTGAGGGGTTAACTTGCAAATGTTACATGATAGAATGTTTCTCAAATGTTGGAACATCATAAGAATGAGAATGATCCTGAGGTATGGCTTGTGAAAGCCTGAGCACCAAGAAAGAGGTTATTAAGCAATGTTTGTGCATTAAAACCTAGTTTTGGTGTAATGTGCAATTTAACCAAAACCTAGGGTTCAATATGCAAAATACCACTTCTTGAGAGTCCCTAATGTTTCTTGGTATCTATTAGAGACAAGAAAATCATTGGGGCATCTCATTTGAATCTCTTTGGAGGAGAGGGAATCTTGATATTAAAATAATCAAGATTTAAGCATAATTGAAACCCTAATTCAATTTAATGCAAAACAATAATTATATTAATGGGAGTGCCCTTCAACCAAAAATGTGATTGTTGAATTTATATAAGTATGGACGTCCTTGTGCCTTGCAATGGCACCGAAATATCTAAAGTGAGTGGAGAGCCCACTCACATTAGTTAAAGAAAATCTAATACCCACTAATTTTTGGATATTATTATTATATTGATTAAGGTGCTTAAATTGTTCTCTTTTAATTCATGGATAAAGAAGAGGATTTCAAAGGAGAGGATGATGGCTTCGTATGCAAGGAATTGAGGGGAATAAGTGGCACCAATTTAAGGAATTGAAGGATTTTTATAACACTTTCTCTCTCTTGAAATTCCCTTACGTATATCCCATTTTCCACCAACATGAAAGACTCTTTTTCGAATGTACTTTATTTCTTTGCTTGGTCCGAAGACAAGGGAGCTTAGGAACAAGAGGAGAACCTACCTCAACCTGTAGGTAAGCTCCATAGTCATCTTCAACCTTGATTTCATGGTGGAAATCGAAATCCAATGCTTATTTTCTTCTTTTGTCCATTCAATCTTCAACTTTAGCTATTCTTTTCACTCAAAGACTTGAGCATGGACCGTGGACAGTTGAGAAAGATTCATTCACCATTGAGGATGTGAGGCTTGAGCTTTGAAGGTGGGTAATATAACTTGAACCCTTAAATGTTATTATTGATTTCACTTTTTCATCATATGTTATATCTTTCTTCTTTCGCAAAATTCCTTTTGATTAGTTGATGAAATCACCATAAGAATCATAGTAATTTTCGAACGTTTGAAGCTTGAAGATGATGATGTCATCTTAGCACACTCCTCAATAAATATCATTAGTAAAAGGTTTGCAATTTTGATGACCAAACGACCGCAAGACCGTTTGGTGATCAAACGGTCTCAAGACTGTTTGAGGTTAAACAGTCTCAAGACCATTTGGGGTCAAGAGATGATGTGGATGAATGAAGATCCAATGGTTCAAATTGATCTAATTATAATGGATTCAAGAATGGATGATCCATTGATTACAAACCCTAATTGAATTGATTGGTTGAAACCCTAAATTGATTGAGTTGATTTCTATGTTGAATGGCCCAAATGGTCTCAAGACCATTTGAGGACAAACGGTCCCAAGACCGTTTGAGGTTAAATGGTCTCAAGAACATTTGAGGTCAAGTGGAGTCATGGATGGATGGAGATCGAAGGGTTACTTTTTGATCTAGTTTCAATGGTCTCAATGTTGGATGGTTCAATGAGTGCAAACCCTAAATCTATTGATTGTGGAAACCATAGATAATGTTTTCAGTTTCAAGGTTGTTTGGACCAAACGGTCTTGAGATCGTTTGATTTCAAACGATATTGAAACCATTTGGGATAAAACAATCTTCAAACCATTTCAGACCAAACGGTCTCAAAACCGTTTGATGTTCAATTAGTTTCAATGATGGGTTGTTCATTCGGTCTCAAGGTTAATTTGATCAAATGGTTTCAAGAGTTGAAAGCACCAAATGGTTTCAAAACCATTTAAGAGCAAACAGTCTCAACCCTAGATGCCCAAATGGTTTCAAAACCATTTGGAGGTCAAACGATCTCAACACTAAGGTGGGCAAATAGTTTCAAAACCGTTTGAAGGTCAACGAGGTCAAAACCGTTTGAAGGTTCAAAAGTATCAAAACCGTTTGGAGACCTAATAGTCTCAAAGCTATGAAATATAAATTAACCCTATGATTGTTAAATATGATAATTACAATGGTTGTACCTTTAAGGTACTTAAGTGATTAGTACCTTTTTGAGTGGTTAACCTTTGATGCTTATGAAAGAAGTAACTCAATACCCTATGATAACCATAGATGTATGTACTTGAATGTAGGGTTGACCTAATCTAATCAAGCTTGAAGTAATCAACATCCTAGAGAGGATGAGAGAGAGAGAGTAATTCATACATATATAATAGTCATGTAGTGGTTAAGCCTCAATACTTTCAACATGAATAAAATATGTAATTAGGGTATGATCCTTGATAAAGAGATCATGAAACCCTAATTGAGAAGGTTGATGAGACCTAACCCGAATTTAGGGCAATGCTAGGTGAAATCCTAATCTAGAGTAATGGTGTAACCCTAACATAGGGTGATCTAGAGAAAAATAAAAACAAGGCAATAGAACAAGAGGCAAGGCAGACATGTAACCATGGGTCACCTTCCTCTTTAATTATTCTTCTTGAACGATGGAAACCAGAGTTGAAGTAGGCCAAATCGTTAACCAAGCTCGCATGTTCATTACCTAAAACACTAAGGAAAGCGACCAATCTACTCGCACGGACTCGAACAAAGATGATGGTGCTTACTCTAGTAGGGAGAAACCATAGGCAACATTTATGCATATCATACCCATCTATAGTAGTAGGAAGAGTAGAAAGAGGGGTAACAAGTATCTACCTAAATCAAGAATACTAATGGTATGCCAAGCTTTGTGAGACCAAGGTGACTATTCTAGCCAACATTTAATCTCACAACCATTGGTGACAAGTCATAGAGCTTGAACCCACTGGCAAAATAGAGGGGAGTAGGGGAAGATGGGTGTAGGGTGCTTGGTACCAAAAGAAAAGTTGGGGTTGATCGAAGTGGGTTCGAGGATGGTGTAGAGGGAGTTATTTGTAGGAAGTTGATCCTCAGATGACTGGGATTCATGTCGAACTAGAAAACATGGGTTGAAGATACCCCCTTTCATTGTCCAGGTGACTGGTGCAAAGAATCCATATTAATCTAAGGATCATAGGGATCAGATCGATAAGATGAATCTACTGGAGAGAAAATCTAAAAGAGAGAAGCAGTGATGAGGGAGGAACAAGTGAGAGAAACGTTGAAGCACTATTCATGGGAAAGGGGAGTTTGACTGGAGGTAGGAGATGATCTTCCCTCTGTTAGATCCCCAAATAATGGTCAAGGGCGGAGTACATATAAATAAAATCTGGAAACATGCTAACCATAGCGTGACAACTATTAAATAGCAAAATCCATCCGATTTTCAATAGTGTGTATATATATTATTTCCTATTCTCTTTCTTCATTTAAGGGCTCATACCTTTTCCAATTTAAGTGAGATTATGCACCTTGGCTAATTAAAGCATGTAGAATCCGAATTTGCAATTAGCTTTTCCTTTTAAGAACTTTTGATTTGTTAAATAAACCAAATCCTATTTTCTCTTTATTCCTTCATTATTGAATATAAGATTCTCTAAATTTGATGAAACTTCATCCACAAGTCACATTAAGCATGTTAGATATGAATTTGCAATTAATTTCACATGTTGAAGTTGTTAGTACATTTATTTAATATTTTGAAGGTTCCACACACTTTCTCTCTCTCCTAACATCACCTTGTCATGAAGGATTTTCCAAATTGGATGAGAAAATTCACCCAAAGGCTATTTTTAATGTGCATATGACGAATCCAAGATCATTTTACACTTTTGGAGTCACTTCATATTTTATTTTCTATTTGAAGAAAAACTCATATTTCCTTTCCTAAATATTACAAGAATTATTATTATTATGCAATTAAGGTGAAACTTGACTCGCAAGTTAATTGGGACCTAAGGAACATGATTCTTAACTTAGATTCCACTTTTGAGATTTCTTTTAATGAGTTATATAACAAATAATATGTGTTGCAATTAATATTTTTGTCATCACATTATTTCATTATTGTCAGTATTGTTCATCCAATTATGTTCCATAACTCAATATTACCATCAAAAGATTTGGGTAAGATTATCTTGCAAGAAATTAGATATATATATATGTATATCTCATTTGACATATTTTATCTGTCCATTATTGACCTAAGACTAATGTGAAAACATTAGGTTACATGCATTAACTCATTAGGGTTTTACTAAACATCTTTTAAGTCTAACATTGTTTGGGTAAGACCAAAAGTTCAAAGTTCTAGGGTAGGTTCCAAGATCTAGTATGTTATATAACACCAACCCTTAAAGTAATTCCATCCTTGATATCAAAGCATCCATATAAAAACAAACAACAATTCACCACCCCTTAAAAAGATTCATCTTATTAAGTTAAACCTACACTTTAGGTACAAAGGGTTCCACTACACTTCCTTACATCCATCCATACAAGCATCATGCAAAAAGGAAACATTAACTTATAAAGTCTAATTATAGAACTATGGGTTGCCCTGATCTAGTTCATCCTCATAAACTTCAACATCATCCAAAGAAAAAACTCTTCCAGGTCACCTTTCCAGAAGACTTCTACCATTAATTTTACCATTATTCTGATGTTGTACTTGAGATGCTTGTTTGTTACAACCCCAAATTTTGGGTTCATTTGGTGAGAAATGTAATTTATCATATTAAAGATAATTTAACAAATAATGATATAATTTGTTTTGAATAAATGTATTTCGTTTTTTGTGGGCTTTATTGGCTATTGGGCCCAATAACAAAGAAAGGACAAAAGAAACTCTATTATTGAGTAAATAAGAAAATTGTGGAAAGAAAAATGTGGGAACCTCTAGAAGGAAAATCCAAAGAGGGATTTCGTGCCTCTTGGGTTCCTTGGGTTCAAAGGAGTCCAAAGTTGCATAGAGAAAGCAATATGAAAAGAAAAGATCAATTAAATATTTCTTTATTAAGAAGGAAATTGAAAACAATGATAAAATGTGGAAAATAAATGAAAAGAGGTATAATTGGGTTATCCTTGGTGGATTTTTGTATCCCAAGGATTCGTAACATTAAAAAGAATGTCAATGAAGAAAATAAAGAGAAAGATAAAGAGAAATCCTCAAAAAGAGATATTTTAATAAGGAAATAAGTAAGATAATAAGAATATGGATAAAAGATAAGTAAAAGGCTAACGGATATTCCCAAGATGGGATTTCGAGCCATTAAGGTTCCTTGAGGTTCAAGGAACTCAGAATAATAATTTAATGGCAAAGGAATGAGAAAATAGTTGAGAAATACACATAATTGAGTAATAACTTTCAATTAAAGAAAGGGACCCGATTTCTTTAGGTAATGATCCCAAATTTGGCATGATGATAGATTAAGTCATTATTATGATTCCCTAAAAATTTGGGATTATTTAGACGAGTGGTTTGGGAGATATAATTTTTATAAGTATTCCTAAAGTGAGAGGAATACCATTAAAATTGGAATTTGCTTTTATCAGCCTTTTGTGGCGCGTGAAACGTGGACCATTGATCTAACATCCAATGGAAATCCACTTGTCTCCCACCGCCAGCCCGATTTGGAAAGATGTAATAGATAGAGCAAGGAATCGATTCACACGTTCTCTCTCCTTGATCAATGAGGAGTCCTAAAGAGTAACTATTTGATCTCAGGAGGAGAAATCAGACCAGGATGACCCCTGCTTTCCCAAGATTGGTGCACGATAGGGAGTTCCCCAAATCCACACAGGAGTTTCCTCCATGGGAAACCATCCCTAGAAGGGAAGGGCTATATAAGGGGGATCATAGATCCCGTTTCAGGAATGAAGAGGTAGGAGGCGATGCCGCGATCACCCAAGACCCCTTTCTACCTCAGTTTCTTCACTGGATCCTTGTCATGGCTGGTTCCCCTGTTCTATCTATATCGAGGTCTTGGTCGACATGGCTGGCACTGCCTCAACTGCCGTTCATCACAGTAGATGGGTTGAGTGAGTCGGGAGGGACACGCCTTGTTCACTTGTGGTTCTTGGTTCCTCTGCCAGGGCTCCAGGGCGCGTAGTCAACATGGGAGTTGACTCCCTGTCCGCAGTACAACGGAGACCAGAAGGAGTCTCACGAGGAAGAAGAAGGGGAAAGGGAGAAAAGACCATGTTGAACATGAGGCTCGTGAAGAAATGAAGGGGCAAAGTTGTCCTTTGGCCCGATCGCTGACCCGCCTCTTTGGAGCAAACCGCTCTACTGGCATGGCGGCGTTCTATTGGCCGAAAAGGTAATTCCATTATTAATTCATAATTAAATATTGGTAACTCCAATTAGGACAAGTAATATATGCAAATTGCTCAGAAAAATGAGAGGAATTGATTAAAAATGGTTTTAGAGGCTAATTCCTCTTGAAATTCGAAAAGTAGTGTAATTTATGAAATTTAATGAATTAAAGATCAAGAAACCCTATTTCGAGATGATTAATGAAATTAGTAGGGTCTAATGGATGATTAAAGTTTATATTAGCCTGTTAATCATGAAAAGGTACATTAAGATAAAAAATGACGAACTTTGCATGTAATTAGTTTAATTAAGAGTTCATGTGCATAAATATGCTCTTATGGGCCTTATTTTTGGTCGGCTAAAACTCGTGTTGCTTTTTTTGTAATTTTCAAAGAAGTGTCTGTACAAAACTTCTACTTTCAGAATGAAAGTAGAGGAAAAGGAAAGCTAAACTATACAAGCTATCTTTATAAAGAAAAAAGAAATATCCTTGTAAGCGTATACCAAACACTAGAAGAATAAGCTTGGAAACGCCCATCAAAGAAAAAGACCAAGGGAGAAACTGGAAAAGACTCCCAGGCATGACATCCAAGCATCACCTTGTCTCATGCATCACCAGATAAGAACTACAGAGCCTTCCATAACAAAAAAACTTCCCCAAGCCATCCTCTCACCAACACGATATAAAGGAGGTATACCAAAGCTCAACAACAGGAAGCCACCCCACAAAACACAAAAGGACCCAACCATCATCAGAAGATCACCATCTAGAGACTAGGATAACTCTATAGGGAAACCAAAGGGAGAGGGGAGCCTCACATTCGAAAGAATGGATACTTGCCCATCACCAGAAACACCAGGCCAACCCATAAGAAACCAAAATAACATAAAGGGAGAGGGGAGCCTCACATTCCTAGGAATAGATACTCGACCTTCACCTTACCTCCACCAAACAAGAGCAACCACAAAACAACAGTCAGATCGATAGCCTGCAAAACCAGTTGACCTTAAAAACATCCCCATTGCAACATGAGCAACAAAGCTCCATCCTTAGGCCAACCAAACAAACCAGTCTATCACATAGGTAGACGAACCAGACCAAGACAGGAAGAAGAGCTTCTCAAGCAGCTGCAAGGCCAGAACTTTGCCCGACCAAAACACACCACAATAGAGATAGGGGAACACAAAGAAACCCACAACCAACAACAACAGAAAAAAGGGAAAGAGTCTTCATTCATAACTAACACACCAGCCTTCTACCAAAAGATCTTTTGAGAAAGTGAAGACAACGCCAACCATCTACAAACTGACAAAACTGGTTCAGGGAGGCCAAAGAGAACCAGGGCAACTCTACCATCTCATTGCCAAGGCAGAATATCCATCTGCTCACAACAACAACACCAAAACAAAAGGGCTCAACCAACATCCAAAATGGCAACAGTTCATACAGTAACAAAGCCAGAGCAAAAAGAAACATCAGCAACACATCTCAGCAGTGAGAGGGGAAACTACAAACCAAACATCACTGGAAGGTCCTTGCAGCAGCAGCAGTAGAAAGGCCCAACAGAAAATAACTAGATAGCATTGAGCCCAAAGCAGATCACCAGTGAGAGGGGAGCATCGACTCCAATTGGAGGGGGCTCAACCATCACCTTCAAGCACAAGTAAGCAAGCAACCATAGAAGTAGTAGATAGGAACTTCCACGACCACCAAAATAGGTCAACGAAACCCAGACACCAGGCACATACATAGACTCAAGTAGCAAGGCAAGAAGATATCACATCAAATTCGAACTTAATCTGAACCCAAACACTCTCAAATTTCCTATAGAAATTCTCATGGACCCTCCTATTCCTCTCCAACCAAGCATGAAACATAATAAGAGGATAGATAATACGTACCTTTTCCAACTTCAAATTATTGAGTTTGTCCCAACTCTCTGTGATATACCTAACCAAACCTTCACTGAACGCCATAATCCACAACTCATTCACAAAGTGGCAATCGAAACAAACATGAGCAACATTTTCATAACCCTTCATACACAGAAAACAAACAGAGGACAGAGATATACCTAGCTTTCTGACATAATCAGAAGTAGGCAACTTATTGTGCATAGCTTTCCAAAGATGGAACTTACTTTTCATATGTGATTTGCTCTTCCAATTCCACCCAAACATGACGTTTTCCTCTCCTTTGCTTCTCACACATTCCCATATACCTTTAAAGTCGATATCCTCACATTTATTAAACAACCAGTGATCTGCATCATCACCACTACTGATCTTGAATTTATTCAGCTTTTCCAAAACTTCCTGGGAACACCGAGACTCCTTAATATACCAATGTCTATCTTTAATAATATGACTAAGCCAAGAATCTTCAGGAATACCTTCTCTAACCATAAAACTCTTATCAACAACCTCATAGAGAAAATAACCAGTAAGCCAAGGATCTTTCGAAGTTTTAATCGAACAACCAAGCCCAATTTTCACATCAATGAATTTAATAAGAAACTCCTTACATCTAAGAAGAGAGTTCACCATCTACGAGTGATTAGGAGAATGAGAACAACTCCAAAAGGTATCCTTCCTGAAGTATTTTTCAGCAATCCATTTGACCCACATTGAATCCTTTTTCCTGGCAACATCCCAAGCATTATGAACAAGGCATGCTAAGGCAACCTCCTTGCACTTTCTATTCCCCAAACCACCTTCTTTTCTAGGAAGAGTCATAATATCCCATTTAATCAAGTGAAGGTTTCTCTTCCCCTCCGACTGACCCCAAATAAAGTCTCTACAAAGCTTGTCAACTTCTTCCATAACCGAGCTTGGGATGGGAAAATCCATAACCCAAAAAAGATGCATAGAGGAGAGAGTAGATCTGACCAACTCAACTCTACCTGCAAAGGATAGAAATTTAGACTTCCAACACTCAAGTCTCTTTTTAACTTTATCAATAAGTCTCTCACAATGTTTCTTACGAATCTTCCCAGTGAACAAGGGAAGCCCCATGTACTTAGTATCTTCTATATTCCCCACCTTTTCTCTTATGGGCCTTGAAACCCTAATATTAGTAAAAGTGACTCATAATTGTTTTAATTACTCAAAATCATGAATAAAGTTGAGATATGATAATTCTAAGCTATTTTGAGTATAAATGTTTCTAATTGTAGATAAATACTCTTAATGTAGTAATTTGGGTTTTTCTAATGGATAAAGGTAATAATTAATGACAAATAGAGTTCATATGTGGTTTAGACCATAATAAACTATGAACTGATAATGAATGCACATAATGATCTTGTCATGGATTAAAAGGATAAAAATAATAGCTTTAATGTAAAAGAAGCTTAATGAAATTAATTGATGGTTAATGGTGCCTTTAAATCTAAAAATAGGGTTATATGTTGTTAAGATAACCTTAATATTGAAGAATAGATAAGATAATAAGGGTTTATGAGTAATGGTATTGAATTAGGGTTTAAAATAGTAACAGATGAAGGGAAACCCTAATTGCAATGGAAATCCTAAAAGTGAACTAGAAACCCTAGGAAGCGAGCTATGTTTAATAGATCTTGATGACCTGAGTAATAAAAGGAAATTGTATGGTTATTTTAGGATCTTGTATGTGTGCTTGCTTAGATTTCTTACTAGCATGGATTATTTTGTCTCAAATCAGCCTGACAGGTATGTGGTTACGCTTATGAATAACCGCTCTAGTTTCGCGGCGATTCCCGAACATTTTATCGGTTTCTTGAAAAATAACTGTTGGATGTCTATTTATTTCATGCAACTATAAAGTGACTATGATTATCACCATAAATATAAATATAACTGGCTAGATCTGGGTCCACCTCTGTTGCTTTTAAAAGGCTAAAAAAGGGGTAATCCTAGAGCAAGGTCTAGGTTACTGTGAGTTAGAAACTGGGCTACCCACGTGTAGTGCCATGAGACTCTTTAGCACACCATGAGTTAAGGAGTGGTCTACCTATGGGTAGTGACATGTGACTCAACCCTAGAAACTTGTTCACCTGATAGGTGGATCATGAGGGGTTTAATGGGGATCTACCATAAGGAAGGTAGTATCTAGGTCCACTGTAGGGACAGCACAGAGGATATGGTACTCATGGATCGCGGAGTTATATTTAAATTGTAATCTTGTTTGTTAAATGATTAATTGAATGAATACGTTGTTAACATATTTTCATGATTATGGTTTCCCCCACATACCATCTTTGGCTAACCGATGATTTGTTTGTCGGCGATTTAGGTACAAAATCCCCAAAAGGACAAATAGTAAAGTGGCACATTGTGAATTCACAAATTAAAGAACAAGGAGGTTTTAGTTAGATTAGTTCATCTGTGGATAGAGATTTAGAATTTCCAACTACCAAAGGTATGCAAAATTTTATTTAGTACTACTTTTCAGTATAGATTGTTGAAATTAAATAATTGTTCTTGGTTAATTGTCAAACATTTGATCTAGAAATTATGGGTGCGGCTTTGACCTCTCGGTCTCAGTTAATTGGGGGTTACTGGAAGGTGGGGTCATAACATTTGGTATCAGAGATTAGGTTCCTCATTTAACCATTAATAATTATCAATTTCTACAAACTCCATTGAACCAAAGAGAGTTATTAGAGGATTATCCGAAAGACGAAGGTGTCTAGAAAAGGATCACGACTGGGGGCTGGCAATATTTTCCTCCACACCGCTAGTTGGAATACGAGGACTCCCGAATCCGTGTGACTGCCTGGCCAAAGTCTTAGGATTTGACTCGAAATAAGATACCTTTAGGACTCTCTCATCTTATTCATCCCTTCTCAACTCAAATGCTGTTAAGAACCTTAAGGATTAGGGATTTCTCCATTTTCCTCACCCTCTTGAGGTATGGGTAAGATTGATAAGGTTTAAGGAATCCTCCACCAAAGTAATGAAAAGCATGTAAATAATATGTCATGGACATAACCTTAATATATTAAGCATAAAAGAATAGATACATGCTTAGGTCGTATGACATAAGTTGTTGTGCCCTCAGGAGAGACCTGAGACTAGACCTTCTTATCAGGAGGATATGTAAAGAAAGTTGGAGGTAGAGATCTCCATTATAAGTGGAGACCTGGCACATCCTCTAGATGATGCTAACCCTAACACTAAGTGTTGGTTAGAGAGAGATGACATGAGGAGTTAGATGTCATGATAGACTAGGTGTGAGGGTGAACATGCTTTTAGATGCCATGTGAGCCATGAGAGGTTGGATGACCTAGTACCTTTGGTGACCCAACCCTAGGAAGGGTCATGTAGGCTAGAATGAAGGATATCTCCTTCTTTGATGAGGATAGAGAAGAACCCATGGAAACCCCATGAGCTTATGAGCATGGCATAGTAGGCACCCATAGTACGTCAGTTGTGCTAAAACCTTGGCTAGGAGAGTATGATGGATAGCTTATGGGATAAGTATAAAGGGCTATGGATAACCTTGATAAAACATAATCTGGAACATAAGTATCACCCATGTAGGGGTATTCTTGTAAGCTTGACCCACATTCATGGAGAAAGGATAGTGAGGCAGGGTTAGCTCTAGAGAGAAAGAGCAGGACCCCGAGCAAGAAGGTTGGAAGCCTAGACTCCGAGATTTGAGGAACAATGGAGAGTTGAGGACGATGCGACCTAAGTGGATGATATTGGTTTCCTCATACTAGATCCCTAGAGGTTGATGATATCTGGGTTTCCATTAGAGGAACCAAACCCTAGAGAGAGGATGATGTTTCTGGTACCTATGAGCCTATGGTATATGTGTTTACTTTTTGGGATAGGAAGAAGAGTTCCTTAGACCTGGAGAGGTTTAGTAACAGGTTGAGAGGCCTTGTACCTTGTTTCTTGATGTTGAGGAGGACTCCCCTCTGAAGTGTTGCTCGAGTAGAAGGATGACAGTAAGTGCATTTCGTACCTTGTACATGTTTGGTTTGTGGTTAAGAGGTTGAGCATGCAGTTGGACACCCAAAAAAAAGTGAACCTAGGCCTAGGAGGGTAAGTGGTGTACCTGATGCTCATGATGAGATTTTTGTTTCTATAGATTCGAGCATGGTACTCCTCATGTTTAGAGGAAAAATAAACCCCTGAAGTTTAAGCTATGTTTGATGAACCCCTCATAGCTAAGTTGATGACATGGGAAGGTATGATCTTGATCTAGCATTGAGGAAAGAGAGCATGTATGACCTAGCGTGGTTTAGTAGATGGTATGCTTGTGCCTTAGTAGCTTGCTAGTGTTAAGCATGCACATGAGGGTATCACCCCTAGACATAAGGATGTTTGTGACTTTTGTTATCAAGTAGTAGTTTCCTTCCAACCTGGGAGAGGGATCCTTTTGTAGGGTGTATACCAGCTCTGTGGGTTTTGAGGAAACCTAAAGAGGTCTCATAGGATCTTGAGAAGCAAGTGAACCCATAGATAACCATCTCTAAGTGCAAGTGGTCGTGTTACCATGGAGGTAATAGGTTTGGGGCCTGACCAAGGAAGGCAGGTTGCCATGAACCCTATGAAAGGATGAAAGTCAGCCCATGAATGCAGAGAGAGAGATGATGAAGGCTTGGGTAAGGTTCTAAGTTGAACATGTACTATGTTAGAATCCTATGTCTATCCTAGGGTCAGGTAGGGATAAGACCGATGGAAGTAGGAGTTGCCTAATTCCCTAGTTGCACATGACCATAGAGTCGGGAGGTAACATCTATCATTGTCTGAGGGCCATGAGTTAGGAGATTGATCACCTTCATGAACTCATGGGACCCAATGGGAAGATGAGTAGAGCACTCTCTAGATGCATGAGGGAAGAGGGATGACCCCAAAAGTGCCGACACACTATAGACCCAGAGGAGATGACCAAGGATTGTGTGTAAACCCCAGTAGGTTCGAGACCAATTTTCTATGGAAGTATCTTTGATATCGAGATGTTTGTGCTGTAGAGACATATGTCGCATGTTTCAACTTAAATTTAAAGGTGTACTGGCAAGGTGGGATGTACCATCTCTACTCTTGGAACATGAAGAACTCTGTATTTGGACTGAAGCCAAATGCTTATTTCCTTTTGTTATGGGGGTGAGAGATAGGACAATACGCATGCCATACACCAAGGATAAAAGGTGATGTGAGTTGGAACGTTGCCATGGAGTATGAGGACAAAGATGATAACATACCCTAGTAGAGTGAACAATACGTGGATGGTTTACAACTACTAAGAGGAATAATGTTGTCATTTTATGAGTATGTTGTCATGAGCTATGAAGGTTGAGTTCGAAGAACCAAGAGAATAAGCTCAGAGTTTTCTTGATGAAGATAGACTTAGAGCTGAGATGAGATAATAAGTGGGATACATGGAGGTGTATGTCTTCAACTTTACCTAACACCTAAGGATGTGAAGTGATAATGGATTCTCCGGATGAGATACAACTGCCTAGTTTAGATGATCTAGAAGAGGTTGCCAGGTTAACCCTCAGTTGGAAAAAGAGGTAAGTTTGGCTAACACTCAGACGTAACAATATCGGTTGATCAAGTTAATGGTTGTTTGGTTAGCCAGCCTAGTCCTTGATGCATTAAAAGGATGGTTGTAGAACCTCAGATGCACTTCTCTGAAAAGGAAGGTGAGGAAACCCTGATTAGAATGGTTTAGGGTTTCTGAGGAATCAATCTTAAGGAATCATGACAATACAGGAGATCATGATTTAATATTACCATATACCATGGTACTACCAAGATAATAAGTGACAAAAGTACTTTGGATTCTTAAGATGAAGTTGCATGGGGTAAGTTGCCATGCAATCCAGGAGGTGAAGGATGAACACTAGTAACCCAATGTTTTGATATAGAGGATAAAAGAGTTCCCGAGAGGGAATGGGAGTTCATCACTATGGATGTTGTAAGTCTCCTCTAGACCAGGGAAGGTCGAGGTGCAATATGGGTTATGGTAGATCGCCTTACCTATATGACATGAGAAAGAAAGAGTGTTGTCATGTGACAGATCGGGTTGAACTACACATGAGAGAGATGGTTCAACTACACCATGATGTGATTTCAAAAGTTCTTGAGTAAGACCTAAAGGTTCACTTCCATAAGGTGGAAGTAGGTACATGAAGAAATCAATGTTAGTACAATTTATCACCCCTAACTAATAGTTAGTACGATCCAGACTACGGGGTCTGATGAGAGCATGTGGGCTCGATCAGGGTGATACATAGAGATAGTTCTTTTGCTTTGTAAGATGTGATAATAACCACCATAGTCAGTATCGGGTTATAATGAAGCTCTGTAAGGGAGGTTGTGTCAGTCACCACTTCATTAAGATGATGTTGGTGAAGGGACCTCACGAAGGTCAAGAAAGGACCACAGTGTGTGCAGATGAAGTTGCTTTGATCATGCAATGGCTGAAAGGATCCCAGAAACGTCATGAGTTGTAAGCTGATGCAAGGTAGATTGACATGCAGTTCACTATGGTGGAATATGTGACATGAAAATCTGACCCCTCTAAGTTATAGCTAAGAGAGTTGAGTTCCCGATGCATGGGTTCTTTTGACATGGTTTTGTGGAGAAGGTTAAGTTTTCCCTTACCCCTCAGTATATTGTGATGTGTGATGAGTTTCATGTGTCCAATTTAGAGCACTATGTGAGGTACCCGGACCATGAGTGGAGCAATGAACCTAGTGAGCCCCAAGGGAGGCTGAAATGACCCGAGTCACCTATGAGGACATTTATAGATGCCAAGGTGAAAGAACTCTGAGAAAGGAATATGTGATGATAAAGGTTCTTTGGAATCACCATGGATAGGGAAAAGCCACATAGAGGCCAATGATGGACATGGAAAAACCTTATCCTGAATTGTTTGTTTGCTAGATGGAATTTTGAGGACAAAGTTCCTATAAGAGGGGAAGGATGTTACAACCCCAATTTTTTGGTTCATTTGGTGGGAAATGTAATTTCTCATATTAAATATATTTGAAAAAATAATAATATAATTTGTTTTGAATAAATGGATTTCATTTTTTGTGGGCTTTATTGGTTATTGGGCCCAATAACAAAGAAATGACAAAAGAAACTCTATTATTGAGTAAATAAGGAAAAAGAGGAAATAAAAATGTGGGAACCTCTAGAAGGAAAATACAAAGAGGGATTTCGTGCCTCTTGGGTTTCTTGGGTTCCAAGGAGTGCAAAGTTGCATAGAGAAAGCAATAAGAAAAGAAAAGATCAATTAAATATTTCTTTCTTAAGAAAGAAATTGAAAATAATGATAATATGTGGAAAAAAAATGAAAAGATGTATAATTGGGTTATCCTTGGTGGATTTTTGTATCCCAAGGATTCCTAATGTTAAAAGGAATGTCAATGAAGAAAATAAAAAGAAAGATAAAGAGAAATCCTCAAAAAGAGATATTTTAATAAGGAAATAAGTAAGATAATAAGAATATCAATAAAAGATACATAAAAGATACAACTAGGTTACATGCTAATATATAAGAGTTGTGTTAAAAAAGTTGAAATGGACGGGGGCTGAGGGGGACGAGGAGGGCGTGGCGGCGGCGGCCGTGGGCACACACATCGGGGGAACCATGATCCAAGGGGGGGACACAACGTTCAAGGGGAGGGCGGGGAACACCTTCTCTATGAGGAGAGCGAACCGTGGAAGGACCCGGAGAAGCAAGAAGACCCCGAAGGCCATGTTAACAAAGGAGTTAGGGTTGGGATTCCGGCAATTGGAATTGAGTTTCAATACGCAGGCATGAGAGGAACTGGCACTAAGTCGAACAACACGGTTACATCAGAAGAAACGATGGACACTCCTGCGCAGGCGGAACAATTTCCCGTGCTGCACGCAAATTCTGAACAACCATCGTTTAGGGTTTGGGGTCCTCAGAAGAACTTGGCGGAAGAAGGAGGGTCGTCGACAGTACACAACGCAGATCTTTATCCTGATGTAACTGATCCTCATTCAAATAAGCAGAAAGACGTCTTCCTTGAAACCCTATACGAGAAAACTCTGTCGGTCTCGGATGTTAAGCTTAACCTGGGAGACGTGAGACCTTCCCTGACGATTAATCCGGATGCAGAAGAAACGCTAGCAAGGCCGTGGATGTATACAGTTGTTGCGAGGCTCATCGGCACAGATGTGGGATATATGAATATGCGGGATCGACTAAAACTGTTATGGAAACCGATCGGCAGGTTCAATATATTTGAAGTGGATCTAGGACACTATGTGGTCCAATTTTCCTGTGCACGGGATTTTGAAACAGCTCTGACTGGAGGTCCATGGAAACTGTTTGGGTGTTGCCTAGCAGTTTGGCAATGGCACCCGTCATTTAGACCTACGGTTGACCTACCTCACTACCTTGTCACTTGGGTTAGAATACTGAATCTACCACTGCATCTCTATGTCCCGACTATGTTCGACTATATAGGACTTGCTCTGGGTAGTCTTGTGAAGGTGGATGCGCACACTATGTCAAGAACTCGAAGCAAATTTGCGAGACTTGCAGTGGAAGTGGACACCATGAAACCAATGATTCATACTATTGCCATTAATGATGTCATATACCAAGTAGAGTATGAGGCGTTCCCTGAAACCTGCAATGGTTGCGGAAAATTGGGACACTCACAGGAGAGATGCACACGTATTGGGCAGAACAAAGAAGGTAATCTAAACAGAGATCCACCACAGTCGGTTACTAATGTTGATAGTGAGAAGTCCATTAATAAATGGCACACCCAACGAAGGAAGAATTCTGTTAATAAGTAGCGCAGTAATGAGAGAGCCAGGCATACTGAAAAGCAACAAGAGAAACCAACGCAAACGAATAAATTTCAGTCGTTGGAGGATCTCGAAGAAACCACTCAGGAATCTGCGGCCCAGGAAGAGGATGTTCAGCAACAGCTGGAAGATGAGCGACGAAACACGGAGAAAGACCATACTAGAGAAAGTAGGAGAGAAGATAAGGTGTGGAAGAAGAAACGTATACAGAGCATCGATGATAAAAGAAAGGTCCTGAAGGAGATTAAGGTCACTGAAAATCAAGGCCAGAAGAGCACAAAGGATCATATTGCTGTCAACCCAGATGTCGACGAGGTCATACAGGAAGTCATACAGATAGAGGAAAATGATGAAATGACAGAAGATATACGTGAGAAGACTGCTGTGAATGGGGAGATGAAGGAAACATCAGAAGATAATCCACCTGTTCCAGGTGAAACTCTCATTGGGGTAAATATGGAACAGGCTAATAACCATGACATTGGGATCATGTCACGCATAAAGAAGAACGGATCTACTGTAATCCCACCTCCTCCTGGGGAGCGGAAGAGCAAAGGGAATATCCCTAAACTAAAGCACACCAAGTTTAAACCTCCTAATGAAAAAAGAAGGAAGAACCAGCGACTGAACTTGGGCCTAACATCAGCGTTGGAAGGAGTTGACGAGGAGGAGGAAGAGAGAGAGAACATGGATCCACAGGAGAACGACCAGTAATTGTTGTTCTGTTTTCCTTCCACCTTTACCAGTTTTATGATTAACACGATTTGTTGGAATGTTAGAGGAATCAGCAACAAAGATACATGTCGTGTCCTCAGAGAGTTAGTCTCCTTAAAGAAAGCACGTCTGGTCAGTATTCTGGAACCTCGTATAAGTGGTGGAAAGGCTGAAACCACAATTAAGAAGCTTGGATTCAACAAATCCTTTCGGTGCGAAGCTAGGGGCTTCTCTGGAGGTATCTGGGTCTGTTGGAAGGATGATGAATGCTCTGTTCAAATTATTAATTGTCATCGACAATTCATAACTTGCAAGGTCAATAATAAAGTACTGGTCACCTTCGTGTACGCTCACCCACATATTTCAGTTAGAAACCTGCTCTGGAAACACCTGGTCTCAATGGGCAGGAGCTTTACCATGCCTTGGATTGTCATAGGCGATTTCAATACAACGTTGTTGCCAGAGGAGAAGAGTGGAAGCATACACTATAACTTCAGCGAAGCTCGTGTGTTTAGCAACACCCTGATGGAGGCAGGCCTAACAAACCTTGGCTTCAATGGACAGAAGTTTACGTATATCCATGGAGGATTGCAGGAAAAGTTAGATAGGGCTGTGGCCAACACTGAATTTCTAAATAACTATCCTACTCTCACCATCGAGCATCTCCCTAAGGCGTTTTTAGATCATTGCCCCATTGCGGTAGAGAACACGCAGCGTATTCAAAGACCCAACCGATTCTTTATCAGAGAATCCTGGACTAATTCTGAGGACTTTCAATATACCGTCAAAACCAGCTGGAACTCCAACCTAAGGTTCAATGATGCCTTGAAGAGCTCACACGAGACCATCAACAAACGGGCGGATAACAATATGAAGAGGACTGCATATGATAAGAAGAGACTCCTTAGAAACATCGACCTGCTGCAAAAGAACCTTGCTGAGAAGTTCGACGAGATCACTGCCAATATGATTGCTGACATGGAAACTGAGTACGGGGAAATCTTAAGGAAGGAGGAGGAGGATGCGAGACAAAAAAGCCATATTAATTGGCTGACTGATGGAGATCTTAACACAAAGTTTTATAATACTTATGTTAAACAAAGAAGACGTCACAACACCATTACCATGCTCAAAGATGATAATGGCGTGTGGACCAGCAATGAGGAGGAAATGCGTGAACTCATTATGAATTATTTCAAGAAGTTGTTTACAGAACCTGTTACCACCTCTGCTGCAGATATTAAAGAGTACATTGGTTATTTTAACAAACTGAACGAGCAAGAACAACAGATGGTAAGCTCCAAGACTTCTCTAGAAGAGATCCATAATATCGTTTCCAAGCTTAATCCGCACAAGGCACCTGGGCCTGACAGTGCGGATGGCAGCTTCATTAAGAAGAACTGGCATATCGTCAAACGCTCCTTACTGCTGACTATCAACAATGCTCTTCAAGGTGGTGAGCTAGATGAAGAAATGTGCAGGTCGACCATTGTTCTGATACCAAAGAATCCAAAGCCTGAAATGTGTGAACACTTTCGACCTATTTCTCTTAATAACCTCAGTCTAAAAATCACGTCCAAGATCATAGTTGAGAGGATCAAATCCCACCTTACTCAGTGGGTTTCCCCGGCGCAAAGTGCTTTTGTACCTGGTAGAAAAATATCTGATAACATTGTTATCACTCAAGAGATCATTCACCTTATGAGGAATAGGAGAACTAGAAATGGGATGATGGCAATCAAAATTGATTTGTCTAAAGCATATGACAAAATGACATGGCCTTTCATTAAGGATACCCTAGAAAAGACGGGTATTCCCAGCACCATCTGTGATTATATCATACAGTCTATCTCTACTGGTGAAAGCTCTATTATTTGGAGTGGACGAGAAGTGGGCTCCTTCAAATCTACTAGAGGTCTGAGACAAGGCGACCCTTTATCGCCTTATCTGTTTGTGTTGTGCTTAGATCGCCTCTGTCAAGCCATCAATAAGCTGGTTCTGGAGAAACAATGGACTCCTGTCAAACTCTATAAATTGGGTCCCAAAATTTCACATCTATGTTTTGTAGACGATATGGTCCTCTTTGCCAAGGCTGATACAAAAGAAATGAGAACTATTCTTCGATGCTTCAAGCTGTTTGGCAGGGTGTCGGGTCAAGCTATTTCTGTTAAAAAGTCTACCATCTTCTTCTCTAGAAATGTTAGCCAAAACATGAAGTCCAGAATTGGTAGAATTAGTGGCTTCACCATTACAAACAACCTAGGTAGATACCTAGGAGTTCCTCTTATTCATGGCAGAGTGAACAAGGACACATACAATCCAACGCTAAAGAAAGTGGAGTCTGCTATAGCTGCGTGGTCCGCACGCTGTCTGAACCTGGCTGGACGAGTTTGTTTGGCAAAGTCAACCCTCACTGCTATTCCTAGCTACGTGATGCAAACGACTGTGATTCCGATCAAAGTCTGTGATCGTATTGATAGCACGATATGTAGTTTTATCTGGGTAGGAAATCATAAAAGCCACCCTCTCGCTATGGTTGCTTGGAACAAGCTTACCTGCAGTAAGGAGCATGGGGGAATTGGGATCTGAAGTATGAAAGAACTGAATGCCTCTCACATTGCCAAACACGCCTGGGATATGGCTACTAAAAGGAATTCTAGCTGGTGCAAAACCATGGCTCGCAAGTACAGTAAGTACACTGAAGGTAAAGGGATTAACCTATCCAGGCTTGGGCGCACAACCCTAAAATTTAAAGAGTTCATCTCTAATAACTCGACTTGGATATCAGTTAATGGACAGAAAATTAACGTATGGTATGATAAATGGTGTGATCTCGATAGCAGGCTGTTCCATTACAGCCGTCGACCCATTCCGGAGGAACTAAAAGACTTGAAAGTAGCGAGCTTGATTAACTTGAACAATGAATGGGATATTGAATTCCTTACTGATTGGTTACCGAATGATATTGTAAACCAGGTTACCAGAACTAATATTCCTCGATAGAGGGAGGAGGAAGATGTCCTAGCTTGGGATCACTCTGACACTGGGCAATTTACGATTAAGAGTGCCTACCAGCTTCTTCGACAGAACAGGGATATTAAAGTCCATGGAAGGTGGAGCATTATCTGGGACGCAAAGGTGGCTATTAGAGTTAAATTCTTCTTCTGGCTGGTTGGACATAAGGCTATTCTAACTAACAAGAAAAGGATGAATCGAGGTTGGACTACCAATGCTATGTGCCCCATTTGCGACGACCAGGAGGAGTCCATTTACATGCTCTAAGGGACTGTCCCAGAGCCCAAGTTGTTTGGAAAACCATTCTGAGGAATCAGCTTTGGAATAATTTTTTCTCGATTACTGATGTTTGGGGTTGGTTGGAGAATTGTATCAATACTGATAAAAGTAGGAGCATGATCTTCATGGTGGGTTGCTGGCAAATTTGGAAAGGGAGGAACGCACAAGTGTTCGAAGGGACAGTTCTCTCTAGCAGCTACATAGCTCATCTTATTAGGAAGGATTGTAAGCTAGCTGAGCTAGCCTTCACAACAGGAGGAAGCAATAAAGAAGGGCCATACCAGGAGGTTGGAGGATGGCAACCTCCGAATCTCAACTGCTAGAAGATAAACACAGATGCAACCTTTAGAAGCAAAAAAAAGTTCTCAACAATTGCTTTTGTCTGTAGAGACTGGAAAGGAGGATGGATAGGTGGATGGAGTAGGAAAATATATGCCAACAATGCATTGGAAGCCGAGGTTAGGGTTGTTCACTGGGCAGTTGAAGTTAGCAGTGCTTTTACTTGCACTCAACTCAGTTTTGAGACTGATTCACAGAAGACTATAGATGTTGTTGAAGGCGGTATGCTACATTCTCCGAAGCTGATGCCTTGGGTAGCTAACATCAGGAGGGGGTGGAAGAATAACTGGAAGCTCGTTCATATCCCTAGAGAGAGTAACAAGGTTGCTGATGGCCTTGCTAAACATAACCAAAAATCCAAGGATGGTTCCTTAGTATATAGGGTACCTCCTAGAAGTCTGATTCATTTAATCAATTCCGAATCATGTAATGGTAGTAGTACTACCAAGTTTATTTCTGCTGAAAGAAATGTATGCTATTTTGATCCCAAAGGTTTTGCTTGCAAGAGAGGGGCGAGATGAATAAAAACCCTCTGACTTCATTAAAAAAAAAGATACATAAAAGGCTAAGGGATATTCCCAAGATGGGATTTCGAGCCATAAAGGTTCCTTTAGGTTCAAGGAACTCAGAATAATAATTTAATGGCAAAGGAAAGAGAAAATAGTTGAGAAATATACATAATTGAGTAATAACTTGCAACTAAAGAAAGGGACCCGATTTCTTTAGGTAATGATCCCAAATTTGGCATGATGATAGATTAAGTCATTATTATGATTCCCTCAAAATTTGGGATTATTTGGACGAGTGGTTTGGGAGATATAAGTTTTATAAGTATTCCTAAAATGAGAGGAATACCATTAAAATTGGAATTTGCTTTTATCAGCCGTTGTGGCACGTGAAACGTGGACCATTGATCTAACATCCAATGGCGATCCACTTGTCTACCACCTCCAACCCAATTTGGAAAGCTATAATAGATAAAGCAAGGAATCGATTCACACATTCTCTCTCCTTGATTAACAAGGAGTCCTAAAGAGTAACTATTTGATCTCAAGAGGAGACTTCAGACCAGGATGACCCCTGCTTTCCCAGGATTGGTGCACAATAGGGAGTTCCCCAAATCAACACATGAGTTTCCTACATGGGAAACTATCCCTAGAAGGGAAGGGCTATATAAGGGGGATCATAGATCCCATTTTAGGAATGAAGAGGTAGGCGGCGATGCCGCGATCACCCAAGACCTCTTTCTACCTTAGTTTCTTCGATGGATCCTTGTCATGGCTGGCTCCCCTGTTTTATCTATATCGAGGTCTTGGTCGACATGGCTGGCACTGCCTCGGCCACCGTTCATCACAGCAGATGGGTCGAGTGAGTCGGGCGGGCCACGCGTTGCTCACCTGTCGTCTTGGTTCCTCCGTCAGGGCTCCAGGGCACGAAGTCAACATGGGAGTTGATTTCTTGTCCACAATACAACAACGACCAGAAGGAGTCTCGTGAGGAAGAAGAAGGGGAAAGGGAGAAAAGACCCTGTTGCCCATGAGGCTCGAGAAGGAATGGAGGGGTAAAGTTGTCCTTTGACCCGATCACTGACCCACCTCTTTGGAGCAAGCTGCTCTACTGACATGGTTGCGTTCTATTAGCCGAAAATGTAATTCCATTATTAATTCGTAATTAAATATTGGTAACTCCAATTAGGACAAGTAATATATGTAAATTTCTCAGAAAACTGAGAGGAATTTATTAAAAATGGTTTTAGAGGATAATTCCTCTTGAAATTCGAAAAGTAGTGTAATTTATCAAATTTAATGAATTAAAGATCAAGAAACCCTATTTCGAGATGATTAATGAAATTAGTAGGGTCTAATGGATGATTTAAGTTGATATTTTCCTGTTAATCTTGAAAAAGGGACATTAAGATAAAAATGATGAACTTTGCAAATAATTAGTTTAATTAAGAGTTCATGTGCGTAAATATGCTCTTATGGGCCTTGAAACCCTAATATTAGTAAAAGTGATTCATAATGGTTTTAATTACTCAAAATCATGAATAAAGTTGAGATATGATAATTCTAAGCTATTTTGGGTATAAAAGTTTCTAATTGTAGATAAATACTCTTAATGTAGTAATTATGGTTTTTCTAATGGATAAAGGTAATAATTAATGACAAATAGAGTTCATATGTGGTTTAGACCATAATGAACTATGAATTGATAATGAATGCGCATAATGATCTTGTCATGGAGTAAAAGGATAAAAATAATAGCTTTAATGTAAAAGAAGCTTAATGAAATTAATTGATGGTTAATGGTACCTTTAAATCCGAAAATAGGGTTATATGTTGTTAAGATAACCTTAATATTGAATAATAGATAAGATAATAAGGGTTTATGAGTAATGGTATAAAATTTGGGTTTAAAATAGTAAAAGATGAAGGGAAACCCTAATTGCAATGGAAATCCTAAAAGTGAACTAGAAACCCTAGGAAGTGAGCTAGGTTTAATAGATCTTGATGACCTGAGTAATAAACGGAAATTGTATGGTTATTTCAGGATCTTGTATGTGTGCTTGCTTGGATTTCTTACTAGCATGGATTATTTTGTCTAAAATCAGCCTGACATGTATGTGGTTACGCTTATGAATAACTACTCTAGTTTTGCGGTGATTCCCGTACGTTTTGTCGGTTTCTTGAAAAATAACTATTGGATGTCTATTTATTTCATGAAACTATAAAGTGACTATGATTATCACCATAAATATACATATAACTGGCTAGATCTGGGTCCACCTCTGTTGCTTTTAAAAGGCTAAAAAGGGGTAATCCTACAGCAAGGTCTAGGTTACTGTGAGTTAGAAACTGGGCTACCCACGTGTAGTGCCATGAGACTCTTTAGCACACCATGAGTTAAGGAGTGGTCTACCTATGGGTAGTGACATGTGACTCAACCCTAGAAACTTGTTCACCTGATAGGTGGATCATGAGGGGTTTAATGGGGATGTACCATAAGCAAGGTAGTGTCCAGGTCCACTACAGGGACATCGCGGAGGATAGGGTACTCATGGATCGCGGAGTTATCTTTAAATTGTAATCTTGTTTGTTAAATGATTAATTGAATGAATACATTGTTAACATATTTGCATGATTATCGTTTCCCCCACATACCAGCTTTGGCTGACTGATGATTTGTTTGTCGGCGATTTAGGTACAAAATCCCAAAAAGGACAAACAGTAAAGTGGCACATTGTGAATTCACAAATTAAAGAACAAGGAGGTTTTAGTTAGATTAGTTCATTTGTGGATAGAGATTTAGAATTTCCAACTTTCAAAGGTATGCAAAATTTTATTTAGTACAACTTTTCAGTATAGATTGTTGAAATTAAATAATTGTTCTTAGTTAATTGTCAAACATTTGATCCGGAAATTATGGGTGCGGCTTTGACCTCTCGGTCTCAGTTAATTGGGGGTTACCTGAAGGTGGGGTCGTAACATTTGGTATCATAGATTAGGTTCCTCATTTAACCATTAATAATTATTAAATTTTACAAACTCCATTGAACCCAAGGGAGTTATTAGAGGATTATCTGAAAGATGGAGGTGTCTAGAAAAGGATCACGATTGGGGGCTGACAATATTTTCCTCCGCACAGCTAGTTGGAATATGAGGACTCCCGGATTTGTGTGACTGCCTGGCCAAAGTCTCAGGATTTGACTCGAAATAAGATACCTTTAGGACTCTCTCATCTTATTCATCCCTTCTCAACTCAAATGCTATTAAGAACCTTAAGGATTAGGGATTTCTCTATTTTCCTCACCCTCTTGAGCTATGGGTAAGATTGATAAGGTTTAAGGAATCCTCCACCAAAGTAATAAAAAGCATGTAAATAAGATGTCATGGACATAAGCTTAATAGATTAAGCGTAAAAGAATAGATACATGCTTAGGTCATATGACATAAGTTTTCGTGCCCTCAGGAGAGACCTGGGACTAGACCTTCTTATCAGGAGGATATGTAAAGAAAGTTGGAGGTAGAGATCTCCATTATAAGTGGAGACCTGGCACATCCTCTGGATGATGCTAACCCTAACCCTATGTGTTGGTTAGAGAGAGATGACATGAGGAGTTAGATGTCATGATAGACTAGGTGTGAGGGTGAACATGCTTTTGGATGCCATGTGAGCCATGAGAGGTTGGATGACCTAGTACCTTTGGTGACCCAACCCTGGGAAGGGTCGTGTAGGCTAGAATGAAGGATAACTCCTTCTTTGATGAGGATAGAGAAGAACCCATGGAAACCCCATGAGCTTATGAGCATGGCATAGTAGGCACCCATAGTACGTCAGTTGTGCTAAAACCATGGCTAGGAAAGTATGATGGATAGCTTATGGGATAAGTATAAAGGGCTATGGATAACCTTGAGCAAAAATAAGCTAGAGCATAAGTATCACCCATGTAGGGGTATTCTTGTAAGCTTGACCCACCTTCATGCAGAAAGGATAGTGAGGCAGGGTTATCTCTAGAGAGAAAGAGCAGGACCCCGAGCAAGAAGGTTGGAAGCCTAGACTCCAAGATTTGAGGAACAATGGGGAGTTGAGGACGATGCGACCTAAGTGGATGATAGTGGTTTCCTCATGCTATATCCCTAAAGGTTTATGATATATGGGTTTCCATTACAGGAACCAAACCCTAGAGAGAGGATGATGTTTCTGGTACCTATAAGCCTATGGTATAGGTGTTTAATTTTTGGGATAGGAAGAAGAGTTCCTTAGACCTGAAGAGGTTTAGTGATAGATTGAGAGGCCTTGTACCTTGTTTCTTGACGTTGAGGAGGACTCCCCTCTGAAGTGTTGCTCGAGTAGAAGGATGACAGTAAGTGCATGTCGTACCTTGTACATGTTTGGTTCGTGGTTAAGAGGTTGAGCATGCAGTTGGACACCCAAAAAAAAGTGAATCTAGGCCTAGGAGGGTAAGTGGTGTACTTGATGCTCATGATGAGATTTTTGTTTCTATAGATTCGAGAATGGTAGTCCTCATGTTTAGAGGAAAAGGAAACCCCTTAAGTTTAAGCTATGTTTGATGAACCCCTCATAGCTAAGTTGATGACATGGGAAGGTATGATCTTGATCTAGCATTGAGGAAAGAGAGCATGTATGACCTAGCATGGTTTACTAGATGGTCTACTTGTGCCTTAGTAGCTTGTTAGTGTTAAGCATGCACATGAGGGTATAAACCACAGACATAAGTATGTTTGTGACTTTTATTATCAAGGAGTAGTTTCCTTCCAACCTGGGAGATGGATCCTTTTGTAGGGTGTATACCAACTTTGTGGGTTTTGAGGAAACCCAAAGAGGTCTCATAGGATCTTGAGAAGCAAGTGAAAGTACATGGTTTGGGAATGAAATTGTAAGACCCATAGATAACCATCTCTAAGTGCATGTGGTTGTGTTACCATGGAGGTAATAGGTATGGGGCTTGACCAAGGAAGGCAGGTTGCCATGACCCCTATGAAAGGATGAAAGTCAGCCCATGAATGCAGAGAGAGAGAGATGATGAAGGCTTGGGTAAGGTTCTAAGTTGAACATGTACTATGTTAGAATCCTAAGTCTATCCTAGGGTCAGGTAGGGATAAGACCGATGGAAGTAGGAGTTGCCTAATTCCCTAGTTGCACATGACCATAGAGTCGGGAGGTAACAACTATCATTGTCTGAGGGCCATGGGTTAGGAGATTGATACCTTCATGAACTCATGGGACCCAAAGGGTAGATTAGTAGGGCACTCTCTGGATGCATGAGGGAAGAGGAATGACCCCAAAAGTGCCGACACCCTATAGACCCGGAGGAGATGACCAAGGATTGTGTGTAAACCCCAGTAGGTTCGAGACCAGTTTTCTATGGAAGTATCTTTAATATCGAGATGTTTGTGATTTAGAGACATATGTGGCATGTTTCAACTTAAATTTAAAGGTGTACTGGAAAGGTGGGATGTACCATCTCTACTCTTAGAATAGGAAGAACTCTATATTTGGAATGCAGCCAAATGCTTATTTCCTCTTGTTATGGGGGTGAGAGATAGGACAATACACATGCCATACACCAAGGATAAAAGGTGATGTGAGTTGGAATGTTGCCATGGGGTATGAGGACAAAGATGATATCATACCCTAGTAGAGTGAACGATATGTGGATGGTTTACAACTGTTAAGAGGAATAATGTAGTCATCTTATGAGGATGTTGTCATGAGATATGAAGGTTGAGTTCAAAACACCAAGAGAATAAGCTCAGTGTTTTCTTGATGAAGATATACTTAGAGCTGAGATGAGATAATAAGTGGGATACATGGAGGTGTATGTCTTCAAATTTACCTAACACCTAAGGATGTGAAGTGATAATGGATGCTCCGAATGAGGTACAACTGCCTAGTTTAGATGATCTAGAAGAGGTTGCTAGGTTAACCCTCAGTTGGAAAAAGAGATAAGTTTGGCTAACACTTAGACGTAACAATATCGGTTGATCAAGTTAATGGTTGTTTGGTTAGCCAGCCTAGTCCTTGATGCAATGAAAGGATGGTTGTAGAACCTCGGATGCACTTCTCTGAAAAGGAAGGTGATGAAACCCTGATTAGAATGGTTTAGGGTTTCCAAGGAATCGATCTTAAGGAATCATGACAATACAGGAGATCATGATTTAAGATTACCATATACCATGGTACTACCAAGATAATAAGTGACAAAAGTACTTTGGATTCTTAAGATGAAGTTGCATGGGGTAACTTGCCATGCAAGCCAAGAGGTGAAGGACGAACACAAGTAACCTAGTGTTTTGATATAGAGGATAAAAGAGTTCTGGAGAGGGAATGGGAGTTCATCACTATGGATGTTGTATGTCTCCCCTAGACCAGGGAAAGTCGAGGTGCAATATGGGTTATGGTAGATCGCCTTACCTATATGACATGAGAAAGAAAGAGTGTTGTCAAGGGACAGATCGGGTTGAACTACACATGAGAGAGATGGTTCAACTACACCATGATGCGAGTTCAAAAGTTCATGAGTAAGACCTAAAGGTTCACTTCCATAAGGTGGAAGTAGGTACATGAAGAACTCGATGTTAGTACAATTTATCACCCCTAACTAATGGTTAGTACGATCCAGACTAGGGGGTCTGATGAGAGCATGTGGGCTCGGTCAGGGTTATACATAGAGATAGTTCTTGTCCTTTGTAAGATGTGATGATAACCACCATAGTCAGTATCGGGTTGTGAAGAAGTTCTGTAAGGGAGGTTGTGTCAGTCACCACTTCATTAAGATGATGTTGGTGAAGGGACCTCACGAATGTCAAGAAAGGACCACAGTGTCTGTAGATGAAGTCACTTTGATCATGCAATGGCTGAAAGGAGCCCAGAAACATCATGAGTTGTAAGCTGATGCAAGGTAGACTGACATGCAGTTCACTGTAGGGGAATATGTGACATGAAAATCCGACCCCTCTAACTTATAGCTAAGAGAGATGAGTTCCCGATGCATAGGTTCTTTTGACATGGTTTGGTGGAGAAGGATATGGTTTCCCTTTACCCTCGGGATAATGTGATGTGTGATGAGTTTCATGTGTCCAATTTAGAGCACTATGTGAGGTACCGAGACCATGCACGGAGTAATGAACCTAGTGAGCACCAAGGGAGGCTGAAATGACTTCAGTCACCTATGAGGACATTTATATATGCCAAGGTGAAAGAACTCATAGAAAGGAATATGTGATGATAAAGGTTCTTTGGAAGCGCCATGGATAGGGCAAAGCCAGATAGAGGCCAATCATGGACATGGGAAAATCTTATCCTGAATTGTTTGTTTGCTTGAAGGAATTTTGAGGACAAAGTTCCTATAAGAGGGGAAGGATGTTACAACCCCAATATTTGGGTTCATTTGGTCAGAAATGTAATTTCTCATATTAAATATATTTGAACAAATAATGATATAATTTGTTTTGAATAAATGGATTTCATTTTTTTGTGGGCTTTATAGTCTATCAGACCCAATAACAAAGAAAGGACAAAAGAAACTCTATTATTGAGTAAATAAGAAAATAGAGGAAAGAAAAATGTGGGAACCTCTAGAAGGAAAATCCAAAGAGGGATTTCATGCCTCTTGGGTTCCTTGCGTTCCAAGGAGTCCAAAGTTGCATAGAGATAGCAATAAGAAAAGAAAAGATCAATTAAATATTTCTTTATTAAGAAAGAAATTGAAAACAATGATAAAATGTGGAAAATAAATGAAAAGAGGTATAATTGGGTTATCCTTGGTGGATTTTTGTATCCCAAGGATTCCTAATGTTAAAAGGAATGTCAATGAAGAAAATAAAAAGAAAGATAAAGAGAAATCCTCAAAACGATATATTTTAATAAGATAATAAGAATATGGATAAAAGATAAGTAAAAGGCTAAGGGATATTCACAAGATGGGATTTCGAGCCATTTAGGTTCCTTGAGGTTCAAGGAACTCAAAATAATAATTTAATGGCAAAGGGACCCAATTTCTTTAGGTAATGATCCCAAATTTGGCATGACGATATATTAAGTCATTATTATGATTCCCTAACAATTTGGGATTATTTGGACGAGTGGTTTGGGAGATATAATTTTTATTAGTATTCCTAAAGTGAGAGGAATACAATTAAAATTGGAATTTGCTTTTATCAGCCTTTGTGGCGCGTGAAACGTGGACCATTGATCTAACATCCAATGGCGATCCACTTGTCTCCCACCTCCAGCCCGATTTGGAAAGCTGTAATAGATAAAGCAAGGAATCCATTCACACGTTCTCTCTCCTTGATCAACGAGGAGTCCTAAAGAGTAACTATTTGATCTCAGGAGGAGAAATCGGACAAGGATGGCCCCTTCTTTCCCAGGATTAGTGCATGATAGGGAGTTCCCCAAATCAACACATGAGTTTCCTCCATGGGAAACTGTCCCTAGAAGGGAATGGCTATATAAGGGGGATCATAGATCACGTTGCAGGAATGAAGAGGTAGGCGGAGATGCCGCGATCACCCAAGACCCCTTTCTACCTCAGTTTCTTCACTGGATCCTTGTCATGGCTGGCTCCCCTGTTCTATCTATATCGAGGTCTTGGTCGACATGGCTGGAACTGCCTCAGCCGCCGTTCGTCACAGCAGATGGGTGGAGTGAGTTGGGCGGGCGGCGCCTTGCTCACTTGTGGTCTTGGTTCCTCCGCCAGGGCTCCAGGGCGTGGAGTCAACATGGGAGTTGACTCCATGTCCGCAATACAATGGCGACCAGAAGGAGTCTCACGAGGAAGAAGAAGGGGAAATGGAGAAAAGACCATGTTGCCCATGAGTCTCCTGAAGGAACGGAGGGGCAAAGTTGTCCTTTGACCTGATCGTTGACCCGACTCTTTAGAGCAAGCCGCTTTACTGACGTGGCGACGTTCTATTGGCCGAAAAAGGTAATTCCATTATTAATTCGTAATTAAATATCTGTACAAGTAATATATGCAAATTGCTCAGAAAAATGAGGGGAATTTATTAAAATTGGTTTTGGAGGCTAATTCCTCTTGAAATTCGAAAAGTAGTGTAATTTATCAAATTAAATGAGTGAAAGATCAAGAAACCCTATTTTGAGTTGATTAATGAAATTAGTAGGGTTTAATGGATGATTAAAGTTGATATTAGCCTATTAATCATGAAAAGGTACATTAAGATAAAAAATGATGATCTTTGCACATAATTAGTTTAATTAAGAGTTCATGTGCATAAATATGTTCTTATGGGCCTTGAAACCCTAATATTAGTAAAAGTGACTCATAATGGTTTTAATTACTCAAAATCATGAATAAAGTTGAGATATGATAATTCTAAGCTATTTTGAGTATATAAGTTTCTAATTGTAGATAAATACTCTTAAAGTAGTAATTAGGGTTTTTCTAATGGATAAAGGTAATAATTAATGACAAATAGAGTTCATATGTGGTTTACACCATAATGAACTATTAATTGATAATGAATGCACATAATGATCTTGTCATGGATTAAAAGGATAAAAATAATAGCTTTAATGTAAAAGAAGCTTAATGAAATTAATTGATGGTTAATGGTGCCTTTAAATATGAAAATAGGGTTATATGTTGTTAAGATAACCTTAATATTGAAGAATAGATAAGATAATAAGGGTTTATGAGTAATGGTATAAAATTAGGGTTTAAAATAGTATGATATGAAGGGAAACCCTAATTGCAATGGAAATCCTAAAAGTGAACTAGAAACCCTAGGAAGCGAGCTAGGTTTTATAGATCTTGATGACCTGAGTAATGAAAGGAAATTGTATGGTTATTTAAGGATCTTGAATGTGTGCTTGCTTGGATTTCTTACTAGCATGGATTATTCTGTCTCAAATCAGCTTGACAGGTATGTGGTTATGCTTATGAATAACCGCTCTAGTTTCACGGCAATTCACGAACGTTTTATCAGTTGCTTGAAAAATAACTGTTGGATGTCTATTTATTTCATGCAACTATAAAATGACTATGATTATCACCATAAATATACATATAACTGTCTAGATCCGGGTCCACCTCTGTTGCTTTGAAAAGGCTAAAAAAGGGGTAATCTTAGAGCAAGGTCTAGGTTACCGTGAGTTAGAAACTAGACTACCCACGTGTAGTGCCATGAGACTCTTTAGCACACCATGAGTTAAGGAGTGGTCTACCTATGGGTAGTGCCATGTGACTCAACCCTAGAAATTGGTTCACCTGATAGGTGGATCATGAGGGGTTTAATGGGGATCTACCATAAGGAAGGTAGTATCTAGGTCCACTACAGGGACAACACAAAGGATAGGGTACTCATGGTTCGTGGAGTTATATTTAAACTATAATCTTGGTTGTTAAATGATTATTTGAATGAATATGTTGTTAAAATATTTGCATGATTATTGTTTCCCCCACATACCAGCTTTGGCTGACCGATGATTTAGGTACAAAATCCCAAAAAGGACAAATAGTAAAGTGGCACATTATAAATTCACAAATTAAAGAACCAGGAGGTTTTAGTTAGATTAGTTCATCTGTGGATAGATATTTAGAATTTCCAACTTTCAAAGGTATGCAAATTTTATTTATTACAACTTTTTAGTATAGATTGTTGAAATTTAATAATTGTTCTTGGTTAATTGTTGAACCTTTGATCTGGAAATTATGGGTGCGGCTTTGACCTCTCGGTCTCCCTTAATTGGGGGTTACCGGAAGGTGGGGGTCATAACATAGTTGTTGAGCTGGTACTTGACCATTATGAAGCTTGGGTTACTTAGGTTGGTTCTATCCAGGTTCTTTGCAACAATGGCATATTGGTGGTCTATCCTTTCCTCAAGCAAGAACGTCCTCTGATCGATGACCACCTTTAGGATGCTTCCTCTTATGATTGTTCTACTTGTGTGACTAGAAACTAGGATATGATTCCACTACTAAGGCCTTATCCACCATTTGTTGAAAGGACAAAGGAAGTTGTGGTGTATGAACATGACCTACATTGTAGTTGAGTCCTTGTAGGAATAGGTCATCTCTATGTTCCTCATGTAGTCCTTCAGCATGTCTCTCAAGCAACACCAATTTTTGCACATAAAAAGAAACAATCAAGGAACCTTGCTTCAAACTATAGAAATCAACTTCCTTCTTATTTAGAGTAGTAAAGTAGATGTACTTTCCATGAAAAAACACCAAAAATTACTCCCAGGTCATCGTTGAGATGTATAGAGTCCTTGCAATTCCATTCCACCAAACTCTAGCTGGTCCATCAAGTACATAGACAGCAAATCTAACCTTCTGGTGTCGAGGACATGCCATACCATCAAAAGTACTTTCAATAGCTAACACACAATCATCAACTTTGTCCACCATATCTAGCTCTCCTTTACCCTTGAAGTAGGGTGGTTACATCTTCAATATTTCCTTGATTGAGTACTCCTTAGGTTTGTCAGACACAAGTGGGTTGTTCAACCTCCCTACCATGGATGTTGAGAGAAGTTGTCTCATCATGGTCAACTCTTGTTCAGGAGTGAGGGTAGGAGCAATTGTAGTATCCTAAACCACCAAAGGCTGACTATCTGGCATAGGAGGAACCCTAGGCTCTGGAGGAGTAAAGAGAGTGTTCATCCTTGGCATCCCATACTTAGGGTTCTGGGGTGTCTTATAACCTCCTAGTTTATCATCAGATGAGTTTTGTCTAGCCATAAGGTGTTCTTGCACAAGGCAAGGATACTAGATATAAGAAACCTAAGATAAAGGTAAACATCCTAAGGAAGACAACATTGAAATAGTTAGATAAGCGACAACCATTGGCTCTGATACCATACTGTAAGGAGTGGGATCCAAGAGGGGAACCACTCCCTAGTAAAAGTAAAAGGCAACATCCCTTGAACCAAACACAACATAAAAATTTTCACCAAAGAGATGATAACCAATTTATTCAACATGTATGTATCATAGTACCAGTATCCTGAACCACCGAAGGCTAACTATCTGGCATAGGAGGAACCCTAGGATCTATAGGAGTAAAGGGATGGTTCATCCTTGGCATCCCATATTTAGGTTTATAGGGTGTCTTATAACCTCTTAGGTTGTCAGCGAATGAGTTTTGTCCACCCATAAGATGTTACTGCACATAGCAAGGATACTAGATATAAGCAACCTAAGATGAAAGTAAACATCCTAAGGGAGACAACATTGAAATAGTTAGATAACCGACAACTAGTGGCTCTAATACCATGCTATAAGGAGTGGGATCCCATAGGGGATCCACTCCCTAGTAAAATTAAAAGGCAACATCCCTTGAACCAAACACCACATAAAACTTTTCACCAATGGGATGATAACCAATTCATTCAACATGTATTTACCATAATACTAAGAGTAGCAGTGGATATAAAATTTCAAACTATTACAAAGCTTGATAACATTATAATCTCTCGTCCACACATGGGCGAGTCAAAAGGAAATCTATTTAATCAAATAAAGATCTAGCTGAGGGTCATCTAACCACCTCTTCCAAGTCTCCCAAAAGCTCAACTATAAAGGTTGTTGTCCAAATCCACCTTGATTATCCTCTCCTTGGTCTAAACATGGGGATGGAAGCATACCCCACAATAAGGAGAAGAAAAGGTAATATCAACAAAAGCTGGTATGTGCATACTAAATAGAAAAATTGAGAAATATATGAAATAAATGATATCAAATATAAAAGGATTCCCATGAAAAAGTAAGGTACTACCCAAGAGGGAACAAAAGAAATGAATCACAATAGAAGAGATAAACAAGAGAAAAATATAATAGTAAAGCATCCATGTGTTTCACCTGTAACAATACCAAACAATATAAACATGTAGGTAGGAAATAATGCATCTACCAAAAATAAGAGTGAGCGGGAACTGTATGCATTCACTCTAAATATGGAGTGGGTAGGAACTGTATACATCCACCTGATTAGGCCATGATACACATCTGCTCAAAATAATTTTATATGCAGGAAATATCACCTCTACACTCATATGTGGGAATGTTCACATCTACATAAAATAACATGTAAAATTTACTAGCAGTCACTACATGATGCATAACAAAACAATAAGCAAGTATAGAAAAATAAGGAGGATGAGAACATCAATCAAGTATAAAGTGGGATCAGATGATCCCAATCGACATCCACCTTAAAAGTGGGCAAAAGAGAATTTATCACCAAAGAATGTTCCCCCATGAGTAATGTATAAGGAAGAGTCCAAAAGAATGTTCAAATAGGATAATATGATCACACGATCAATAAAAAATAAAGAGTTCACATGAACCATAATTTTCAAAGAAAAAGTGATAATGTGCAGGCTAGTGTCTGTAGGACCACGAGAAAGAAGCAACTAGGTCAATTGCTCAATATAGAAGAATAGGAGATGCAAATATACCTTACCTAAGAATCTAAATAGTCCAAAGTCAGTCCTAGATCCAAGCCTAGTTCTTCAAAGCACATATGAAGCATATATGTAGAATTAGTGTTAGGTTTACATTAATTATTCAAAACCCTTAAAATCTTCTTTTTTGTACATGTGATTTAGGTTATCAAAACCATGCCATATTTTAGATTCTCTTTTTCTCAGTTCAAGACATATTTTATTATATTTTTCTAACTTATAGATTTTTAGTTATGATTTTTGCAAGTTATTATATAATTAGGAAAGTCTGTGAAAAATCACATATTTTTAACATTAGATTTTGGCAACAAAACTAGTACTATTAGAAAGCTCATATTTTTCTAATTTCAGAACATATTCTATTTTATTTTTCTTAGCTACAAATAATTAGATGAATTTTTGAAAATTGGCCAATCAGGAAAATCCACGTCAGTGTTATCCATCAAGAAAGAAAAAGAGAAAGAGAGTGGGTCGTGTTGTCCGAGTTAGCCCAATCAGGGTTTTCCAACTCAGCCGGCCACTTAAACACGTTAGTAGGTTGCCACAATGAGGAAATGAAAAAGGAATAGTATGAAATGACCATAATACCCCTAGAAAAAAATTAAAACAAGGCAATAGAATAAGGGGCAAGTTAGACATGTCACCACTAGTCACCTTCCTCCTCAATTGTTTTTCATGAATGGCAGAAACCAGTGTTGAATTAGGCCAAATCGTTACCAAGCTCGTGAGTTCATCACCTAAAATACTAGGGAAAGCGACCAATCTACTCGCACAGACTCGAACAAAGATGATGGTGCTTAGTCTAGCAGGGAGAAACCATAGGTGGCATTTATGCATATCATACTAGTCTACAGTAGCACGAAGAGTAGAAATAGGGGTAATGAGTATCTACCTGAATCAAGAATACTAATGGTATGCCAAGCTTTGTGAGGACCAAGGTGACTATTTTAGCCAAAATCTGTTCTTCACGACGGTCCGCGACATGCCGAAGAGGTCAAACCCACTGGTGAAACCTAGTGGAGTAAGGGAAGGTGGGTGTATGGTGGTTGGGACCAAAAGAGCAGTTGGGATTGGTCGAAGTGGGTTTGAGGATGGTGTAGAGGGAGTTATTTATAGGGGGCTGATTCTCGGATGAATGGGATTCATGTCGATCCAGTAAATAGGGGTCAGAGATACCCTCTTTCATCATCCTGGTGACTGGGGAAATGAGTCCCTATTAATCCCGAGATCACAGCGTTCAGATCGACAAGATGAATCTACTGGAGAGAAAATCTTGAAGAGAGAATTAGTGAGGAGGGAGGAAGAAGAGAAAGAAAAGCCAAAGCACTGTTCACAGAAAAGGGGAGTCTGACTGGAGATAGGAGACGATCTGGCCTTTGTCAGATCCCCATCCAACGACCAAGGGAGTTCTGGTATAAATAAATTTTGGAAACCTACTAACCATAACGTGACAACGATTAAATAGAAAAACTCAATCTGATTTTCAATTAAGTGTGTATATATATTATTTCCTTTTCTCTTTCCTCATTTAAGGGTTCAAACCTTTTCCAATTTAAATGTAATTTTGCACCTTGGCTAATTCAAGCATTTAGAATCTGTTTTTGCAATTAGATTTAGCTTTTGAGAACTTTTGATTTCTTAAATAAACCAAATCCTACTTTCTCTTTTTTTTCATCATTAATGATTATAAGACTGTCCAAATCTATAGAAAATTCACCCATAAGTCACATTAAATATGTTGGATATGAATTTGCAATTAATTTCACATGTTGATGTTTTTTCTACATTTATTTAATATTTTGAAGGTTCTACGCACTTTCTCTCTCCTAACATCACCTTGTCATAATTTTTTTTCCAAATTGGATGAAAATTCACCCAAAGTTTATTTTTAATGTGTATATTATGAATCCAAGATTATTTTACACTTTTGGAGTCATTTAGTATTTTGTTTGATATTTGAAGAAAACTCATATTTCCTTTCCTAAAAATTACAAGAATTATTATTATTATCCAAATAAGGTGAAACTTGACTCCCAAGTTAAATGGGACCCAAGGAACACACTTCTTCACTTAGATTTGACTTTTAAGATTTATTTTAATGAGTTATATTAAAATTAATATTTGTGGCCATTATTATTTTTTCATCACATTATTTCATTATTATCAGTATTGTTCTTCCAATTATGTTCCATAACTCAATATTAACATCTAAAGAGTTGGGTAAGATTATCTTGTATGAAATTAGATATATCGATGTATATCTCATGTGTATATTTTATATTTCTATTATTGGCCTATGAGTAATGTGAAAACATTAGGTTAGATTCATTAACTCATTAGGGTTTTACTAATCATCTTTTAAGTCTAACTTTGTTTGGATAAGACCAAAGTGTCAAATTTCTAGGGTAGGGTCCAAGATCTATTATGTTACATGTACATTCTTAGCTCCACCTCTGAGGTTGGAAAGGTGGAAGATCTCTCTTTCTTATTTGATGCCTCTACTCCCAAAGTCAAAGCTATCATTTTTCATTGGAACACAATGTTTGGTGCTTCTATCAACCCACAAACACTTATATATGAGTTCATGTTATTTTTCTTCTAGATCACCCCGCAAATACAAAGTATTTTAGAAAATAGTTCAAGCAGGGGGGGTTCTCATATATGTCCCAGAAGAAATCACATCATCCCTCAAATATCATCATGTAAAGCTTGTTTTTCATGCATTTAATGATTTGCAAGCCCTACATCTTTCAATATATATATATATATATATATATATATATAGAGAGAGAGAGAGAGAGAGAGAGAGAGATAGGTAATTGGTGCTACCCACTTTTTGTCTTAGACATTAATGAACCATATGATGATACCAAATTCATCCTTTTTAAATCCTTCACCCCCATCTATATCTCTACAAATACATAGCCCAACTGATATTAGGACCTCCTCCTAAGCCTCCTTTGGGCCCTCACACTGGTTTCAAACAAGAATCATTTGAATTTCATTAAAAACCCAACCTAGGCATCAACCCCATTCATAAGAAAGCAACCCACAGTCTTATGATCCCTCTAAGACCAAAGAATGTACCTAGATATTCAATTAAAACTACAACAACAAAAAGCTCATTTGGTTATGTAATGATGACCCACAGACTATAGCCTCTTTTGAAGCTGCAACTAATCTCTACCAAGTTCATGCTCTATAAAAAGAGGTGCATAAATAATTGTACCTTCTAATATTTTCTAGTTACCAAAAGACCTACTAAAACATCTAAAAATCTCTCCCCTCCATGTTTTAGCTTCTAACAAATTATCAATGACCATGTTTATACTCAATTTGTTTCTATGAGATTCTATTATCAATGCTCTCTGGTATTCTGAAAAAACTATAGGGGCATGTTGCTTCTTTTGATGTCATCTTGATGGAATCTTCTATCCCACCCTTTTCAACACCAAGTTTGTATTCTACAATTCTTATTAAAAAATATTGCTACCTTCCTTCACAACATTGATACATGACACTGTACCATTTTAGGATTTACACCCATAAAATATTACCTTAGTTTGGATAATTTGGTTGATTGTTTATATTTTTGTAATAAAATTAGTATTACTTTCCAAGATGAACCAGATATGCACGATCATTATAAGCAAATTACATTAGACTAAAGTGACACCAAAAGGTGGACATGGATGCCTACAAGTTGTTTGATGACATGAAAATATTGAATCGTAACATCATTGAACCTTCTCATTATACAACAAGATTTAATCATGTTTATTTCCTCATGGATTTCGTACGGACAAGTATCCTCAAATTTAAAATTAAATCTTGTAAACATCATTAGAAACCATAAAATGGTATCATCATTACTCATGAGACAAAACTAGTCTCTTGAAATTATGTTTACATACACTGATTGGTAGACTGAATACATGGATCCAAACCCTACATTGGGACTGAGAGGAAACATCCTCATTGGGTGCAACAAAAACACACTCACTCTCTAGTTTCACCAAACCCTTGAATATCCTATAATTTTCAACTTTTTATGTACAAACACAAAATATAACTTGGTCATGGAGAATCCTCTGCTACTAAAGCTCCTTTCTTAAAAGATCTCTCTGGCCTATTTTCTTACCAATATCATCCCTAGATCATAATAGGGGATTTTAATGTCACATGTTTGCTACAAAAATTCCAACCCAAATCAACCTAAAATAATAACATCACCCTCTTCAATGACTTAGTCAATAACCATGACCTTTTCAATCATGGTGAAAATAGGTTCTTATACACTTGGTGTGATAATATAGATCCTAGTCTATGTCATGTTGGATTTGTTTTTATGTAATCAAGGGTGATATGATACCATTCACTGGACCAATACTACACATAAGAAAAATTAATTTGATATCACGATCCAATTATAATACATACAATAAACCACTTTTTTGGATCATCACCCTCTCCTATTTAAGATATGATCAATGAAACACAATCCTACTTTAACTTTATACAATCCATTTGGCATAATCATAATATAAATCCTCATAAACCATCTAGCTCTCACAACTTCAAATTAAAAAGTTATCGTGCATATCTCAAGATATGGTCAAAACATACTTTTGGATCCCTCACCTAAACGATTGATGAACTCAATTGAACATAGAGTCTATACATGAACTATAGATCCTTTGACATGACAAGTCTCAATTCATCATAATGTAAACAACATCTCCTTGGACAATAAATGTACTAGAAATAACGATACAAATTTCTCTTGTTATAGGAAGGATATAGAAATACGACCTTCATCCCCTAAAAAATAGTATCACATGTCCTCTTATGAACTCTAGAATGAATTCAAACAAATTGATATCATCAAACATACCATAAACCATTTCTCTAGGATTCTACACCAACATCAACCCTCACAAGATTACATTTCATATAATTTGCAACCCTAAATCATCACCCATCTGAATATTCATGAGCATACCTCCATAATATTAACCTTCATCATGGACCAAATATGGGACGTCAAAAAAATATAAATTGAAACAAATCACCAGGACCTGATGGGTTCTCTAGTTCCTTATAATCCTTGGATCATGCGTTATTGAAAGGATAAATTCACCAAATTTGCAATCATATACACTGTGGTCAAAACCCCTAACATACTAAAATAGGAACATATCTCATTTAGACATTATACCATAAAAGAAGAAATCCCAAATACATTAAAAATTCTAGTCCCATTATCTTACTTAAACACAACTAAAAAATATGAAATGGAATATGTCAATGAGAACATGTATCACCCTAAATCTTAATCACCACAACTCAATGCTTGAGTTGTCATTCACAATTACTCACCAAAAATATTATTATTGATCTGATACCAATATCTGATTTAAGTATAGACCACTCTATACACTTTTTAATCATACAATCATTTTCATAAGACCATCACTTCAAAACTACATCAAAATCCAACATATTCTTACCATCTCTTAAACCATGTGAGAACTGAAGATAAGTTTTTACAAATCGTCTTTACTAATTGTCATATTCTAGCTAATGAGCTTCATCTCTTCCGCATATTATATAAAAAATCACCAAAACTTTTCTTGTAAATGCCTAGGATCCCTAGTTATGCAATCCATACCAAGAATTGTTTGGACCCCATTCTAGATACTTTTAAAAAAAGCTTAGAAGGTGGATCGAGATGCTTCCTACCCTAGAAGGTTATTTTTTTTCTTTCTAGTGAGTGCTTTTCCAAATCTCATCTCAATTTCTAAGTTGTGTTAGTTTCTCAAAAAATAAAAAAATACATGGATACCATTGTAAAGATCTAGAAATGCAATGGCATAGCATGCAACACTTTATGCCTTCTAAAATTTAAGGGTGGATGGGGCTTTGAAAACCTAAATTCGCAAGGCCACATTATGTGCCCTTATGAACCAAGATTTATTCTTCTTAAGGTTGACAAGTACTAGTGAAAAAAATGATAATATTAAATATTATACTAATTGTACTACTTGGTTACCATACTCCACTCAAAATGATCCAACATTTCAAAACATATACGCAAACACTACCATATATCCAAAACTATTTCCATAATCCCCATAAACAATATGTATCCCATATCTTTTGAAAAGTGTCTCTTACTTAGTGGTTATAGTCTTAGTTCATCCGTAAACATTGATAACCCACCATTCCCAAGTATGACCTTTTCAAAATCCTCGAGCCTAATCCATTGTAACATGATCAATTCTTTGAAAAGATCAATCATGCGGCTCGTACCACATCAAATAATAAATAAGATACATCTTACAACCTCTCTTCCAGAAAATGTTTGTTTTGTTTCCATATTAATAACATATAAACAATGAAAATGTTTTTCAGAAAAGAATAAAGAAATGTGAAAAGTATTATAATCATACTGTTTAGTTGATATTTAGTAACTATTTATACAAAGGATTGTTTCCACTATATATACATATAGTATACATATATATAAATATATGTACATAATTAGTTATATTTATATTTTGTTGGTCATAATAAAACCATACTAGTAAAGCCTGATTGGAATTGTGATATTTTATATGCAAAGGTTCACCACTATTGTAAATTATAAGGCTCAATAGAAAATCATTAAATAAGGAAATGAAAATTCAATTTTGAATATTATGTTTAAATGAACTTGAATAAAACTAAAGATTTGTTATAAATATTCATTATCAGCTTTATTGTTAAGATACGTGTATGTGTATTACCCAAAGTGGAACATACTTTCATTATATATTTTTCTACTTCCTTGAAATTTATTAAATGGGTACTTAAGGAAATAAGATATGGAATTTGTTAGATATGAGATAAATAAGCATATACATAATATTTCATGTTTATTGGGATTAGTCTACATGGTGTAACTTTGTTATTGGAATCCATCATAAGTATCATATAACGGCTAGCCATGTTCATAATAATAAATGAAGTAATTGCACTCCATCATTTCATTAGCAACATGATATAAGGGCGCTAGATCTATTTTTAGTAAAAAAACATAAAGTGTTGTAGCGTAGACATCTTCAACCCTCATGGAGGATATTGTATCCTCCTAGGAATGTTGCCATTGTCAGTAACTTTCTTCCTTTAAGCTTTGTCATCACTTTACTAGTCCAATCATCACATCACGAAGGAAGTCATATCATCATAGAAGAAGAAGAAAAATAATAATAAAAATAAGAAAAGAAGAAGAAGAGTATACATGTCACTGATAAGAGCATGTGGATATTTCTATATCATGCTCATAAATTAGAACCTCCCCATCACCTTCCCTAGTGTGATTATCCATCACTTTAACATCACCAACAACCTTGAATCAGCACTAGACTTAATGTATTAGTGTGAGATAAAAATACAATCTTGGCAGCATGACATGTTTGTACTTGTCAACCACTAGGGTTAGGGTTTGTTTCTTCCTATGGAGGTAATAAACATGACACGTCAAGAAACCACCACAACAATTGTAGTGTTCAAAAACTCAGTTAATGGGTACATAGTGTGTCATGTCCAAACATACTGTGTAAAAGGTCCAGAACATTTTCATCTTCAACTCAGCATCTCAGTCTTGCAACACGCCATGTTGGAAGACAAAAGATTTTCCTCACAAGTTCTGAAAACTAGCTTTCTCTATCCACTTTCAGCACATTGTTTCATCAACTTCGACATGTCTCAAGGTGAAGCGGTGTCCATCATCACTAAGGGTCAACATACATGATGTCTATATAGTCCCACACATCATCTATGTTGTTGTAAATGAACAACATAAACACTTATTCTCTATCTATGTGTTCCCACATCAATGAAATAATGGGAGATGAGAAAAGATGACTTGTTTCCTCTTCTAGTTTATAATCATTTTATCAAAATTACACAAAAAGGGTGAAACTTGAATTAAGGGATTCTCAAGGATACAATATCATTCATGTAAGACCCCTGACCCGGGTTTTGGGATAAACCTATTTGTTTTGGCTTGATTATGTGTTTATAACCTTGATCTAATCTTTGAGATGTTTCTAGAGATTATGGAGAGCTTAAGTTTCAAGTTTGAGCTTGTTTGGATGATGTTTGTGCCTTATGTGCTTGTTTTGGGCTAAATCGCAATTAGCCAATTTGTGAGGGTTATCTTGCAATTTGACCAATCTAGTATGTACCTTCTCTTTCTTGTCTTCATGAGAGAGAGTGTAGTTCTTTGGGGTGACTTGGTTGAGCCTTAGATGAGTGGTGGCATCTCTAGAGGTGATTAGGGTTTCTAGGGTTTTGCTTGGTGTTGACCATGTGTGCATGGTTGAGTGTAGTGACCCTTGTCTCAACCTTGTGGGTGTGCTTTGGGTATTCCCCAACTGAGACACCTACCTTGTCTTGGTTTTGTCTTGACCATGATGGTTTTGGTGAATTTGGGTGGAGACAATGATCTTCTTGAGGTGTGTCTCGACCTGAATGTTTTGGTGATCTTTTGTCTCGACCAAGACATATGCTTTGGTGCTATTTTGACCCCTTTGGAGTGTATCAAATGAAACCAACGGGATGGGGGTTATGCTTTGGTGCTGTTTTGACCCCTTTGGAGTGTATCAAATGAAACCAATGGGATGGGGGTCCTAAGTGATTGATACCCAACATTAGTTTATCACCATAGGTTGCATGCATGCATATTGTGGTTGCATGTTGGTTTCCTTTGCGGATAAGTGCCCCTTGGTGCCTTTAGGTGTTGACACATCATCTCCACCTTAATTCCCCCTCCTTCATGTATATCACCCCTCTCCTCTTCAACCATACATCCCTTTTATCCCTCCTTATTCTCCCTCTTGATTTTGGCTGACCTTGGGGCTTTGTCGAGCTAAGGAGTGTTGATCTGGTTGCTTTGGTATCCGATCAACCTTCCCTTGGTGCCTATTTTCAGTTTTGGATCATCTTCAACCTTGGTAAGTGTTTGCCTTTCTTTGGTAGGGATTTCCTTTGATATCCTAATCCATCATATTCTCTTTTATAGTCCATAGACTATGGATCATTTATGGTGGTCGTTTTGGATAAAAACTCCTCATCATAAGGGTCATAGGCCAAGTTTTGACAAGGTGGTACCCAAGTGAGAGGATGTTTTCTTCTCTTTCTCCCTTCTTGTTTTGGTTTGGCCTAGGCTTTCTTGCCCTCTTTTCTTGATAAATCTTTGACCTTGGTATCTTCTTCTTCTTAAGGTGATCTTGTAACCGAAATTGGAGCTTTTGGTGGAGCTTCATCACCCTTGGTGATCGTGTGCTTGGAGCTAGTGATCCTCAGAGTTGATCTTCCTTAAGGCGGGTTATATAACTCTCTACCCTCTCTATTATTGCACTTTTCCTTTCTTTCATGTTATTGTTTCTCTCTCTAAATCATGTTCCTAACATGCTAGTAGATGATACCATGCTCCAGAACTTGGATGATAGTAGTTATCATGCTTGGTCTGGTTAGAATCTGAAACCCTAATCTGTGGTACCCAATTTTGAGATGGTAATGAGATAGATGGTTTTCTCCTATCTTTTGATCTTGGTTTTGACCAAATGCATGAGGTTCGTGAACTCTAGAGTAATATGGAGTCTAGGTGTTGATTTGGAGGTGTTCCACATGAGTTTATATCTATCATTTGAGTTTTTTTCCATAGTGAATGTTTTAGGGTTTATGGTGTCCGATTTGTTGAGAATTTGTCCTCCACAATGATGATGGTTTCCTTGAAGGTTATCTCGTATTTTGGCCATGATTATATATTTTCTTGATCGAGGTTATCTCTGTTTTGATGATGGTTAAGTGTTGCTAAGGTGGTTTGACCTTGGTGGTTGTTACACCCTGTTTGGTTAAATTGTTACCCTTAGTTTTGGCACTTGGGTCGAGAGACATGAAGTTGTTTTGGTCAAAACACTAGTTCCTTGTGTTATGTTGGTCTTGGGATCTATCTAGGATGTGTGGTATTTATCATTCTAGTTGTGTTTTAGTTGACACCCCTTTTCTTGGGTTTGATGGTCGAGACACTGTGTTGAATGATGGTCAAAACATGTTTGTGTTTGGGTCGTGACATCTAGTCGTGACCATGGTGTGTCTCGGTTGAGATTATGTGGAAGTGTCTCGGTCGTGACATTTGTTTTGTGGAAGTTCGAGACACATATGTGTGAGTGATCACAACCTATATGTGATGGATGGTTGTAACAAATGTTTGATGGTATGAGCTAATAAACATACATGAGTATATGGTTAGTACATTGTATGAGTAAGCAAGTAGTGAACCATATATAGTATTGTTTGGGTAACCCAAATCATGTTCAATAACCCTAGTATGCTCCAAAGAAATGGGAGATGATGTATCTAGGGTTTGGTGTTTGAATGAAGTTATAAAACCCTAATCAGACAAATAAGGAAGCCTAACCCAAATGTTGGGTCATGTGATGTGTTTGCTTATCTCTCTTAGAGTGATTATCATATTATGATACTTTCTCTCACCTCTTTATGAATCCCTAAGCTTGCAGGTGATATGGACTTGAATTACATAGATATTGGAATGCTATGGTGAATTCTATATTATACAGGATGGTGATGATGCACATTGTCGAACCATAATGTGATGGTGTACATGCATGGATTATGTGATTGGGTCCTATGAGCTGGCAGAGGCTATATGCCTAGTGTGAAATGTTATCCTCCATTGATGTGATAAGGGATTGATATCCCATGACAGTGTGAATATCATGATGGCCTTGTGGGATGGTAGTATCATGTGCTGATGATGTGACTAGTTTACACCTTATACACTTTATATCTTCTGGAGTTGCCCTATTCCCTTATCATAGTAGAGTTTGTTTGGGATTTGTATGTTGTAACTTGATTGATGCAAAGAGAATACCCAATTGGCTTAATTAATCAAGTGAAACTCTAATCATGTAGGTGACATGTGCCATAGATCCATTCCAGTATTAGTTAGTTCTCCCTTGGTGGAAGCTCAGAGTCATATACTTTTGAGTATATGCATTTCACAGGTTCGCTACGGTCATACCCTGAAAAGAGAATGGTCCAGGCCATATCTTAATGATGTGATATGGAGTACTTATATGATATCCTTTGAGGATGGATGTTGTCGTACCTTGGTAGGAGTGCGGTTGCAGTCATAACTCAGTTTTACTAGCATTATGCCTATATACCAAGGAAGGATAGGCCATTTTACAGTTAGACTTGACATGTCTCTATGGTGTTTTGTCTTGTGTTGATCAAGAGGTCTTGGGGAGGTCGTGGATTCAGGCTCTTCTATTGACCTTGTATGGAACTGATTTTGACTTAGTAGTGGTCAGTTGGAGCATGAGTGGTATACCTCATCTCCTCCTAGGCATAATGAAAGATGTAACACATCCGTGTTGCATAATTGCATAGGGACAAATGTGAATAACATTGGATGAGACTTTCCCTTGATTTTGTATAGTTTAGTTGATAGAGGATATACATTTTCTTCATATTTCTTTTTAGAATTTTAATTGATCTACTACTCAATGGTAGCTACCTAGCTTGTTAATCTACTTTATATGTTGGATACATATCATTTAGTGGAATCCACTCTACCTGCTAAGTACTTTATCTACTTATTTAGTTATTTGTGCTTTAATAGACATTGGTGGAGAGTCATATCTCTCGCTGGGACTTTTGGTCTCACCATGTGGGTTTTCCACATCTTTTAGGTGGACGTGAACGTTGAGATAGAGATCGTGTTGTTGAAGCTGTCTATAAGAGGATTGGTAGTCGTGGATCATGGACATGCAACTAGTGTCTAGTAATAGAGTCCTATGTGTCATCCCTATACTCTCAGGTCCTTGGGAGAGATTTATACATGTTGTACATCAGTTGGAAGTTTTGGATCTATACTAGGATAGTACATACATGATTTGTATATGTGAACATGTTATCATATGTAAGAGGTTGTGGATAGTTGGCCAATGAATAATGATATGAAACATCTTTTATCATGAATGAAATTTAAGTGACACAAGTTCTATGTATCTAAATGTGATTCATTCATCTTGAGATGTATCTATGTGGTCAATTTTAATTTATTCTATTTCATAGTAATTTGGTTATAAGTTACAATTCTATGCTTGTTTTGAGTAATCTTGTTTTGTGTTGAAATGGGTGTCACAATTCAGAGGTCAAGTAGAGGGATAGATAGGTGAGTCCCTCTCCCAGAGGGTTCATGATGCCAATCTCCTATTTGATCGATGGAACTCCAAGGATCCCCAAGTATCAGACATCATTGATCATCTACCAGGTTGTAAGAATGTTTGTGATCATCTCAAAATCATGTATTCATGTAAGATTTCAAGTATGTGAGATTTTAAAGTGGACATGAAAAACTTTCATGAAGGGGTTAAGAACACAAAACACTACATGGAGGAGGTTACTTGAATCATGGAGGATATGAACACCTTGCTTTTGATCTCCAATAATCTAGTCAAGCTTCAAAAGGAGAATAACAAATGGTTGTCACATAAATCATTTTTGGACTTTACAAGACATATTAAAGAGTTAGGAACTAGAATCTATTAGGAAGAAATTAATCCACTATGAAAGAAACATATTAACATGTCTCATGTTTCTTCCTTGAGAAGAAAATGCTAACAATAGACTGATTCACTTTTATTTCCTAGAGAACCACCAACATGTCTTTAAAATAGGGGCATGGTTGATGTAGTAGATGAGGGGGGTGTTATCCTGAAAGAAGGGGTTGACCTCGATGCAAACATTGCGGAAAGAAGAGTTACTATAGGGAAACATTCTTTAAGATATCTAGAATCCCTCCTAAAACCTCCAATAATGACATTATCTCTAACAAGGAGTAAAATGAACTACCCACTCATTGCATCAAGATGAGTGTTAAGGAATATAATAAGATATTACACTTTTGAGCATTAAAGTAGGCATCCTTATCTATCACATTTTTGCTTAAACATTTGGAACGTCAAGTTCATTTGTAGAATGAATTTCTCAGTCTACTCATACAAGTTCGTCTTCATGATTTCTTGACTTGGGTGCAACTTATCACATTACATGTATCTCCAATATAAATTCTACCCTATCAACCACCAAAGCCAATAGGTCACCATTTCTAATGGTTCTTTAGTTGTTGTCCAAGGACCAAAGGCTATTTATCCACTTCTAAAGTACCCCATCATCTCATCCTACTCCATCTTTTTCCTTTAATATACCTTCCTTTAGTACATTATCTTGCTCACTTCATGAATCGGCTTATTTTAACCTAAATGTAGTCTTGTAAAATATCTCCACACAAATATGTGGTGATTAGTGGTGGGTATTAAAAGGATTCTCATCTCTACCTTAGTAAGATAAGAATTATTACAGGTTTGCATCAACCCTACTATCCATATCTGTCTAGGTCATTTAGTCCTTCAAAAAATATGTATTTGCATCCAACATTTTTTAGTATGTCCAAAATTTATTATCAGTCTTGTCAATTAGGAAACCAAAATTCATCTATTTTTCTTCCATATCATAAGTTTCCAAAACAATTTTTGGTTTTAATTTGATGTTTGCGGTCCTAGTAGGGCAGTAAGGTGACCCACAAACTTGGATATCAATATATTGTTATGTTTATTGATGAATTTTCAAGGACAACTAGGTTATATTTATTGAAAAATCATTTTGAAATCATGTCGATCATTCAAAATTTATATATAGAAGTCAAACAACTATTTTTACAAAAACTCTGCATATTTTTGATGAAAATTGCTCAAGAATATTTATGTCAAAAACTTACTATATTTTTTTCTATCAAAGGATTTATTCATAATTCATCTTTCCCTCATACATCTTAGAAAAGTGGTATAGCTGACTGGAAGAATAGACACATTGTTAAAATAGTTAGGACTCTTCCTCACCATATGCACACTTCAAATGATTTTTGATGTTCTTACAATTGCATACTTTTTCAATCCTATGTAACCATATGTTTTGGATAATAAAACCCTTTTTCAGATTTTGTATCCTAACCACCCATTGTACAAAGTCACACTAAATATTGTTGGGTGTGCTAGTCTTGTCAATGAGCTAGGTAGCTTTTATGACAAGCTTAATCGTTGGGCTATCAATTCTGTGTTTTAAAACTAGAAAAGGGCATTGCTGCAATAACGAACATGAACATAACATTTGTGTGTTTATATTTTCTCCCTTTCTTAGATACATTATACTTTGTAAAAGTTTTGCATGTTTCTTAGGATGATCAAGGAATATTACATTCTTTTCCTTCTCCTAGGATTATCAATAATACTCCTAATTATCCCACTCTCCTTCATCATCATGGCCTTTTCTCATTGTAAATACATCTTAACAAGTATTCAATATAATATGACATAACACAAGTCAACTTTCGTTCTTTTTTAGCTTTGCATCATATCTATAAATTTATTTCTTATTACTTCTTATCATCCTTGTATTCATCCTTCTTCTCAAATATATCATCTCTACCCATAACTTTAATTGTATCTATTTCTGTAACTCACTTTGGTTGAGAAAAGATATGGAGGATGACATGAACTCCCTCTATAAACAATACATGTAGTCATATGCCTTCTATTGATGTGTATGTCTGGAGAACCAACCATATAATGATTGTAATGAGAAATTTGCACTTGATTTTAATAATTATTAAAATGAAATTACATTGATTACATTTATATCAGTATGAGATATGAGTAAACATGATATTTTGCTAATAATTTCTTGACTTGATGACATATGGTGTGGGTTTGAGAACTTGAGCAAGAGATCATATGTATACATTCTTGTATAGTCCCTAGAAAAATATTAGTTTGGAAGTTATAATGATAATTTTAATACATAAGACTAGTGCATGTTGATAGATGACTATATATCATAGTCATGATATTGGATATGAAGTAAGACACAAAGATAACAACTAAATAACTTGTATACTAGACAAATACACCTTGAAAATGATACATGGATACATACAAATTATATCTCAATGTGACAATGGCGAGTATGATCTATTGATCTAAAGTTACTACAATAATAATATGTCATTCAGTGTTGTCCGAAACTACTCTAGTGTCCTTGAATAAGGGTTTCCATTCATTTAGTAATTATGTGCACTACAACCATGTGGATTATTGAGAGTAATGTAGTTGGTATTTGTCCCTACTATTGGAGTCATACATGTCCATTTGATAAGTGAAACTATGAAAAGCAAGGCATGAACATGTGAATTAGTACTTGATATTTAGGTAATTGTATCTTATTATTTCCCTCTATAGGAAAGAAAATATATCAAATATTAAGATGAGGATGCTTTTTTACGATTTTGGGAAAGGGGCACAATAGAATATTATAAATTTTCCCTGTAACACTCTATACAGCATAACCTTTGTAACCATAACCGGTATATTAAACCTATATGAGGGATACAAATATAATTGGTTCAAACTAGTTTCCCATGAAGTACACAACTCCTTTGTCGATGTATAACTTGTACCTATGGATATGGATCCTAAGTGGTTGTTGTTGTTGTCGTGTAGCTTTTACAACAACACATTGTCTTCTCCTCGAAAACGTTTGTTGTCCTTAAGACTCCACCCAAGGGCCTTATCCTTAACATCATCCACACAAATTTGATAACTCTTAGTGTGCCACCTTGGTATCCAACAGGAAGAGGAACTTATAGTATTGGCATTCTAGCATCGGTTGCCTCCTTCTCCTCCTAGTATGGTCTATTGTCCTTGGGATGAGTTTTTCTCTTTTATAAAAGGAGGAACTCTTAGAGAACTTTGTCTCACAATGTGTACATTTCCCTTTGTATGTCCATCCCATTATATAGGAGAGTCATGAGTTTGCATTGCCCATCACTAATCACAATGCACAATCACAACCAAATTGGAAAGCTTGCAGGGACTTCCCAGTTGACCGGTTCATTAATGAATCAGCTGACTCATTCAACCAGTTAGTTGATAAGAACATCTAGTCACCTAATTCATTTAGTCAAAAAGTCTTTTTCCAATTTGAATTTCTAAAATCAATTCCAAATCACTCGAGTCTTTCCAATTCTTCCTCAACCCAGATTTCACCCAGTCAACCGACTAGACTCTCCATTCGATCGATTGTCTACTTTCCCAATTGGTGATGAGTTGGTAATTTGACATTCTCCCACCTTGTTGATCCAATCCTTCCCGTCGGATGAGTGGCTTTCCCACTCACCCAATTGGGCAGAAATCAAATTGCACATGATTGAAAACAATTTTAATCATATGTGCAATCTCAAACCTAAGTTCCTTTGAGTATCCTGTATGCATGTGACCCCATAGGTTTCTTATTAAATTGGTAGTTTATTCAATTATTCATGAGAAAATATTGGTATTTTGAAACACATCATTGCTACCCATGTAACAAGAATAAGTTAGAGAACAAGTTTATCACATATAGTGATCAATGCAACCATGAATTTATGTTCCCTTTGTCACAAAAATCAGACAATAAATGATTCATGGATTTTTCATCCTCTTAGAACTACATCTATGATTCTTGATCTTGAGTAGCATATTGTGATTGTGTGATCTCAATATCATATATTGACACACATGACCATAGAAATGCATTTCATAGTCCCACTTATCAAGTGATCTGGATATAAGTCCAATGTAGGGACAAATTCTATCTACATCACTCACAATATTCACAAATATCACAATGCACTCAACGACTAACTCTCTGGAACTCCCTTCATCACAAATATCTAGATTGAAATCAAGTCATTGTGTAATGACCCATCCCACTAATCAAACCTCAACTGATCATTAGGACAACTCCTTAGATAAAACTGAAGTTAAAACTAGGAAACCATCAAAAAATTGAAATGAAAAATTACAAATAAAGCAATCCAAATTGACATCCAATTATGAGTATGCATCATAAAAACCTCACAAATCAACATATAAAAGATAATGTTGCACACAAACTATTCCACATTAGAACTATTCCACATTTAAACTTGATAGAGAACAAATGAAATATCTCATTACATATTTCATCAAAAGGGTTTCAAGATTATTCATATTCATGGAGCCACAACAATATAAGATGTATGCACTTGGTTACAACTTCTAAACACAAGGAAACACTTGATAAAACAACCTATTAGGTATATCATATACTACCCACCCGTCACTCCGGAAAGAGAGAGTACAAGAACACTCTAGACTTAATTATATATCTATCTTGTTACACCTTTATTAACACATCCTTCCACTGCATCAACATACCCAAAAATATGTTAATAACCACATGTGTCAGACCCCAGGTCCTAGAAATATTATATAACAACTATGAACCATTTACTCTTACAAGTAGGAGTAAGTTATATAATTATATTCAATAGTGTAGGTAGTTCAAAAAGAAATAACTACTATAAGATCATATGATAGAACAAATTCAAATATAATGACAAGTTTCTGAATCCAATATACTACTAACAATAAATGAAAAATTTAACAATGTCACATACAAATGTGCATTCATGTTATTTTCCAATTGAATCTAGACAAATAAAATATAGGGCTGGTTAAATATTTATGATTTCATGGGTAGTTTGAGGTGTACCACTCAAACTACTAGCTAACAATTATCGAGTCACAATTAGCCCCATATAGGATCTTAGGATCACCAAAATCCTAATGATCTCTTCCCCCTTTTTAGTACAATTAATAATCATTGTGGCATGTCAATCTAACTACGAAACAACCTAGTCCATCCTGGATACACATACACAACACCAGATACCATGGTATAAAACCTTAAATCTGAGTTATCACTATAGTTGCTCTCATTTACATCAATATTAGAGACAAGGCCTCATCCTTTCTCCAAATCATTGAAATCAGGGTGAGAGGTATATATCCTACCTTCACGCGCATATACTCAACAATATTTGACTCTGATCTCCTTTAGATTGCTTGTTTCACTATCCAAAAATATTGACACTAGAATGGTTCTAAGGTTACATGACACTACAAGATTAAGGTTACACTTGATTACTTGAGTCAGTTAAATATTTTTGACTGCATCAATCAAGTTACATACAAACACCCTAAAGATTGTACAAATAATTGGGGTTTGCAACCTTAGAAGGTATATATGAATAAAACAATTTCATATCACTATGGGCATAAGTGTTTGTACACACTTATATTAGATGAGCTATTTTTAGAACTAGGGTTTTGTCTAACCATTATTACAACATCATCACAATAATTACATGTCTTATTATTGCATAAGATGCTCAACAAGCTATAAGGAATAGCATATATGTCAAATTGCTTTATCTCTTGGGTACCAAAACATCACTTATATTCCAAACTTGTAGACCATTCATAATCAAGGGACGTTCATTATAAAGCAGGAAAATGTTCATGACGACTAAGTAAATCTTAAAGAATCTACATTATCATCTTTTTATATAAAGAAATACTTAAAAAGACCATCTTTTAGCATTCTAAGAGTTTCTAAAAGAAGATTAATGACATGCAAGTAGAAAGTAGGAAATCAATGCCTTTAAGGTTATATTCACTTGCCTGGTAGAGGAGCAAATTAAAGTCTAAGAAGGGGAAATATTTGAAATCAGAAACAAGGCACTACGTTCAAACTGTGAAAATGTCAAAAACATCTCCTACCTCCACAACAAGGTATCTAGAGAAAGGAAGGAAGAAAGGAGAGTTTTTAATCCTTATGTGCTAGTTTTGACTATGAAACACCATGAAACTCAACTCCATGATAAATGAAGGAGAAAATCAACAAGAAAAATGGGAAGAGAAGTAAGGATCCTACACGAATGGAGCAAGGAACAAGAGCGACGACCTTAGATCAGTCCAAAGAGAACTCAGACGTTGGCATGCCCCCTGAAATCTGATAATCTCCGACCATGATGAGTTATTTTCACTATCCAGATCAACCATCAAGCTTGCAAAGGATGAGAGGAGAATGAAAAAAGGGGGTATTTATAGATGGGTGGAAGTTTGGTGTTGATCACTCCCACTGTCAGGAAGGGATCCCGTCGGGCACAACAATAGCTACTTGATCGTCGACCAGAACATGATCGTCACCAAGAACATTGTCAAGTGATGAACTCCCTGGTCAATTATCCAACATTTCCATCGGGCACCCGAACTTAGCGGTCACTGAGAACCATCTGATATAGAGAAACCATTAGTCAATGAGAATTCGTTAGTCACTAAAAATCCATCGGCCGATGTAAACAATGCACTGCCACCTAGCTCTATTTGTATATAAACTCCATGAAAGCAAAGTTCAAAAGTATCCAAATGATGTATCCAATCATAAGATTCTTAAGGACATCATGAAGCAACTCAAGTATGTGTTGAATTATGTTTACACCCCCAAATGGGATATTTGCATAAAGGTACATGCATTATAGAATCATAAAACAGTTTTAAATTATAATCAAAGATGAAAATTCTAAACTAAGCATCAAATTAAGCCAAAAAACTATGTTCAGGTGTTAAGCAAGGTTGAGGGGCCTTACTATGAATACATGAGATGATTGGACCTTTGTGTAAACATTTTCTTTAGAAATGTTTAAATTTTATTCAATTTTAATTTTGTCCTTTTTGGTAAAATGATTAACTAGCATTGATTGGCATTTGGATTTGAGTAAACTCATTTATTATGGTAGGTTACCACACATGGATTTTTCATTCTATGAAAATTCAAACTATATATATTGAACTAGAGTAGACTATTGGGATTATGTGAGCTCATTATCATATATTAACTCACATGAATGTGGACATGCATTTCATAGTCTCTTTTATCAAGTGGAAAAGATGTATTCCCAATGAATGAACATATTCCATCAACATCACTCACAATTTCCACATGTATCATAGTGCACTCAATCACTACCTCAATGGAAACCTTATTCAGAGTCACATTGGTAAGTCTTAATGTGCACACAACAACATGTAATCATTTTTGTGATTTCAGGCCTAAGTTTTATAGTTACCACATTTACATTGAAAAGTGACTAGGACTTCGATAACATAGCTTCCATGTGTCATTCTCAAAGTGGATTCATCCATTATATCTTGTTCCCTAAGAAGTTCCCATGCATCTGAATGTATGTCCAATATCATGACGAAACAAACATAGTAATATGTATTATGATATCCCTAATAATTTATTAAGTATTATGATATCCACAAAATAACTGACTATGGAAAAAAGATAAATAAGTACTCTTCAGTATACATATGATCTCATGTTTTGGTCCTCAACCTAAACCATATGTCACCAAGTCAAAACATTCATGGGACATTATTTCATTTATTCATTATCTCAATACTGAAATAAACATAATAAGTGGGATTCAATTCATTGATAATCAACTTGTATACTATCTATTGCTATTTTAATCATCACTTGATGGATTTCATGAGATACAATCAACAGATTCCATGCCTCAAGTTCAATCGGTAGATATGAGACAAATAGATCATATGGTCATACCAAGACTAGTCACACTTATGTTGAAGTCATTTTCCTGCTTAATTCAAATTGTTTGGGGTGCAATTATGTGTTGCTTGATACCACTCCTTCTTATAAGGTTCTTTCCATAACTTCCATGGTAATGTGGAACCTACAAGGTCACACATATGATGCTCAAGATAAAAGAAGTTCAACATCATGATTATAAATATAATGGTTCTGAAATAGATATTATTTGATTTCTAATCAAATAAATATATAGTGATACATATCAGACTATCATAAAATGGATAAACTAATGATTGGGTAATCCAACAAGTAAATTTAATATAAGATGATCACTTGATTAACAATGTTGGTTAGTACCAAAGAATCATCTGAGAGTCAATTGATCGATTGGATTGGTCAAAAAAAGGTTATAGTAGTATCAAATGATTGCTTGAAGTGTCGAAAGTTGAATTAAATTTTCTAGAAATCAATTTAAGTGTCCATGATCAACTGAAATGTAACATGCATATTATAGAGTTGTTCAAAGATCTACCAAAACAATACCAAATTTAGACATGTTTTTTTGTTAATTGAGTTTGCAATTATAAATACTACTAAAGTTTGGGTAAATCCTAATCAATTACTCTTTGATATAAAGGTGGTGGCATATAGGGACAATACATATGAATTATAGTTTATCCATTTCAAAAATAGAGATAAATTCCTCATAGACACACACTACAAGTAGAAGAGGATTGAAAGACACAAGCATGTTAGCTGCCCAGATCAACTTCTCCTTGAAGGTCCTGGTGGCACCCTAGGGTTTCCTATGTCTCCATAGACTACATAAAGGCCTTAGAACTTGTATAAAAGTAGGAGGATATTATTCCATGACAAGAAGTCATACTCTTCTTATTGTTACCCCTACGATGCGAATGATGTTTCTTTTGTGAGTACAATAGTATAGTTGCAATATAGTGCCTTCATGTTTGGTTTTTGAAGTATGAGAATGAAATCCATATATTATGTTTTTTTATGAAAACAAGAAAATTCTAATGAGAATATAAGATCTCTACTTTGTCTTTATTTTATTGAAATTTGATGGAAGTGATAGATTTGTAGCTTGGGTACTATCTAAGAAAGGTTTGTAATTATGTTGCACAACCTTCCCTTGGAACCCGAAAATGTATCATAGTTGTCTTATACCCCTTTTTTCATTGGGATTGGTTTTGAACCACATTTTCTTTGATGTTGGGTGCAACACGAAATTTATATCCACTAACAATCACCAACAATCATATATCTTATGATGTGCACCATACATGAATCCCATGCAACGACTTTAAAACCATTTTGTTTGGTGGATGTGAATATGGAAATTAGGTAATTTTGTGTGTGATTGAGCAATCTGGAACAAGTAATTTTTTTTGGTATGGATGATCCTACACATGTAACATGTATATGGCCTGTATGACATGCCTGTCTCTATAAATTTTCCATGTAAACTTTAAATTACTAAATGAGGTTGATGTAATTACATCATTGATGGACCCTGGTGGAGAGTTGAACTTGATTATAAGAAAACATCAACAAGTAAGATACTTGAAGATCTTGTGATGAAGAAAAGGTTATCATGCCATAATAAAAAGTGACCAAACAATAAAATAGTTACGAACCAATCAATTGGAAGCTTGGACTGGGAAACCTACATTTTTAAGAGAAGTAATGTTATTGATGTTTCGTCACAACATCAAGCAGTTGTTCTTGTTGCCATATCATGTTTTATCACATGTGATGATGGTTTCTTTTATATGATATGTATATATAGTAGTTATTGGAGATATATGGATATTATAAACTCTCTTCCTATAAGGTTATGTTGAAGATGTGCTATATCATGAAACACATTGAAATGATCAACTATGAATGAGCTCACCAATGCTAGGTGTGATGCCTATCTTTTGGAGGTGTGATAAAAATTGTACGGGTTTGCCTAATAAGGTGCATTACTTATTATTGGATTTTAGGTCAAATAGAAAAGGTGATCTAATAGTATTAAGAATATAGAGGCATTAATATGGCTTGTACTTCGTATGGGGAAATGAAACAAGGATTTTTGCAGCCACCAAATCAAGAGTTACATTTGATGCAATTTGTAAATATACTTACAAAAAAATTATTAGATATTTATCTATAAATAAAAGAATACTCCTGATCTAATGGAGTATGGATATTGACCCATCATAAAAGTTTCTATCTATTACCTTCTTAATTATTAGTGATGACAATTAATCAGAATGGTGAGAGAGATTTTAATAAAGAACTATAGTTTAAACCTTATCAAATAAATTTTACTTGTTGTAGATACTATATAGTAAATGAAATGGAATGAATAAATAGTCAATTTTCATTGTGATCAATCATTGACAATAAATTTTGATGGGAGTGAATTTATAGAATTGTACAAGACATTACGAGTTGTTTTGAATCATGAGCACAACCTCTATGTCCTAGATACTAAATTACCAGAATAACCAGCTCCAAATGCGTCAAGTGCGAAAAGGGAAGGTTATTATAAGAATGATGATGATGCTATATACATCAGATGCATCATGCTATACTCTATTATCATCATATTCAAAACAAATATGAGAAATTGGTGGTTTCTAGAGATGGCTACACATCTTGGGAATCTGTTCAACAATGAGAGGTATGATGTATTCAAGGTTTTTTTTAAGTACACTTTGAAAAAGGGAGATATAATTGGGCCCCAAGCGATCAACTTACTTTTTTTTGGAAACCCAATAATGTTGTTAATCTCCTTAGGCCAAGAGTTGGCAACAAAAGTTACCTTGCAATCATTAACAATGTCTTACAATCAGTTTCTCATGAATTAAAACATGAGTAGCTTTGTAAGGTTGATCTCTAAGTTACATGCAATGTTCAAAACAAGTGAAGTTCAAACATAGAAAATCCCTGATACATGTTGATGGTCATAAAAGGAAAAGGAAATCCTAAGTGAACAATCAAAGTTAAGAAAAGTTATAGTGATGGACAAAAGTCCAAGTCTTCTCTAGCTTAAGAAAAAGGGGGAGTAATGGAAGGCAATTCTTATCATTATCACCAGCCTAGACATTGGAAAAAGAATTTCTATTCCTACCTAGAGGAACTAAAGAATAAGAATGAGGGGATATATATCTTAACTTCATGTATATATTTTATAGAGATAAATATCTTTACTTCTTCATCATCAATATTGGATATTGGATTTGGATCTCACTTGTGACCAGTATGCATGATCTGAAAATAAGTAAACCCTTATTAAAGGGAGAGGTGGAACTATGTATTCCAAATGGAGAAAGAGTTTTTCCACAATAGTAGGCACCTATAACAATATTTTCTTATTGGGACTGAAATATAGCTAGAGAATTGGTATTAGTTCCTACCATGAATAGAAACATTATCTTTGTATATCATTCAGACAAGAGGGATTTTGAATTTCAGATAGATTGTGGTGAACATAAAAGATGGCATATATTGTGATAGTGAACTATTTTAGTATGGTGTTTATTTGATAGATATTGAGAAAAGTGATTATAACTAAATATTAAGAACTTAAATGTAATTGGATCAAACAAACATATTGCTGGCATCAACATCTAGGGCACATAAATTAGATGCACCTTTAAACACTCTGTAAAGGTGGATATCTAGACTCTTCTTATTTTGAATATATAGAGACATGTAAATTTTATTTTTTGAGGAAGATGAGAAACCACCTTTTATTGTAAACAAAGAAAGAGTGAGTGATTTACTAGGACTCATTCATGAATATTTTATGCACCTTTAATTACAAGATCTAGAGATGGATATTGGTAATTCATCATAATTATTGATGATCTTAGTAGATCTGGCTATTTGTATCATATGAAACATAAATTAGAATTGATTAATAGTTCAAGGAATTGAATATTTAAATGCAATATCAATTTTGAAACAATTTTAAGGTAGTTGGATCTGATAAAGGTGGGGAATATCTAATCTAAGAGTATGAGGCTCTTGCAAAACTTTTTGGTAATGTTTTGATTGACACAACCCTAGAATATTACAACATAATAGTGTATTTGAAAGAAGAAATTACATAATATTGGGCATTGCAACACCAATGATGTGTTTATTTAATCTTCTAATTCATTTTGGCAATATGCTTTATAAACCATAACATTTATACTTAACTATAAACATTTTAAATTGGTCCAACATAGACTATATGAGCTCTAGACTAGGAAAATGTTACAAGATATCTTTGATGAAGGTGTTGTGATGTGAGGCTTACATTAGGAAATAAATTTTGTAAAACCTTGAATGTAAATTAGATAACTGTTATATTTTTCGATATACAAAAGAAACTAAGGAATATTACTTCCTAATTTTTTCTCATAACTAAGTGTTTGGTTCAAGATCTAGTGCATTCCATGAAAAGGAATTAATTTCTAAAAGAACCAGTGGGAGAAATATACAACTCAAAGAACATCAAAATAAAAAAGACAACATTGAACCAATAGAGGTGGATTAGGAATAGGGACAATCCCTAGATTTCTTGTAATATCAAATTTGTCATATAGAAAAATAAACTCAAAGGCGTATTAGTATACATTTCAAGCCAAATAGATTTGGATTTCTCATGACGCAACAAGATGATGCTATGATGGTCATATATGTTTATGAGACCAAACCCTACAATGATGGTATGACAGACATATTCTACAAAATTTCTTGAATATATGAGATTTGAAAAAGACTCCATCTATGCCAACATGGTATTGACCTTAATGGATACACTAGAAGGGAGACAACCTATAGGGTGAAGATGGGTCTTAAACAACAAGATAACATGAATGGTAATGTACAAATTGATATAGGCCAACTAGTTGCAGAAGAATTTAGAAAGCTAAAGATGTTGATTATGAAAAACTCTTTCACCAATTTTTTTATTAAGTGTATTATGAACTTGTATACATTGTGTTTTATCAATAATATGGTATTTAATAGATGGATGTTAAAACCACACTCCTTATTGATAATTTCCTTAAGGATGTGTACATAAGACAAAATGAATGTTTTATTTCTCCAAATGAAGCTGAAATCTATGAGATACAAATGTCAATCTATTGATGGGAAATGTCAGACATACTCTACAACTAGTTTATACTTTGTTAGAAAGTAGATTTATCATAACGGAATTAGGCATAACATCATATACTCTAGAATCAATATGTATAGAGATGTGAAATGAGAGATAGTACCGTCAATCCTATCACAGAGGTTGAGAGGGATGACAATTGTTTTCATGATGTATGTAGGGATGGCAGCAAAGGTAGACTTGGTCATGCAAATGTGGCTTGCCATAGAGCGACATCGTGCAAACCATGCTTTGATTCTACTATTTGTTTTTTCCAAGATTTTAATGTAGGTGTTCTTGGTGACTTGCTTGTAAATAATTGGGATACATAAGTACTTCCGTAGGTCTCTTGTCTATGAAATACACTATAATTACATTTATCTCTCTTGGTAACTCAGTCCATGCTCTTAGCAAATAGGATTCTAGTTTTATCAGTGGAGATGGCCTGATCTAAGGCTTATTCTGTCAGTAAGCCGATTTCATAGGTAGCATGGGACAAAGTAATAAGAAGGAAGGCCCATGGGGGTATGGATATCAAAATTATGAGAGATTGGAACCAAGCCTTAATTCTCAAAAACACTTGGAGCATTAGTAGCGGTAGGCATTCAGAATGGAACCAAGATATGAGAAAAGGTTTTTCCAACCCAATGGAAGCTCAGGAAGCAATATATCTCGTCTTAGTATAGAGGTGATCCAAGGTTAGAAAAGTATCGACCATAACACATATTACACTATCATTAAAGTCAAGGATACAAACTTTTAGTTGGATATATAGATACCTAAGGAAGGTAGGCTTTTAGAGAAAGAAACAAGGCATGTACCATCATACATCTTAGACCTTAGGGTCAACTATGTGGTGTTAAACAATGGAACTTGGGATACATCATTCCTGAAGGATTGGCTACAAAAGGAGACTACTAATGCAATTGTCTATATGAAGCCACCCATACACAGTTTCAACCAGGTTGTATTGTAGATTAACAAAAAAATCAACATACTCCCTAATCTGTAACCAGAAAGAAATTAAATATGAAGGAAAATGGGTCAGAACTTGGAAGTCTAATACCTCAACCAGGACTCAAATATTCATGTGGCTAGTATGCCACAATGCAGTTTTAACCAATACAAATTGTGCGAGGAGATGTATGACAAATATATCCAATGCCCCAGATGCAACTCCCAGGAAGAAACCATTCTTCATGCACTTAGAGACTCTGAAAAAGTTATGGATGTTTGGTTTATCATTATGGGGGAAGTGAATAGAAACAAATTTCAAGAAAAAAATCAATTGATGAGATGGGTAAGGTGGAACCTGAAGCAACACTATGACAATGTTAATACCATTCTAATAGCCTGTTGGACCATCTGGAAGGTACAGAACAGTGAAGTATTTGAGAAGAAAGGTGCTCATCAAAACCACCTAGTGAACTCAATTCTTAAATAAAAGGCACTCATTGAGATGCAGATTGAGTAGCCAAGGAGAACAACTCTCGAAAGGAATCAGATCACCTAGAGAAAACCACTAGAGAACTGTTTCAAATTAAATACTAATCTTGTTGTCAAATGGGGTCAGGAAGCCATTGTTGTCATGGCATGCGATAATGAGGGGAGATGGCTGGGAGGAATAGCTAAAAGAGGTAGAGTTAATGATGTTCTTGAAGTAGAACTTTGGGCTATCAAATTAGACTTGGTCATGGTTGATAAATGCAACTATCTAGCAGTGGAGATATATTTGGATAGGTAATGTGTGATGCACATGATCTCAGAGGACAACACTTGTAACCCAAGATATGTAAATTGGGCGGCAGATATACAAAAAATGATTAGATGGGCCGAAACCTACATTTTGACAGGCGTGAAATGAATAGGGTGTCATACTACCATACTTAACTCTATGTAGCTCTTGGGTTTCTATAAAGCTTTTTTAGAAATGTGTCCACAAGGAGGGCATGATGAATAGATAGCCTCCAGGCTTTCCCTAAAAAAATATGTATAGGGATACATATAGAAGGATTCTTGGTCTAATTTTTAAAGTCCATGTATTGACAAATTGTTGAAGAGGTTAATCATGAAAGAGTAAATGAGAGTAAGCTAATAAATGTCTCTGAAATTAGTCCCTCTAGAACTCAAGGTTCCATCTCTTTGGAAGAGAGTAAACACATCATTACATTTCCATGAGAATTTACAATTGGACTAATATGTATAAAATGTTATGTACATGTACCAACCTCTGATATGCCTTCAAATATGATGAGAAACTTCCAGTCATATCCTACCAATGGTCATTGTATATCTATTATGAGCATCCTAAAGTACCATTTTTCTGAATAAGAATGGGACCTCTTATTATCTTCAACTAAAAGTAAAAAAGTGGGGAATGTACAATATAGGGGAAGAAAGGAACTATCTTTCCATTCAACATATCATGAATAAAATGAAACATAAACTATACAATTCAATGTCCTTTAAACAATAGTGTAGGTTGGATTCTTCTTTGTTAAATAATCTACCATTTCTTTCTTCTCGTGTGTGGTACTTAACTACAATAATGTGAGATGACATTTCTTGTTCTCTACAATATAGCAAGCAATGATTATAATCAAACTTTGGAAATCACATCAACATCAACAACCATAGTTAGATACCAACACAACAATTAAAGCCAACGACAATATGTGTAGTATCTCCATACCCCTTTGGGCACAAAAAGATTTTGAAACAATGATTTTTCCCATTCTCCATAATTTATCTACTATAACTAAATTGTTTAGAAAGACTCTCTATACATTCAGGATAAAGCATTTTAGAACATTGTTATGCCAAAGACACTTCCTCTGTCAAAGGAGAGGAGATATTCTAACTAATACCCCAATATAACTTGAGATATTCCATATTCATGTTGTTCAATAGGAGACAATCATCTTTATACATCCAAATATTTAGATTATTTCTTAAGGACTTGAAAGTATATAAAGACATCTAGTTTTCAATGATCCATTTTGTAGTGTGAATTAATATATCAAATGCACCAAACAAACGTGTTTCCATCTTTAGAACTTTGTTAGGGCTTCTAAAATGTCAAACAAAGTTAATTCCAGGGAGAGAAGGGGCCTCCATAAGTTAATGTATTGCCTTATCCTATACACAAGAGATGTTTGGAAGAAGAAGGTTCCTCTGCATTATAATTTCCCTACACATCAAAGTGTATTTAGAAAACCTTACTAGACTTTACAAAGCCATATGTTATGTATTTTCTACTAATCCATCAGACCCAAACTAGGACTAAACATAGAATAAAATTTTGGCAAACAAATTCCATTGTTTATGAAGAAAACCATCTTTATTCATGTCACTTACATGGATAATACCACGTCCATGTTCTTTATTTATTTGATACATCTTGTTATAGAAAATACAATAAATCTTGTTTTAATTGAAAGATCCTCCCCGAAATTGTCATGCAAATTCTCTCAATGTCCTACATGGTAGAGTTTGAGAATAGGGGATGTGGTGGACTACAAAAGATGGTGAGAAGACAAGGTATAATCAATATGCTCGATTCTTTCTAAAAGAAACATTCTTCAATTTCAAGCTCTTTGATTCAATTGAATTTTATCAACTTGAGATGTAGTAAGTTATTTTTAGTTTGCCACTATAACATACCGAATTTCATTATCAAATATTATTATTAACTACCTTACATAATTTTTCCAAAATTGAGAATCTTTATTACAAAATTTCAAAGAGTATCTTGTTACTTATTAAATTTCTTGAATTAGGAAACAAAAATTGCAATTAAGTGTGACTTTTTTCAAATAAGCCAAATAGAGACCCCCCATAAATAATTAAACCTGGTTGTGGATATTTGTATTTCAAATTTCATTAAAACATATTATATTTACATGTACATATTGGAATTAATTGCTAGAGTAAGTAGTCTAGCATCTTAGATTCATAAACATGGGGAGTTAGTATTTTTGAGACGTAACAACAATTATGTATATGGTCAAAGTTTCAAGAGAAACATATCTCTGGTTTAGGAAATATAAAATTTGAAACAAAATCCAAAAGCATGGTAAAAATAGAAATAAATTTCAATTTTATTTTATTGGTAAAGGGAGCTTTTAACCCAGGGCCCCTCACACCTAGTCATCCCTAACCCAGTGCATGTCGATGTTTTGTGTGTGCGGTGGTTACATAGACCCAAAATGAATGACAATGATCCCCTCCCACCTTCCTACCTCTCGCCCACTCAATCTCTTGCTCCACACTTCCATTCTCATGCCCCATATGTAGAGACCAATTTAATGCTAGAGAGGAGACAAAGTACTTGTCATCGTTAAAGGCTAGTGACCTATCGAAGAAATGGCTGACAAGCCGTTGTCAAGTCTTTGTGATGGCTTGCATCAAACTAGAACCTCCAGGAGAGTCATCTAAATCTGTGGGTGCTAATCCTAACATCCCTAACCCTATATAACATACTAACTACCTTGTCAACAAACCACTCCTACAACACCATCAAAGACATCCATTCTTCTACCTTAGATCCTAAGACACCCTTCCACATAACTCTTTTTGGTCTTCTAGAGTTCATAACATGCTTCTCAATTTTCATTTTTCCATGGGTTGGCCAGCACCATTGATGCGTGTCGTTGTGCACGTAACAATCACTAGGGAAAAGTCCTAGAGTTTAACCTTCTAACCCGGTTGTCAACTTAGTGTGAACAATAAGTCAACTTAGTATAGATAGGTATCGATCTAAGGGATGGCAGAAAAGAAAATTCAAAATCCAAATCCGATTGCAAGTACAAGAATTAAATTCTGATTTGAGAGAGTTGTTAATACTAAGAACAAAAATAAAAGTGCTGAAATAAAATTTAACTAATCAAGAAATAAAGATCTGGGGTCCGGAAGATCATCACCAAAACCACGTTCCTATTCAACTAATCAAATTATAAACTCCAAGGATCAAATTAGGACTTTGTGGTTACATGTCCTTCCAGACAAAATCACAAGGGTCGGACTTCCCGTGAACCCGTTGGTCTCAGCGTTCGCGGATCATTGCCCAACCGTCCAACATGCCATTATCTACGGTCATATCAAAAAGCATGTGAATTCAAACTGGCATTCAAACCCAAGGCTCAGGTGGTCGCGTCACCAAGGATTATAAAAAAAATAAGATTAAAAATATGAAAAGATGATAATCATAGTTAAAGGACTATTGTTTCATTCTTACAAAGATCTACGGTCATATCACTCCATAAGAATATATCAGATCATCCAAATAACCACGCATAAACAAATAGAAGACATTTATTCGATGAAGGAATATAATTGATTATATTGAATAGAAACGGGCTAAGGGGCTACTCCCATGCCCCAGAGAGATTTACTCAGACATAAAAAGACCAGAACAAATACAAACTAAAATGAGATCCAACATTATACAAGATGTGGTCTAAAACTAAAAATTAGATGAAATGGAATGAAGAACGAAATACTTTTACCAGTGAAGAGTCCCTCCTTTTATAGGAGGGGGAGGGGGTAGGCTGCCCTCAAAAGAGGGGGAAAAATAGAGGGAGACCAATTTTTGAATTTTCTGGATCTGGTCAAATCGAAAGTTGGTTGTCTTTAATTATCTTGACCATGTAATTCCATTTAATGCAGATTCTCGCAGCAGTGATTTCGAACGTATTTCTCTCCCATTAAAAGCACAAAAGAGGTATAAATAATATGATTTTATTTTATAAAATTAAATTCCCTTTCCAATGAATACTTGTGCACTCAATTTGGAGTTCGAATGCAAGAGTTATGCCACTTTTGGTGGAGGGTATATATGAATTTCAGGACTGCTGTAAATTGTGTAATTTTCCTACAAAACCCAAGAAAATAGAATTAAAACTCAAATTAAAGAGAAAATCTAAAATAAAACAATTAATTATTAAAATAATAGAATAAATAACAAAATAATCCTAAACAAATATCAAAAATATATAAATAAAAGGGATAAATATACATTTATCAAAATTCCCCGGACTTGAATCTTTATATGTCCTCAAATAAATAAAATCACAAATTATTCCAATTTATACTAACAACATGTCTATCCTCACCCTTGTAACATCACTTTATTCCTTACCTCCAAATTTGTCCAAGCAACCCAATCTCCTAAAACCACAAAACACAAAATTTTATATTCCCTATTAAAAACAAATATCATATCTTGGTTCAAAATCAAGATTTTGTAGAAAAACATGCTTCATCTTACTTTTTCTTTGACACTCTCATTTTTATAAATGTTTTTTTTAGTTGTTGCATAAGAACAAGATGAAATTAGGTGGTGTGAAAACAAAGAAGGAAGTGATGAATTTTTTTTATCCCTCCTCTATTTGACTTGGGATTTAAATTTGTGGTGTTGTGGCTACATTGGTCATAATTTTTTTTATGTGCAATTTTGGCATCTTTTGATGGTACGCCTCTTTGTGGGGTATGTAATTTTTTATATGGGAAGTATGCCACCCCGGACTTGATTTTTATCTGGTGGTGATTCTTTGCTTCTCTTTTTTTTAGAAAGAAAATAAGGAGGAAACAAAAGGTGTCCTTGTGCTTATAACTTCTTACATTTTTTTTTGAAAGTTTCATTACATCAGAAAGAATATTCATGTCAATCACATTATACAAGATTTATATCAAGTTAATCAACAGTTTAAAAATAGAGAAAATTTGTGTTTGGTTTTGATTGATTCCATACGGCTTGCCAACTTTTCCAAGGAGTGATGCTATTTTGGGATCCTAGGTGACATGGTGGTTTCAGACATGGCAATTTGTAACAATTTTTGCAAAAGAATTACTAAATTCAAAGGGGTACAATGATAAACATTTATTCATATTGGCCAACTAGATAAATGCCATTTTTCAACAAAATAAATAAAAACATGGCCGACTAGATAATGGCCATGAACAAAGTAACTATATGCAAAACAAAAAAAGGTAGAAATAATGCAAGAATAAAAAAGATAAGGGGGTGGAATAGAAACATACCACCCACCTCCACCCCAGACTTAGATTGTTGCTCGTCCTGAGCAAAATCAAAACCCGAGATGGAGGGAAGAGAAGAGCGAGGATTTCCAGGTGGCCCAAGTAGCTCAAAAAATGTCCAGCTGAAGGGGATGTGTATGAGGGATGGGACCTTTATCTGAGGATCTTCATAATGTACCCTATGATAGGGTAATTGTAGAAGCTCAGTGGGGTGCTCATATTTTCTTTCACCTCGCATGCCCTCCAATAATATCCATAGATCTTCCTTCGATAGTAAGGGAAGTGTTGAAGGTGGATAAGGTGAGGTTGACGGGTACCCGACTTGTAATGCCAGTAGAGCATGATGAACTGAGTTGGGTGGAGGATCTGGTTCATGTTTTCCACCATCATGATGACCTGCATATGGGAGAATTGATGCTAATACAAAAAATTTAAAATCATTTACAAAAGTGTTTTGTTTCTCCATAAAATTAATGCCATCAACATTGGGTTTGGTAAGTTTCATTATTGATGTAACATATGTCTCTAATTTTTTTGTACAAGGGTTCCCCAAGTATTTAGGAGGGATGATGATGTCTTCCTTGTAAACAATGGAAGGGGGTGTGTGGGCTTCTTCCAATGGTGGTATCTCCCCTTCTAGATCCGCCATGTGTGGGATGGAAATTGGCTATGACGGCTCAGGAAGAATCATAAAGGGGGTTAGATTCTCATTATCCAAAATAGACACAAAAGAAGGGTATTGGTCTATGGTATCATTCAGATTTATGTTGAGGATGGGAGGAGTTGTTGGATCTTCATAATGACTCTCCTTCTTTGACATTTCATATTCAAGTAAAAGAGTCTCTAAAGGAAAGATAGGGATACCAACGTCCTCATCACACACAAAATATGGCTCCATGGTTTGTGCTATTTCTTCAGGATCCGACATATGTGACACAAAATAAGGATCATCGCCATCGTCATCATCATGATGAACCATCTTGGGTTGCTCAAGCTCTATAGGGGGAGTTTGTGATTGATTCTCTAGTAAGGTGGCTAACATGGCTAGACTGGATTCAAGTTTTGCTTGTCCTTCTTCTGCCATCTTTTCTAGGGCCCTAAGTCTCTCTTCCAGTTCAAGATTAATTTGCATTTCACCATAGGATTTATACACCCCAAAATTTTGGTCATCCTCGCCACACCCCCCATAGTTTCCTTGGCCATAGTACTCCTCATATTGTTTTGGGTGGCATTGCTCCTCATAATAATCTCCAGAAGATGGTGGATTATAATTTCCACTGCGTCCATCTTGGTAGGAAGATTCAATATTATAAGGTGTCACCAAATCATGAGGAAACATATTTGAACAATCTATATTTTGGGTTTGGGCTTCTAGCAGGGCAGTTAAGAAGGCTTGGCTGGCTTTTAGTTTTTTTCTCCTTCTAATGATATCTTCTATAGGGCCCTAAGTCTCTCTTCTTGTTTAAGATTACATTGGGTTTCATAAACATGCTCACAACCTCCAAGGTTTTGTTTGTTACACCCCACAAAATTTTGTTGATCATATCCCCCATTAGAATATGAATAGCAAGGTTCCCCATAATGGTTCTCAGAAAAATGTAGATTCACATTGTGCCCACCAGGATGAAAGGGCTTGCAATTAAAAGGGGTGCTATTATAATCATGGGGTAGAGTCGGACAGGCAAGAGATGCATGGTGGTAAAAACCACAATAATAACATTGTGGGGGATATTGGGATGTCCACTCCATTTGAAAAGAAAAGTTCCTGAAAGATATGTCAATCAACGAATGAGAGAAGAAAGATTGCGAGATAGAAAATTAGTCAAAATTACAAACAAAACTAAAAATTATAAATCTAAGAAATTATGAAATAACAAAAATTACAAAAAAAGTAACTAGAAAGCAATACTACTGGAATGGAAACTCAGCAGAAAGAGGAGATACACTTCCGGAATTGTGCTCGGAAGGCAAAAAGAAATTATAAAAATCTAAAAGAAATTATAAAAAAGACTAAAGTTATGAAAGTTAGAGAATATGAACATGGATTATACAAGATATACATACAACCAGATCTGAAAAACAACTGTGCCGGCCCTGACAACGGTGCCAAATTGATGTGTGTCGTTGTGCACGCAACAATCATTAGGAAAAGTCCTAGAGTTTAACCTTCTAACCCGGTTGTAAACTTGTTGTGAACAACAAGTCAACTTAGTATAGATAGGTATCAATCCAAGGGACGGTAGAAAAGAAAAGTCGAAATCCAAATCCGATTGCAAGTACAAGAATTAAATCCTGATTTGAGAGAGTTGTTAATACTAAGAACAAAAATAAAAGTGCTGAAATAAAATTTAACTAATCAAGAAATAAAGATCTGGGGTCTGGAAGATCACCACCAAAACCACGTTCCTATTCAACTAATCAAATTATAAACTCCAAGGATCAAATTGGGACCTTGTGGTTACATGTCCTTACGGACAAACTCACAAGGGTCAGACTTCTCGAGAACACGTTGGTTCCGGCGTACACGGATCATTGCCCAACCGTCCAACATGCCATTATCCACGGTCATATCAAAAAGCATGTGAATTCAAACTGGCATTCAAACCCAAGGCTCAGGTGGTCGCGTCACCAAGAATTATAACAAGAATAAGATTAAAAAGATGAAAAGATGATAATCGTAATTAAAAGACTATTGTTTCATTCTTACAAAGATCCACGGTCATATCACTCCATAAGAATATATCAAATCATCCAAATAACCACGCATAAACAAAGAGAAGACATATGTTCGATGGAGGAATATAATTTATTATATTGAATAGAACCGGGATAAGGGGCTACTCCCATACCCCAGAGAGATTTACTCAGACATAAAAAGACCAGAAGAAATATAAACTAAAATGAGATCCAACATTATACATGATGTGGTCTACAACTAAAAATTAGATGAAATGGAATGAAGAACGGAATATTTTTACAAGTGAAGAGTCTCTCCTTTTATAGGACGGGGAGGGGGTAGGCTGCCCTCAAAAGATGGGGAAAAAATAGATGGAGACCAAATTTTGAATTTTCTGGATCTGGTCAAATCGAAAGTTGGTTGTCTTTAATTATCTTGACCATGTAACTCCCTTTAATGCAAATTCTCACAGCATTGGTTTCGAACGTATTTCTCTCCCATTAAAAGCACAAAAGAGGTCCAAATAATAGAATTTTATTTTAGGAAATTAAATTCTCTTTCCAATGAATACTTGTTCACTCAATTTGGAGTTCGAATGCAAGAGTTATGTCACTTTTGGTGGAGGGTATATATGAATTTCAGGACTGCTGTAAATTGTGTAATTTTCTTACAAAACCCAAGAAAATAGAATTAAAATTCCAATTAAAGAGAAAAATCTAAAATAAAACAATTAATTATTAAAATAAGAGAATAAATAAAAAAATAATCCTAAACAATTATAAAAAATATATAAATAAAAGGGATAAATATACATTTATCAACCATCACCCCTTCTAGTCTCCTTTTCTCCAAAACTATTGTGTCGTCACTAAAACTGAGGCTCACCATCAACTGTGGCACCTTTAACTAGTTGCCTATAATGCTGACTAGAATCAGTGCATGCTATGGTCGAGACCAAGACCCATGAACACTACTTCCATGGTACTTATGCACAAGAGGTGAATAGACCTTTACATGTATATAATTAACAAGAATCAGTACAAAAACAAGTTGTAACACAGTGATATATATATATATATATATATATATATATATATATATATATATATATATATATATATGTATATATAAGTATCTATATGTATGTATATATATGTATATATATCTATCTATATATATATGTATATATATGTATGTATGTATATATATATATATATATATATATATATATATATATATATCACCAGATTGTATTATCCTAGTTCCTATTCATTCCATTTAATATCTAAGTAATATGCATCGTGCCCTTCCCTTTATTTATAGAAGTCTGGCCTAGGTTTGTACATAGATGCGTAAACGTGACCCCAGATGTACAATACAAAATGTCACATATGCATTAATTTAAAACAAATTTATTAAAATGTAATACTATGTAATGCTGGAAATCAGGAAAATCCCCAACATGTTTCTAGACTATTACTTTATAAATAAATTCATGATATAGAAGTATATATCTAATCATGTTGCCAAGAACAAATTAGAGAAATTGATTTTGGTATTTCCAACTATGTTGTTATTGAAATCCCTAAAAATACAAAATCCACATCCTAGTAAATGTTTACCTTTAGCATAACATAAATATGCATCAACAAAACTTATGTATATATATGACATACATTTGTACATTAGATGATATTAATAAGAAAGGGTATTATGTGATGCATGATTTATGAATACAAAGGCTTGGGGTAATCTAATCTATCATCAAGGAACAACATTAACAACCTAATCAGGAAAATTCATAACAATTGAAAGAATAAAAAATAAATGATTATAAACCAATAGTAACCCATTTCTTCCAACATTGTAAATTCATTGCGAATGAACTTGGTAAACTCAACTTTCTCATACTAGAGATTCTTGCTTTGAAGTAGATGCACACAATTTCCATTAGATTTGAAAATATTATTACCTTTTGAAAGAGTGCATACTATATAGGTTGGTCCACTTAAAATTATTTTAAACTTTAGCCTTCCTCTTTAAAAGTCACCAACAATTATTCTTGAAAATAGGAGCACAATGTTTAAACATCGGAAAAAGGGTAGTCTAGTGTCCATTAGTTAGTGGAAATAAGCGTCCATGTCTCTGTGCAGAGATAAATAACATAGGTTCCTTCAGTATACTGGAAAGTTTAGTTGATGTCTTGTCATTATCTGTAGGAGAGAAAGCATGGATTTCCAAATGAACTAACATTGACATGTGCAACCTATTTGAATATTTGCACAACTACTCCAAAAATTTGATATTGAAAACGCAAAAACACCATTTCTATCTCATAGTTAACTATATTGTTTATTTCATTGCATTTTTTCATAAAAACATTATTTTGTAGGTTTATACATAATTTTTCAAACATTAATTTTGTACCGATCATTTGACTGTCCTATGTTTCCCTTCTTGGGGTCCATGTGTGTTCCCATTGACCCTAGTAATTTTCATACAAAACCTGAAGAAGCACTATTTGAGGAACCCTAAAAGGAAGAAAGGAAACAAGTGTGAGGATGCCTAGGTTCCCTTTGTTTAGTATTTATCTTTTTCTTATGCCTTATAGTAGTCTCACCGAGACATGAACTTTCATGAACTTGTTGATGCAAAATGTTTGAATTGTAAAATAAATATGCAATGGTTTCCAAATCATGTTCATTTCTATAATCTAGTCATCACATAAAATGGTGTCAGAGCTAATGACAATCGGCACCAACCACCCTCATTATTTTTTTCCAAAATTTTAGACAAGATTATAAAGAATTTATTTCTCCCTTGAATTCATGAGGTTTCATTTTGAGGAAATCAGTGAATGAGGTGTCCCTCGACGTGTTTGATCAATTGATGAACTCTTCCATGGTCGATCCCTATACACATTCTAAGAACTTACGTCTCTTTTGTCTCTCAACTTGAGCAGTTGGGTATGGGGGACCTTCACACATGAACATCATCCTAATGATAGTGTTCCTTTTTCCTTTTTATGATTTTGGGAAGATTCATTTCTATCTTTTCAGCAAGATTCATTTCCAAAGTTATCAAACTCAGGATTCAACTAATGCCTAAGTTCTTGTTAGGTAATCAACAAAAATAAATACATATTCAAATCTTAAAGATTGAGGATCTTAGAGCCTAAGGTTATAATAAATCCCATAGAGCAGGCAGTCAACACACAAAATATGCATTACATGATTAGAAATGAATTAAATTAGTACATAGAGGACTTGCAATAAGAATCAACATACAAGAAATGGATAGTGGGGATAATTTCCAAGCCCTATCAAAAACAAATACTCATGTTTCATGGTAAATGTGAATTAATTATTGCATGCTCATCAAAGTGACCATCAAGAACCATTACCCTTTGCCAAGAATTGATGACCTCTTCAATCAACCCATGTATGTACCTTCCCAAAGATTGAATTACAAAGTGGTTTGACCAAATGAAAGTTCAGGAAGATGATATAAACAAACCTACTTTTATATAAGATATGGACACTATGAGTTTTTGGTCATGCTATTTGGATTGATGAATGCTCTATCTACATTCATGGACCTCATGAATCAAATCTTAAAACCTTACCTCGACTCATTCATAGTGGCCTCATCGATGACGTCCTCATATTTTCATAAACCCTATAATAACACAAGGAGCAGGTAAAGAATGTATTGAACAACCTTAAGGAACATTAATTGTATGTCACATTTTGAATTGTGACTTGTGGCTCACTATGTGATGTTCAATGGTCATATCATATCTGCGGGTCATATAGTTTTAGATCTTGTAAAATTTGAAGTAGTGTTGAAGTGCCAAGACCGAAAGAATGCTTATGAGATATGAAGTTTTCTAGGTCTAATAAGATACTATCTACAATTTATTGAATACTTCTAAAAAGTATCCCTACCTTTGAGAAAGTTAACAAAGAATAATACAAAGTTAATTTGGAAAGAACAATGTGAGAACAATTTTCAAGAGCTAAAAAAGAAATTACCTTTTGCACCTATCCTGACACTTCTAGGTTAAGGAAAAGCTTCATCATATTCAGTGATGCTTCACGACAAGGATTGGGATGTGTTCTTCTGCAAGAGGGGAAATTCATTACATATTCATCTCAAAATCTAAAAACAAATGAAGAAAACTATCTGAACTATGGCCTTGAATTTGCTGCACTATATTATTTGCACTAAAAATTTGGAGGCATTACTTATACGAGTTCACCTTTGAGGTATTTTCTAACCACAAGAGTATAAAATGCATGATAACACAAAAAGTGTGGAATATTTGACAATGAAGATGGGTACAATTATAGAAGGATTACAAATTTACCATTTCTTACCATCCTGGTAAAGCAAATGTTGTTGTTTATGAACTTAGTGTAAGGAGGCCACCTTATGTGTTGCAATGAGGCTTTTGAATCTAGAGAAACTAAATTCTTTAACAGAATGGTAACCAAAAGAACTTACTAATTTTTTGGTCAGATGGGAAGTTTAACCAACAATCCTGATCAGGTGATAGAAATAATGTATGTGCAAAAGAAAAGTGATGAGCGAGAAGAGATGTTGAAGATGACTGAGAAACCTCAAATTGATAGGCAAGTGGGATTGGATGGAGTTTGATGTAGCATCCCTGACCTAGGTTATGGTATAAACCTAGAAGTTTTACTTAAGTTAGTATTTACAAACTTGTTTTAATCTGTTGAAAAGTAATTAAGACTCTCCAAGAGTTTAATGTTCAAGTTTGAGCTTATTTGCAAATTGTTTGTGCATTATATGATAGTTTGGGTGTAAAGTGCAATTTACCCAAGATGAGGGGTTATATTGCAAAATGTCACATGTTGAATGTACCTCATGCGTTTTATTATCATAAGATAGAGAATTATGCTAAGGGGAATCTTGTGGAAAGCCTAAATTTCAAATTGAAACTTTTTTCAATAATGCTAGTGCCTTGTGCACCAATTTTGGTAAAAATTGTAATTTATCCAAAATGTAGGTTTGATATGAAAATTACCACTTCTAGAGTGTCCCTACTCCCTGCTAGTATCATATATAGGAGATAGAAAGAAGTATACACCATGTTTGAATAATTTTTGAGTGATGGCACTCTTGGTGATGAAAAGACCAAGAAAAGATATATAGTTGAAGCCTTTTTATGAGTTGTATCGAGTTGTATAGCTTATATGGGGATGCCTATTAGTCAAGGAGCCATAGATGAGGTCCCATATCAGTTTATCAACTCTTGGACTTTGCCATGATGGGCTAAGAACCTCAAGGAGGTGATGTGTATCGGTTTGCAACTTTCCTTAGAAAAGTGTATCGATTTGTGAATAAAGTGATGTTAAGTTGAAATACCTTGCTCAACAAGATAATTAAGGGCCGAAATCTTATCCCTATATTATCCTCAAGAGTTTTGCATGTCAGTATAAATATTCATGCATGGATACATGTCAACCATGCATGGACAAATGACACCTAGTAGTGTAAAATGGCGACACCTCATATACACTTTTTTTCATGAACCACAACTATATATACCATTCCTTTAACCTACTAGTGAAATTTTTCGAATCTTACCAACATATTTCTCTTAGATATCATGCATAGGTGAAGGGGTATCGTGCATATAGCCTTGGTAACGGCCATAGCAAAGTGATATTATCCATAAAAAGGAGATATCAACCATAACAAGGTGATATCGGCCATAGCAAGGTGATATCAGCCATAGTGAAGTGATATCGGCCACAAGTGAGGGGATATCGTGCATGAGTGGTGAGGTATCGTTCATGGTGCTAAGGATAAAGAAGGAGATCAAGTCTTAACCCTAAGGTGAAGCCATGATCATCTTCAACCTTGGATTAAAGCATGGATCTAGGGTTGTGATCTTCCTTTCTTTTGTTCTTCACCAAATACTTATCCATGGTGATTCTTTGCATATAGAGGAGTTGTGAAGCTTATATTCAACCTTGGGAATGTGAAGCTTTGGAGCTTGGAGCTTTGAAGTTGTTCTTGAGGTGGGTTATATAACTTGAACCCAATTATCTTATTATTCACCTTCAATTATGTTATACTTGTTAATCTACTTTCAATTTTGAATTCTCTTGAATAATTGATGATCCTATGATTTATAAAAGTTGTTTAGGACTGTTGTCCATGAACTAGAACAGTAAGAACAAGAATCTATAGGTTGATGATGATGACATCATCATGGTCCAACCCGATATCAGGTTGAAGCTTCTTTGACCCGATATGGTAATGTGAACACACCATTAACGCAATATAGTGATGAGTTTATACCTCATGGACGATATGAGTGAATATACACACATCTCATGCACAACATGATGATGAAGTAAATACCTTGTGCATGATATGGGGTCAAGCACACACCTTATGCATGACATGGTGTTAAGTATATACCTCTAACCCGATATGGTGTTGAAAACCAACATGGTAATGTGAAACCCGATATACATTGGAACCCCAAACCCCTAGTGTTTTGTATACTTGATTTGGTCTAGACTAACCTGTTATCTAGCCTATCACTTAACCCATGGGGAAGGGTAGGCCGATGCCATGAATGTTTGAAGAGATATGAGCATAAGGGTCTAACTCAATATGCAAACCCTAATGTTGAGAAACCCAATATGGAAGCATGATATGGTGATGAGGATACACCTCAAGCACGATATGGAAGCACGATATGGTGTCAAGTACACACCTCTATGCCCAATATGGTGGAAGCACCTCAAATTCAATGTACTTGATGGAGTAAAAAATGAAGTGTGTGATGTCAAGTAATACATTAAGATGTAAAGAGTTTAATGTATTTTGATAAATAGGTCAATGTACCTTGAAGAAAGGGTTGAGCCAATTTAATAGTGTATGATGAAATCAACATCCTAGTGAGGATGATAGAGAAACTTATACTTGTGTGAGAATCATGTAATGTGTATGCATTGATACTCCAATAATGAGTGGAGTATGAATTTGGGTTTGATTCTTGATGATATGATCTTGAAACCCTAATCGGATAAATAGGGGAAACCCTAACCCTAATGAAGGGTGATGATATGATTTAAAACCCTAATCGGTTAATAAGGGGAAACCCTAACCCTAATAATGGGTGATGGTATGCACTTGAAACCTAATTGGTAAGGAAGGGAAACCCTAACCCTAATAATGGGAAGGTTGTGTTTCTCTTGTATTACATGGTGATGATATATATTTGATATTGATGTTATCATGAAATACTAACCGTGCAGGTATCATGAGATGATGAGCATAGCCAGGTATGAGCTCTGATGTTCATATGATACAGATCTAAATGGGCTTTGTGAGCTATGTGAAATACTTGTACAACAAGTATAATGTATACCTTGGTCTGATGACCTAGAGGTAATGGTTACCTGATAAGTGGTAACAGTGTTCAATGATGAAGTAAGGGTTTGAATACCCAGATCTAGCAATCATGATGATGATAATGCTAAGGAATGAGAATTCCCAGTAATTTTATAAGGGTTTTAGATCCTGAGTGTTATATGTGTTCCAAAGATCATGATAGTACTTGATAGATGTGTTACACCTTTATTTGTAGCATCTATTATAATTCTTGCTTGTAACTTGGTTGATGCTAAAAGGTACTGTAATACATCTAATTGATCAAGTGAAATGTTATCATGTAGTTGCCCTGACCATAGATCCATTCAGTGTTAGTATTTGCCAAATGGTGAAACAAGTTTAACTCAGCATACATATTGTTGAATATGTAATCTTCTTTATATCGAGGTTGCTTGGTGAACTCCCTAAATAATCTAGGAAAGCTTAGTGATCACCCTGGTGAGAATAAATTGAGAAAGCTTGGTTACCATCCTAAAGAGAGTGTATGATATGGCTGTAACTCTATAGAGAAGATACCAGTATACCTGGTAAGCTAATTACAGTGGACACAAGATGTCCTGCCAGTAGTCTCGTACTCACTGAGACAGGTGAAGTCTTGGAAGATGTCTCTTTCATTGACCTTGTATGGTACCGATTTCGACTAAGCGTTGGTCAGTTGGAGCATGAGCAGTATACCTCATCTCCTCTGGGCATAAGTGTAATTGTAAAAATGAAATCAGCCATGTTGCGTATCTGCTTAAGGATTCAATATAGAAACATTGGTTGATGTTACATTATTTCTATACATCTTAGTTGATAGATGTTATGCATGTTCTTCGTATTCCTTATAAAGCAAATAGATGATCTATAGATCTGTCATGGATAGTTGAACTACTTTACCATTAATGTTGCTTTGCACTACAATTAAACAGCGATTAAACATGCTTATTTACATAAAAGATCCTTGGCTTAGTTTTATACTATTTACATGTGATAATAATATTATTGGTAGAGAGTTATATCTCTTGCTGGGACTTGTGTCTCACTCTGTGGGTTCCACAATTTATAGGTGGACGTGCACGAGTAGGTAGATATCATACTACAAAAGTAGGACAACAATAGCAGGAATAGTAGTAACAACTCAGGTTGAGTGTATTGTCTGTCGTGTCTTGTAGATAGAGGTCCTATGTGTCGTCTCTATACTCTCAGGTCCTTGGGAGTTACTACGTAATGATTTTATGAACGATCTGAGATTTTGGCTTGTATGCCTTGAGGTTTTATGTTGCTCATGTATAGGTTTTGGCAAAGCAACTGTTATGTTATCCTCGAGATGAGATGGTACAGTGTATGTACAATGTGATCCATGATGTATATAGTACTTTGGTTCTTTTCTTAAGAATTTCCTGGAAATGGATCTCTTTGCAAAATGGTTTTAATTTATAGTTATTTTTTTAAATCCACTACTAATGTTTATTCAGCATAATTACTGGTGGTGATTTGGTTGTCGGTTTGATGTCGGGTCATCACAAAGTTTTGGTATCAGAGCCTATGGTTCACTGAGTCTATAGAGACATAGGATTAAGGTTGCTGAGTCTGTTCTAGTATCCTCCAGTTTATCTTATTGTGACTTCTTCTCATATAGGAGAAGAAGTAAAGATGAAAGACGGCTGGAGAACATGAAGAATATGCTACTAAAAGTAGTGTTGCTGCACTAGGAGGAGGTGTAAAGGAATAGGTAGGAGTGGAGTCAGTGCCTGAGAATCCCCATCTTTATCAAGTCATGTTAGAAAACCCAACCTTTCATGCTCGTTTTGGGCAGTTCATGACCACAATGATGCATATGGTAGATCGGATGCCAACACCAACACCTAGGGCACCATTTCGCAATGAGGGACATGGATCTGGTAAAACCATTGAATGGTTACATCGGGTAGGAGCCACTGAATATGCCGGTATAACTGACCCAATAGACACAGATTCATGGCTCACTGAGTTGGATATAGCCTTTAGAATCCTTAGCATTCTAGAGACTGATAAAGTTAGGCATGTTGTGTATATTTTAAAGGGAAGCATTGGCCATTGGTGGGCCATTGAAGAAGAGAAAAGACCTAGAGTTGAGATTGGATGGCAGGAATTCTGACGTGAGTTTGTCAGTAGATACTTTCCCAAGACTTATCTAGATGAGAAAATCTCACAGTTTGAGCAGATTAGATAAGGACCAATGATGATTAGTGAATACGAAGCCAAGATTATGGAGCTTCTGTGGTTTTTTCTACACATGGATACTACGGATGAGGAGAGATTTCGGCATTTTGAGAAGGGTCTGAACGCTGAGTTAACCACACATATATCTGCTCTAGAGAATAGAGAGAGGTTTGCCACCTTTGTAAAGTTAGTTAGGCAGATAGAGAGGTTCATGACAGAGAAACGTGAGGCCAACAGTAGAAAAGTACCTTCCCAGTTCCAGGGGCAGATGTCTAGAAGTTTTAAGAAACTAAGGTTTTCTGCACCAGTTGCACCACAAACATTCAGTGCTCAGACACAGTGGACATCAAGCAAGGGTAGAGGTAGCAATTTTCTGCCAAGTGGAGCCCATAGCACATCATTGATGTCAGTGACAGGACCATCGAGACCACAATAGGATAGAGTTTGCTACAAGTGTAGGAAGATAGGGTATGTGAAAAATGATTGTCTAGTTAGGGACATGGAGGTAATTCAACCATCAAGGCAGAGTCAATAAGGCTCTCAGAGGCAATAGTTCAACAATGGAACTTAAGGATGTAGACAAACGTCCCAAGTGGGTTCATCTTCACCAAGCAACAGAGCACAAAGTCAGCAACAGGAAATAGTGAGATTCTATGCTATGAATCAGCCGGAGGTAGTAGTCAACCCACGAGCCATGATAGGTCAGATGGAATTGTTTCATTCTGATATGTCTTCATCCTACTTCGTATCTATTTTTATTGATCTGGGTGATACACATTCCTTTATCACTCGAGAAGTGATTCTTGACTGCAATATGACTATCAGTCATAGATCAGATAATCTATTATTAGAAACTTTGTTAGTCTGATCTACGGTGTTGTAGGAGGTATTTTCTCCCTGTGTTCTTTCTTTTTCAGAACACAACATATAGGTGGAACTTATACCACTTGAGATGCACGAGTTTGATGTAATTCTTGGGATGGATACCCTAGAAAAGTATACAGTTGTCTTGGATTGTGGTTCCAAGCAAGCTATGTTAGCAGACAGTGATGAGACATGGGTCTTTAAGGGGACAAAAAGATTCTTCCAACTTGTCTAGTATCAGTAATGGTAGCTGAGAAATTGATGCGACAAGGATGTGAAGCATTCTTGGCACATGTGGTAGATACTAAAGAAGAGAGTCCTAGTCTTCGTGAAGTTCATGTTGTCAAGGAATTCGAGGATGTGTTTCCTGAATAATTTCTAGACATTCCTCCACCTTGAGAGATTGATTTTGAGATTAATCTAATTCCAGATACGCAACCCATAGCCCAAACACCTTATAGGATGGTGCCTACTGAGATGGCAGAACTCAAGAAATAGTTACATGAGTTTCTTGAGAAAGGTTTCATTTGACCGAGTATTTCCCCATGGGTTTCTCATGTTCTTTTTGTTAAAAAGAAGGACGGGTCTATGAGGTTATGCATAGACTATAGACAGCTTAACAAGGTAACTACAAAGAACAAATTTCCTCGACCAAGGATAGATGATCTGTTTGACCAGTTGTGTGGTGCAACAGTGCTCTCTAAGATGGATCTAAGGTCAGTATTTCATCAGTTATGTATCAAGGAGGATGACATACCTAAGTCATCCTTTAGGACAAGGTATGGTCATTATAAGTTTGTAGTTATGTCGTTTGGACTAACTAATGCACTGACTACATTCATGGAGCTAATGAATAGAATCTTACGACCATTCCTTGATCAGTTCATAGTGGTCTTCATAGACGACATCCTGATATATAGTAGAGATAGTCAACAACATGAACAACACCTTCGTCAATCCTTAACTTTGTTCAGACAACACAAGTTGTATGCTAAATTTAGCAAATGTGAGTTATGGTTGTCAGAAGTGTCTTTTCTAGGGCATGTTATATCTGCTTCAGGTATTCGTGTTGATCCTAAGAAAATGGAGTCTGTTGTGGAATGGGAACAACCCAAGACACCAATTGAGATTTGTAATTTCCTAGGTCTGGCAGGTTACTATAGAAGGTTTATTAAAGACTTCAGTTCTTTAGCATTACCTCTAACTAAGTTGACCAGGTAGGAGGTTCCTTTTTTCTAGAATGACAAGTTTCAGTGTTCTTTCCAGTTTTTGTAAGAAAAGTTGACTAGTGCACCTGTGTTGGTTTTACCTGAGTAGGGAAAAGGATACATTATTTTCCGTGATGCCTCTAAGAATGGTATAGGATGTGTGCTAATGTAGAGTGACCATGTAGTTTCTTTTTCTTCTTGACAAATTAAGAAACACGAGGAGAATTATCCAACGGATGATCTAGAATTAGCTACAGTGGTCCACACGTTGAAGATTTGGAGGTATTATTTGTATGCAGAAACATGTCATATTTTCACAGACCATAAAAACTTAAAGTACATCTTCTCATAGCATGAGTTGAATATGAGACAACATCGCTAGATGGAATTAATCAAGGACTACAATTGTACAATTGATTATCATCCAGGAAAACATAATGTAGTGGCAGATGCATTGAGTAGAAAATCTTCATCTCCACCCACATATAAAGCATAGTTGTACTCTTTAATATGATTTAAACATGACATGTTTGTCTCTTTGAGAAAAATGAATGTACAACTAGAAGTATCTTTATTAGCTGGATTACTGGCTGAGATGCATGTAAAACCTACTCTGAGACAACAGATTAAAGAGGCACAATAGCCTAACTCTATGATTCAACATATTAGATCAGAGTATGGTAGTGAGAAATGGGATAGTTTCCATGAGTAAGAGGATGAGGTAGTCTGTTATCATGGTATGATGGTAGTACCTAATGGCAATGACTTAAGAAATATAATTATGGAGGAATCTCATTCATCCATGTATTCAATTCATCCAGGGAGTACTAAAATGTATCATAACCTAAAAGATATGTATCGCTGGCCTAGTTTGAAGAAGGATGTAGATGAGTTTGTTATGCAGTGTCTAGTGTGTCAACAAGTTAAACTAGAACACTAGAAGCCTATAGGAACATTAAACCCTTACTTATACCGCACTGGAAATGGGATCATGTGATAATGGACTTTGTGGTTGGTCTACCCAGAACATCCAAAAGTCATGATTCCATTTGGGTAATAATTGATAGGTTGACTAAGTTAGCACATTTTCTTCCTGTTAGAACAACCTATACTGCTAAAAAACTTACACAAATCTATATAGATGAGATAGTTCGGTTACACAGAGTTCCATCTACAATTGTATTTGATAGAGATCCCCATTGTACAAGTCATTTTTGGGAATGACTATATAAAGCATTGGGTACATAGTTAAAGTTTAGCACAACCTTTCACCCTCAGACAGATGGACAATATGAAAGGACTATATAGACGTTGGAGGACTTGCTTAGGGCATGTGTTGTTCAGTTTGTAGGAAGTTGGGACTTACACTTGAGCTTAATAGAGTTTTCCTACAACAATAGCTATCAGAGTAGTATTGATAAGGCACCATATGAAGCATTATATGGTAGACGTTGTAGATCTCCGTTATGTTGGTATGACATAGGAGAATGTCAATTTCTAGGTCCTGAATTAGTGCAATAAACAATTGAAAAGATTAAAGTGATACAACAACAGTTGAATGCTACACATGATAGACAAAAGTCATATGCTTATAAACATCATAGACCTTTAGAATTCCAAGTTGGAGACAAAGTGTATCTCAAGGTCTCTCCTTAGAAAGGTGTTCTCATATTTGGGAAGAAGGGTAAGTTAGCTCCAAGATTTTTGGGACCTTACCCAGTGACAACACAGATTGGAAAGGTAGCCTATAGGTTGGCACTGCCACTTGAGCTACATAGACTACATGTAGTGTTTCATATAACTATGCTGCGAATGTGTCATCCTGATAAAAAGTTGGTGTTGCAACCTATAGAGGTAGAATTGAATGAAGATATATCCTATGTGGAAGGTCCAATGATGATTCTTGATAGAAGAATCAAGAATTTGAAAAAGAAAGACATAGTTCTTGGGAAAGTTCTATGGCATCACTGTGGCATTTAAGAAGCCATATGGGAGCTGGAGGAAGAGATGAGGAGGAAGTATCCATCTCTTTTCTCGTGAGATTTTGGGGATGAAATCCCTATTAGGGGTTGATAATTGTAACATCCCTGACCTGGGTTATGGCATAAACTTGGAAGTTTTACTTAAGAAATTATTTACATACTTGTTTTATTCCTTTGAATAGTAACTAAGACTCTCCTAGAGTTTAATTTTCAAGTTTGAGCTTATTTGCAAACTGTTTGTGCATTACATGATAGGTTGGGTGTAAAGTGCAATTTACCCAAGATGAGGGGTTATACTGCAAAATGTCACATGTTGAATGTACCTTATGTTTTTTAGCATCATAAGAGAGAGAATGATGCTAAGGAGTGGCTTGTGGAAAGCCTAAATTTCAAATTGAAACTTGTTTGAATAATGCTAGTGCCTTTACACCGATTTTGGTACAAATTGTAATTTACCTAAAATGTAGGGTTGATATGAAAATTACCACTTATAGAGTGTGCCTACTCCCTCCTAGTATCATATAGATGAGAGATAAATAAGGAGACACCATGTTTGAATCATTTTTAGTGACGACACTCTTGGTGATGAAAAGACCAAGAAAAGATATATAGTTGAAGCCTTTTTGTGAGTTGTATCGAGTTGTAGAGCTTATATGGGGATGCCTATTGGCCAAGGATACATAGAAGAGGTCCCATATCAGTTTATCAACTCTTGACATTTTCCATGATGGGATAAGTACCTCAAGGAGGTGATGTGTATCGGTTTGCGACTTTCCTTAGAAAAGTGTATCAGTTTGTGAATAAAGTGATGTTGCGTGGAAATACCTTTCTCAACAAGATAACTAAGGCCGAAATCTTATACCTATATTATCCTCAAGAGTTTTTCATGTCAATATAAATATGCATGCATGGACACGTGTCAACCATGCAAGGACACGTGGCACCTAATAGTGTAAAATGCTGACACCTCATATACACTCTTTTTCATGAACCACAACTATATATACCATTCCTTTAACCTACTAGTGAAAATTTTCAAATCTTACCACCCTCTTTCTCTTAGATATCCTACATAGGTGATTTGGTATTGTGCACAGAGCGTTGGTAACGGCCATAGCAAAGTGATATCGGCCATAGCAAGATGACATCGGCCATCGCAATATCGTCCGTAGTAAAGTGATATCGACCATAACAAGGTGATATCGGCCGTAGTGAAGTGATATCAGCCACAAGTGAGGGGATATAATGCATGAGTGGTGAGGTATCATGCATGGTGCTAAGGATCAAGAAGGAGTTCAAGTCTTAACCCTAAGATGAAGCCATGATCATCTTCAACCTTGGATTAAAGCATGGATCTAGGGTTGTGATCATCCTTTCTGTTCTTCTTCACCAAATACTTATCCATGGTGATTCTTTGCATATAGATGAGTTGTGAAACTCATCTTCAACCTTTGGAATGTGAAGCTTTGGATCTTGGAGCTTTGAAGTTGTTCTTGAGGTGGGTTATATAAGTTGAACCCAATTATGTTATTATTCACCTTCAAATTTGTTATACTTGTTAATCTACTTCCAATTTCGAATTCTCTTAAATAATTGATGATCCTATGAGTTCTAAAAGTTATTTAGGACTTTTGTCCATGAAATTGAACAGTAAGAACAACAATATAGATGTTGATGATGATGACATTATCATGTAACAAACCGATATCGGGTTGAAGCATCTCTAACCTGATATGGTAATGTGAATACACCACTAGCACAATATAGTGATGAGTTTATACCTCATGGATGATATGAGAGAACATACACACATCTCATGCATGACATGATGATCAAGTACATACCTTGTGCATGATATGGGGTCAAGCACACACCTTATGCACGCCATGGTGTTAAGTATATACCTCTAACCCAATATGGTGTTGAAACCCAACATGGTAATGTGAAACCCAATATACATTGGAACCCCAAATCCCTAGTGGTTTGTATACTTGATTTGGTCTAGACTAACCTATTATCTATCATATAACTTAACCCATGGTGAAGGGTAGGTCGATACCAGGAAGGTTTGAAGAGATATGAGCATAAGGGTCTAACCTGATATGCAAACCCTAATGTTGAGCAACCCAATATGGAAGCACGATATGGTGATGAGATACACCTCAAACTTGATATGGAAGCATGATATGGTGTCAAGTACATACCTCTATGCCTGATATGGTGGAATAACCTCAAATTGAATGTACTTGATGGAGTAACATATGAAGTGTGTGATGTCAAGTAATGCATTAATATGTAAAGAGCTAAATGTATTTTGATAAATAGGCCAATGTACCTTGAAGAAAGGGTTTAGCCAATTTAATAGAGTATGATGTAATCAACATCCTAGTGAGGATGATAGAGAAACTTATACTTGTGTCATAATCATGTAATGTGCGTGCATTGATACTCCTAATATGAATGGAGTATGAATTAGGGTTTGATTCTTGATGATATGATTTTGAAACCTTAATCGGATAAATAGGGGAAACCCTAACCCTAATGAAGGGTGATGTTATGATTTGAAACCCTAATCAGTTAATAAGGGGAAAACCTAACCCTAATAATGGGTGATGGTATGCACTTGAAACCTAATCGATAAGGAAGGGAAACCCTGACCCTAATAATGGGAAGGTTGTATTTCTCTTATATTGCATGGTGATGATATATATTTGATATTGTTGTTATCATGAAATACTAACCATGCAGGTATCATGAGATGATAAGCATAGCCAGGTATGAGCTATGATGTTCATATGATATAGATCTAAATGGGCTTTGTGAGCTATGCAAAATACTTGTACAACAAGTATAATGCATACCTTGGTCTGATGACCTGAAGGTAATGGTTAGTTGATACGTGGTAACAATGTTCAATGATGAACTAAGGGTTTGAATACCTAGATCTAGAAATCATGATGATGATAATTCTAAGGGATGAGAATTCACAGTAATGTGATAAGGGTTTAAGATTCTGAGTGTTATATGTGTTCCAAAGATCATGAATGTACTTGATAAATGTGTTACACCTTTCTTTGTAGCATCTGTTATAATTCTTGCTTGTAACTTGGTTGATGCTAAAAGATATTGTAATACATCTAATTAATCAAGTGAAATATTATCATGTAGTTGCCCTGACCATAGATCCATTTAGTGTCAGAATTTGTTGAATGGTGAAACGAGTTTAACTCAACATACATATTGTTGAATGTGTAATCTTGTTTATACTAGGGTTTCTTGGTGAACCCCCCAAATAATTCGGGAAAGCTCAATGATTATCCCAACGAGAATTATCTGGGAAAGCTTGGTGACCACCCCGAAGAGAGTGCATGCTACGGTTGTAACACTATAGTGAAGATACCAGTATACCCTGGAAAGCTAATTACAACTGACACAAGATGTCCTGCAAGTGGTCTTGTACTGGCCGAGATGGGTGAGGTCTTTGAAGGCGGCTCTTCCATTGACCTTGTATGGTACCGATTTCGACTAAGGGTGGTCATTTGGAGCATGAGCGGTATACCTCATATCCTCTGGGCATAAGTGTGATTGTAAAAATGTAATTAGTTGTGTAGCGTATCTACTTAAGGATTGAATATGGAAACATTGGTTGATGTTACATTATTTCTATACGTCTTAGTTGATAGATGTTATACATGTTCTTAATATTCCTTATAAAGCAAATAGATGATCTATAGGTCTGTCATGGATAGTTGAACTACTTCACCATTGCTATTGCTTTCCACTACAATTAAACAATGACTAAACATGCTTATTTACATAAAAGATCTTCTACTTAATTTAATTTGTTTACCTATGATAATAATATTGTTGGAAGAGAGTTATATCTCTCACTGGGACTTGTGTCTCACCCCATGGGTTCCATAATTTTTAGGTGGACGTGCACGAGGAGGTAGAGACCATACTACAGAAGAAGGACAACAACAGTAGGAACAATAGTAACAACTCAGGTTGAGTGTGTTTTCTATCGTGTCTTGTAGATAGAAGTTCTATGTGTCATCTCTGTACTCTCAGGTCCTTGGGAGTTAGAACGTAATGATTTACGAACGATTTGAGATTTTGGCCTGTATGCCTCGAGGTTTTATGTTGCTCATGTATAGGTTTTGGAAAACAATTGTTATATGTTATCCTCGAGATGAGATGGTACAGTTTATGTACAATGTGATCCATGATGCATATAGTACTTTGGTTCTTTTCTTAAGAGTTTCCTGGAAATGGATCTCTTTGCAAAATTGTTTTAATTTATAGTGATTTTGTTAAATCCACTACTAATGTTTATTCCACATAGTTATTGGTGGCGATTTGGTTGTCGGTTTGATGTCGGGTCATCACATTTGATTTTGACAAACACTATGGGATCCAAATGTTTAAGGCTAAAGGAGAAAATTTTAAGAGAAGTCCATCGGTCAATGTACAATATTCATCCAGGAACTAACAAATGTATAAGAACTTACAGTGGTCTTTTTGACAGAGAAACAATAAGAACGATATTGCAGAATTTGTGGCAAATTGTCTTACTTGCCAATAAGTCAAAAACGAACTCCAAAGACTAGGTGGACTGTTACAACCTCTCGAAATCCCTAAGTGGAAATAGGACAAAGTCAGTGTGGACTTTTTCACAAGAATTCCAAAGACAAGGGAATGATGTGATGTTGTTTGGACCATGATTGGCCACCTTACTTAGTCATATCATTTCTTTCCCTTCAAAACTACAAAGTACATAACTACACTGACTAAATTACACATTCAAGATATTATTTGATTAGACATAACACCTATGATGATAGTCTCTGATTGGGATCCCAAATTCACTTCGAGAATGTGGAAACAAATGCATGATGCCTCTGGGATTTAACATTGCCTATCATCCACAAACTAATGGTCAATAAAAAAAAATGTTACAAATTCTAGAATATTATTATGTGCCATGGATTGGAGTGGATCATGGTATAAATATATACCTTTGGCTAAATTTGCATACACCAATCTCTATCAAGACAGTATTAGGAGTCCACATTATGAAGCTTTATATTGAAGGCATTAGCATATCCCCACTATACTAGAATGGTGTAGATGAGTGGTCACTCGTGAAATATGAAGAACTTCAATTCTATGATGACACAGTAGAATTGGTCAAGAAGAGGATGAAAATCACTCAAGATAGTAACACCCTGATACAAGCTTCCTAGTACGAGACTATGTAATATTGAAAGTGAAACCCTGAAAAGCTATTTCTAAATCAAAAGCAAAGGGAAATTGAGTTTGAGATATGTTCAACCTTTTATGATACTCTAGAAGATTGGAGATTGTTCTCACCAATTAGCTTTACAACCATCATATGAGTAGATGCATGATGTATTTCACATATTTATTCTGAAGGAATATGTCATCTTCACATGTATTCACATTATATCCACTTGAGATTCGTGAAGATTTGACATATGAGGAGTACCCAATACAGATTATGGATAATGGGGTAATTCAATTGAAGAATAAGAAGATTGATCTTGTAAAAATTTTGTGAAGGCACCATGTCTTTAGAAAAGCCACCTAGGAATTATGTGACAAGATGGGGAAACTTTACCCCCACACTCTTTTCCTGATTTTGGGAACACAATCCTCTTTTAGGGGGAGAGAGTTGTAGCATATCGAGTTTCTCTATCAAATCTTATGATGAACTACCTTGCTTAGTTTTCCCAGATTTGAGAATATTTATAGTAAAAGATTCCTAAAAATGTCTTGGTACTTGTTAAAATTTTTTAATTTGGATAGTTAAGTTGCAATTACATCTCACTTTGATCAAATCATCCCAAGGGGAAACCAAAATAAAATAATTAAACCTCATTGTGGATATTCATCTTTGGAGTATTATTAAAAAATATATTAATATTTTGATATCAATATTGAAACTAACTGTGAGAGTAAGTAGTCAATCCATCTTAGACTCATACACAAGGGGCGTTAGTATTTTTGAGATGTAAATTCAGACAACTTAAACATGCGGTTGAAATTTCAAGCAACATAGATCTGTGGTTTTGATTATAAAATTGGAAAGAAAATGCAAATCTATTGTAAAAGGCTTCATTTTATTGGTCAAATGGATGTTTCACCAAGGGTCCCATAGGCCTATTCATCCCTAACCCAATGTGTGTCTTAGTTCCCTATGTGCAATAGTTAAGCAATTGTAGAATAAATGGTGAAGGATATCCTCCCCCTTTCTACCTCTCTTCCTCTCAATCTCTTGCTCCACACTTCTATTTTCAAGCCCCATAAGTCAGTGGCCAATTTAATGTTCATGAGAGAAGCTTGAATACTTGGATCCATTAAAGGTTGGCGATCCATGGAAGAAACATTCAATGAAATGATGTCTGGTCTTCAAGCATGGTCTAGACCCTAGTAGCTAACCCTAACATCCCTAACCCTATATAACAAATGTACCACCCCATCAACAAACCACTCCAACAACAACACTTCCAACATCCCTTCTTCTTCCTTAGACCCTCAGACATCCTCCCACCTACCTACTTTTGGTCTGCCAGAGCCCATATTAGGCTGCCTGATTGCCTTTTGGCCGCAGTTTGGCATGCACAATCATCACTTCTCCGTCCCCCTTTTTCCAAAACTGTTGTGTCACCACCCCAACTGAAACTCACTAACAACTACGACACCTCTAACTGCCACCTAAGGTACCCACTAGAATCAACACAGGATGTGGTCAAGACTGAGATCTAGGAACACTACTTGTTGGGTACCTGTGCACAAGAGGTAAACATACCTTGACCCCCTTTCCACTGGTTTATTCAACTCATGGATAATCATAAGCATGCATATAGCTAAGAAAAATTAGTAACCCAAATGAGTTGTAACAAAGTGATGTATACATATCAATTTCACTAGGTTTTACTAGCCTAGTTGTTGTTCATTCCATCTAATGCATAAGAAATATGCATCATGACCCTTCTATTTATTAATAAAAAGGAATGCCTAATTTTATACGCGAACATATAAAGATGATCCTAGTATACAAAGATGTCACATATGCATAAATTCAAAACCCATGTACTAAAATGTGATACTGTGTAATGGTGGAAAATAGGAAAAATCCATAACACATATCAAGATTATTACTCTATTAGTAAATTCATAGTATAGAAGTATTAATCTAATAATGATGCCAAGAAAAAATAGAGAAATTAAATTAAGTATTTCCAACTTTGATATTATTGCAACCCTTGAAAATGCATAAACAACATCCTAGTAAAGACTTACCTTTTTCCATGACAGAAATATGTAACACCAAAAGTTATGTACATATATATAATGCATTAGTACAAAATATAATATAAATATGAAAGGTATAATGGGATACATGATTTATCAATACAAAATCTTAGGGTAATTTAATCTATCATCGTGGAACAACATTAACAACCTAATTGAGGAAATTTGTCACTATTGAAATTATGAAAATAAATGATCCTAAACCAGTAGTAATCCATTTCTTACTACATTCTAGATTCATTATGGACGAACTTGGGAAACTCAACATTTGTATACTATACATTCTAATTTGAGTTACAAAATTTATATTACATATGAAATATTATTCCCTCTTGAAAGCATGCATAACAGATACATTGATCTGATTAAAATTATTTTAAACTTTAGCCCCCCTCTTTGAAAGTCACAAACAAGTATTTCTTAAAATAGTATCAAAATATTCAAACATTAGAAAAGGATAGGGTAGTGCGCATTAGTTAGTGAAATTATGCTTCCATTCCTCTATGTATAGTTAAAGGACATAGGGTGTGTTAGTATACTAGGAAATTTAGTTGATGTGTTGTCATTCTACTCAAGAGAGAACACATGGCTTCCCCAGCAAATAGACATTGACATGTGCTACCTATTTCAATATTTGGATAATTACGGTCAAAATTTGATATTGAATCATTTTAATGTTGAGAAAACTATTTGCATGTCATACTTACCTATATTGTTTATTTCCTTTCATTTTGTCATAAAAATCTTGTGCAATTAGGTGCATACTTATTTAGTTTTCCAAACATTTATTTTGTATTGGTCATTTGACTAACCTATTTTTCCCTTCTTGGGGTCCATGTGTGGTTTCATTTCTCCTAAGAATTCATGGAATTGATCTGAAGAAGCCCTATGCAAGAAACCTTAGAAGGAAGGAAGGAAACACATCTGAGGATGTCTTGGTTCCCTTAGTTTTGAATTTATCTTTTTTTTCTACCTTATTGTACTCTCACTGAGAATTTTATGAACTTGTTGATGCAAAATGTTTGAATTTTTGAATAAATGTTCAATGGTTTCCAAATTTTGTTGATTGGTATAATACAATCATCACAACCACAAAAAAGATATAGGACACAATTTCTCATTGGAAATTCACCTACTAGAGTATCTAATATACTAGACACTAATTTATTGTTGACACTTACATTACATAAAATCTCTTATTTTGTCTAATGGCAAGACCATACTTAGTTCCAATTCCATTCCGAATACTCTTGAGTTTAATCATATCTTCACCTTGATCACTCATGATGATTATTAGATCATGAAGATGTCTAATACGCATCTTAGAGTTTTTCATAGGATACATATGTTCTTGATTGACAACATAATTCATCACAGAGCAAAATGCCCCCATCAACTTGATTTTCTTGTCTTATCATATTAGAGGGGGAAATGATGTAAATAGTATTTAAATTGATAATAATATGGAAACTTATATAATCAAAAATCTCATAAAATTAGTAAAGCTAGAATGAAGGAAAATTTAACATTTTGAGGAAAATAAGGTAGGTCCATCTTATAAATTCATAAGACTTCACTAAATTTGGACATGATGCACACTATTTGGTGCAAAATGTGTTTTTCTTATGTCACCAATAAACTCATTATCCAACAACAAAGTATCAAATATCTTCTTCTCATTAATTAAAGCCACTTCATTAAAATGTATAATGTTATTGAAGTAGGTTAAAATATATTAGCTAGAGCTTTAGCGGTAATTTTGTATGAAAATTTTTAGAGTGTAGTAGTCCTCAGTATTCTAGTCCCTTTCAACATCTTACTACTATTAATGAAAATCTAAATAATTATGTAATTCCAGCCCCAATTACTTCCCATGTACTCTCTAGATTAATAGCTCTATCAATCATTTCTTTTCTTACTAGAGCACATAAAGTTCGAGATTAGTCTTGATTCGTAGAAGAAGCATCAAGTTTACTTCCCATGCTAAGTAATTATGATTTTGAGAAGGATACTGAATGCAGAGAATAAGTAGGAATAGATGTAATGATTTTCATTATCTTTATTATAGTTCATTATGCCACCAGTATCAACACATCTAGTATTATTCCTTATTTTTCCGACTTAGATACAATTGTAGAAACAAATTATACTTTTTGTCACCTAGAGATAACATTTTACTTTACATATTTTTTCTATCCAAGGATTCCTTTGTTTGATTACTAACAATATCTTGCCCTCTTTTCCAACAACTAAATCCCAAAGGAATATACCATCTAGGTTCAAATCAGTATATGGATTCAATCAATTAATGCATTAGTAGTAGGTACCTAGGATTGATGCATGCTCAAAGTAGGATGATTTAGTCCTTTTAGGTGGTCAATGCATGCCCCAGCTGGGGTCAGTCCCTTTGGTGGCCTTGGCCAGTAAAGCATTTTGGATCTTGGTTGGTGCGAGTCAATGCATGGTCAAAGTGATTGTTTTGGCACCACTACAAATCTAATGAGGTTTTTGCATTCTCATGCATGTTGATCCTTAATGGAGGAGGTAGAAGTAGTTCATTTTTGAATTCTTCATCTAGATACTGATGTTGATGGGAGCATTTTGGGTTAAGGTGACATGCATAATAGCTGAAACACAATTTTCTAACATCCTCATGTATATATATGAATTTAATCAACCTCAAATCCATGTCTCACCTTTCTATATATGGAGAGACATTACAAGATCTAAAAGAAGATTTTCTACAGAGAACGCTCTTGTACGTTTGGGATTTTTCAAGCCACTTGAAAATCAAAGCTAGAAAGCACATGTAATTTTCTTCCCTTATTTTAATCTTTTCTAGTATTTTTCTCTCTTTTATACTATATTGGATGATGTTATTATCAATACAAGATGGAAACTAGGTCCGTTGTGCTAAAATCTCTTCTTTTCACCTTCTTTTTCCTAGTTGGAGATGAAGCTTCCAAGAGTGGATGTTTTGATCTATCGATTAGATCTTTGAGTAAGGAATTGTGCATGCACTTTCTAGAATCATGGTTTTCAACAAAGAAGAATATTTATCTTATGTTTAGCAATCTATGTGATGCATTTCTTACATATAACAATAAATTTTCAGTAATGTGCTTTATTTAAGCCAAAAGGAGAGGTTTTATGGCGTTTTGCGATGAAACTTTTGAAACTTCAGGTTAATCACCTTCTTCAATATTAAATTATATTAAAATGAAAAATGTGATCCTTTTATTACCATATTTTTGAAATATGTAAACTCTACTTGTATATCGCCATAAAGTTCCAATGTAAGCATTGTTTACAACTTTTGTTATATCGAGCACATATGATTGATCAAAAACATTTTTTTAGTTGGCTTCATATTGTTTTAAGATTATATTATCATAGATTAGTTTATTTTGATACCCTTTTGACATTTGGTTTATGTATGGTTGAGATTGGGAAATTATTAGTTATACTTGTTCATGTTAGATATGTAGTAAGGTTTCTATACCAACATTTCCAAGTTTTCATACATTATCATGAACTTTTTATTTAAGAATTTTATTCAATTAAATATCAGTATATATTCTAGTTAATTAGCGGAACATTAATTCATGTAGTTTCCTTATAAATATATACATTTACCTATGTTCAAAAGCCACAAAAGTGAAATGAATATCCTTGTTTCTAACTTGGGATTATGTAAGGTACTCATTTTCATACAATGTAAAATATATCTAGGTTTGTCAACAATCATATTAGGTATGGTCCCACAGAGCTCCAAATTTACCTACTTATAGGAGTGCATTCAAGGCCATATATCCAATTATAGATGGTAGTTCTTCCATATATTTGAAAATGTTGTGGTATGATGTTGATATGATAGGTCACATTTGTTGGGTTTTAGGGGAGATAGAGAAGGCAGCGGAAACAAAAATTTCTCCCCCAACCCATACCGAGGAAACGTGTCAACGTCTATATAATAGGAAAGGATGGTTTGCGGAATCATACCTTGTCCCGAGGCTTACTCGGAGACAATACCTCGCGCAATGCGCGGTCTTCAACTCCGGACTTCGACGGTGTCTGTGCAGCTCCTGGTCACACCGGGACTGACAACTCCTACTCGAACCGGACTTTCGGATGACAGTTGTCCTCCTAAGCGGCAGTGTCCTCCCGCCTCTGTAGTAGTCCACACGGACCACCTGGAACTCCACTCTCCTTGTCCCACAAGGAAGTGGAAGGAGTCGCACCCTCTTGTTGACGTACTAGTCGCCAACACGCTCTCCTGCCTCCTGTTGCAACTGCAGTTGTCCTTCCCTTGCTGCACCTCCCTTTTGCGGGAAGCACTTGCTCGGGCTCTCTCACGGTTACCAAAACCAGAGAGAACGACAACTTGCAGAGAAACTGGTTGCACTGAGCTGTACTTTGAGAAGCCCCCAATACCCCTATATATATAGGAGAGTCATGGGACAGGGTTCTCCATCCCGGGCAATGCGGGACTAATGCAGGAGTAGAAGGGTTCGAGAATTTTCCACAAAAAGCAACCGGTTCGCAACTTAAAATGATCGGTTCACAACTGAGCCGATCGGTTCGGCCATTGAGCCGATCGGTTGGACCTGAGCCGATCGTTTGGGGCACTCCAACCGATCGGTTGGTGCCCTGAACCGATCGGTTCATGGTCCTAATCCGGCTCAAAAAGACTTTCCTTGTTTCTTTCCCAATTGGTATCAAATACCAATATTATTCCCAATCGAATTGGGAAATTTGAAACCAAAGGAAAATTCTTGCCGACATGACTTTCCCAACTGGTCGGTTGCACCAGTTGAGCCGATCGGTTCAACCCTTGAACCGGTCGTTTCAACCTGGGCATGAGCCGATCGGCCTGGACACTCCAGCCGACCGGTTCAGCAACCTCAGCCGACCGGTTCATCACATGAACCGATCGGTTGGGAGCACAGGTTGGGCAAAATCAGTCAATTGCGATTTCAATCAATCTGATACTCCAATCAATGCGTCCAACACCTTGAACCATACGATATTGAGCTATCGACTGATTGAGTGTTTAATTGAACTACTAAACTCCTTTAGTAATCAATCTAAACATTGCTTAGTGGACAAAACTCCTCTTCCAGGTTAAATCCTATGTGTGTGACCCTGCAGGTCCATTTCACGTTGGCAGTGAAAGTCCATAACACTTCTGACTTCACAAGCAAAGAGCGGTGCCTAGTCACACATCAGTGCTACCCAAGTGAAAGTAGAAAGTTGGAGAACAACTTTCATCCTACAATCCGTGAATGGTGTTACAGCGAATGTATAATTCCTTTATCACTGATATCCCGAATGAACTCGAGGCATAGAACAGTCATCTTGTCAACGTTCATTCACTTCCTTGATCTCAGAGTAGACTGGAAGAGATATGTATGACATCAGTATCAAATACTGATTCACACATGCGTGCACGCCTTTCTCAATCCTACTCATCAAGTGGCCATGGATATCATACTCCCTCAGGAGGGACAAATCCCATATCTATCACTCACCCCTCAAAAGCCCCATGTGTCAAAGCCACCCAATCATCACCTTTATAACAACCCATGTTTCAGGACTGCGTTTGATGATGTCAAAGTGTGCCCAACGACATGTGTTGAGTGTAGTGATTTCAGGTCTAAGAATCACACTCACCACCATCACTGTGAGTACTGACTGTGACTACCATCTCATGGTTCCATGTGTCAAACTCACGGTGGGTCTGTCCGGTACACTTGTTCTCTAACAAGTACCTATTTGTTTGGTTTGATATCTCTATATCATGACTAATGAGATTCTGTCATCAACCAACACCACAATCTAGTCTTGTGTGTCATTGTTGTCTATCTACCTTCCACAATGACATCCGACTAGGGACATAACAAGAATGTACAAACTCTTAGCATCCGTATGATCTCATCGTTCAGGTCCTTAACCTGAAAGCATACGTCATTGAGTTCTGTCATTCTTTAGACATTCAATCTGTTCTATCACTATCTCATATGACTGAACCAGAAAGAATTGGAAGCTCGCCTTTGATGTTTATCAAATCAATCTTAATGTATCCCACCAATCATCATATGATTGGCTCTCAGGGAATACATACCAACAGACTCCCACTTGCACTGCGAGCCAATCACCCATGAATCATATTCATAGTGATCTTCAAACATGTCCCACATGTTACTGTGCTCTAGTGCCAACATAGTGAGTAATGACAACACCTTGCCAAAGTCTGTACAAATTGCATGTCTCGCATCTCTTCGTTGTACGTCACACGTATGAGATGGAGTTGCCGTAATATGCGATCTAGAATTCCATTTGCTAACCTTTAGCCACATTGCATGATCCAGGATTCCAGACTTGTCATCAATGAGTGGAATATAAGTTCATCTTATGAACTTTCAGATCCATATAGTATCCACTGTTGTTTACTAACACATAGATACTCGGCATTTCCCCTTTTTAAATGGCTTTATTGGAACATTTCCAATTATAAACAAACTTTCACTTTTATACATCTTAGGTATATATATTGCGATTAATTTTCTGTCCTTTCGGAAGTTCGCATCAATGTAACTCTTTACATCGAACTCTTCCTTATATCCATAGAACTAGTACTTCACAAGCACTCATCAAGTTCTCATGGTATTCCAGTAACCCTTACTGGAAGCAGACAGACATCCACTCGTCATGTCCCACATACGAGTTATCAGGATGAGCACATCATATTGCCATGTCCTACATACTAGATGATGAATGCATTTTATTCTTGCCATGTCATACATGCAAGTCAATGGGATGATTACATACATGATAGATCCATATCTATTCTTAGTGTTCCCATTCTTCATAAGAATTGGACACTTGGCCTTGGGATACTAACTCCATGTAACATGGACAAGTCTTCTCCCACTGAATCTGTGCATACTGAACACTTCAGTACAGATTGCCAATGTATGCTCTCTCTTTCCAAGTCAAGAGATTTTCGAGAACTATCTCTATAGATCTCTATTCCTATCACATAGGAAACATCTCTATCTTCCTTAAAGATAATTTCCACATTCGAATTTCCAATCTTAGAACATTTCCATTTCACATCAATATGTGGAATGTGAACACGCTCCCACTAAATCACAGATCCCTTCTTTATCTTTGACATATCAGTCAAACCCTTTGACTATATCATCAAAGTAAAGATCCAATTTTTGAGTTGCTTGAACTCAATCAATCACATTGATTAGTCCATTGTAACTTATAGACTTCATTTGCATTAGTGGATTCATAAACCTTATAGGCTGTGTCACGTACACATCCTGTTTTTATTCCTCATAGGAATGCGGTTTTAGTATCCATATGCCAAATGTCTTAGTCATTAAGTTGCAATCAACAAGCATCATCCTTGTCAAAATGTTATCCATGTGTCTTAACACTTAAGACTTATTTGCACTTATGGATATGATCCAATGAGTGCTACCATCAAGGTCATACCTTATGGTTCACATGGAAGTCATTTAGGATGTAATGGTTTCATAAACCATAACTCAAGATTCAGTTCCTCATATTCATCTTGATAGTTGACTCATCACATGAACAACTCATCACATAGATAATTGAGGTGTATCTGTTAAAGATATAAGAACTCACAACCCTTGTGATTCTTAATTTCTTTTATTAGTGTGGGGTATTCTTTTATTAAGAAGAATTCAGTTATTCGATAATCATTCTCTAACTCCTTAGAGTATGATTCCTTCTTGATTCAGACATCACCATGCCTTAATCATGAGTTCACTATGATACACTATCATAATCACTCATAAGGATCTCAAACATTTTGTCCAAGTATTTCATTCCTTGATCTCATCAAGAATTAATACTTTGCCAAATTTGTACTTCATTTATGATAATCTTGAACACTTCAAGATATTCATATTGGTATTTCTCTAAACACCATTTGAAGTATTAGCATTTATTCCAATAGGTATGTAAATACATCACATGTATTATACCTATTAGGATAATCACTCTCCCACTACATTAGTGAAGATTGATTAATCATGTCCAAGATATTCATGTCTCTTACTGGTTCTATAACCAAAAAGAGTCTAGATTTATCCATCACATGGAAACTAGAAATGAATTTCTCATGATTAATGCTAATTAAATTGTTTGAGTTATCTATAACTTTTAGGTATCATCTTATCTTATGCATATCAAATATCACAAGATAAATAAGGCATTGCCACAAAGATCACATCTTTATAAATTGAAACATCTCTTTATTAATTGCCATCATTGTCATACAATATGCAAAAATAAAGTGTTTCTATCTATTGGCAAGTATGAAATAACAGTTCATAACTGTATTACATGCCTTATTGGCTGAAAATAAACGAAAGTATTCCTATCTATTAAGGCAACACTTGCCCCAAGTAAGAATGCTTTACACTTTACATCTTGATATCATATATCTCAAAAAGTGTTATAAGTTTATTTACATGACACCTTCAAGTAGAGGCTTCAGTCACCTCCTTCTTCTTTTGTTCTTCCAGGTAGGTAGGACAATTCCTTTTCCAATGTCCTGGCTTTTGACAATGGTGGCAATTTCCTTTCTTGGTCATGCCTCCCTTAGCCTTGAGAGTTGAAGATGGCTTGGACTCCTGGCTAGCTTCAGAACCTTTCTTAGCTTTGCCCTTGCCCTTGCGCTTGGACTTGCCTTTCTTGCTCGTGATCATCATCACGGACTTAGGCTTGTCCTTCTTCATCTGTAACTCGGCTGTCCTCAACATGCCCAACAACTCTGACAGTGGCCTATCAAAGTTGTTCATATTGTAGTTCATCACAAACTGACTGTAAGATTCTGGCAACGATTGCAGTATCACGTCAGTAGCCAACTCTTGGCTCAGTGGAAATCCCAGTCTCTGCAGGTTCTCCACATACCCAATCATCTTGAGTGTGTGAGGACCAACTGGATCTCCTTCTGTCATGACGCACTTGAACAGCGCCCTAGAAACATTGTACCTCTCTTGCCGTGCCTGATCTTCATACATGTTCCTGAGATGCAGAATCATCTCTATGACACCCATGTTCTCATGTTGCTTCTGCAACTCATGGTTCATTGAACATAGCATCAAGCACTTTGCATCAATGGCATCATCAGAATGCTTCTTGTAAGCATCCCTTTCTGTCCTTGGTGCATTAGGAGCGGGTTCCTCTGGAATTGGAGTATCCAGGACATAGAGCTTACGCTCTTGAGTGAGAACAATTCTCAATGTCCGATACCAGTCGTGGAAGTTTGTCCCATTTAGCTTGTCCTTGTCAAGGACCGATCGCAAAGAAAAGTTGTTGTTGTTTGTTGCCATTTGAACTACAAAAAGAAAATATGCAATTTTAGTCCAAAACTCATTTTTGACTTATTTGATTGATTTGAAAATTTGACGATATAATTAGGCCTTTAATTAATTATCGCTCCCACTATTTTAGTTCAAATTGATAGCCCTCACCATCAATTCGGAAGATTGCAGCGTACAACCTTCTAGTGGCCAAGATCCTGAAATCCTCTAAGTCATGGACCAGCTTGGGCTGTCACCCACAACATAGATCTCTCAGGTAGGCAACTTTTGCCAATTGCATCATATGCAACTCTTGATAAGATGTCATATACAAGTCTTTGCAATGATCATCTCCATGCCTCAAGGCGCTAGATCCTATCTAGGTCACCTTGTTAAGTCCAACCCAAAGCAAACACGATGAATATGCACCCTGCTTGGGCAGACCCACACATTCATCCTTCACGCTTCCACGAGATAGACGGTGCACCACGCTTGGGCGTGCCCACACTTGGTCGATCAAGCTTTTCACGTGTGTCTCATTTGGAAGGCATCTAAAACTTAATATTTAATGAGGGATTTGGTTTTATATACATATACATATCCAATCACCACAATACATAGTACGTATCATATACATGCTAAATCCCACAGAAAACATGCACAAACGATAAAAGGCGATGATTATGGCCATCCTAATGTGATTCCTCGAGCCAAGAGGAATCAAGGTCATCTAGGTCTACATCACATGCAACCTGTACAAGATGAACATATGTGCCTTGCCATCCGAGTTGATCAACTCATCACATGAATGATCTGTACTCTCCAGCCGGTCGTCTGGGTGCCACCAGCCGATCGGTTGGCTCCTTCAACCGATCGGTTCGCCTGGTCGTCGTGCATCTCGTCATGTCCGCCACCCGCTCGTCTCGCTCCTCGAACCGTTCATCAACCGATCGGTTCACTCCTTGAACCGACCGTCTGGAAGGTCAACCGATCGGTTCACTCCTTGAACCGATCGTCTGAGCAGTCGTCTTGATGTCCGCCGGTCTTTGACATAACAGGAAATAAAATCCTATTCTATTTATTACATTGCTTTAAAAAGGAAACCCCGATTTACATTTGGGGGGAGCAAAGGTAGGAAAGAATCTTGAATTATTTCGAGTTACATCGGGAATAAGAGAGGGAAGATTGGTGCGCAGACCGAGATGCAAGCAAACACAAACAACCACACACAGATAGGGGTTTATAGGCCATAAGCACGCTACACACATCCACCACAAAACTCGTTTAAGGGAGACGCGTATCGAGTGCATTAATAATACATATCATATATGTAATTAGGGATTTGTGGATTTAGGATTGGACATGCATAAAGCCGATATTATTCGCATCGCATGCAATAAATAAAGGCGACAAACCAAAATCGATCATATCGATATTCCTAAAACATAGAGCAGTTGACGTGGCTCTGATACCACTGTTGGGTTTTAGGGGAGATAGAGAAGGCAGCGGAAACAAAAATTTCTCCCCCAACCCATACCGAGGAAACGCGTCAACGTCTATATAACAGGAAAGGATGGTTTGCGGAATCATACCTTGTCCCGAGGCTTGCTCAGCGACAATACCTCGCGCAATGCGCGGTCTTCAACTCCGGACTTCGACGGTGTCTGTGCAGCTCCTGGTCGCACCGGGACTGACAACTCCTACTCAAACCGGACTGTCGGATGACAGTTGTCCTCCTAAGCGGCAGTGTCCTCCCGCTTCTGTAGTAGTCCACACGGACCACCTGGAACTCCACTCTCCTTGTCCCACAAGGAAGTGGAAGGAGTCGCACCCTCCTGTTGATGTACTAGTCGCCAACACGCTCTCCTGCCTCCTGTTGCAACTGCAGTTGTCCTTCCCTTGCTGCACCTCCCTTTTGCGGGAAGCACTTGCTCGGGCTCTCTCACGGTTACCAAAACCAGAGAGAACGACAACTTGCAGAGAAACTGGTTGCACTGAGCTGTACTTTGAGAAGCCCCCAATACCCCTATATATATAGGAGAGTCATGGGACAGGGTTCTCCATCCCAGGCAATGCGGGACTAATGTAGGAGTAGAAGGGTTCGAGAATTTTCCACAAAAAGCAACCGGTTCGCAACTTGAAATGATCGGTTCACAACTGAACCGATCGGTTCGGCCATTGAGCCGATCGGTTGGACCTGAGTCGATCGTTTGGGGCACTCCAACCGATCGGTTGGTGCCCTGAACCGATCGGTTCATGGTCCTAATCCGGCTCAAAAAGACTTTCCTTGTTTCTTTCCCAATTGGTATCGAATACCAATATTATTCCCAATCGAATTGGGCAATTTGAAACCAAAGGAAAATTCTTGCCGACATGACTTTCCCAACTGGTCGGTTGCACCAGTTGAGCCGATCGGTTCAACCCTTGAACCGGTCATTTCAACCTGGGCATGAGCCGATCGGCTTGGACACTCCAGCTGACCGGTTCAGCAACCTCAGCCGACCGGTTCATCACATGAACCGATCGGTTGGGAGCACAGGTTGGGCAAAATCAGTCAATTGCGATTTCAATCAATCTGATACTCCAATCAATGCGTCCAACACCTTGAACCATACGATATTGAGCTATCGACTGATTGAGTGTTTAATTGAACTACTAAACTCCTTTAGTAATCAATCTAAACATTGCTTAGTGGACAAAACTCCTCTTCCAGGTTAAATCCTATGTGTGTGACCCTGTAGGTCCATTTCACGTTGGCAGTGAAAGTCCATAACACTTATGACTTCACAAGCAAAGAGCGGTGCCTAGTCACACATCAGTGCTACCCAAGTGAAAGTAGAAAGTTGGAGAACAACTTTCATCCTACAATCCGTGAATGGTGTTACAGCGAATGTATAATTCCTTTGTCACTGATATCCCGAATGAACTCGAGGCATGGAACAGTCATCCTGTCAACGTTCATTCACTTCCTTGATCTCAGAGTAGACTGGAAGAGATATGTATGACATCAGTATCAAATACTGATTCACACATGCGTGCACGCCTTTCTCAATCCTACTCATCAAGTGGCCATGGATATCATACTCCCTCAGGAGGGACAAATCCCATATCTATCACTCACCCCTCAAAAGCCCCATGTGTCAAAGCCACCCAATCATCACCTTTATAACAACCCATGTTTTAGGAATGCGTTTGATGATGTCAAAGTGTGCCCAACGACATGTGTTGAGTGTAGTGATTTCAGGTCTAAGAATCACACTCACCACCATCACTGTGAGTACTGACTGTGACTACCATCTCATGGTTCCATGTGTCAAACTCACGGTGGGTCTGTCCGGTACACTTGTTCTCTAACAAGTACCTATGTGTTTGGTTTGATATCTCTATATCATGACTAATGAGATTCTGTCATCAACCAACACCACAATCTAGTCTTGTGTGTCATTGTTGTCTATCTACCTTCCACAATGACATCCGACTAGGGACATAACAAGAATGTACAAACTCTTAGCATTCGTATGATCTCATCGTTCAGGTCCTTAACCTGAAAGCATACGTCATTGAGTTCTGTCATTCTTTAGACATTCAATATGTTCTATCACTATCTCATATGACTGAACCAGAAAGAATTGGACGCTCGCCTTTGATGTTTATCAAATCAATCTTAATGTATCCCACCAATCATCATATGATTGGCTCTCAGGGCATACATACCAACAACATTACCTAAGTACCGTGGACAAGCTTGGTGTTTTTGTAGGTCAATCAATGAGACTGTGTAATTTATACTTATTTGTCGAGGCATGGTGGGGTCATAATGAGTCTATTTAATCCTATGATCCTATAAAGAGGGTTAGTGGACTTCCAAGTCACTAAATAGTAGGCTTGGTGTGGTTTTGTGGTCTTTTAGGAACCATGTGAGTACATTGCCATACATGTTCTAAAAAGGAGTTTCCACCATGTTTATAAGGAAAAGAGAAAAGGAGTTTGAAATATTTGGAATGTGAGTGGACAAGGCAAATGGAAACTAGAGAATCTAAGTAATGCACTTGGTTCCGCAAGGGGAAGATGTGAGGCACCTCCACAATAACCTTGAAATATCATAAGTTCTAATGAATTCATTATCTATTCATTTGGTTTCAAGTAAAATTATTGTGAAAAATAAACAAACTAAATGAATAAAATCCCTTTTAAATAAAAGGTTAGAAAAAATTAAATATGAGAGATCATTAATCTTAGGTGCTTATATCATCACAACATTTGTGGGTTGGAAATGGGGAATGAAGTGATAAGATCATATTGGATTGTCTCCATATTACTACCTTAACTAACAATTGTCTGCAAGGTGAGGTTTTCCTTCCTTAGAAATAGAGATAGAGATTCACTTTAGAGGTATTCTAAGAGTATAAAAAAATTATTATTGTGAAAACTTCTGTGCAGATTCCACACCACTAGGATGTAATTTAAGTCTTGTTATTTAAGATTTTATTGATCCCTTTTGGTAATGTATTCTATGAATACGTAGTAGTCAAATTATTCTTGATGTCACAAAATTTTGGGTTTCTGTTGATATATTTTCTTCATAGGTTTTGGATTACAATGAACTAGGCCAATGGATATTGATTTAGTACTTGAAAAAAGTTTGTGAATCATTGTAAATATCAATCTGTGAATGTATGCCTTCTAGGCATATGTCAAATATGTATGTTTTCACCGTGAAACAATGAGATATTCAATTTCTATAAGGCTCATAGAAACTCTTGATAATGGATCATCTTTTGATGGTAGGTTTACTAATGGATTTCTACTTCAAAAACAATAATGAAGGAGTTTGCAAAGACTATAAGGCATGTGGCATGACTTGGTGGAAAATGAATGATTCCTACTGACCCACATTATTGGTCCAACTAATGCATATGAGGATCTTGTAGGACTTCTACTATCCCATATCATTTATATTTAATCACACTAACAATGGATGTACATTTATAAATATCAATAGAATTATAAAAACTACAAATGCAGATAATATTGATGTCTTCAGTATGGAACACATTTATGACATTAAGGTTTGGAGGATGAGAAGTTTTGACGGTAATCCATGAAGAGATTGTCTTTTACTTCCCTTCTTCAGAAGATAGATATGACAAACTATAAAAAAAAACTTGTTGTATTTCATATCAACAGGTTGAGGTTGTCCTATCACATATGTTTCTCAGTTACTCATTGTTTACAATTACTTAGAAAGGGCATATCATGATTTTTTTTACATTTTCAATAGAAAATACTAGGGATGGGTGATACTTATCCATTGGGTCTATAAGGATTCTTTATCATTCAAATTATTGGATTGTTAGCATATCATATGTTCACCTTTTTCCATGTTATGGCATAGAAGACCAACCATTGAAATCAAAGAGATGAAATTCCAAGGAGTGAAGGACCATCTACATGTAGTGGGTTTGATCATTGTAGCCCGAAAAGGCTAGTCGAGGGTTTCATCATTGTGGCCCAAAAAGATAGTCTGTGATAATTTAGTGTGCTACTTTTTAATTAAATTACACCCATACTCTATTTTTCTGTTGAGTAACCTAAAAACTGGCTCATGGATTGATGTAAACTAGGGAATGGAACATTTATCGTATTGAAGGAACCCTAGCAATCATTTGATTTTCTTGTTAGTCTTGGAGGAGGAGTTGTCCATGATATTGTGAGCTTTTCATGGGTCAACTTCAACTATCCTTTGGTTTATGTACCCTACTTCATTAACTTACATAACCCTAGAAGCACATTTTTGCAAGAATAGGTGGAGAGAGAATTGAAATAGTTTTTTAAAGAATTCATCTTGGTGATAAATATGGTCCTTCAAACTCATTTGATTTAGTGATCACATCATTCACATTGATATTTAGCTCTTTGTGAATTAGGTTGTTAATGATGACGAGCATTGCATGTTCATTAGTAGCTTCTATTTTTGTGAAACTTAATGTTAGCGGGAAGTATAATAAAGCCCTCATATTGTGAAAATTGACTTATATTTATATTACCCAAACATTTTGATTTGGTTATAACAAGGGGATCTATCCATGATGATATGAATGTGTGATAAAAAACATTATTGATCAACACATCTATTATGGGGATAGGAAAGTCATCCTTTGGCAGTTTTAATTTGATCATGTAGCCACACATATTTTGACATTACCATATTTGTTTGGTATCAACAACATATCATCCAATCATGTGGAGTACTTCACAATCCCTTGGAATTTTATTTCTAATCTAAATTTCTTCTCTGATCTTGAGACTTTATTCTAGTCATAGGATCCTGACTAAATATTTCAATAGGAGGATGCTCAAGATCATATAAAGTATGTTCCTAGTCATTTAAGCCACTATATGACTAAAGTAGATTGACCCATAAATGAAATATGTAGGGCCATATTAAATCTTGCCAAACAGTATAGACAATGTCAATATTTTTTTATCATTCTTGGCCACTACTAACATTATAATTTTACACAAATGGCCTGTTATCACCATATAATACACATCAATTCTTTACTATTTTGTCAACATTAACAAAAAAAGCAATCTTTTGAAGTGTATCTATTTCTATAGATAAACATTCATCTTGATGTCACATTGTAGATGTCAGATGATTTTTATTACTTATAGGATTTCTCTATCAGGACCAAGATCAAAAAGCTTGGAAGAATGTATTACCAATTTTCCAAGGAAAAACTATAATAGAATCTAGTTAATTGACTAGACTAAAATTGACTAGGTTAAAGGTGATGAATTATCTAAATTAGATAATTAGGTTAACATGCATAATCTAGATTGGGAGTCAACACATTCATGTTTACCTCAGAAACGCATCGTAGAACGATATGGAATTTAAAATTGCTCTTTGTATTAGGACTTGGTGGAGTGATACTTTCCCTCTCTTATTTAATGAATGCTTAATAATAAATAAGTTACGTCTACTCTCATGATAAGGGGCCTTAACCATCACCAATTCATATAAGAACTCGATAATTATAATTATTTTATCTCACACTCTCCTGAATAAGGAAAGCTACTTGTTATGCTACGGTCTAGAAAAGGAATTACAAACTACATCCAAACACTAGTAAAGTGTTGGCTACCTGATTAATATATGGAGGGAGATAATTTGTATAAAACATACATTACTAAAATTTCCTTAACAATATAACATGAAGCCAACATTGGAAACAAAAAATAGGGATATACCTAGAGTCATGAATTTCTTCTAGCAATAATTGATGATACAATGATGGAATTAGCCATTAATAAAGAGAAAAAAAATGGAGAGGAAGAAAAACTTATTAAGTATGCCAAACTTGAAGGTGGGGATAGAAATATATGTCAATGTTCATGTTTAAAGATCCAAAAGTATCAAATATGTTACCAATGCAAATGTAATTGTAGAAGTGATTATAATATAGCTCTCTTAATTTTATAGGTTTTCTGTACATTACAACTACTGATTGACATATCCCTTTTAATACCATTACTTGACAAGGTTAGATTTGGCTACTAGGAACTTTATCTTTCAAGACTAATTTTGGTAGTTTTCCATTGACCACAACACTTGATCGATTGAGAGTTGTTCCTCATATTCTGCTAACATTTTGTAGTTGTGGTTAAGATAAAGGGTCACTGATGATTTTTTGTGCTTTTATAATACATGATGAATCACTAGATTTTATGATAGGGACCATTTAGAACATTAGTTTAACTGATCTTTTAGAGAAACATGTCTTTTAATGAATAAACCAAAACCCCATGTCCTAGTTGTGGGTGCATCTTTGAAAGTGTAATTTAAATATGGGTTATTAAATCTTTCTTTATCAATGTAGAATATGCAACGTGACTTTTTTGTTTCTAATTGATAGATTTCATTCCTAGTATGATACTTAAAAAGGTAAGCAGGGTTGAGAAATAAATTAACTAATAACATTTTTTTGTAAATAGAGAGATTTGTTTATTCATTTACCTCTCTTATATAGATAAGTAGAAAATTAGGGCTATGATTTATGTCTACATCTAGCCATTGAGGCTCACAATTAGTAAAACTTATCGATTGGCTAGTATAAAGGATGAAATTTAAAATATTATCAGCAACAAGATTGTATTTTGTGGCAAGAACCTAACATCACGCTCCAAGGTGGTCTTCATTTTGTTGTGGGATGGGACAACCCATTTTAGTTTGTTGAGTATCCTTCGATGTGGTTGAAGAAGGATTAGATCTATTTGAGAGTATGAGAACATCATGTGGCTATGAGTTCCTATTATTTTCTTATGCACAGAGCATGTTGGATGCCTAGAAACTCAGCTTCTATTATATTTATAGCTTGAATGCAAGTACCCTATCCAAGTATACATAAAGAAAATCTAGATATCACATGCACACCAAAGTCTCCCTTTGTGTTTCATGCTTGAATTCTGAGTCAAACAAGATTATTAGGAAAATATCATGATTTGTGGTCTCAATATGCATATGCCTAGTTGCTAGGGACCTTAGTAGTGGAATTGAAAATTCTGAGTTGGATCCTTTGAGAAAAAAGAAGAAAATTATATTTTCCGGTTGGAACATTCATCTGTGCAATTTTCCATTATACATAAATTCCAAAAAGATATTACATAATTTGTGAATTATTGTATGAACGAATTTTCAATTATAATGAGCAACATCCATTGAGTACTAATTCATATTGTGTAAGTTTCTTGGTGTGAATAGATGCTTCCTAAATTATTTTGCACAAGTGTAGTCACATAGAAAATATATTAACCTTTATTTGCATTATTGAATTGTGGAAAAATGATATCCACATCAATATTATGTCATCTTTTCTCAATGTCAGTAAGTAAAGCACCATACTGGAGTAAACACAAAAAGATCTTTAGGTGTAGAGGTAGGTAATTTTTCTTGATGCATCCTAGTTCTAATTGACATTGGACTTCATTTTGTTATGCACTGATATATATATATATATATATATATATATATATATATATATATATATATATATATATATATATATATATATATAAGGGAGATTACCAACCATTTTCATTGTGTGACCAGGCCTAGGCATTCTCTTTAACATCTGTCAAAGGGGTTGAAGTAGAGGTAATGTATTTTCACATAACATGTGGGAGGCATTCATGGACGAAGGTCTAACCCCAATTACCCTTAAGGTTTATCATTGACTAGACATTGAGGTCATGTAGATAAGTAGAAGAAAAGAGGGAGACATTTAAATCCTCGACAGATTTACGAACCTCCAAATAACCTTCCATACATTTGTGGAAGGACCATTATTGATGAATAATTTACATTTAGGTTGAACCAGTAGAAGATTTTTTTGATGAATCCCCAAGATGAGGAGCATGGAACTATTTTGTGGTTCTTTTTCTTGAAACTTCTTTTATTTCATGGCATGACCCCAAGGATTTTCTAATTGATTTATGAAGCTCCAAACATTCTTTAGCATGTAGTGTGGCCTTTACAAAAGTAATTCATCTAGAAAGGGATAGATGGCACACTATCAAGCTAGTCATCATGGGTCTATAGGATTAAAGATTATATTTATTGACATAGTCGTGTAGTATTGGTACTTTGAGATAACAACCCAGATTATCTGTTTGTGGAATACCCAACTTTATAATAATTTATCTTTTATCTCTTAAGAATGTGTTTGAAGTTATAAAGCACCATGACTTCTCAAAGAATTTTTTTTCATAAATGTATGGGAGATTTTTTTAGTAATATCATAATTACAACAACTTGGGCAGTGGATACTTTGGCTACAAGAATAATCTAACAACCCCACCTTTTGGTAACCCCCAATTAAGGGAGACCGAGAGGTTGGTGCTGTAATCCATTTTCGGATCAAGGTTCAACAATTAATTGATAGCAATTATTAAATTCTACTAGACTAAATTGAAAAGCTGTAATAAAAATATTTTTTGCATACCTTTGAAAATTTTGGATTTCTAAACTCCTATCCAGAACTGGGACTAACTAACTAATCCTCCTTTGGATTTTAATTCTTGTACTTCACAATATGACAGTTTACTGTTCGTTCTTTTTGTTTGTACCTAAAACGCCGAAAAACAAAACGTCGGTCAGCCAAAGCTAGTATGTGGGGGATTCACTAACCATGCAATTATCTATAACAATGTATTGCATTCAATTATCATTTAACAAACAATTTTACATTTTAAGTATAACTACACGATCCATGTATACCCTGTTCCCATTATACCCCTCATGACTTCACCTAACAGGTGAATCAATTTCTCGGGCGGAGTCACATGGCACTACCCGTAAGTAGCCCACTCCTTAACTCATGGTATGCTAAGAGTCTCATGGCACTACACATGGGTAGCCCAGTTTCTAACTCATGATACCCTAGACATTGCTCTAGGTTATCCTTAGCCTTTGCATAGCCACAGGGGTGGACTCAGATCTAGCTAGTTATACATGTATACTCATAGTGATAGTCATAGTCACTTTATAGTTGCATGAATTGAAACATCCAACAGTTATTTCAAGCATTGAGGGAAACGTCGATAAAATCCTCGGAAAACTAATCAATATAGTCATAAGCGTAACCACATACCTCTTATTGCATATTTGGTTACAGAATTAAATATGAAGAGAGAGAATATCCAAGCAAGCAAGAAAATTGCACAGAAACCCTGAAATAAACATTCCAACTTCACTTTATCAAAATTTATCCAATTCCATCTTATTCCTTAGGGTTTCTATTCCAATTTTAGGGTTTCCTTGAAAATTAGGGTTTTGTTTTCACTCTTAGGTAATATGAACCCTTATTTATCCAAATTCAATTAAAATATTTAAATTCTCTCCTTTAAAAAAATTCCTAACAGTTTTAGGATCATATTTTAGCAATTTACTTCCTTAATTCACAAATAACATGGGTTTCTTTCTCCTTTTCCCTAAATTAGGGTTTCCATGTACCTTATCATTCATTTATAGTCATAAACCCTAAATTAACCATCTTTGTACTCAAAACGGATGAAAACTCCATGTTATCGATTAACAGGTTGATAATCCTCAAATTAACCCATTAAGTTACAAAGAATCATCCTATATGTACCATTAGGGTTTCCAATTAACTTGAAATGCATTTTACTAGCAAATTAAAGTACTTTTGCAAAACTACTAGAATCAGGTTATACAATCATTTTTATTAGATTCCTTTCATTTTCCTACACAACTTTTATATATATAGTTTCTCCATTGGATAATCCTAGCGTTTTCTATTAATTTAGCAAGGAAAAGCTATTTTTCTATAATTTCGATTAGAGAGGAGATTTACTGAAATTCCACGGCCGTTTGATCGGTGCATCGATGAGCCTCGCCTTGATCTGAAGCTTCCTCTATCGATCGTCGATGGTGCTCGGGTCCACGGTAGACCCTGATCCCAAGGCTCGCGTCAATGTGCTCCACTTACTCTAGTCAGCCAAGCGCGTTGCTGAGGCAGCGTTGGATCTTACGCGGGCACACAGTGGTCCGAGATCTAACGATCCCCACTCATCGTCCTCCCTGGACTTCTAATTAGAACTAGCGGTGGTGTCGCGATGGTCGCTCTCTGGAGCTTGGCCAATCGAGAGAGAGAGAGAGAGAGAGAGCTCTGAGGGTTAGGAAGTAGCCGCCTGGGATCGTGAGGGTGAGAGCAATCAAAAGGGGATCCTATATATAGGATATGGGAGGCACTCTTAGGGTTTCTGACCCCATCGCAAATCCTCCTTTTATCCCAATTGGGTGTTTCATGCATACACAAGGGAAGTCATCCAACCTTGGGTCAAGAATGTTCCTCTCCCTCTCCCGAACCTAATGGGACACTTCCCATAAGTGCTCGTGCTCTGCTGTGATCGAAAACACGAGGGGAAAATCCCCTGTGGGTGTCTATAGTTTGTGTCCCATTGGGACTCTAGACGATGAGCTGGGTTGGTTGGATCAAGATCCAACAGCCATCATCGTCCGCGCTCAAACAGAAAAAGGAAATATTTCCAAATATTCTAATTATCTTCCCAATTTAAAGATAACTTGGAAATTCCATAACTCCCAATTCTTAACTCCATTTTTATTCAACTTTTGAGGGAAACTCTTTTATGTTTTTATCTTTCGTCCTGCAAAAATTGGGATCAATATATACATTAAAAAGTTCCTTTTCTTTAGTTTCAAGAAAACACCTTTTTATTCACATTTTCCACATATTCTTAATTTCCCTTGCTATTATTTAATTATCCTGAGTTCCTTGAACCCCAAGAAACCTTTATAACACGAAATCCTATTTTGGGAAATTATCTTTTAGCCTTTTAATCATCCTTTATCCATTTTATTATATTTCCATTATCCCATTGAATTCCTTTTTCCTTTCTTTTTCTTTTTCTTTCAATTGGGCTTAATGGCCAATAAGGTCCATCAAAGAGCATGCAAGGCTATTATTCACAAAAATCAGTCAAAACAAACCATGAAATCACACATTGATCTTATTTATCTTTTTAAAGGAGATTCACAAATATCATTACATGTTTTGGAAAATGAGGTTATAACATCCTCCCCTCCTTATAGGAATTTTTCCCTCAAAATTCAACAATCAAGAAAACAAATCAGGATATGCTTTTTCCATGTCCGTCTTTAGCTCCCATGTGGCCTCATCCTCTCCATGGTGCTTCCAAAGAACCTTTACCATCTCTATATTCTTATTTCTGAGTTCCTTTACCTTGGTATCTAGAATCCGTAAAGGCAACTCAGGATAAGACAACTTTCCTTGAAGCTCAATAGGTTCAATGCTCAGCACATGACTTGGATCTTGAACATATTGCTTCAGATTGGACATGTGAAACACATCATGCATCATACTGTATTGAGAGGGTAACTCCAATCAATATGAGGCCTCACCAATCCGTTCTAACATTTCAAACGGACCCATGTATCGAGGACTCAATTTTCCTCTATTCCTAGCGATAGCTCAGAGCGGTCAGATTTTCAGAAAAACATGTTCTCCCACAGCAAAATGCACATCAGTCCGCTTCGCATAAGAATATGACTTTTGTCGGTCCTGGGCTCTCTTTAGCCTTTTCCTGGTCAAAGCGACTTTATCAGCATACACTTAGAGTTCATCTGACCTCAGTAAGGTCCTTTCACCAACATCATCCCAGTGAAGTGGTGACTGACACAGTCTCCCATATAGAGCTTCATATGGAGGCATCCTTATACTGGCTTGGTAACTATTATTGTAGGCGAACTCAGCTAAAGGTAGGTATTGCTCCCATGATCCACCCCAATCGAGAACACAAGCTCTCAGCAGATCTTCTAAGGCTTGAATTATTCTTTCTGACTGACCATCTGTCTAGAGATGATAAGCGGTACTGAACTTCAACCTTGTACCTAGTTCCTCTTGAACCTACTTCCATAATTTGGATGTAAACTTTGGGTCTCTGTCTGAGATGATGGAACCAGGTACGCCATGCAAATGCACTATCTCTCTAATATACAACTCAGCTAAGTCTGACACTTTGGCAGTGGTTTTCAGGGCAACAAAGTGTGCTGGCTTGGTAAGGCGATCCACCACAACCCATATCGCATCATGACCTCTCTTGGTCCGGGGTAGACCCACCACGAAATCCATGGTGATATGCTCCCATTTCCATTCTGGAATCTCTATAGACTATAAAAGTTCGTCGGGTCGTTGTTGTTCAGCCTTCACCATTTGGAACGTAAGACAACTGGCTACATAAGCTGCAATGTCTCTCTTCATTCCCGGCCACCAGAAAAACCTCTGCATGTCTTTAAACATCTTAGTAGTTCATGGGTGTACCGTGTACTTAGAACCATGATCCTCTTGTAGGATATGTTCCTTTAACGGTGAATCTTCAGGAACCCATATGTGATTCTCAAATCGGATTCCTCCATCTATTCCCAATGAAAGACGGGTTGGGGCTTCTACATCAAGCCTTTCATCTTGTCAAGTCCTCCACTGTCCAACTGTGTTGTGACAATCTCACTCAATAACTTAGACTGTATCTGGATATTGGCCAATCGAACTCGATCATCTAACGGTTGATGTGACCATACCACCAGATCTTCTAAGCTCTTCCACTGTCTGGACAACACAGCTGCACACCTTAGCTATTTCCGACTGAAAGCATCATCTACGACATTTGCCTTCCCTGGATGATAGGCAATGATGAAGTCGTAATCCTTCATGTATTCCATCCATCGTCGTTGTCATAGGTTCAAGTCTTTCTGCGTCAGAAGATACTTTAGGCTCTTATGGTTGGTGAAGATTTCAAAAGTGGCACCATATAGGTAATGCTGCCAAATCCTCAAGGCATGGATGATAGCAGCTAACTCTAGGTCGTGGGTCGGGTAATTCACCTCATTGGGTTTGAGTTGTTGGGAGGCATATGTAACCACATGCTGATTCTGTTCCAACACACAGCCAAGTCCCATCTTTGATGCATCAGTGAAAATCATGAAACCCTCATTGCCTGATGGTAGAGTCAAAACTGGTGTTGTGGTCAGCTTCTCTTTCAGCTACTGGAAACGAGCTTCACAAACATCAGACCACACGAACTTCACATCTTTCTGAGTCAACATGGTCAGAAGCAAGGCGGTCTTTGAGAAATCCGCGATGAAGCACTGATAATATCCTGCTAACCCCAAGAAGCTTCGTTTCTCGGAGGGGTTCTTTGGTGCTAGCCAATCTCGAACCGCCAACACTTTAGCTGGATCTACGGTGATCGTTCCTCCTAAGATGATGTGTCCAAGGAACATGACTCGGTCTATCCAAAACTCACATTAGGAGAACTTCCCATAGAACTTCTTCTCTCTTAAGATATCAAGGACTTTACTTAGGTGGTCTCGGTGTTGATATATGTCATCCGAATAAACCAGTATGTCATCTATGAACACTATGACAAACGAGTCAAGGAAGGGTTGAAACGCACTGTTCATAAGGTTCATGAACATACTAGGTGCATTGGACAACCCAAAAGGCATAACCACGAACTCATAGTGGTCATACCGGGTTCAAAAAGCTGTTTTCGGGATGTCCTCACTCTTGACCCTCAACTAGTGGTAACCCGATCTCAAGTCGATCTTGGAAAAGACTCGAGCCGACTTCAACTGGTCAAACAAGTCATCTATCTCGGGTAAAGGGTATTTGTTCTTAATGGTAGCCTGGTTGATCATCTGGTAGTCTATGCACATTTAGAGCGAACCATCCTTTTTCTTTACAAAAAGAATTGGTGCTCCCCATGGTGATGTGCTAGGGCAGATAAAACCCTTATCCAACAATTCCTGCAATTTCTTCTTTAGCTCAAGCAACTCAGCAGGGGCCATCCTATAAGGTGCTCGGGAAATAGGGTTTGTACCAGGGGCTATCTCTATGGAGAAATCTACCTCTCTTTCGGGAGGAATCCCAGGTAGATCATCTGGGAAAACATCTGCATAGCCCCTAACTACCTCTATTTCTTCTAAGGGTTGCACTTTGGGTTCTGGCTCGGTGACTACTGCTAGGAAAGCTCGACACCCTTTACTCATCATCTGCTCTACTTTAACGACTGACACATATGGGCTGGTAGCGGCATCCTTCCTACCCCTAATGACAAAGGGTGGTTGACCTGGTCTCTTGATGATCACTTTCTTCTCTCTACAGTCGATATTGGCCCTATACGTATAAAGCCAATCCATACCAACGATTACGTCAAAATCATTCATGTCAAGAAGGATAAAGCCTGTAGGAAAATCATGATCTCGATATTTCATAGATACCACCGGGGTTTTCAAAAGGGAAGTAAAGATTCAACCACTCGGGGTTGTAAAATCTAAGACATGCCCTAAATCCTTGATATCCAAACATAGCAGAGTTGCAAGATTTCTCGAAATGAAAGTATTAGTAGATCCAGAGTCAAATAAAGCTTTCACATAAGTACCATAACTTCAAGCATGCATACATTATTGTTCACCATGCATTAGACCATTACATGCTTAACTTTAAAACATAAATGAAAACTCTAAGGGTTATTACCCTCGATCAACCGATTAGCATTAACTTGAGCCTCCTCATTGTCAATGGCAAACACTCGAGCTTGTCTTCTCTCTCCAGCAGGTGGGGCTACAACTATAGGTGGGGCTGCTTATGGTGGAGCTTCTACTGGTGGAGCGGCCACTTGTCCTGGTCCCTTGGGATCTAGCATAGGGGAGACAGATTGAAGATGTCCTTCTTGGTGGCATCGAAAGCACGTCTTCTTCTTGTAGCGGCATTCACCGACGTGCCCCTTTTTGCAGGTGCGACAAGGAGGTCAGTTGTTCGTTTGACGGGGTTTCCCTTTTCCTCCATGTTTTTCTTTAGCTTGATGACGTCCTGGACCCTTCTTGTGGTTGTTTCTCGGGCCTTGGGCTCCTTCAGTGAAACCCAAGTACCCCTTGGGTGGAAACTGGGCAGGCATCAAAGTCCTTTCCATGTCTAAAGTAGTGTTGTAGGCTTCAGTAAAAGTTTTGGGTTTACTTGCCATCACATGGGGCTCGATGGTAGGGTGAAGACATTCCACGAAGTGGTCCACCCTCCTCTCTTCATCCATTGTATGTCCAAAATGTTTTAGGAGGCGGAACCTATGACCAAAGTCCGCAACTAAAGAGCTTCCTTGAGTCATGCTAGTGAACTCTCTTTCTTTCTCCTTCTTTGCTGAGACGGGGAGGAATCTGACGGTGAAGATGGTCTTGAAGTCAGTCCATGCCATTGGTTCCTCACTTAGGTCTCTACCCGTGATATGGTTCTCCCACCATATCTTGGTTGCACCTTCCAAAAGGTGAGTAGCAAATAGAACCTTCTTATTCGGCTGCACCTTGAGCATACGGAGCCCATTCTTGACTACAAGCAGCCAAGCTTCGGCCTTGGTGACTACTTCAGACTTGTCTTCTCCCCAAAACTTCTCAACATTCAGCTTGACAAAGTCCAGGATAGTGGCTTCCAGTCAAGGTCGAACAAGAAGTGGCTCACCATTCTCATTCCTTGTCATGTCCCTAAGGGCCAGTGCACGGATAGCCTCAGGCAGTTGCTTTTATTGTTCCATCCAAACTGCATCTGTGGTGTGAATCACCATGGCTGGTTCTGGACCACCAGTATGGTCCTCCTCCATTCGGGCTACCTCTTCATACACCTGGTGTTCTTCATATTCTGGTCCTTCTCCTTGCTCTAGGTTAATGTCGGGCATTGGTTCAGGGTTGGGGACCTCGTGCACAGCTTCTTCAGGCCTCTTTCTCTTCTTAGAGGTCTCTCCACCATGATTTCGCTTCCTCTTCTCAGAAGACCCATTCTCTTTAGGGGGTGGCCCACCTTCACTAGTGGAGAAAGGGATTTCCACAACCTTTGTACGAGCCATCTACATAAGCATAACAAACAGACCTTTAGCTTATCATTAAACTAATTATACTTATGTCAGTGATATCTCATTACATATCTTTTATTAATTTGATGGAGGATTCCTTAATCCTTAACTTACTTGCCCATACCACATGAGGGTGAGGAAGAGAGAGAAAACCCTAACTCTTAAAGTCCTTAATAGAATTTTTGATGAGAAGGGATGAATAAGATGAGGAAGTCCTAAAGGTATCTTATTTCGATTCAAATCCTAGGACATCGGCCAGGAAGTCACACATTCCGGGAATCCTCGTATTCCGACTAGAGGTGCGGAGGAAAATTTTTCCAGCCCCCAGAAGTGATCTTTTTCTAGACACCTCTGTCTTTCGGAAAATCCTCTAATAACTCTCTTATGTTCTACAAAGTTTGTAAAATTTAATAATTATTAACAATTAAGTGGGGAACCTTGGCTCTGATACCAAATGTAACAACCCCACCTTTTGGTAACCCCCAATTAAGGGAGACCGAGAGGTTGGTGTCGTACTCAATTTTCGGATCAAGGTTCAACAATTAATTGATAGCAATTATTAAATTCTACTAGACTAAACTGAGAAGTTGTAATAAATAAAATTTGTGCATACCTTTGAAAAATTTGGATTTCTAAACTTCTATCCAGAACTGGGACTAACTAACTAATCCTCCTTTGGATTTTAATTTGTGTACTTCACAATATGACAGTTTACTGTTTGTTCTTTTTATTTGTACCTAATACGCCGACAAACAAAATGTCGGTCAGCCAAAGCTGGTATGTGGGGGATTCACTAACCATGCAATTATCTATAACAATGTATTGCATTCAATTATCATTTAACAAACAATTTTACGTTTTAAGTATAACTACGCGATCCATGTATACCATGTTTCCATTATACCCCTCATGACTTCACCTAATAGGTGAATCAATTTCTAGGGCGGAGTCACATGGCACTACCCGTGAGTAGCCCACTCCTTAACTCATGGTATGCTAAGAGTCTCATGGCACTACACATGGGTAGCCCAGTTTCTAACTCATGATACCCTAGACCTTGCTCTAGGTTATCCTTAGCCTTTGCATAGCCAGAGGGGTGGACTCAGATCTAGCTAGTTATACATGTATACTCATAGTGATAGTCATAGTCACTTTATAATTGCATGAATTGAAACATCTAACAGTTATTTCAAGCATTGAGGGAAACATCGATAAAATCCTCGAAAAACTAATCGATATAGTCATAAGCGTAACCACATACCTCTTATTGAAGATTTGGTTACAGAATTAAATATGAAGAGAGAGAATATCCAAGCAAGCAAGCAAATTACACAGAAACCCTGAAATAAACATTCCAACTTCATTTTATCAAAATATATCCAATTCCATCTTATTCCTTAGGGTTTCTATTCCAATTTTAGGGTTTCCTTGAAAATTAGGGTTTTGTTTTCACTCTTAGGTAATATGAACCCTAATTTATCCAATTCACTTAAAATAATTAAATTCTCTCCTTTAAAAAAATTCCTAACAGTTTTAGGATCATATTTTAGCAATTTACTTCCTTAATTCACAAATAACATGGGTTTCTTTCTGCTTTTCCCTAAATTAGGGTTTCCATGTACCTTATCGTTCATTTATAGTCATAAACCCTAAATTAACCATCTTTGTACTCAGAATCGATGAAAACTCCATGTTATCAATTAACATGTTGATAATCCTCAAATTTACCCATTCAGTTACAAAGAATCATCCTTTATGTACCATTAGGGTTTCCAATTAACTTGAAATGCATTTTACTAAAAAATTAAAGTAATTTTGCAAAACGAACTAGAATCAGGCTATACAATCATTTTCATTAGATTTCTTTCATTTTTCTACACAACTTTCATATATAAAGTTTCTCCATTGGATAATCCTAGCATTTTCTATTAATTTTGCAAGGAAAATATATTTTTCTATAATTTCAATTAGAGAGGAGATTTACCGAAATTCCATGACCGTTTTATCGGTGCGCCGATGAGCCTCGCCTTGATATGACGCTCTGTGTTGGTTGTCCCCACTAGCAGTGTGTGCTTCCTTTATCGATTGTCGATGGTGCTCGGGTCCACGGTAGACCCTGATCCCAAGGCTCGCGTCAACGCGCTCCACTTACTCTAGTCAGCCAAGCGCATTGCTCAGGCAGCGTTGGATCTTATGCGGGCACACAGTGGTCTGGGATCTGATGATCCCCGCTCGTCGTCCTCCCTGGACTTCTAATTGGAACTAGCGGTGGCACCGTGGTGGTCTCTCGTCGGAGCTAGGCCAATCGAGAGAGAGAGAGAGCTCTGAGGGTTAGGAAGTAGCCGCCTGGGATCGTGAGGGTGAGAGCGACCAAAAGGGGATCCTATATATAGGATATGGGAGGCACTCTTAGGGTTTCTGACCCCACCGCAAATCCTCCTTTTAGCCCAATTGGGCATTTCATGCATACACAAGGGAAGCCGTCCAACCTTGGGTCGAGAATGTTCCTCTCCCTCTCCCGAACCTAATGGGACACTTCCCATAAGTGCTCGTTCTCTTTTGTGATCGGAAACACGAGGGGAAAATCCCATGTGGGCATCTACAGTCTGTGTCCCATTGGGACTCTAGACGATGAGCCGGGTTGGTTGGATCAAGATCCAATGGCGATCATCATCCGCGCTCAAACAGAAAAATGAAATATTTCCAAATATTCGAATTATCTTCCCAATTTAAATATAACTTGGAAAAACCATAACTCCCAATTCTTAACTCTGTTTGTATTCAAATTTTAAGGGAAACTCTTTTATGTTTTTATCTTTCGTTCTGCAAAAATTGGGATCATTATATCCATTAAAAGTTCCTTTTCTTTAGTTGTAAGAAAACACCTTTTTATTCACATTTTCCACATATTCTTTATTTCCCTTGCTATTATTTAATTATCCTGAGTTCCCTGAACCCCAATGAACCTTTATAACATGAAATCCTATTTTGGGAAATTATCTTTTAGCCTTTTAATCATCCTTTATCCATTTTCTTATATTTCCATTATCCCATTGAATTCCTTTTTCCTTTCTTTTTCTTTTTCTTTCAATTGGGCTTAATGGCCAATAAGGCCCATCAAAGAGCATGCAAGGCTATTATTCACGAAAATCATTCAAAACAAACCATGAAATCACACATTGATCTTGTTTATCTTTTTAAAGGAGATTCACAAATCTCATTACATGTTTTGGAAAATGAGGTTATAACAAATACGATCATTAGATAAACATACATGGGTGTGAAGAAGGCCTCTTCTTGAAAAGTGTATGGGCCTCCAATTATTCTACATAACAAAATAATTGATTTCTTGGGAGAGACGATGGATACAAATAACAAAGACATATGGACTGATTAGATTGTCTTGTTTTAGTTTCTATGTGGCCTTCAAGCTTGATCAACGAATGCATTCCCTAAGGATAGATGTTTTACCTTTGGTAATGATCTACAAAAGAATACATATAACCTTATGTGGTAGTCCAACCTCTATTAGTGTATCTTCAATTTTGTGCACATACAAACAATCACTTTGGAGAGATCTATGTTTTTAACCATGTAATTCTTGTTTTGATGTTTGTGCTCATTGAGTGAATAACCTATGAAACTAAATGAATATGATCACCAATATTTCGTCCCAACATAAAACTTGATTCATTTGGAAAGATCCAACCATTGAGATGAGGTTAGATTATCTAAACTAAGATTTGGGACAACAATTTATAGCACACAATTTTGAAGGATATTGGCCGAAGGTCACTACATCGTTGAGAGATTTTCACCTTAGGTATGATAACCATATGCGGTCTTGCAATTTTTTTGTCAATATTATATGTATGGAACACTTCATGTGCCATAGAAAAAAAAGAAGGTGCTATGTGTCTAAGCTCACTTATAGGAATTCATTATAAACTCCCTTAGGTCCTCAGGCCTGTGAAGGATATGTTAAGAAGGAAACTTTCTTGATTTCAGCTATATTTGGTGTGGATGCAATGGCACAAAGGTACAAAGATTAACTCTTGAGATCCCACATAAAAAAGATTTATTGAATGTTAGTCATCATGTCTATAATAATAAAATTGCATAAGTAAAGAGATATGTGTGTTTAGATATCCTCAGTGGACGTGATCCACATGTATGCATCATTCTTCAGTCTGAATGTTTTATGGTGACGTCATCTTGCCTTGACATATCCATAGAAGAACTTAGTGATTTCATCATCAAGTTGAACCAGTTGATGTGGAGTTTCTACTTCCAATCGGCCTCCTCTTTAACAATAGTTCTTTGTAATTATTCATGTAGTCTAGTAGACGTAATTTAATCAACACAAAAAGTAGTTTGTTGAGATTGATACCCGAGCTTTATTCAAATAGTGGAGAATTAGAGACTTATGACGCCATATTTTTTTGGTAGTTGAGGGATCCCAAACGATCCTTGTAGGCTTAAATGATGAAAAGGCTTCCGTAAAAGAACACATATTATCCCAATGTTGTTTAATTTGGATTTGAAATTACGAACATTGTCCTAGTTTGCCTTCTTCTTTAAGTAGGTCTATGTCTGCCTCCTAGTGTCCTATCTTGCCACCAAAATCAAGTTTTGTTCTGAATAGATATGTGGATGAATCATAAGCTTGTCAACATGTTTGTGTCAAACAACTCCTCATTGTCTAGTAGATAGTCCAACCAATCAAGGGGATTATTACTTTTTAATGCTAAACAATTGGCCATCATCTTTGATGTAAATAGAACCAATAATAGTTAGGGTATGTTTGAAATTATAGTTGGAGTATGAGTCCAAGGTTTACCTCCTCCCATATCCATTAGATTGAGGATCGTGTTGAAGCCACCTATTATGGACCAAGGTCAGCAATCTCAACCAAGTACTGCCACAAAAAGAGTTGTTTGGGAGGAAAACGGATACCATGAGCGGTAATTAGGTTCCAACTCTAATGAATTTTATGGTGAATGAATTGTCTTTGGCTGATGAACATCTCAGTAGATAGGTTGTTATCATCCCATGCTAAGAGACTCTAATTCTACCATAAAAATATTACTATACATGCATTACTAGAAACTATTGAGAAATGTCATGTGCTTGTTATACCAACTAATCCACATCTATTTCCCTCGGTGTCTATTTTTTTCTCTTCCAATATCCTGTTTATGACCTTTAGCTATATTACTAGATTTTAAAGTGGCATGCTAGTCGAGAACTAAGTGAACCACATGAATGACTTCTATGCCAATTTTTTTGGAAAATTTTGTAAGAATAAATCATGTAATACGCAGAACAAAGTAAGTTTAAGGTATCCTTATCAAAGTGATTCTGAATATAACATGTAAACTAACTCTACATATGATATGTTATCTATATTTTTATCATATCAAACACTATTTATTTTAGAAATATTGAGTGAATGCCCTTAAAACTAATTTAGTTGTGATGTAGATGAAAGAAATTGAAAGGTTGTGGGGATAAAAAAAAGGAATGGTTGCTCAATTTTGTTAGAAATATTGTGAAGACAATACAAAATAAAATGTATCCAAAGTAGTTAATAATTTAAATAATTAATGAAATGACCTCAGATCATATATATTTTCTACACAGGCTCCAAAAGAGATTGCCACAAGAGGGCTCAATAACAACTTGAAGGTAAAATAGAAGTAGAAAGATAAGTATCAATAAGGCCATTGTCATGCCACTCATCCATTTTATTAAAGTAAAAGATATGCAACATCTTCTCAAGGTTGATAATTTAGTAATCTAGGTTTTTTATTTCTCCCTTTGCCACAAATGCAAGACAAACAACAAGGTATATTATATAAGAGTACCATGAGTTTGCTATAAAGTCAAGGTAAAAAAATAGATGAACCCTCCAACTAAAAATGAACAAAATAGTAATTGTAGTGTCATATATCTAAAGAGTGCTAATCCATGTAGGTTACATATGATATCTTCTACAAATACTAATGGACAATATTTGAGGATATCGTATTGTAAGTATTCGATGTGCTATATGATACATAATACTATTTTTAAAGGCTTTTCTAAACGATTCATTATTCTAGTATCCATTCACTCTCTTTAGGTCTATGACATACACTTCCCCTTTTAGCCACAGGACATGCACTTAGGGATGAATGAGATGCACTTCATTTTGGGTTGCATATGACACATTTTTGGTTTGGGTCTAATACACTATCCATGTAGCTTGCATGCCATGCACCTTATATATTCATTTTATATGTTGCACTTCCTCTTTGTCAGACAAATAACACATTTTTAAGCTTGATGATTATTCCCTATATTAACCATTGTTCCTCATATCTCGGTGCACTTAAGTTTTCTCTGTATGAAGATATACAAATCTTCCTTCAAATAGGACAAAATTTAGTTTACATAATTGACCTTGAACCATTTAAATGAGATTTATCTCCAACGTTACTAATATTATATCTTCTAAATTTCAAAATTGACTAAAATCTATTGCTACACAAAAATAATGTTATGTGTTAGAGCGTGGGGTGTAAAATGAACTCCCAGTATGACACATAAAGAACACCAAATGGTGTCCACACAAAGCTCGAGTAAAAAAGTTCTTAGTGTATGGTATCTATTTAAATAGAAATCCTAAGTGGGACCTCCGTTACATGCAGGATCACTGTTATATAATAAAACAAACAAAAGATAATAAAAGAAATTCTACATAAATGAAAGTGAAGGTTTCATTAAGAACCATTCAATAACGTCAAGTAATTTGAAAAAAAATGATATACTAAGATGATAAACTTTTTTGAAGGACATCTTTAGTTGTAATATAGAAGACGTGTAGTCAGAATGTGCTCCATTGTTTAAGCATAGAAAAACTAGTGGAAATATTATAGAAGTACCAGTATGGTTGCTTTTTAAAAGCATTTGATGATAAAATACGTGATGATGGTGATGATGACGGTGACGGTGATAGTGATGGTGATGGTGATGGTGATGGTGATGGTGATGGTGAAATTGTTAAAAATTATTATTTGGTAACACCTATATGGTGATGGTGAAAGAGATGAGAAAATATTTAAAAAGTATTATTTGTTATATGGTTACAATGATGGAGATAGAGAACTACTTTTCATAGAAAACACCTCATATAAATATAAATTTTATTTGTTAAACACATTATATATGAAAATTTCTGATGGCATGAATAAAACAAACATTCTATCATCAAATTTTAGTATGGGTATGAACTATTTCATTGAAAGAAATATAGATTGGACACTGTCACATACGATTTATACTTTTTAACAATCATTACAAAGAAATACTTTATTGGAAAAATATGAAAACAAAATGGGTTGATGGGAAAAAAAGATTTGACGGGAAACGTCGTCCTGGAGAAAAAAGGTGTCTTGGACAAAATGGTGTAGCAGAAATTTTATTTGGAGAAGAAAAGGATTTGACAGGAAACTTTATCTTGCAGGAGAAAAGATTTAGTAGGAAACATAATCTTGAGGGGAAAATAGTGTGGCGGGAAACATTTTCTAGGAGAGAAAAAGATATCTTGGAGGAAAAAAGTGTGGTGGAAAATTTTTTCTTGGAAGGCAAAAGATTTGACGAAAAATTTTGTCTTGTAAGAAAAAAAATTTGTGGGAATCTTTATCTTGGAGGGAAAAAGGTGTGGCAGGACTACATTGTCCTTGAAGGAAAAAGGTATCCTGGAGGGAAAATGTGTGGTGAAAAATTTAGTCTTTGAGGGAGAGAACTCTTCTACGAAAGAAACGTTGTGGTAGAAAAACTATCTGTTAGAAGGGAGATTTTTAATGATAAATGAATATTTTTAGTTGGTAACAGGCACATTAACATAGAAAAAATAACTAGAAATGTTTTTATTTGATAGAATAAGATATATAAATAGTATTTAGAGCAAAATAAGTTTTGTTGGGTAGTCAAAATTTGTTGGCGGGAAAGAAATGTTGGAGTTAAATATGTGACATAGGGAGGGAAGGAAAAATATAGTAGAATTTTTCTGTGCACATATGTCCATATATTAATGGAGATTTAAAAAGAACTTTTTTCACCATCATTCACCATACTTTTCCATGGGGACAAAAACATAACAAAATTCACCATGGATTCACCACGCAAAAATTCCCTATCACTATCACCTTACGTACCAATATTTTTATTTCATCATCATTCCCTATCACTGTGATTCATCATGTACCAAACACAGTCTTAAAAATTGGTTATTTATAAAATTATTATTTTTCCACTTTGAACACTCATGTTTGAATTTTGTTGTTGGATCAAAACAAAGCATAATCTCATAATTCGTATGGAGTGATTAGATCAAAACAAAGCATAATCTCATAATTCGTATGGAGTGATTAACTTCACACTTTTAATTACAAATTTGTGTAAGTTGATATTACTATCATTTGAACCGTTTTGACGATGAAATTTTCTAGTTAATCTGAAGTTTTAGTTCGTTATTTGGAAAATCATTTCCATCCAACCGTCAGCATTCGTTATATCAAGAGGATTGAACAAAAGCGCATTCGTTATGTCAAGAGGATTGAATAAAAGCTATAAATATGGAATGTGACTACACCTTGTGTTTGGAATTGAATTGAAAGAAAGTTTCTTAGGGTTGAGTGCTAAATAACGTTAATTTAAACTATTTTGTAACTTGAAAGTAGTAGAGATGTGTTGGTTTCGTCGACGTGGAGGCTCATGAGCATAGGAACGAGACTAAAATTTTATAGATTGAGACGCAAGCCGACTTACCAGATTTTAGGTATCCAGAAGGTATTATTTCTTTTCCAACATCATTTACATCAGATTTAATACATAAAGTAGAGTTGTTTTCTTGAGCGTAAATAAAATAGAGTAGTTAAATACAAATTGTCGAATTAAGAACAATGTAAGAAGGAACCCAAAATTATTTAACACTCAACTAAAGTTAAAATACAAATCGAAGAAGGCAGTCGGGGAGAATATTTCATTTCTAAGCAACCTCAGCGCGAGGTAACCATCGTCAAGTGAAGTACATGGGACACCTCTTGTCCTTTGATTCCTGCAACGCCTGGCCATCGCGTCCAACAGCAACCACACAGTTAACATGCATCTCATGGCGCTGCGTGTCCCATGTAGTAACCCGGAACCTGATCGTGGCCGTCAGCTGCAGCCTGAGTACTGCCGTGCCCGCGCGCATGTCGTCCGCGAACCTCTGCCGGATCCCCGGGTCGGAAGTAGTGCTGCCTTCGGCCGGAAATCTGCCGATAACGGACGTTGTGTTCTTGGGCGGCTGGTAGAATGGTTCCAGGAGATGGAGTGTCCCGAGGCTCTGGTCGATGTAGAAGAGGCTGCCTTGCATGTCGTCGTAGTATATGCCGATGTTGCGGTTGGGGTTGCGGATGGAGACGTTGAAGGGTACGTCGCTGAAGAGGTCGGTTGCCTGAAGGGAAGCCAGGTGGAAACGCGGCCGATGTGGTCGGAGGCTCAGCCAGAGGATGAAGGTAATGAGGCCCGCGACGAAAAGGAGGGAAAGGAAGGTCATGCAGATACATTTCACTACGCGGTTGCTGAGGCTTTCATGAACCCGATGAGCGTAGACGCGCGCGCGGTGACGGTGGCGGTGGCGCTCGGGGTTCGATGACGCCGCTGGCGACTGCAGAGGACGGGACGGCGTCGAGGATGCCGCGGTCGGAGTACTGTACTGGGTCGGGTTGATATGCGGCGAGGATTGAGACGTGAGTTCCCATGGGTAAGGCATCGCTAACAGATCTTAGAGGTGGTGAAGGTACCGTTTACGGTACATATTGTTTATATTGTCGTAAAGGAATGCGAGTGAGCGGAGGGAAGAGGATGTGATGGAGGTGGGGATAACTGGAAGGAGAAGGGATGCTCTCAAGCGGGCTGGGCATTCCAGAAAAAGGAAATAAAGGAGTGGGCCTTCTCTGAAGCACGAAAGAAAGGAACAATCTGTCAGTTATTGATTACTTGATGAAGGTCTGGTTTCACACTTAAATTGGTGGTACAACCTATTACCCAGAAGTCAGACTCCCTTCCGTATCTAGGGATCAGTTTGCTAAAATAATCAGACGAAGCTGGTTTATGATTGAACCGAATCAAAGGACAGTAAAGCTGATCTCTTCGCTGTGGCGTGTGGGCTGGAGAATCGAAAGCTTTTCCCGCTGTGCTTGAGAATAATGGAATATATTGTTCGTTTACTATGCAATCGTTGAAGAAAAAAAAGAAAAGAAATGAAGAGCATATGTGGTGCACAAGTTTTGACGTCATGTGCGTTTCTTTCAGCTAGAAACTATTCTCTATCCCATAATTTGATCTAAGGCAACTATCCCAAATTTATTAAGTACATTTATTTGCTGCTCTGCCTGTAAAATATGTTTCGAGTAGTGCCGTTTATGGGTTTGAAACTTGTTGTAACATAAAGAGAGCTTAGAATAGCAATTAATGATCATGTATCAGGTTTGCTATAGAACTTGACCTCTCATCCTCACATTATTAACATGTATCATATTTTGATTATTAAATAAAATTCGGTCAGTGGTCCCACCCATGAATCCTGTTCAAAACGGAATCACATGTCTTATATACCCTCCGGCTTTTCTGTCAGCATGGAATTGTAATTACGAACATTTTGTCATGCTCTCAGGAAGGCAACACTTTTCTATTTAGGACACAAGTTTGTTCTACCATGAGCTGTATTTCCCCTCGTATTGGCAAAAAGAGAGATTCCATGTTTCTATCTTATATCCTAATGTCACCTCGATCATATGCATCCTTGTCTACTACGCTTCAAACTACTCCAGAAGATTCATGAATCAACCTTATATGAGATCAAAAAGAAAACAAAACTTCCCATTACATCTTACCAATATAGCACCATACACATCTCATTCTTCAACATGACACTCTTTTAGATGGGACACCACCTCAAATGCTGCACTATGCCATGATTTGATAGCTAGAGGGTGTCATCTGAAATCACCCAACCGCCCCCCATTGGCATCATGGCCCTATCAAGGTAAATTCTATTTTCCAACATAACTTAACCTCCCCTCTTATGGAAATAAATTTATTCAGAGTTTATAATTTACATATATACCCAGCTAATATCATTCATATATACTTCAAGTTTTCACTTTAAATGTCAGTGCTAGTTCTCAATTTATATGTGTAAAATGTTGACCTCTTATCACATTTAGTTAGCTGATTTTCAATTCATTTGTGCAAGTAGCCGCAAGAATGTGAACGTACGGTAATTCATGGGTATCTTAGCTTTCCAAATCTTCCTGCCATGACATGTACGTCGTTGGTCTGTCTTTTCTCTTAACATCTTGTATGCAATATGTCTGGAGAAACATCCATCTTCTATATACTTCCAACACCAAACGTCCCTTCTAGTGTTCATCATAGGGCGGAAGATGGCTTATGGCATTTACTAATTCCAACATAAGATACTAGTTAAGAAACTCTATGTTCCACCTTCCCAAATACATTGTGAGGTTTCTTACTAAATTAGCAATTGGTTTAATTGGTATGTCCATGAGTCCTAGAAACCCCATAACCCTATTCTCTCCCTATATACTAGTTTAACACATATTGGTGATGGCATAGGTGGTGTTACATGTAACAATTGGTTGCAAATTATAAATTGGGCTCCACAACGAACTCACCCTATAACCTTGCATGTTCTTGAAGCTTCTATATTGCTTTCTCATTACCTCATGCCAAGTCACCCTTCTTCCAGAGAGGAAATCCTAGGCACCTTTCATTAGTAACACATTGTTCCATCCCTACATTGAACAAATGTCCAAATCTTCCGCTAACACTACTTACTGTGATGTGTTCCCAAGCTACTAGAGAGAATAGATTATTTTTTCAACCATCTCCCTAGAGGAATTTCTAAGATCCTCAATCATTTAGACTACATAGACTAGAAGGAAAATTACTAGTCTGCATGTATGTGTAGGGATTGTCAATATCATATTTTAATCAAGCTTTCTGACCCACCACGAAATGTGTCTTCATTTCCCATCCATTAAACTGGTTTTTGACCATGCACTAAAAAGATACACCTCATATATTATTGTTCAAACAATAAATAAAACATATTATATTACTAATATTATGGTAGAATGTTGGAAAATAGTAGCTCATTGGTGGTAATCTTCAGTTTAGTAGCCAAACCACTTCTACAACCATTAAAGTGGTAGAAATGTCATAACACTAGACAAATATATTAGAAATACATTAAACCTATAAGTAAACATTGGGTACCAGATCAAAGCTAGGATAAGATAAGTCATTAGTATCAAGTCGCTATATTGATTATAGTTTATCTATCACAAAATTCATATACTAGTAGCATTCATAAGAATGCCAGATAATGTGAATATTTTTTGTATTTTTAATTAGTTAATATTAATGACTATACAAATTGGTGCACTAGAAATATGAAATGAACATCTTTCATACAAAACCTATCTAAGCATAATAAAAAGGCAACATTTTTACTTAAAGGTAGGATACGTTGATATATCTACACCAATTCTGTTATGTTTAGCATATCCCACCATAACTAAATGGAACACATATATAACAGCTTCACTAACGAACAACTAGCAATACACAAGCGAACTGCACCAACAAAACAAGGTTTTTTGATGTTTGAATTGAGTAGTAGTATCAGGACCCTTAGCTATTGTTCTTTCCAAATTTACCAGGCACCTAAAGTAGAAAATATATGTAAGAGCACAATTCAATATGGATAGATATATTCTTTTTTTTCTAACTGAGTTTTTTTCCCGTGAAAAGTGGAAAAAGCCAAGCTACAAGTATAACACCCTCCCTAAGCACACACATGTACATAGTGGAAGCAACACCGAGTTATCCATAACTCATGCACTCAAGGGGGCATTATGTAAAATTGGCATTCATAACAACAATATAATCAATTACGCAGGCTGAAGTATTAAAATATTCTCATGATTGTTCTTACAACATGAACATAGATGTTATTACATGGTAAACTTATATAACATCATGAGTCTCTACTATAAAGTTCTAAACATTGAAACATATAGCTGAGTCTATAAATCTGAGGATCATCTTATAGTTGGCACCCCACCAGATATTATCTTGCTCTGTCCTTGTGCTCTAAATCTCTGAGATCTACTCTGCTCCTGCTCTCACCTACAGACATCTCGTCCCCAGCCATGCATTAGAAAAACGATTGTTAGCATAAGTGTCATGAGTATTCTAATATACATATTACTGAAGAGATAAAATGCTACAAATATCTTTAAACATTATAAACATGATACTAACATTAAAACTTTGTATAAGATAAAAAATATAAATATATCTTCTTTCTTTAGCTTATCTCTTATCTTTTTACTTTATATTTCTCTGGAGACCTGTACTCTGGTATATGGGTCTCATGACCTACACTAAGATGCCAGGGTCACATAACCTGCACTCTGGGCTTGGGTCATGTTTCTCTTATCTTAATCTCTTTTACAAAACTATAGATGAGATTATGTACATTCTCTTAACTAATAAATCTTTTATTTACGACTTTTATCTGATTGTGGAACTCATTATACAATAAGTCCTCCTGAATTGGCATAACTACACCCTGAATTGGTACCAAAGTACCCTGAATTGGCACTACATGCCTCTGAATGACACTGAGGTGTCTCTGAATTGGCGTAATTACACCCTGAACTGGTGTCACAACACCTCTGAATTGGCAACATATGCCTCTGAATCATCCCGGGACTACTGAATGAGGACTTATCATATAATGTCTTATGTGAAGGTTTTGACTTATTTATCTTAAGTCTAAACTTGCTTAATTCTTAATCTGAACTGAATCTGAATACTGATAGCTTTACTGAATACTGAATCTGAATTTATCTTATATTAAAACTGATAACTGAACTTATCTGAGGTTGATTACTGATGACTTAGCATGTACTAAATTCTGAATCTCTTATTCTTAAATGATGAACTAAATCTACATCTGAGTATGAATATAGATCTCAATTACTTCATAATTGAGATTGGTTCTAAAACCCTTATCATTTATCTTTATTCAAAATCTAACTACTCACACCATGAGTAGTCTAAGACTGAATCTAAATCTAATATCCTTATTATCTAGATAATCCTTAATCTAATACTTCAATATGATAGAAATGACTTAACTACTTTTGATACTAAATATATGACAACTAAGCCTGAAGGCTTAGGGAAAGGATCTGAACTAAATATGATAATACAAATTATATGAGAGTTCTCAAGTATCAAATATATAAAAGAGTGTGATTTTTGACAAGGTAACTCATTTTCTATAAAATCTCATTAAATTTGATCTCAATACATTCCTATGCCACATTATCATGTATGACTATCTTGGTTGCATATCTTATCTTATAGTTATATTTATCAATATGAATCATTACTAATAGTTCTTATAGAAACATAATCCTCTAGTTTTCTCATGAACCTGGTTCATGAGTCTCTATCGTTCTTATAAATCTTAGTAACATATCTCTTCTCGAGATATTAGGCACATGTAAGGAAAATAGCCATGAATGTATGAAAATCTTGCTTGCATATCTTAACATAAAATCTTAGAACAGTGGATCACATAAAGTATGAAGTCTTATGAAAATATGCTTTGTTTGATAGATATGAATACTCATTGGAATGAACCACTTACCTTATTTAAGAGAATAAAATCTTCATCTTAGATACCTCTAGTCAGGTCTAAATCCTTTAAAACTTGTAGTGTAACACTTCCTTGAAGTTCAATGGTGAGGTTCACACCTATCACATTGATTTAACAAAGCATCAAAACATACAATCATATACATCTTTCCATCAACATAATTACCATACCTATATCTTATTAGATTCTAGAAAATCCTTCAAGGTGTTCTTTGTATTTCAAGCTTTCCAACGAGTCCTTAGGCATCATATTCTGACAAACAGATCAATCTCTACGAATCCTCAAAGTTTATAACAAATTTAAATCGAATCATACTTATTACCTTGTTTTCCTATTCATTTTAGTCTAATTGGGCCTCAGACTGGCGGCTCAGCAAGGAGGGACCCAAGCCCCTCCCTCTCGTTCTCTCGTAGGGATCGTAGAATGGGGTCATGATGCCCCTGTTTTATTGCGGGAACAGAGTGCCGCCGTAGGGCGAGCACCGGCATGGGGCATCGTCATCCTGGCCATGAGGCCATGAGGGAACAACTCGAACTGACTCAATCTTAGACTCTTTGCTTCTGCATAACGTGGGGTAGACGTGCTACGTCCCTAGCGCCACTACGAACAGAGAACACTAACAGCTCAAGATCTGCCTCAGGTGTACCTCACCTAGAACTGAAGACAACATCACCTTCATCAATGGCATGGAGAACCATGTGGCTGACTTCCATAGAGTTTGAGCCCCCAAAGTACCAGATCATTAGCGCCTCTGGGCCATGGCACAGAGTGGCAATAGGTAAAAACATGGTTTTTATAGGTTGACCCCTTCTGCCTGCTTCTTGCCCTGCCCTGCTTCACGCGGCTACTAGGAATGGTTGTATACGGATGAGGGGTGAGGACTTCTACTCGTAGTGATACTCTCTCACCAGGGAAGATGACGCACCTACTTCGTCTTTACTACTCGTACCCAGGATTCGCTTAAAATAGATACATGGAGGGCCAACTTAGGCACCATTGAGACTGCCGCCACATGAGTCTTATTTAGACTACTAGTGGATTGCGGCGGCTAAGCTTGTACCAATGAGAAAACCCTACATCATAAACACTTCCTTCATTTTGATTCCAAGTCCCCTTTTTATAACCATCTTTTTCTAATAATGAAATCCCTACAAAGTGGATTTGCATAGTTCCATACATATACAGATTGTTACCTGAGAAAGAACCTCCAATCGAATTGTCTTTGCTCGCCAAACTTTGCTTACGGTAGATAAACTCTACTGCTAAATATGCCCTCAAAATTCTTGGCTAAGGTATATACTAGAATATAATATTAAATCATCATTAATTATTGGCCGAATCATCCCACAAAGATCTACCTAGTTCAACATCTACTCCTTACGTTTCAAATTTTAAATAGATCTTACTCGCTATAACATATCACTCTTGGATATAGAAGAAGAAATTTAGATGTATTTGTTTTTTTTATATTGTTTATCCATCAATTTCATAGAGCATTATCTTGATTTATATGTATTAAAAGACAAGATGATATGAACTAACTTTTCATTACTTAGTCAGCTGAGTCAATTTCATGGCAAGGCATTTATCTACTAAGTAACTTTTCCACATTTTCTTTTAATATAATTTGGATAAGTTATCTTAGAGTAGAGAGAAAAAATAAAGGTAAAACATATTAATGCATAAGTAAAAAGAAAGATACCTTTGGTTCTTTACTCATTAAACAACTATCAAATATTATTATTTAATTTTGTTTTTGCATTAGGTTCACAAGTTAACTTTACTTAGAAAAGACTTCATTAAATATTCTAAAATATATACCAAACTTTTGGGATGTTACAATTCTACCCACCTTATGGGAATTTCATCCTCAAAATTCAATTAGACTACACCACCTTAAGATTCTGCATACTAACTAACTCAAATTACCTTAAAAGATTACATACTCAAGGTTTGACCTTCTAATGGCTAAACATATATGCCTAACCTCAACATAGAAATCGCCATGTGAATATTCTACTAATGAATCTTAGGCTCTATCTTGCATCATAATCATCATCTACATGGAAAAGGACCTTATATACTTCTCTTCTAAGGAAGTTGGATTAGGATTCTGGTTCTAATGTATCCAACTTATCTATTTCAAATATCTATCTTTTTTATGCATCCTTTGTTTTACTAAGTATTTGATTAGGTTTAGGTGACTATATGTCTTAAAATTTTAATGCCAACTCTTGTTTTCTTTGTCGCCTTTGGATACATGTCGACCGGTTATATATTCAGAGGTGACATGTCAGATCACACTTATCTTGACACTTCCTCATGCATATGTCCCACACCACATGCACTTGAAAGGACAAGATGAGTATGATTATGTACATAACATTCTCTCTATAAAGCCCCATAAGCCAGTGTCCCATACCACAAACATGTGGGAAAAAGAGAGAGAATGATGTATACAACTATAGTGTTAACATAAAAAGTGTAAAAAAATATAGCCACATAACCCTAATCCTTATTTAAACTTTTGTCTCCTATTTAAAGCTCTATTTAGATTTCTAATAACTTTCACTTACTTCTTCTATACATAGGGATACTAGTTATCTTTCTAAATTGGTACTCTACCCTAACTTTAGTTCTTATAGAGTGATCTTGAGTAAGAACATGAGAACTCATCTGGTGGCCAACTATAATGTTGCTCTGATACCATATTATAACACCCTCCCTAAGCACACACATGTACACAGAGGAAGCAACACCGAGTTATCCATAACTCATGCACTCAAGGGGGCATTACGTAAAATTGGCATTCATAACAACAATATAATCAATCACGCAGGCTGAAGTATTAAAATATTCTCATGATTGTTCTTACAATAGGAACATAGATGTTATTACATGGTAAACTTATATAACATCATGAGTCTCTACTATAAAGTTCTAAACATTGAAACATATAGTTGAGTCTATAAACCTGAGGATCATCTTATAGTTAGCACCCCACCAGATCTTATCTTGCTCTGTCCTTGTGCTCTAAATCTCTGAGATCTACTCTGCTCCTGCTCTCACCTGTGGACATCTCATCTGTAAAGAAGTGAAAACACCTCCTTACTAAAAATTTGAACAATAGAACCTCCAATCCAAACACACTCAAAAGGTGTGATGGAGTGGGTGCAAAATTTTTAAATCTTTATATAATGGTAATCAAAAGACCAATGTATAGCAGCGGGAGAAAATATTTGACTATTCAATTATAAAATAAAGGGTTACAAACTTAAACTTACAACACAAGGATCCATGTAGAGGAAATCTAAACCACCTCAAGATTGTCTCCGAGCTTCATCATCGCAAACTAAGTCCAGGTCAACATGCCATGCAACCAAGTCTTCCACCTAGGGTTGGAAGCATACCCCAGCAAAAGAGAAACAAAAGGAATACATCAGCAAAGGCTGGTATGTGCATACTAAAAAGAAAATTGAGCAATATGAGGAATTAGGGACATCAAATGTAAAGGCTTCCCATGCAAGAGATAAGTATCACCCAAACGGGTATCAAGAGAAAAGATCATAACAAAAAGGATACTTGCCATAACCAACAAATAAAAAGAATGTGCTATCAATATAAACATCCACTACCATGGTGGGAAACAAAGCACATATCATCATCAACCTGCATGCATGTGAGATAAGCATAACACTAGAACAATATAAATAACAATTGGTGGCCAAGCACACACTTGAACCTGATAGAGAAAGGAATACTGCCAATCTCCCAATATATATAATTTTCTGACTTGTAAATTATTAGTTATGAATTATACAAGTTATTATCTTATTTAATTAGATCCATTAAAAACACATGTTTAAAACATTAGATTCATACGATAAAACCAACACCATAAGAAAGCTTGCATTTCTCTGAATCCAACGAATATTTATTTATATTTTTTCTGATGAGTAATTAATTAGTTATGGATTTTAGAAATTCGACCAATCAGATAAATCTAAAAATCCACATACGCGAAGAAAACTTGCAAGAGGGTGGCCCAACCCGCTGACTTGGCCCAATCAGGGTTGGACAAATCGGCAGTCAGCTACTCAGTTGGATCGCACCAAAGCAAAAGAAAACATACATAAATGACCAAAATACCCCTGATAGGGAAAGGAAGAGGTAAAGAAACGATGGAGGGTATTCTCGAAAATCCACGAAGGATCGTCTTCTCTGATGTATCCTGAACGCGAAGAAGTCCAGGCTACAACACCGATCAGGAAATCGAAACCAAAACCACAAGTGCCAGAAAGCGTTGAAGTTCTCATCGACGGATTGACGTGACCCAAAAGAACTCAGAACCTCAGAAAAAGGTGTCGCGGAGAGCAAAGGGCCAAGCTCCATGCCCATGGCCGGCGAGACAGCGGCAACAAACCAGAAAAAGGGGCAAAATTGCAGTACCTGATAATCGCACGAATTGAGAGCAAGCGAAGCTCGCTCACACCACCGCAAAGCGAACTGAGCAAAGAACAGGTGTCGACGATCACCGGAATCCGCAGTCGATCTCATAGTCGCCGGTGAAGGAAGACGGAGTAGGGATACGGGGTTGCAGGATGGTCGAGACCAAAACGGCAGTTGGTGATGACCACATGATGCTCGAGGATCGTCGGGGAGACAACTTTTATAGGCGGGTAGTTGAGGTTCAACCAGGAATCTATGCGGAAGAGGAAACAGGAGAAGGCGAGACCCCCCCCCCCCTTTGCCGACAGGGAGATCGGTAGGAGGAAACCTAGGTAATATAGGGTCCAAAAGAATCGGAAAGAAACGGTTATGGTGAAAAGCAAATCGTTTAGAACCAAAAAGGAAAGAGAGCAGAGAAAATCGCGATCAAAGATCTTGCTTTCTGTTAACTAGAACCCGTCTCCTACCTGAGGTAGGAGACAACTCATCAATCGTTGGATTTAAAACTAACGACCGAGATCGTGGGTTACATCAAAGGAAATAAATCCAGCGTGACAGCCTAAAATTCGGAAACCATAGCCCAAATAGGATTAAGGTTACATTATTTTTAATTTACCTTTTTCTCTTTCTCAAATTGAGGGTCCAAACATTATCCAAATTAAGTGGAATTTTGCACAGAGGCCAATAAAGACATGTAGATTCCGATTATGCACTTAGTTTTGCCTTTTAGAAACTTTAATGTGTCAAATAAATAAATTACTATTTTCTCTTTCCTCCTTCATTAATGGTATTAGGATTATCCAAATTTTATGAAACTTAACCCACAAGTTATATTTTGTGTGTTGAACACGAATTTTCCATCAATTTTACATATTGGAGTTGTTTGAGTATTTAATTAATATTTTGAAGGTTCTTCATACTTTCTCTCTCCTGATTTTACCTTTTAAGCAAACTTTCTCCAAATTGGATGAAAATTCACCCAAGGGCTATATTTATTATGTAGATCACGAATATAACATTATTTTCTTATTTTGGAGTCAATTATTATATTTATTTATTATTACACCTTTTAGGTAATTTCTCTCTCCTAAATTACCATATTATTTCAAGGTTATCCAAATTAAATGAAATTTGACATGTAAGCTTATGTTAATGTGTAGATTATGAATTTGAAGTCTATTCTTTATTTTGAGGCTTTATTACATGGATTATGCCATTAGGCCCATTAGAGGCCCATTAACAACATTATGCATCCAATTAAGTTATTTATCATCTTATTATCACCAAATGAATTATATGACATATTAGATTACATTATTCGCGCATTAGACTATTATGATCACTCTAACCTTAACCTTGTTTGATCAAACCAAAAAGGATCAAAGTTCTAGGGTAGGGTTCTAGATCTGGTATGTTACAGCACTCCACCCCTTAAAAAGGATTTCATCCTCGAAATCTAAAGATCCAAACATCAACTATCAACTATTCTCCACCCCTTAAAGGGTTCAACTTAACAAGTCAAACTAAACAACTTTTTAGAGCTACCCACATCTCTTAGTTGTGAAAGTTCTAGATACTTTTATTATTCATGTATCCAACTATAGTCACCATCTAGGGTTGAGATTTTAGGTCCTTGTGTCTCTAACCTATCAACCCTACATGATCATCCAAAAGTCATAGGGTAGGTCAACTACACCATTATATAAACTCCTAGGTACAAAACTAGGGTTAGATTCTACTCAAACCAGAGTTTCTCTTCATTGTGACTTAGTTCAAGAAAACATCGATAAAATCCAGAATTTTTTTTTACATATAGTAATATATTTGAAAATACTTTTTGTTGATGAAAACTTTGCGATGTAAAACCAACATGCTAGCAAAAATCAATACGAGAACCGAGTCACAATATTTCCATATTTAGATCTCCTACATAATCTCATCCTCAAACCAAACCTAATTACACAAAAGATCATCATTGATCAAATCTAAGGTCAACATCTCACTTATAGCTATCTAGAAACGTCAAGGGTTCTTATGGGGAGACAAAATTGAAATAGTCGATTCCGACTACCATGGGCTCTGATACCATGTTGTAAAGAAGTGAAAACACCTCCTTACTAAAAATTTGAACAATAGAACCTCCAATCCAAACACACTCAAAAGGTGTGATGGAGTGGGTGTAAAATTTTCAAATCTTTATATAATGGTAATCAAAAGACCAATGTATAGCAGCGGAAGAAAATATTTGACTATTCAATTATAAAACAAAGGGTTACAAACTTAAACTTACATCACAAGGATCCATGTAGAGGAAATCTAAACCACCTAAAGATTGTCTCCAAGCTTCATCATCGCAAACTAAGTCCAGGTCAACATGCCATGCAACCAAGTCTTCCACCTAGGGTTGGAAGCATACCCCAGCAAAAGAGAAACAAAAGGAATACATCAGCAAAGGCTGGTATGTGCATACTAAAAAGAAAATTGAGCAATATGAGGAATTAGGGAAATCAAATGTAAAGGCTTCCCATGCAAGAGATAAGTATCACCCAAACGGGTATCAAGAGAAAAGATCATAACAAAAAGGATACTTGCCATAACCAACAAATAAAAAGAATGTGCTATCAATATAAACATCCACTACCATGGTGGGAAACAAAGCACATATCATCATCAACCTGCATGCATGTGAGATAAGCATAACACTAGAACAATATAAATAACAATTGGTGTCCAAGCACACACTTGAACCTGATAGAGAAAGGAATACTGCCAATCTCCCAATATATATAATTTTTGAGCATGGATTACTGCCACACTTGATTTACAGAGGAATGGTATACTGCCACCCTCCAAATAAACAATAGGGGAATACTGCCCCAAAACCAATGTAATTACACTACTCTAGTGCTACTGAATCACATTGCATGTATAATGTAGAGGCAAGTAGAGAAGTATAGTCAGAATTATCAAGGTTGCCATCACACAATGGACAACTCAAACATATAAGCAAATCCACTTCAAAGTGGGCATATATCACCAAGTAAACTTCCACATAACAGTGGACATATAATATCAAAAGTCCAACTTGCACCAAGGCAACAAGATAAGATTCCAAGAGAATATCCATGATCATAATAACAAATAAGATAGTTCGCAAGAACCATGATATCAAAAGATAAGAGCAATGTGTATAGGCTATTGTCCATAGGACCAAGAGATAGAAGACACATAGGCTAATTGCTCAAAAGAATAATCGAGGATGCAAACATACCTCAACTTCAGAGTCAAACAAATCCAAAGCCACCTCTAGGTCCAAGCCTAGGCTTCCAAAACACCTATTAGCATATATATGGGATTAGGGTTAGGTTTTATATTGATTTCATAAACCCTAAAAACTACCTTTTTATTAATATAGGAATTAGGTTATAAAAACTATTCCATAATTTAGGTTATGTTATTACGAGTCTAAAACATATTTTATTATATTTTTCTGACTTGTAAATTATTAGTTATGAATTATACAAGTTATTATCTTATTTAATTAGATCCATTAAAAACACATGTTTAAAACATTAGATTCATACGATAAAACCAACACCATAAGAAATCTTGCATTTCTATGAATCCAACAAATATTTATTTATATTTTTCTGATGAGTAATTAATTAGTTATGGATTTTAGAAATTCGACCAATCAGATAAATCTAAAAATCCACATACGCGAAGAAAACTTGCAAGAGGGTGGCCCAACCCGCTGACTTGGCCCAATCAGGGTTGGACAAATCGGTAGTCAGCTACTCAGTTGGATCGCACCAAAGCAAAAGAAAACATACAGAAATGACCAAAATACCCCTGATAGGGAAAGGAAGAGGTAAAGAAACGATGGAGGGTATTCTCGACAATCCACAAAGGATCGTCTTCTCCGATGTATCCTGAACGCGAAGAAGTCCAGGCTACAACACCGATCAGGAAATCGAAACCAAAACCACAAGTGCCAGAAAGCGTTGAAGTTCTCATCGACGGATTGACGTGACCCAAAAGAACTCAGAACCTCAGAAAAAGGTGTCGCGGAGAGCAAAGGGCCAAGCTCCATGCCCATGGCCGGCGAGACAGCGGCAACAAACCAGAAAAAGGGGCAAAATTGCAGTACCTGATAATCGCACGAATTGAGAGCAAGAGAAGCTCGCTCACACCACCACAAAGCGAACCGAGCAATGAACAGGTGTCGACGATCACCGGAATCTGCATTCGAGCTCATAGTCACCGGTGAAGGAAGAAGGAGTAGGGATACGGGGTTGCAGGGCAATCGAGACCAAAACGGCAGTTGGTGATGACCACAGGATGCTCGAGGATCGTCGGGGAGACAACTTTTATAGGCGGGTAGTTGAGGTTCAACCAGGAATCTATGCGGAAGAGGAAACAGGAGAAGGCGAGACCCCCCCCCCCCCTTTGCCGAAAGGGAGATCGGTAGGACGAAACCTAGGTAATATAGGGTCCAAAAGAATCGGAAAGAAATGGTTATGGTGAAAAGCAAATCGTTTAGAACCAAAAAGGAAAGAGAGCAGAGAAAATCGTGATCAAAGATCTTGCTTTCTGTTAACTAGAACCCGTCTCCTACCTGAGGTAGGAGACAACTCATCAATCGTTGGATTTAAAACTAACGGCCGAGATCGTGGGTTACATCAAAGGAAATAAATCCAGCGTGACAGCCTGAAATTCGGAAACCATAGCCCAAATAGGATTAAGGTTACATTATTTTTAATTTACCTTTTTCTCTTTCTCAAATTGAGGGTCCAAACATTATCCAAATTAAGTGGAATTTTGCACAGAGGCCAATAAAGACATGTAGATTCCGATTATGCACTTAGTTTTGCCTTTTAGAAACTTTTAATGTGTCAAATAAATAAATTACTATTTTCTCTTTCCTCCTTCATTAATGGTATTAGGATTATCCAAATTTTATGAAACTTAACCCACAAGTTATATTTTGTGTGTTGAACACGAATTTGCCATGAATTTTACATATTGGAGTTGTTTGAGTATTTAATTAATATTTTGAAGGTTCTTCATACTTTCTCTCTCCTGATTTTACCTTTTAAGCAGACTTTCTCCAAATTGGATGAAAATTCACCCAAATGCTATATTTATTATTTAGATCACGAATATAACATTATTTTCTTCTTTTGGAGTCAATTATTATATTTATTTATTATTACACCTTTTAGGTAATTTCTCTCTCTAAAATTACCATATTATTTCAAGGTGGTCCAAATTAAATGAAATTTGACATGTAAGCTTATTTTAATGTGTAGATTACGAATTTGAAGTCTATTCTTTATTTTGAGGCTTTATTACATGGATTATGCCATTAGGCCCATTAACAACATTATGCATCCAATTAAGTTATTTATCATCTTATTATCACCAAATGAATTATATGACATATTATATTACATTATTCGCGCATTAGACTATTATGATCACTCTAACCTTAAACTTGTTTGATCAAACCAAAAAGGATCAAAGTTCTAGGGTAGGGTTCTAGATCTGGTATGTTATATCATCCCCAGCCATGCATTATAAAAATGATTGCTAGCGTAAGTGGCATGTGTATTCTAATATACATATTACTGAAGAGATAAAATGCTACAAATATCTTTGAACATTATAAACATGATACCAACATTAAAACTTTGTATAAGATCAAAAACATAAATATATCTTCTTTCTTTAGCTTATCTCTTATCTTTTTACTTTATCTTTCTCTGGAGACCTATACTTAGGTATATGGGTCTCATGACCTACACTAAGGTGCCTGGGTCACATAACCTGCACTCTGGGCTTGGGTCATGTTTCTCTTATCTTAATCTCTTTTACAAAACTATAGATGATATTATGTACATTCTCTTAACTAAGAAATCTTTTATTTACGACTTTTATCTGATTGTGGCCACCATTATACAATAAGTCCTCCTGAATTGGCATAACTACACCATGAATTGGTACCGAAGTACCCTGAATTAGCACTACATGCCTCTGAATGACACCGAGGTGTCTCTGAATTGGCATAACTACACCCTGAACTGGTGTCGCAACACCTCTGAATTGGAGTAAACACTCCTCTGAATTGGCAACATATGCCTCTGAATCATCCCGGGACTACTGAATGAGGACTTATCATATAATGTCTTATGTGAAGGTTTCGACTTATTTATCTTAAGTCTAAACTTGCTTAATTCTTAATCTGAACTAAATCTGAATACTGATAGCTTTACTGAATACTGAATCTGAACTTATCTTATATTAAAACTGATAACTGAACTTATCTGATGTTGATTATTGATGACCGAGCATGTACTAAATTCTGAATCTCTTATTCTTAAATTATGAACTAAATCTACATCTGAGTATGAATATAGATCTCAATTACTTCATAATTGAGATTGGGTCTAAAACCCTTATCATTTATCTTAATTCAAAATCTAACTACTCACACCATGAGTAGTCTAAGACTGAATCTAAATCTAATATCCTTATTATCTAGATAATCCTTAATCTAATACTTCAATATGATAGAAATAACTTAACTACTTTTGATACTAAATATATGACAACTAAGCCTGAAGGCTTAGGGAAAGGATCTGAACTAAATATGATAATATGAATTATATGAGAGTTCTCAAGTATCAAATATCTAAAAGAGTGTGATTTCTGACAAGGTAACTCAATTTCTATAAAATCTCATTAAATATGATCTCAATACATTCATATGCCAAATTATCATGTATGACTATCTTGGTTGCATATCATATCTTATAGTCATATTCATCAATATGAATCATTACTAATAGTTCTTATAGAAACATAATCCTCTAGTTTTCTCATGAACCTGGTTCATGAGTCTCTATCGTTCTTATAAATCTTAGTAACATATCTCTTCTCGAGATATTAGGCACATGTAAGGAAAATAGCCATGAATGTATGAAAATCTTACTTGCATATATTAACATAAAATCTTAGAACAGTGGATCACATAAAGTATGAAGTCTTACGAAAATATGCTGAGTTTGATAAATATGAATACTCATGAGCTTGAACCACTTACCTTGTTTAAGAGAATAAAATCTTCATCTTAGATACCTCTAGTCGGGTCTAAATCCTTTAAAACTTGTGGTGTAACACTTCCTTGAAGTTCAATGGTGAGGTTCACACCTATCACATTGATTTAACAAAGCATCAAAACATGCAATCATATACATCTTTCCATCAACATAATCACCATACCTATATCTTTTTAGATTCTAGAAAATCCTTCAAGGTGTTCTTTGTATTTCAAGCTTTCCAACGAGTCCTTAAGCATCATATTCTGACAAACAGATGAATCTCTACGAATCCTCAAAGTTTATAAAAAATTTAAATCGAATCATACTTATTACCTTGTTTTCCTATTCATTTTAGTCTAATTGGGCCTCAGACTGGCGGCTCAACAAGGAGGGACCCGAGCCCCTCCCTCTCGTTCTCTTGTAAGGATCGCAGTACGGGGTCATGATGCCCCTATTTTATTGCGGGAACAGAGTGCCGCCGTAGGGTGAGCACCGGCATGGGGCATCGCCATCCTGGCCATGAGGCCATGAGGGAACAACTCAAACCGGCTCAATCTTAGACTCTTTGCTTCTGCATAACGTGGGGTAGACGTGCTACGTCCCTAGCGCCACTACGAATAGAGAACACTAACAGTTCATGATCTGCCTCAGGTGTACCTCGCCCAAATCTGAAGACAACATCACCTTCGTCAATGGCATGGAGAACCATGTGGCTTACTTTCATAGAGTTTGAGCCCCCAAAGTACCAGATCATTAGCGCATCTTGGCCATGGTGCAGAGTGGCAATAGGTAAAAATATGATTTTTATACGGTGACCCCTTCTGCCTACTGCTTGCCCTGCCCTGCTTCACGCGGCTACTAGGAATGGTTGTATATGGATGAGGGGTGAGGACTTCTATTCGTAGTGATACTCTCTCACCAGGGAAGATGAAGCACCTACTTCATCTTTACTACTCGTACCCAGGAGTCGCTCAGAACAGATACATGGAGGGCCAACTTAGGCACCATTGAGACTGCCGCCAGATGAGTCTTATTTAGACTACTAGTGGATTGCGGCGGCCAAGCTTGTACCAATGAGAAAACCCTACACCAGAAACACTTCCTCCGTTTTGATTCCAAGTCCCCTTTTTATAACCACTATTTCTAATAATAAAATCCCTAGAAAGTGGATTTGCATAGTTCCATACATATACAGACTGTTACCCGAGAAAGAACCTCCAATCGGATTATCTTTGCTCGCCAATCTTTGCTTACGGTAGATAAACTCTACCACTAAATATGCCCTAAAAATTCTTGGCTAAGGCATATACTAGAATATAATATTAAATCGTCATTAATTATTGGCTGAATCATCCCACAAAGATCTACCTAGTGTAGCATCTACTCCTTACGTTTCAAATTTTAAATAGATCTTACTCGCTATAACATATCACTCTTGGATATAGAAGAAGAACTATAGATGTATTTGTTTTTTTTATATTGTTTATCCATCAATTTCATAGAGCATTATCTTGATTTATATGTATTAAAAGACAAGATGATATGAACTAACTTTTCATTACTTAGTCAGCTGAGTCAATTTCATGGCAAGACATTTATGCACTAAGTAACTTTTCCACATTTTCTTTTAATATAATTTGGATAAGTTATCTTAGAGTAGAGAGAAAAAATAAAGGTAAAACATATTAATGCATAAGTAAAAAGAAAGATACCTTTGGTGCTTTACTCATTAAACAACAATCAAATATTATTATTTAATTTTGTTTTTGCATTAGGTTCACAAGTTAACTTTACTTAGAAAAGACTTCATTAAATATTCTAAAATATATACCAAACTTTTGGGATGTTACAACAAGAAAAATTCCCGCTACTACCATAGTAGCAACATGTATAAGAGTGGCTCTCCGTGAAATACTCATTTGGCCGAGGGCTTCCAAGCAGTAGGAACTAGAATAAAGAGCGCAGTAGCAATAAATGTGAGAATATTTAAATTCGCATTTATTGATACCATGTTCTTTCTTTTTAGATGCTTGCATAAAAAATTATATAAAACACAATCTTCAAGGTTTGAGGAGAGTCCATTCGGATCATTGTACTTTGTCACATGAATTATGTATCAGAATTAAATATAATCAAAACAACAATGTCCTAAACATAACCATTTTCTAATAAAAATTGATGTAGGGAAATATGGCATCACGTAGGCAGCGGAAACAAAAAAAATTACCGTCATATTCCCCATTAAACCAATGGATCCGTCAATAACTGTATAATCGAAAAGATGGTTTCAAGGATATACCTGGTCCTAGAGGAAGTATAGTGACATCTCCTCGTTGTTGTAGTCGTGCAACACTTCTAGTTGCACTGGGACAACATCTGCAACTCCAACTTGGACAACAGACTCAATTAGTGTCTATAGTAGCTCTTGGTTTCTACCACAAATTGAGGGTTAACGTTGTCCTCCTAGAGACACGAAAAGGCCACCTCACCTCTATGGAAGTCTACATGGACCACATGGAGCTCATGACATCCTACCAGAACGGAAAAGAAGGAGTTGTCCCTCCCATGGTGTACTTGTCACCAACTTGCTCTCCCACAATTGTTCTCCCTTGCTATCCCTCTCTTTATTGGGTAGGACTTCCTCGGGTTCTTTTGGTTACCACAACTAGAGAAGGTAAACAATTGTCAAAGGAAGTTGATGTATATGAGAAGCCCCCAATACCCCTCTATTTATAGGAGGGGTTTGGGTCAAGGTTCACACTCTATATGGGAGTGTGAGGGACTAAAATCTTGAATTTTCACAACCTGCAAATGGCAAAATGGTCGGTCATTCAGCAAACCGATCAGTTGGCATCAGAGCCGATCGATTCACCCAGTGATCTGGTCATTCATCATGTTTTCCAATTGCAAATGAATTTGAAAATTCTAATCCAATTAATGCATGACATGACATTAGCACTAATCCTTGATGCAATCGAATTGCACCATGAACTGGGAAAATCACAAGCACGAATCGGTCATCTCCTGATCTCGAATTGGTTGGTTCAATTACTGAACCCATCGTGTAAGGAGTGGGGTCCCAGAGGAGAACCACTCCCTACTAGAAATGAAAAGGAAACATCCCTTGAACCAAACACCATATACATTTTTTCACCAAAGGGATGCTGATCAATTCATTCAACATGTATGTATCATAACACAATAAGTAGTAGTGGAAGAGAACTTTATCTAACTATTACAAAGCATGATTGGTGAGTCAATGGAAAACTATCTTAAACAAATAGGGATCCAGCTGAGGGTCATCTAACCACCTCTTCAAGTCTCCCAAAAGCCCAGTTACAAAGATTGTTGTCCAAGTCCACCTTGCTTATCCTCTCCTTGATCTAATCCTGGGATGGAAGCATACCCCACAAAAAGGAGAAGAAAAGGAAAAATTAACAAAAGCTGGTATGTGCATACTAAAAAGGAAAATTGAGCAATAAATGAAATTAAGGACAACAAATATGAAGGCTTCCCATAAAAGAGAGAAGTAAAACCCAATCAGGCATAAAAAAATAATATCAAATAAAGAGACAAATAAGAGAAAAGTATTAAAATGAAGCATCCATGTGTTTCACTTGTGCAAATACTAGACAGTATAAACATGTAGCTAGGAAATAACACATCTACCAAACATATGAGGTGAGCGGGAACTATATACATCCACTCTATATATGGAGTGGGTAGAAACTATATACATCCACCCGAGCAAGATAGGATACAGCTCAAATATATTTTCATGTGTAGGAATTATCACCTCTGCACTCATATGTGGGAATGTTCATATCCACATAAATTAACATATAAAATTATACTAGCAGTCACCACATGACGCATAATAAAAGAATAAGAAAGTATAAACAAATAAGGAGGATGAGAATATCCATCAAGAATAAAGTGGGATCAGAGGATCCATGCCATCACATAATGTGCCATATATACATCCACTACCATGGTGGGAAAAGAAGCAAATATCATCAATTAAGTCCAACATGCACAAAGCATAAGAGAGAGTCCAAAAGAATATCCATGATCACAAGATAAATATCAAATAAGGTAGTTCACATGAACCATGATTTACAAAAGAAAAGACATTGTATATAGGCTAATGTCCATAGGACCAAGAGAAATATAATTTAGGTTAATTGCTCAACACAGAATAATAGGAGATACAAAACATACCTCTCTTCAGAGTATTTACAAGTCCAAGTCACTTCTAGATCCAAGTCTAGGACTCCAAACAACCTATTAAGCATATATGTAGATTTTAGGTCAATTTCACATTGATTATTCAAATCCTAAAAATGACCTTTTTCTTTACATGCGATTTATGTTATCAAAATCATGCCACATTTTAGGTTACATTTCTTTGATTTAAAATATATTTTATTATCTTTTGTGACTTATAAATTATTAGTTATGAATTTCACAAGTTAATACTTATTTAGATTAATCCATTAAAATTACTTATTATTAATCATTGAATTTATGTGACAAAATCAACACCATTAGAAAGCCCTTATTTTCCTGAATCCAGTGACTATTTATTTATAATTTTTTGCCCAATAGATAATAAGTTATGCATTTTAGAATTTTGACCAATCAAATAATTAGAAAATGCCACGTAAGTAGAGAAATTGCAACAGAGAGGGAGAAAGAGAACGGGGACTAGATGTCCTAGCCCAATCAGGGTCGGACAAGTCACCACATTAACCCTCAGCCTTGATTCGTCCAAACCAAAGAAAATGAAGGTAAAAAGACTAAAGTACCCCTAGAGAAAAAACTGAAATAGAAGAGAAATGAAGGGCATGTAAGTAATTTCTCTTGGGGGTCATCTATTGCAAAGCACGACATGACATGGCCGCAAGTAGCTCGACTGCTGCTTGGCACAATTTTGGGCAAATTTAAAACATGTAGCGATTTGAGAAAATGAGAGCTGAGAAGGAAAGGAGAAGATACCATGAACTTACAGTCGTGGTCTATTGAATCAAGAGGGTCCGTAGACAATGCACCATCCACCATAAGCTACAAACCCAAACTCAATCATTGGTTGAGATAAATGCATGAAAGAGGGAAATTGATACGAGAGGAGAATTCTATGAGGTTGGGCGGAGGTGAGGGCATTGTTATTTATAATGGAGGCTCAGATTCAAGGTTCTTCGTAGAGGATCATGGAAGTCCAGTTCCATGAGGATTGGGTGCTTCCCAAATGCTTCACAAAAGGACATGAGTTAACCATCTTTCTATGTAGAAACTTCACTCGATCATGATCGAAGAAAAATCATGCAAAAATATAGAGTAGGGAGGGAGATATGGCAAATCTAGATATCGCTCACTATACACGGTCGTCGGGCTCCTACTCGAGGTAGGAGATGACTCCTCTATCATTTGACTAGGATGAATGCCAATCTCATCCGTCCATGGTCTGAAAAAAAAGAAAAATAGCGCGTGATAGATAAATAATCTAGAATCATAGTCACAATGGGATTTGAATAAAGTGTTGTTCTAAATTCATTTCTATTTTTCTCTATCCTCTTTTGGGGGAACAAACAAGTCTCAAATTAGGTGAAATTTTATACAGAGATGTAGATTCTGATTGTGAAATTAGATTTTCCTTTCGTAGACTTTTGATGTGTTAAATAAATCAAATCTTATTTTCTCTTTCCTCCTTCATTAATGACATTAGGATAATTCAAATTTTATGAAACTTCACCCACAAGTCATATTTAATGTGTTGGATACGAATTTTCCATCAATTTTACATGTTGGAATTGTTTGTACAATTATTTAATATTTTGAAGGTTCTACACACTTTCTCGCTCCTGATTTCACCTTTTAAGCAAACTTTCTCCAAATTGAATGAAAATTCACCCAAAGGTTATATTTATTATGTAGATTATGAATCCAAGATTATTTTCATCTTTTGAGACATTTATTATTTTATTTGATATTTTGGGGAAAACCTAGATCTTCTCTTTCCAAATTGAATTAAGTTATTATTTTGTGAATAATGTGAAACTTGACTCCCAAGGCAATTGGGACCCAAGGAACACAATTCTTAACTTAGATTCAACTTTTGGGATTTCTTTTAATGAGTTATGTCACAATTAATATTTATGTCCATTATTATCACATGATTTCATTATTATCACTTTTGCTTATCCAGAAACTTAATATTATCACCAAAAGAGTTATGTGTGATTATTTGAACGGAATTTCACCTATTTACTTCATTACTTCATGTGACATATTTCATGCATCCATTATTGGCCTAAGACTAATGTGAGAACATTAGGTTACATTAGGGTGATTTATACATGCATTATCGTATTATGGTTATGCAAAACCTTGTTTATCTAAGTCCAAAAGTTCAAACTTACAGTGTAGGGTCTGAGATCTAGTATGTTACAGAACACCACCCCTTAAAGGGATTTTGTCCTTGAAATCAAAACATCCACATGTAGGGAAACAACTTATTCACCACCCCTTGAAGGATTCATCTTATTAAGTCAAAACTATACTATTAGGTACAAAGGGTTCCACTATGCTTCCTTACATTCATACATAAAAAGCATCATGCAAAAAGGGAAATATAACTTATAAAGCCTAACTACAGAACTATGGATTTCCCTAATCATATCATCCTCATGAACTTCTTCACCTTCTAAAACAAAAACTCTTCCAGCTCGCCTTTCCACATGTCTTCCTTTATTATTGTTTCCATTATTCTAATGAGGTACTTGAGGTTCTTGTTGTTGAGATGGTATTTCCCATTATGAAGCTTGGGGCACCTACGTCAGATGCATCTTGATTCATTACAGTAATGACATATCAATAATCTATCCTTTCCTTGAGCAACAAAATCCTCATATCGACGATCACCTTTAGGGAGCTTCCTTTTATGATTGTTCTCCTTATGTGATTGAAAACTAGGATATGATTTCATAGCTAGAGCCTTATCCACCATATGTTGAAAGGCCAAGGGTAGTTGCAAAATAAGAGCACGCCCCATATGTAGTTAAGTCCTTGAAGGAATAGGTCAACCCTTCACTCTTCACTCAAACCAACTGTATAACATTCCAACAACACAAACTTTTATACAAAAGTAGAAATGGATAGGGAGCCTTGCTTCAAACTGTAGATCTCATCTTCCTTCTTCTTTCGAGAAGTAGTGCAGATGTAATTCCCATGAAAGAGCACCAAGAACTGCTCCCAGGTCATGTTAGAGTTATCATAAGTCCTTGCAATTCCATTCCACCAAACTCTAGTTGGTCCATCAAGCACATTAGCAAAAAATATGAGCTTCTGGTGTTGAGGACATGACATACAATCAAAAGTCCTCTCTAGTCCTAACACCCAATCATCTACTTTATCCACCATCTCTAGCTCACCTTCACCCTTGAAGTAGGGTGGTTGTATCTTCATGAACTCCATGATTGAATAGTCCTTAGGTTTGTTAGACACAGGTGGGTTGTTTAACTTCCCTGTCATAGCTATGGAGAGAAGTCGCATCAACATGGTCAACTCTTGTTTAGGAGTGATGACTATTCCCGTATTAGCAGCAATTGAGGTTGGGGTTTCTTGTCATACTGATGGTGTACTTCTGATTGGAGGAGTTCCTTGTGTCACTAGAATAGTAAAGGGTGGATCCATCCTTGGCATCCCAAATCTAGGGTTCTGAGGTTTCTCATAACCGTACTAGTTGTCAACAGTCATGTTACCTCTCTCCATGGGATTTTCCTATGCAAGTCAGGGTACCAGGTATAAGCAACCTACGATAAAGGTGAACATCCTAAGGGAGACAAGATTGAAATAGTTCGATAACCAACTGCTAGTGGCTCTGATATCATGCTATAATGAGTGGGGTCCCAGAGGGGAACCACTCCCTACTAGAAATAAAAAGGCAATATTCCTTAAAACAAACACCATATAAAAAATTTCACCAAAGGGATGATGACCAATTAATTGAACATGTATGTATCATAACATAATAAGTAGCAATGGAATAGAACTTTATCTAACTATTACAAAGCTTGATATCTTTAAAAATCACTACACCACTCATGGGTGAGTCAAAGGAAAACTATCTTAAACAAATAGGGATCCAGTTGAGGGTCATCTAACCACCTCTTCAAGTCTCCCAAAAGCTTAGTGATGCGATGATTTTGAGTCGCATTTATAGGCTTGTTTTACTTGTGTTTTATGCATTTATTGGTCATTTTGGTGGTTAATATTGCATAATTCATTTACTTCAGTCTATGATCTTTCTCAGTGTCAAAATATCCCTTATTCTATTATTTTGAGCATAAATGATTACAATAATATGTTTTATTTCGGCTTATGTGGTTTTGTGTTGCAATTTCAAGAAAAATGAATATCTGTTGCTGTCGATACCATCGACGAGACCACAGGATGCCAGCCGCAAGGAACATCGCAGAGTCGATACTATCGACAGGAGAGTCGATGGTATCGATATACTATTAGGTTGCTGGTGAGAAGATAGTCGATACTATCGACTCCAAAGTCGATACTATCGACAAGTGGAGCTACAGTGACAGAAAAGGACAAAAACCGACGCTTTAGGATGTCGATACCATCAACCCTCGTCGATGGTATCGAGTTAGCATCAGTCGCGACAAAGAAAAGAAAAGAAGATCAGCCGATACCGTACAGGGTCGATACCATCGACTCGCTTCGATGGTATCGACACCGTCAGATACAAGTTTGTTTCAGATTGATCTAAATCCGACAGTTGTGATATTTTTGCAACCTAACTCGGTGATTATACCTAATGACGGAGGCCAAGAGTAGGGCATCACGTCATTAGCCGCTGCACACATCCTGAGAAGGTGTGGAGAGAAGAACGAAGCCCAGAAGCACGCCCCAGCCGTTCTGGATGCCAAAGAAGACGTTTTCCACCGCCAAAAGGCCGGAGATCGCGCATTCTACGCCAGGGAACGCTTGGATCTTCTCCGTTCAGGGGTTTTCTAGTTCATTCACGTTTTTCTCCGTGTTTCCCCTTTTCTCTACCATGTTTTGCTTCAAGATGAATATGCGGGGCTAATCCCCTTTATCTTTAGGACCGGGAGTAGCCCGGGGAAGCATTGTATGACAATTTTATCATAGTAATTCATCATTTATCTCTTAAATCCGTGGTATGAATTCGTTTTCTCAATTATATCGTTATGCTTGATCACCATAATAATAATCTAATGCCCTTAATTGCTTTGAAAGAAGAATTAATGGTTAAAAAGAGACAAAATTCACATTAATTAACAAATCCCTTGGACAAGGTGGTGTAAGGTTAATGGTGGATACCCAGAGGTCGATTCTAATGCACCTAGTTTAGGGTATAGGTTACTACGATGGTGGAACTGACCTAGACATAGGTAGTGAATTGTACCATGACAGTGGGCAATTCTGACTACAGGCCACTACCCAGAAACAGAGATAAACCCGAATTCTTATATAAAAATTCATACAATGACAAACCGCGGTGAAACCGCAATCCTAAAGATCTCCACTTGAATTGATCAAATTAAACCTTTAATCGATTGTTTTGTTTTATTTTATTTCCTTTTAATTTTACAACAACTCTCAAACCATTTTAATCGGTTTAGCTGATCGCAAATAGTTAGTAGTAGTCTACCGATAGTTCAATGTCCCTGAGTTCGACTCGGGCCTCACAAGGGCCTATACTACATTGACGCGTACACTTGCATTTTACGCACGGAAAATTCGTGTCAAGTTTTTTAGCTACAAAGGTTGTTGTCCAAGTCCACCTCTCTTATACTCTCCTTGATCTAATCCTGGGCATGGAAGCATACCCCACAAAAAGGAGAAGAAAAGGAAACATCAACAAAAGCTGGTATGTACCTATTAAAAAAGGAAAATTGAGCAATATATGGAATTAAGGACAACAAATATATAGTCTTCCCATAAAAGAGAAAAGTACTATGCAATCATACATAAAAGAAAAGAATATCAAATAAAGAGACAAATATGAACTAAGTACAGAAATGAAGCATTCATGTGTTTCACCTGTGACAATACTAGACAATATAAACATGTAGGTAGGAAATAACACATCAACTAAAAATATGAGGTGAGTGGGAAATGTATACATCCACTGTAAATATGGATTGGGTTGGAACTGTATACATCCACTCTAGTAGGACAATATACACATCTACTCAAATATATTTTCATGTGCAGGAATTATCATCTCTGCACTCATATGTGGGAATGTTCACATCCACATAAGATAACATGTAAAATTATGCTAGAAGTCACCACATGATGTATAATAAAAGAATAAGAAAGTATAAACCAAAAAGGAGGTTGAGAACATCCATCAAGTATAAAGTGGGATTAGAGGATCCATGTCATCACATAATGTGTCATATATATACATCCACTACCATGGTGGGAAAAGAAGCACATATCATTAGTTAAGTCCCACATGCACAAAGCATAAGAGAGAGTCCAAAAGAAATATCCACAATCACAAGATCAATATCAAACAAGGTAGTTCACATGAACCATGATTTACAAAAGTAAAGACATCGTCTATAGCCTAATGTCCATAGGACCAAGAGAGATAATTTTGGTTAATTACTCAACATAGAACAATATGAGATGCAAAACATACTTCTCTTTAGAGTCTATACAAGTCCAAGTCACTTCTAGATCCAAGTCTAGCCTCCAAAGAACCTATTAAGCATATATGTCGATTTTAGGTCAATTTGACATGGATTATTCAAACCCTAAAAATTACCTTTTACTTTACATGTGATTTAGGTTATCAAAACCATGACACATTTTAGGTTACCTTTTTGTGAGTCTAAAACATATTTTATTATGTTTTTGTGACATATAAATTATTAGATATCAATTTCACAAGTTATTACTTATTTAGATTATTTCATTAAAATTATTTATTATTAATCATTGAATTTAGGAAACATAACAAAAACCATTAGAAATCCCTTATTTTTCTAAATCCAATGACTATTTATTTATTATTTTTGGCCCAACGGATAATTAGTTATGCATTTTAGAATTTTGACCAATCAGATAATTAGAAAATGCCATGTAAGCAGAGAAATTGCAAAATAGAGGGAGAAAGAGAACGGGGCCCATCTATCTTGGCCCAATCTGGGTCAGACAAGTCACCCCATCAACCCTCAGCCTTGACTCTTCCAAACCAAAGAAAACTAAGGCAAAAAGACTAAAGTACCTTGAAAAAAAAAACAAAATAGAAGAGAAACGAAGGGCATGTAGGTAATTTCCATTGGGGTCATCTTCCCCAGAGCATGATGCAACATGGCTGCAAGTAGCTCAGCTGCTACTTGGTGTGATTTTGGTTGAATTCAAAACATAGAGCGATTCGAGAAAATGAGAGATGAGAAGGAAAGGAGAAGATCCCATGAACTTATAGTGTGGCCTATTGAATCAAGGGGGTGCATAGACGATGCACCATTCGCCGCAAGCTATGAACCAAAACACAATCATTGGCTAATATAAATGCAAGAATGAGGGAAATTGATATGAGAGGAGAATTCTACGCGGTTGGGTGGAGGCGAGGGCATTGTTATTTATAGGGGAGGCTCAGTATCAACATTCTTCGTAGAGGACCGTGGAAGTCCAGTTCCATGAGGATTGGGTATTTCCCAAATCCTTCACAAAAGGACACGAGTTAGCCATCTTTCTATGTGGAAACCTCTCCTGATCATGACCGAAGAAAAATCAAGCGGAAAGATAGAGTAGGGATGGAGATATGACAAATCTCGATATCGTTCATTGTACACGGCTGGGTCGGGCTCCTACTAGAGGTAGGAGACGACTCCTCTACCATCTGATCAAGAGGTATGACAATCTCATCCGTCCATCAATGTGAAAAAAAGAACTATAGCGCGTGATAGATAAATAATACACATTCATAGTCACAATGTGATTTGAATGAAGTGGGGTATTAAAGTCATTTCTATTTTGCTCTCTCCTCTTTTGAGGGCTCAAACGAATCCCAAATTAGGTGAAATTTTGCACAGAGGCTAATTAAAAAAAGTATTATGAACGTCAAATTAGATTTTCCTTTTGAAAACTTTTGATATGTTATATAAATCCAATCTTATTTTCTCTTTCCTCCTTCACTAATGACATTAGGATTATCAAAATTTGATGAAACATCACCCAGAAGTCATATTTAATGTGTTGGATACAAATTTTCCATCAATTTCACATTTTGGAGTTTTTTATACAATTATTTAATATTTTGAATGTTCTACACACTTTCTCTCTCCTGATTTCACCTATTAAGAAAACTTTCTCCAAATTGGATGAAAATTCAGCCAAAGGATAAATTTATTATGTAGATTATGAATCCAACGTTATTTTCCTCTTTTGGAATCATTTATTATTTTATTTGATATTTTGGGGAAAACTTGGATCTTCTCTTTCCAAATTGAATTAAGTAAATTATTATTATGTGGATAATGTGAAACTTGACTCCCAAGGCAATTGGGACCCAAGGAACATGATTCTTAAATTAGATTCCACTTGAGATTTCTTTTAATTAGTTATGTCACAATTAACATTTATGACCATTATTATCACATGTTTTCATTATTATCACTATTTCTTATCCAAAAACTTAATATTATCACCAAAAGAGTTATGTGTGATTATTTGGACGGAATTTCACCTAATTACTTCATTACTTCATGTGACATATTTCATGCAACCATTATTGGCCGAAGACTAATGTGAGAGCATTAGGTTACATTAGGGTGATTTATGCATGCATTATCTTATTAGGGTTATGCGAAACCTTGTTTGGTTAAGTCGAAAACATCAAACTTCTAGGGTAGGGTCCGAGATCTAGTATGTTACACATCGGAACATTGGTTGACTCCTTAAAAACTCAGTCAATTCAATACTCAATCAACCTGACACTCCAACTGGACATTTCATCACATGATTCGATCAATTGGGAGTCCAACTAGTTGATTTGTTGCTTGAGTTGGATGCCTAAACATTTTATCAATCAATTCAATTATTATTCATGATCAAAATTCCTCTTCTAGATCAATTCCTATGTGTCCCATATGACATTGACAATGAATGTCCACAACCAATTTATGACATCACAAGCAAAGAGAGATGCCTGGTCGCACATCATTTCTACCATAGTAAATGGATAGATGGAGAACACCTTCAACCTACAATATATGTTTGGTGTTAAAATGTTTGTATAGTTCCTTTGTCACTGATATCCAGATTGAACTCGAGGCATGGAGCAGCCATCATCTTCAACATTCAGTCTATGTTTCTTTCTATAGTAGATTGTCTGAGATATATGTAAGCTCAATATCACATATTGACCCACATGTGCATGGCCATGCATTTCTCAGTCTCACCAATCAAGTGTCCATGATATCATACTCCCATAGGAGGGATGAATCCCATCTACATCACTCATAGTCATCTTCATGTGTCACAGTGCACCCAATCATTACCTTTACTTATTCAGGATCACGGTCGATGATGTCAATGCACACCAAATGACATGTGATAAGTGTAGTGACTTCAAGTCAAAGAACCACAATCACCACCAACACTATGGGAGCTAACTATGACTACCATCATAATGGTTTCCATGTGTTATTCTCATGGTGGATCTATGTGATACATTATTCTCTAACAAGTATCTATGTGCTTGGTTTGATATACTATATCATGACTGATGAGATTCTGTCATCAACCAATACACACTCTAGTATTATGTGTTATTATTGTTTATCAGCCTTCCAAAATAACATCCTGTAAGAACATGTTACACTAAATGAGATTACTCAAAACATAAAACACAATCGATCACTAATTAATCACATATCCAAAAAATATGGGTAAATTAAAATCGATTTCAACATCAACACTTGCTTAAAAACATTTACATAAGAGTTCAACATCTTTATTGTATCGATACTATTCCAAGAACGTGATACAAATTGTTCTATTGCCTTAGCCACAACATAAATACACAGGAGAACAATATTTATATATGCCACACAAACAAGCATTAACATGCTCACAAAAGTCTGATTTGTTTGAAACACCGTATACAAACTTTTCCGACCCAGACCTAAGAGTATAGGGATGACTCTAGGACACACTAGACATATAATCAACTTTCACAAAGATTCATTTGTGTAATTCCTCTTTACTTCAATGGTTCTATTGCCGTCATTGCCGATTACCTAAAAAGATGTGGCAAACCACTAGGGTGACACCCATGTCCCCAACAAGAGATATAACCTCCAAAAATGCTTATTGTTTATAAAATTTTAAATAGTAGATAGATGAGCAGGTGGAGTATTTAATAATCAATTGAACAGATTGAATAGTTTAAGTATGATAAACAAATTAAGCAAATAATCTTAGCAACAAGTTTGATTATCAATGTATATATAGGTAACAAATAAATCCATTTCTCTGGATAGATATCTACTCAAATTTCATCAAATTGCATCTAATAACAATCATCATCATTAATCTGACTATCATCATATTCCTTGCTAGCAACACAAGAAACTAGTAGCATAAGCATCCCTAACATCATGAATATGTCTAGTAACATAACATGTCTATCAATATTGGCATCTCAAACAAAGGGAACAAATCTATATCATAAGTAGAACTAATATCACAACATTACTTATTGCATAGGAATGATTAGTAGTTTATGCATTTATAATTACATAGACATGGCTAGCAATATTAATAACCATTAGTGTCAGTATATTTGACGACATACACATGTTTACAACATGAATATAACTACATCATAAGCATATCTATTATCTCTTATTTTGCTATACATGATCTCAGTGAAAATAAAGAAAAAAAGGGTTACCATCCAATATGAAGCATTGTGTATAACCCTAAACAAATGTGATATCCAACTATCTTACATCTTTTATTATGCCCTGGGGAATTTGAATTGTACCATCCAAAGTCCAACTGACTCCTGTGAAGGGTTGTTTGGTTCCGTACAAAATCAAGAGTGTCGGTACCGAAGATCTCACCCCCTCGGTCAATATGAGTAAAAATGTCATGACATATCATTCAATGATGCCACTACAATGACATATAGTCAAGATGCTAAAAACTAGTCCGCCCTTGGTACATGTCACAACACTATAGAACATGCTCATGCATGGTCGTTCTATAAGAGGAATATGCAATTATACTACTTCCTTTCACATTTCACAATATATGAGGCATGCCCACAGTCATCCTTGATAAACTGCAATCGTGGATAATAAGGATATATCCTCAACTTGCCACCCCTACATACTCAACAGTATGCACTCTGAGTTTCCCTTAGGAATACTCATTTCACCATCTAGCAAGTTGTGATAGTTTATATGGTTATACGGCACAAGGCCCTACATGATTAGAGTTTCACTTGATTAGTTATCTCTAATTAGGTGAATTAAGGTTTCATCAAACAAGTGGACATACAGACCCTAATTCATATCTAGAAACCATTACTATATAACAACTTCAGAAGATATAAAACATATGAGACATAATTTCTGTGACATCCCCAGATTTTCTAAAACTTAATCTACTATGTGACGTCCAAATTGAAACCCTCACCTCAGCAAGAATCCCAATTTAAATATCACACACAAAACTAAGAAGAAGAAAATCAAGGGAGTCATAAGGAAACATTCAGTAGCACATGTACATGAACAATAATAAAACCATACAACACATGTTCACCATTCAACATATAATTACAACATGAATTGTTACAACATTTGATATTACATATTGAACAGAAAACTTATACATATACATGTACTACCACTAAACTACAAGATCTTAAGACAATAGGTCAACCTGTACATCAGCTCGCTACACAACTCTCAACTATCCTGGATCTTCAAGAGCATAACCACAACCTAAACAAAAGATTACATGTGGTACACATCAGCACAATATTCAAGAATATTGTACTGAGAATGCCTACGCATCTTTTATATACCTCTCATCATATCTTGGCAATAAGATAAAACTAATACTTGGCAGTTATAAAGAAATATAAGAAAATAATATACTTGCACAAAGATGTTCATTAACAAAAGAGAACACATATTTTAAGCACATTTCCATCATACATCTAGTGCATCTGCCACCAAGTGGCTTTGACGTCTTTATGCCTTATGATCTACCACCAAGTGGTTTGTGATCATTATACAAACATCATATGATCTACCACCAAGTGGTTTGTGATCATTATGCATGCACTCTAGCACCAAGTGGTTTATGAGCTATCTTATGATGGAACATCTATATTATGTTTGTAGGTGTTCATAGCCATAAGTATGGTAATTCAAGAAACATATCATACAAGACAATCATTTCAATCAATACCATATGCCAAGTCTTTACTACCATATAACACAAGCATAATATATAATAAGCCAAGCAAGAGGTAATGGCATACCTTGATCAAGAGACAAACCTAAACATCACCTATCCTTGATATCAACTATATCCTTGCGTCAACTATATCCTTGTTAAACCTGATCAAGACAAGATCATATACTATCATCAGGTTCACATCATCATAACCCTTGTTATATCCATTAGGGTTTAGTTTATTTCTTTAGTATATTTCCATATCACTTGCATTCTTGTCTTATATTTATCTTGCTAATTTCATTTTCCAGATTATGGCTCACGAATTGGACATACTCATGTGTCACATTATTATGTGAACATACTTAACATTATGTCACATTCATTAACCATATTATGGTTACATCATATGTATTAATGGTCATCCTCATGTAACATGAATTCTATGCGTCTAACTGTTATCAAAGTTCCAGATTAGCTTCCAGTTATTGATATAAGAGTATTATGTGAATTTCATCATTTACTGATCATTAATGTATTTTCTGCATTTTATTTAGGGTTATTATCCCTAATTAGCCATGTGGAGCAAGTTACATGATTTCATGTCATAACATGACCATATCTGACATCATAAGCACTACAAACATGATTATAGACTTACTAACATGTTATCATAATTTTATGTCATCATTTAATATTTATTACTCAAGAACTAAGCATTACACATATTACATGATATAACTAATACTAGACTCGGTTCATCTGTGTGATCCGGTCCCTCTGTTGACCTATGAACTACTCACCTCCCTTCCTTGCACAGGCCACAGTCATCGGTCATGTTGTGTGCCGTCGGCCTAGCACCTTCCTCTCGTCTTGACGCCTCCAAGCCATCTCTGATAGCTACACAGAAGCAGCATAGCGTCCCTGGTTCTCCATCTAGACTTGCTTCTCTCTAGTGACACTGTTGTGGAGCGCCCCTCTCTCCTTCACGATCTCAAAGTCTGGCATCTTCCTGTCCACCGTGTGTCTCTTCCTTGACGTCGGCCTGCGTGAGCATAGTTGTTCCTAGCGTCGTTATTGGACCAGACTCCACTGAGGAAACCACCGTCCTATTCTCCCCTTTACAACAACTGCTCTCAATGCCTGCTGCTATAAATCGCTCGGTCTTGCTGTTGGGTGGGGCTGGAGCCTTGCGCCGCCAGAGATGTTTCCACTTCCTGCGACACAAGTGCCACTTTCATCCTGCCTCTTGTGGTTACTTGGAAGATCGGCCACACATTCAGGTGCCTCCTACACAGGCTCGCTACCGCCTGCTCTCAGGCACCACCGCAGGCTCCGACCTCTCCTTGTCCTCCCTGTGTTCAGACTTGCAACTATGATCTGAAACTCCAAGTGAGCAAACGATCTCCTTCCTATCATTAGGATTCTTGCACCGTGGTCATCTCTGTGGTGGCTCGGTGGTCGTCAATGACTGCTCTATTCCGACAAGTAATCAACAGCACACAGCTCCTCCTAGACTATTTCGGAAGCCATCCTCACCTCTGACACTTGCAAGTTGTGGTGTGGATGATGGGGGAGAAGGGGTTTACGTGTCAATAACAAAACATTCTCAATCGTTTTATAAGGATTTGCAATTCTTCTTTCCATGTCAAGGGTAACTTTCCTTCAGTTTCCTCCGTGAAACCATGACCATAACGTGGGATGAGTTGGGCTCATGGTCGTTGTTATCCCACGATCTCCAGTCGAACACAAGGTGGGCGATGAACATGTTTCTCAACCATCTGATCCCAATCTAGGGCCAATGCCAACTCTTATACACTGGAAAGAAGCAGCGTGACATAGATGCTAATCAATACTTAGGCTAGAAACCTACATCCTTGGTCATTCCCACATCTAATGCACATTATTACACGGTATTCAAACCTAAATAAAACCATCTAGAAAACTCCAACTGTCACTAAAATTTAACCATATCTTTATTATCATCCAAGCTACTTGCCACCCAACTTTGGTGCCAAAATAAAATTGTTAGACCAGTCAAGTAAATTCCCCAAAAGGCATAACTTATGGATCCAAATCATTATACAACCTCAATCAACATCTCAACTTTACTAAAATACTTGGGATTCTCAAAATAGCTCAGCATGCATGACTTCACTTGTGTCATTAGACATTTAGAGGTTCCAAAAGTCCACTCCATCACAATTTCTCATCTCAACATCACATGGAAGTATTCACGTTCCAATCAAGAGATTATACTTATCATCAAATTGTCATCACATGATATTATTGTATTTCCATTCATGAGACTATACTTGTCATCAACTATCACAAGATATAAATCATTTTCATAATATCATAGGGTATCAACCCTTATCAATATAAGAGGATTACACCTCATTCAGGGCTCAACCATGACCAAAGGTCATTAAGACCATCATAATATTCCCTGTAAGATCATCATTATTTTTCCATGCCTTATAACAAGGCTCAACAACATCACTTACATATAATACACCAGACAACACAATATTGCATTAATGAGTTGGGAGATATTCATAAACAATCATAGTAGGGTTATATTAAGTTTAATAACATTCCTTTATTACGTAAACATTCAAGGAATCTATATATGATTAACCCTCATCATATTCATAATGCACATGTTTAGCATAAGAAAGTATCAACCATGTGGCTATGATAACCAACAATTAACAAATTAATGTTATGATAATATTAAGGAGATTATTCCACCATCATGCCATCATATAAGAAGGTTAAACATGGATAATCATATTTGTCTTTTTGCATTAGAGTTAGGTTCAACAAGATAAATTATATTAATATTACTAATCAACACTCACACCCAAATCCTAGCTCATGGAATCCTCATTGGATCATAGATGCATAAGGTGAATCATCACCATCACATTTCATACCATTCTCACGTATGGATCCACACATAACTCAAGGTGTAACCATCAGGTCATAGCATACTAGGGTTCAACCATAAAAGAGAGTACTCCATGATTTTATTAATCATTGAAGGGGTTGTTCATAATCAATTACCATCACTTGGTTATATTAGGGTTAAATATAATGAAATATACGTCATTAGGGTTGCCCATTTACTCATTATTTTTATAATCAATTCGAGTCATATGAGGGAAAAGGTAAGACTATATTAAGGTAAACCTCCATTAGGTTTCAACACCACTCAAACTATACAAACTTACCATAAGTATCATCCCAAAACATTGGATTGTTGAGAAGGTAAGACTATTGGTTGTTTACATAAGTAAACACCTTAGATAAACCACCTATCAAGTCATTAAGTTGTTCTCTAGAAATAAGCACCATTTAACCTTATACATCCCTTTATTAACAACATAAAAAGTTCCATTGAGAGTAGGGTAAAATCCACAAGCGATTGTTTATTTCAAACAAGCCACCTATAAATTTTCTTCTTAAGTTTATATCATAAAGAAAACCATCTAAATCCTTTTATTAGGACCAACATATTACATTAGGAATTATTCCAATTTATTGGATGAAGAATCATTAGATCTTAACCATTAGGTCAAGTTCATATATTAAAACCATCAATTGGAGTATAGGTCCAACCATTGCATCAAATGACCCTAGAAACCATTGGTTTAAAGCTTAATTGATGCTACAACTACATGCTTCCCTCACCATAGGTTGTGGAGACCAAATGTAAAGAAGTGAGATCACCTCTCTACTAAAATGGTAAACAAAATCTAGGGAATAGTAGTGGAAGTTAAGAGCTTTAACTATATTAAATTTCATAAAGAGTACATAAATTTTCTCAATAACGGTGTACATAGTTTATTCAAAAAGAGGATCTAAGTAGACGGAAACTCAAATACATCAATATGTCTCCAAAAATAGATAAACTAACAAATAGTCCATGATGGAAGGATGAACTCATTTTCCTAGTCTTAGGTCGGTTTACCATGCTCCTATTGCGCACTCTGATCCTAAACATGGGTGGTTGGGATCACCCAACAAGAGAAGAGAAAATGTATGTGTCAATTAAGGAATAAGGACAATTATAAACTAAACAAGGAAATAATAAAGATTCACAATACTAAGAGGGTCAACAAAATGAGGCAAGTAAATAAATAAGAATTTTTCTAAGACAAATAATAATATAGTTGCATGCATGATTTAATATGACTACATTAATCTAACATAGGGCTGAGGCACCTACCTAACCTCAACCTCTGAGTGAGGGAGGATTAACACATTTCCAAGCACCTGAATATATGTAAAATGGGGAGAATTATCACATTCCCCTGGGCAAATTTACAAATGCCCACTATGGGTGGTTGTACAGATGAATGCTACATTAGTTAATTAGTCATTTACATTATCATGCTAAAATAGTTCAATGGTAGATATAAGGAATTGTAAACTTTGCAAGTGGGGTTCAAGACCCTAGAATAATTGAAGTAAAAATGCCAAAAGAAGGCATTTAATATAATAAAGGCTAAAACAATGCCTCATTAGAAATATTAGGATGGATAAAATATTCCCAACGTAGGGTTAGAATGAACATACCTCTTTTCTTACATGAAGTTAAACTTGAATAGTATACTTTGATCCACAAAATCAACTTTTCATCCAGAAATACATTATGTATATTAGCCAATTGAAAGTGAACATATTCATTCCTATTATATTTTTTCATTATTATTACCCAATTCCCAATCATGTAATGTCATGTTAGGGTTTATGATTTTATTCTTTGTTATATAATATGTCATACTTTATATATATATATATATGTCTTAGTTCTAATTACTCATCTTTAATCACATAAGTCTATGTAACTCATATATATGTGGATAATAATATATATTCTTCCAATAGGTTTAAAGATGTCATTTTCTTTTATATAATGTGAATCCATATTATTCCTAACATCATGCTTACCATGTATATTGGTGTAAGTATATTCCACATGAATTTCTATTAGTTTCACTAATATACACATGATTTGATCAAACTATCATGTCATCTAGATATATGTTAATAAAAATATATTATTTTACACCTTATTATCTTTTTCACCAGTTAATTCATAAGAAGACAATATAGTTAAATACATTCTTATACAGATTTCAAGTCCCCTTGGATCAATTTATATGAGAGTGTTCCCTAGATCTATATGTATTTCTAGTTATCATGTAATGCACCTATATATATGGTTTCTAATGTAAAGGATACATTAAAACAAGGATGCACTCGCTAATGATTGTTAGGGCTTGGTAAAGTATACAATAATCAATTAGGGTGATTCATTAATCATTTTGGAAATCAATCTACCCAAGTCTTATACAATATCTTCTATTTAATATCAAGTCTCCACTTTAACGTATCATTATAGGGTTGATTTCATACAATCTAATATTTAGATTTGTATACATCAAATTTGATAGGTAAACTAATTCACCAGTTCATGTTATGGTTTTAAATAACCATATTATCCTTACTCCATACTTATCCCATCTTTACAATCTATTTTCTAAAACAAAACTATTGAATGTGAAATGAACACTTACATGTCTAGGGTTACCATGGACGTTGCATGTCTAGTTGATTCACAATGAGATGGGGACCCAAACACATCATCACATTCTCTGTGATCATGTGACTCAGGAAGGAGTAGCATGTAATGAGTCACCATTGTCAGGTTGAATGGAGGTGTTTGCATATGTCGTGGTGTAGCAGATCCGGTGGTTGCAAATGTCAGAGTCGTTGTCAAGGTCGGCGGCGTTGCACTTGGTTTCTATGACACCCTGTTATCAAGGTGGTGTTCGCATGAGAGGGATGGTGGATGTTCCTTGTGTCTGAACTGATATGTTGTCTTGAGGCCTAGAGACTTGAGAGAAAGGTGTAGCGGGATCGATAAGGTGTTGTCTCTTTGAAGTTGTTTGTAGATCTAGAAATCCATGAGGAGGGAGAATGAGGGGTTGATGGTAGATTGTATTTGCATATCGTGGCCACATATTTCATAATGTCAGTGTCGTGATGTAGGGGCATCGACAAAGTCTGAGTGGAGCCCGATGATGGTGAAGAGAAGGAAAGGAGGTCGGAGGGGTGTCAAGGTGATTTGGATGAGAAGACAACATTCTGTGGTTGATGAAACCCTCACCGACCATTGAACTATTAAGCAGTGGTAGCCTCTTCTGGGCATGAGGTGATGTCCTACGACTACCTCAGTAGGTAGCTAGCGGCAAGGCAGATGACTACTAGATCTAGTAGTTGATGCGGGGTCAACCTGGAGGCATGGAGCCATAGGTGTTGTGGATCTGTGGTGGTGTTTACAGGACTGTGGTGGAAGAGGTGGTTGCAGAGCCATTGGTGGGAATGACGATCCATATGTGAGGAGGTGAATTGCTGCACCGTCATATATTCAAAACTGGAAGTGATAATTCTTTCTATGCAGGTAGCTGGGGACTAGCGAAGAGGGAGGCAGAAAGGGTTTAGATGAATAGGATGAGAGGAAAGAAAGTATGGGGGAGGAGATGAAATAGGAGGCAGAGAGGAAGATAGATGCGAGGAGAGAAGGAGGTGGCGACGGGCATCACCCATTTTGGAGAGGAATAACACGATGTCGCGTTGGAGATGGGGTGAGAATGTAACTCAGCATTGTGTTATGTTGAGGGGGGAAAGTATTTAGGAAAATTCTTAATTACTTAGTCAAACACCTCTATTAAAACCTATGATAATTAGGATTTTAAATACCAACTCAATTGGGAAAGTAATTGCTATTCAATGGTTAAACAAATTAAAGGCATACTAAATAGGAGTTATGGGGATTACCTTTTTTCCATTCAATAGGCATTTATATATATTAGAGTTGCATATTCATTTAATTAATTAAGAGGGTAGAGAAATACCAATTGACATGAAAATTCATGGGTTTGCTAATTAAAGTGTGAGGAATTTAACTTTACATTAATTTCTGACACACTTTGTATTTGGTTGTTTGCTAAGTGCCGAATAAATATATTTAATACCTTTCCTTAATAATTTTTGATATAAAATTTCTTATTTCTCATTTATTGTCCCATAAAGCCATAAAATCTCAAAATTAATATAATCCACTAGTTATCTCTGATTAATAGTCATTTTATATAATTAGACTCTAATTGAAACATTAGTTGAGATATTTGTGCAAAACAAACCCATTCATTGAAATGAATGTGGGTAAATATAGTTCAAGCCATCAAGTATTGCTCAATTTCAACATTGAGGATGAGGATGATTAAAAATAGGGAAATTTAGGAAAAACACAAAAAGGATATGAAGGAAATAAAATCTAGAAAATAGGTTAACTTGCAAATGAATCCAAGATTCAATATGTTACAACACTCCACCCCTTTTAAGGATTTCATCCCTGAAATCTCAACAAGTGGGAAGGGTGAGTACGTAACATCCCAACCTTAAGCAACTAGGTAGTTACTTCTAATCTATGGTATTTCACATGCTCTACTAATAAGTCAGGTTCTACTAAGGTTTCCACTATTCATATTACTTTTTATGAAATATAACACAGTAAACATTTTGGCTTATTATCATTATCTCCATTGCAAAATTACATCATCCATAATATTCTATTAATTGTGTTAGATTATACTCACATTGTTGTCAAAAGAATTATATCTCAATGTTATGTACAAATCATATGTAGTTCTTATTCGTATGTATGCCCATAGAGCCAGTCATATGATGATTGTATTGGCATACTTTATAAATGATTTGAATAATAATAAAGGCAATTTCTTCTATATGTTTAATCTGTTTTGAGATAATGATATAACATGTTAGATGTCTAAAGAATCATATTACTCAATTACGTATGTCTTCAAGTTGAGGACCTGAACAATGAGATCATATGTATGTTAAGAGTATACATTCTTGTTTTGTCTGTAGTTGGTAGTTATTGTGGAAATAACTATAGACATCAATAACACAAAAGACTAGAGTGTGTGTTGGTTGATGATAGAATCTCATCAGTCATGATATATGACATCAAACCAAGCACATAGATACATGTTAGAGAACCGTGTATCAGACAAACCCACCTTAGAGTATTGCATGAAAAACACACTTGGTTAGTCAGGATCATCTCTTATAGTATTGGTGGTGATTGTGGTTCTCAGACCTGAAATCACTATACTTATCACATGTGGTTGGGTACACTTTGACATCATCAAACACAGTCTTGAAACATGGGTTGTTATAATGGTGATGCTTGGGTGACTTTAACAAATGGGGACTAGATTGTGAGTGATAGATATGGAATTTGTCCCTCCTAAGGGAGTATGATATCCTGGCCACTTGATAAACGAGACTGAGAAATACATGGCCATGTACATGTGAGTCAATATATGATATTGAACTTGCATTTATCTCAAATACTCTTCTCTAGTTCAAGAAACATGGATTGAATGTTTGTAGAGGATGACAAGTCCATGACTCAAGTTCAATCAGGATATCAGAGATGAAGGAACTATATATTCACTATAACACCAATAATAGATTGTAGGTTGAAAGTTGTTCTCCAACTTTCCTCTTCACTTGGGTAGCATTGATGTGCGACTAGGCACCACTCTTTACCTTTGATGTCATAAGTTAGTTATGGACATTCAGTGCAGTAGGAACCTATGAGTCATCTCTACCAAGTGGGATGATAATAGAGTTACTGAACTACTAATGTGTACCTGCCATTAATAGGAATATCATTTCTATATCTTGTTTGGACAATGATGGATTTGAATTTCTTAATAAGAATGGAAAATGTTCCATTTCTAAAGATGGGATCTTTTATGGTAGTTCCCCAACATCTTATGGTCTATATTTGATAGATCTATAGACAAGTGTATAAAACGTAAACACCAAAAGCCAAAAACTCAATGAATCAAACAAAACATACCTTTGGCATTGTCGTCTAGGGCACATAAATGAGAATCACATATCTAGATTCCATAAAGATGATTATCTAGACTATTTTGATCTTGAATAATTAGAGACATGTGAATCTTGTTTATTGGATAAGATGTCCAAGGATCCCTTTTCATGAAAAGGTGAGAGAGCAAGTGATCTATTAAGACTCATACATACTGATGTATGTGGACCTTTTAGAAAAACTGCTAGAGGTGGGTATCAGTGCTTCATTACCTTTACTGATGACTTCAGTAGGTATGGCTACGTTTACTTGATGAAACATAAGTTAGAGACCCTTGAAAGGTTCAAGAATTTCATGAATGAAGTATAGAACTAACTTGGCAAAAGTATTAAGGAACTTCAATCCGATCAAGGTGGAGAATACTTAAGCCAAGAGTTTAAGGACCTTCTGAGAGCCTTTGGTATTGTATCACAATGGACTCCACCTGGAACACCACAACATAATGGTGTGTCACAAAGAAAGAATTGCACATTACTAGACATGGTGCGATCTATGATGAGTTTTGTTGATCTTCCAACTTCCTTCTGGGGTTATGCTCTTGAAACCATTGTATATGCACTTAATTGCGTACCATCTAAATCGGTTCAAAAAACACCATATGAGATATGGCATAGGAAACATCCTGATATATCATTGATGAGGATTTGGAGATGTGATGCTTATGTCAAGAAAATGTTTCCTAAAAAGTTTGGAACCAAATCAGATAAGTATTACCTTGTTGGATATCCGAAGGAAACTATGTGATAATACCTTTTCACTCCATCTCACAACATAGTGTTTGTTACTAGAACTGGTGTATTCCTAGAAAAGGAATTTATTTCCAAAGGAATCAGTGGGAGGAAAATAGAGCTCGAAGAGGTTCAAGACCAACAAGAAAACATTCAACCAATAGATGTACAAGAGGAAAATAGAGAATCACAAGTTGTTGTGGAATCTCAAATTCCTCAAGTAACATAGGAACCTTATAGATCTAGTAGGATACACCTTGATCCTAAAAGATTTGGATATCTTGTGACTCAAGAAGGTAGTGAGTTGGTCATAGATGATGAGCCAACTAACTATCTAGAAGCTATGTAGGGACCAGATTATGAAAAATGACTTGAGGACATGAGATCTGAGATGGAATCCATGTATATCAACAAGGTATGGACCTTGGTGGATCCACCTTAAGTGGTAAAACCTATAGGGTGCAAGTGGGTGCTCAAGAAGAAGACCTAAATGGATAGAAATGTGGAAACTTATAAAGGCAGATTGGTTGCAAAGGGTTTCAAACAAGTTCAAGGTGTTGACTATGACAAAACTTTTCTCCAGTTGCCTTAAGTCCATCAGGATCATGCTTGCTATTACAACCTACTATGACTATGAGATTTGGCAGATGGATGTTAAAACCACATTCCTTAATGAGAATCTTTTCGAGGGTGTGTGCATGACACAACCTGAAGGTTTTATAAATCCAAAGGATGCAAATAAAGTCTGTAAGATATAAAGGTCAATCTATGGATTTAAGCAAGCATCTTAGAGTTGGAATCTTCAATTTGACGAAGCAGTCAAAGAGTTTGGCTTTAGTCAAAATGAAGATGAACCTTGTGTGTACAAGAACGTTAGTGGGAGCATGACTACATTCCTCATATTTTATGTAGATGACATACTATTGATGGAGAATGACATCCTTGCTTTACAAAAGGTAAATATAAGGCATGGAAATACATTCTCAATGAAAGACTTGGGAGAAACTTCCTATATATTAGGAATCAAGATATATAGAGATAGATCCAGAAGGCTTCTTGTACTAAGTCAAAGCACATACATTGACAAAGTGTTGAAGAGGTTCAACATGGAGAACTCAATGAGAGGAAACATACCCATGAGGCATGGAGTTCCCGTCTCTAGAGAACAATGTCCCAAATCTTGTGAAGATAGGGAATGCATGAATGGGATTCCATATGCGTCATCAATTGGATCCATCATGTATGCAATGTTGTGCACTTGTCCTGATGTCTCGTATGCACTCAACATGATCAGTAGATACCAGTCAGATCCTAGAGATGCTCACTAGATAGCTGTGAAGAACATCCTAAAGTACTTGACAAGGACTAAGGATCAGTTCCTCATCTATGACAGTGAGGAAGAGTTGGTGGTAAAGGGTTACACCGATGCAAGATTCCAAACCAATAAAGGTGATTACAAATCATAGTCATGATTTGTGTTTTGCCTCAACAATGGAGTTGTGAGCTGGAAGTGTTCCATGCAAGAGATGGTTGCGCATTCTACGACAGAGGCCGAGTATATTGTTGCATCCCATGCAACAAAGGAGGCTGTGTGGATCAAGAAGTTCATCAGTAAACATGGGGTGGTTCCTAGCATATGTAATGTAATTGAGCTTTATTGTGACAATAATGGAGCTATTGTACAAGCTAAGGAATCCAGATCACATCAGCGGTCTAAGCACATACATTGGTGCTTCCATCTCATACGAGAGATCATAAAACGAGGAGATATGAAGATTTATAGAGTAACAACCGAATATAATATTGTTGATCCCTTGACTAAGGCACTTTCACAGTAGAAGCATGATGGTCATGCTAGATCACAAGGACTGAGGTTCATGGGTGATTGTCTCTAAGTGCAAGTGGGAGTCTGTTAGTATGTATGCCCATAGATCTAGTCATATGATGATTGTAATGGCATACTTTGTTATTAATTTGAATAATAATAAAGGCAATTTCCATCTATTTGTTTAATCTGTTTTGAGATATCGATATAACATGTTAGCTGATGAAAGAATCATATTACTCAATGATGTATGTCTTCAGGTTGAGGACCTGAACAATGAGATCATATGGATGTTAAGAGTATGCATTCTTGTTATGTCCCTAGTCAGTTGTTATTGTGTAAATAACCATAGACATCAATAACACAAAAGTCTAGTGCGTGTGTTGGTTGATGACAGAATATCATCAATCATGATATATGATATCAAACCAAGCACATAGATACATGCTAGAGAACAGTGTATTAGACAGACCCACCGTAAGTGTGATGCATGAAAACCACACTTGGTTAGTCATGATCATCTCTTATAGTATTCATGGTGACTGTGGTTCTTAGACCTAAAATCACTGCACTCATCACATGTGGTTGGGTACACTTTGACATCATCAACCATAGTCTTGAAACATGGGATGTTATAAAGGTGATGATTGGGTGACTTTGACATCTGGGGACTTGACTATGAGTGATAGATATGGAATTTGTCCCTCCTAAGGGAGTATGGTATCCTGGCCACTGGATAAGCGAGATTGAGAAATACATGGTCATGTACATGTGAGTCAATATATGATATTGAACTTGCATTTATCATAGACCGTCTTCTCTAGTTCAAGAAACATAGATTGAACATTTGTAGAGGATGACAAGTCCATGCCTCAAGTTCAATATGGATATCAAAGACAAATGAACTATATATTCACTATAACACCAATAACAGATTGTAGGTTGAAAGTTGTTCTCCAACTTTCCTCTTCACTTGGGTAGCACTGATGTGTGACTAGGCACCACTCTTTTCTTGTGATGTCATAAGTTAGTTATGGACATTCACTTGGGTAGCACTAATGTGTGACTAGACACCTCTTCAAGACCAAGAGCTGCACAGACACCATCAAAGACTAGGTGGTTGAAGGTCACACTAGCTGTGAGGTATTGTCACTGAGCAAGCCTTAGGACCAAGTATATCTCTCTAAACCATCTTTCCTATTGCATAATTGTTGATTTGATCTATTGGTTATGGGTTTTTGGTTAGATAAATTTTTTTGTTTCCGCTTCCTGTTCTGTCCCCCAAAACCCAAAAGTTCTCATTTACTAAATAAGAATTTTAAGAACAATTACAGTTTACTAAATCATCTCAATATTTATTAAAGTATTAGATCACAATCCTCAATAACTTGAATTTATACTCCATTATCCTCATATTACCATCATAAATAATTATCACAAATTATTTTTTAAGGAATATTATTATCCAACAAGATATTAAGTCTAAATAATGTCACATTAATTTCTTACACTTATATTACACATTGTCACATCACTTCTCAGACTCACATTAATGTCATCTTTAACCATTTTATCCTATTTACACTTCATATTATAAATTATACATTTAACATCACAATAGGCATTTATGCATGCTTATGTGAATCCAGTTACCCATTCTCACATTTTAGTCATTATTTGTAATTTAGAGAATAAGGTGGAACACATTGCATTTCAATGAATTGATCAATTTATGATTAGGTGATTATATTCCATCAAGGTATATTATCTTATGGTGTCACCTAATGTCACTAATGTATCATGAAGGCATTAAGGATATGTATATATGTTAAGTTTAGATGATTACATCTTAGGGTTTAGGTCAACATGACCATTACATGCTATGCATTCTTAGCATGCATTAATTCTATTTATCATATCATTAGGGTGAAATGGTGAGCATTATGGGTATTCATAATTAGTGAGTTACTCATACTAAGTATTTGTTGGGGGTTCAAGCATATGAACCATTTATTAGATAACTTATATATATTCATTTGTATATAAACAAATAGGTAAATTTATAATTATAATTTGTTTGGTCAATACTAATCATATAAACACACTAATATCTTGTCTATGGAGTTAGGGTTTCTAATTCCAAAGTGGCTAGATTTTGCAATGTATAGGATTCCTGTTGGTATGTATTCCCATAGAGCAAGTCATGTGATAATTGTAATGGGATACTTTGTAAATGATTTGAATAATAATAAAGGCAATTTCCGATATATATGTTTTAACTGTTTCTGATATGATAGTGTAACATGATAGATGTCTAAAGAATTGTTTTACTCGATGATGTATGCTTTTGGGATGAGGACCTAAACGATGAGATCATACAAATGTTAAGAGTATACATTCTTGTTTAGTCCCTAGTCAGTTATTATTGTGGAAATAACCATAGACATCAATAACACTAAAGACTAGATTGTGTGTTGGTTGATGACAAAATCTCATTAGTCATGATATAGTGATATCAAACCAATCACATAGGTACTTGTTAGAGAACAAGTGTACCGGATAGATGATGAATGCATATTCATCATGATTTTCAGTCGCTATCTTGGACCCCTTTTTGACTCAATACACCCAATTTCAGTTTCTAAATATCAAAATGTGCAAAACTACTTAATTGGTCCAATTATCATGATTTCAACTGAATTTATGTTGATTTGATGCAGGTCTTGATGAGGTTGAACGTTCAGTTGGGACCCACATTTCACTCACCATTCGGCGTTGACCGATCGGTCTCATCCAATCGGTTTCTAACTCCATACGGTCTTTAAGATCGGTTGAGCAACCTGCTCGAAACTATTTGGGAAACTCAACAACATTGGGCATTTTCCCCCTCCTCTTGCTCTCCCTTCCTCCGTCATCAACAACGTCAACACCTACACCTCCGCCTCCTTCTATCTCCAGCAACCCTAAATGCTACCTGTAATGTTTTCGCTCCCACTCCACGCTCACCACAGAGAAGCTCATCGATCACATACCGATTGGAGGAGATCACAAAGATCAGTTGAACTTCGACACATAGACCGTTTGAAATCCACCGATTTTCGAGACCGTTTGCATCGCCAAACCGTTTGAACAATGAAAACTATTTGGATCCATTCGGTCCTAAGACCGTTTGGAGCCATTCGGTCCCAAGATTGTTTGGAGCCATTCTGTCCCAAGATCGGTTAGTGCCATTTGGTCCCAAGACCGTTTGCTCACAAGACCGAATGAAGAACGAAAAAAGATAGAACTCAAGACCGTTTGAAGCCATTCGGTCCCAAGACCATTTGGAGCCATTTGGTCCCAAGCCGTTTGGTGCCATTCAGTCCCCAGACCGTTTGCTCACAAGACCGAATGAAGAACGAAAGAAGATAGAACTCAAGACCATTTGGACGTCAAACAGTCTCGAAACCATTTGGACGTCAAATGGTCCCAAGCCCATTTGGAGCAAGTTCATGTAGAAAATGTGAAGACCCCATCTAAGCCTATAAATAGGACCATAAGGGTCCTCAATTGGCATCAATTTCGGGACGCTGACAGGCTTCCTGTGTGCATGTTTGATCCAGGGCCGTCCATGCCAGTTTTATTCCACCTACTACCTGTGTTGCAACCAAGAAGGCTGAAGATAGAGGGAAGACGGAGCGAGGGAGACTGTCTGGTCTGTCTTGGCAACTCCCGTTCGTGTCCAGATCTTCTCTAACACGACATAGAAGGCTGTATCTTCTTCATTGAGCTGCGACTACCTTCTGCACCGAGTTCATGGCAGATTTCTCTCTCTTTCTTATTCTTCTTATTTCTTGCATCATGAGTGAGTAGTACCCTTTTCACTGAGACGCCTGTATAGGGGGCCCACAACCTTCGTTGGATTTCTGTATCTTCAGAGCCGTAAGTGACCTGGATGGTGATGAGACATCTAATGCCTTAGGTGATGCTTACGTGAACCTAACGCCCGTATGGGGGGTTCCACAACAGCTCTATTTGGATTGTTATATCTTGCTTGGATTGTTTGTGATAGAATGTGTTTGCATGTGTAGTGGTGGTGAAACCCGATACCATCCCAACGATTCCATATCATTGATCTAAATCCAACTTTAATTCAACTTTTACTTTCTCACAATTAGTCTTATTAACCTCAAATCAACCTATCATTCTAAATATTAGTTTTTCTTGAGCTAGATTCGACTGACAAGGATTCTTAAAAACATTATCCTTTGGGTTCGATCCTTAGCTATACTGCGATAAGACTCGTCCGCTTGTGGGTGGTATTATTGCACTTGGTTTTGGTAAAAGCTTAGGGATTTCAACCCCGAGTGAGTTTGTTAGTGTGATAAAATCCCACGTCAACAGACCCACCGTGAGAGTGACACATGGAACCATGATTTGGTAGTCACAGTCAGCTCTCACAGTGATGGTGGTGAATGTGATTCTTCGTCCTAAAATCACTACACTCAACACATGTCGTTGGGTACACTTTGACATCATCAAACACAGTCTTGAAACATGGGTTGTTATAAAGGTGATGATTGGGTGACTTTGACACATGGGGCTTTTGAGGGGTGAGTGATAGATATGGAATTTGTCCCTCCTAAGACAGTTTAATGTCCATGGCCACTTGATGAGTAGGATTGAGAAAGGCATGCACATGCATGTGTGAATCAATATGTGATATTGATGTCACACACATCTCACCCAGTCTGCTCTGGGATCAAGGAAATGGATGAACGTTGAAAGGATGACTGTACCATGCCTTGAGTTCATTCAGGACATTAGTTACAAAGGAATTATACATTCACTGTAACACAATTCATGGATTGTAGGATTGAAAGTTGTTCTCCAACTTTCTATTTCACTTGGGTAGCACTGATGTGTGACTAGGCACCGCTCTTTGTTTGTGAAGTCATAAGTGTTATGGACTTTCACTGCCAACGTGAAATGGACCTGCAGGGTCACACACATAGGATTTAACCTGGAAGAGGATTTTATCCACAAACAATGTTTAGATTGATTACTAAAGGAGTTTAGTAGTTCAATTAAACACTCAATTGATTGATAGTTCAAAATCATAGTGTTCAAGGTGTTGGACCAATTGATTAGAGTATCAGATTGATTGAAAATGCAATTGATTGATTTTGCCCAGTCTACACTTCCAACCGATCGTCTCATGGGATGAACCGATCGGCTCAGGTTGATGAACCGATCGGCTCAACTAGTGAGACGATCGACTCATGTATCAATGAGACAATCGACTCAATTGTTGAACCGGTCAATTCATGTGACCAACCAAGATTGTTTGGAAAGTTAGAAGACTATACTGCAAATACAATTTGTTTCACTTGTACAAATTTGATTTGGACAAGGATTAATATTTGATTAATCGGAAACAAATATGAAAGTCAATTTGAGTTGGACCAGGAGCATGAATCGATCGACTCAAGCATGAACCGATCAACTCAGATGCCTCAAATGATCAGTTCAGGTGTAAACTGATCGACTGAGGTCACCTACTTACCATTTCAGGGTTGAAATGATCGGTTTAGCTGACACAGTTGGTTGTTTTGTGGAAAATCTTGAACCCTTCTACTCCTGCTTTAGTCCCACATTGCCTGGGGTAGACAACCATATCCCATGACACGGCTATATGACCGGCGGCGGAGGGGAGGAAAACTTTCTTTCCTTCTTTCTGGATCTGGACTGGAGGCCTTGCTCAATCTTCCTTTTCAGAGAAAGGCCCTGACTACTCCTGGCGGCACTCCACAAAGTACAATAACAGAGGTCCGAAGGCTGCTTGAAGGGCCCACCCAATAGAATAGAATAGAATAGAAGAGAATCCCGCCCGCTCTTGTCTTGGGTCGACATCTCATTTTGCTTACAAAAGTCAAGTGGTCTTCTCCTATATATATAGGGGTATTGGGGGATTCTCAAAGTACAACTCAGAACACCAGTTGCTCTGTAAAGTTTTCATTCTCTTTGGTTGTGGTAATTGAGAGAGCCTAAAAAAATGCTACCCGATAAGGGAGGCACATCAAGGGAAAGAAAACTACAAAAAGGCAACTGGTTGTAGGAGAGTTTGTCAGTGACTAGTACACTAACAAGAGTGTGTGACTCCTTCCGATTCCTTATGGGACAAGGAGATCGGAGTTCCAGGCAGTCCGTGTGGACGACTGCAGAGGCGGGAGACTTCTGCTGCTCGGAGGACAACTGTCAATCCTGACAGTCCCGGTGAGACCGGGAGCTACACAGACACCGTCTAAGACCAGAGGTGAAGACCACACAAGCCGTGAGGTAACGTCGCCGAGAAAGCCTTGGGACAAGGTACGCCCCTACAAACCATCCTTCCTATTGTATAGACATTGATGTGATTCCTTTATTCTGGGTTTAGGAGAAGAAAAGTTTTTGTTTCTTCTGCCTTCTTTGTCTCCCCTAAAACCCAACAATGATATCAGATCCATGTCAACTGCTCTATACTTTAGGATTATCGATGTGATCGATTTTGGTTTGTCACCATTATTTATTGCATACGATGCAAATAAAATTATCTTTATGCATATCCAATCCTAAATCCACAAATCCCAATGTACATATATGATATGTAATATGAATGCACTCGATACGCTTCGCCCTTAAACAAGTTTTGTGGTGGATGTATAGCATAGTTATGGCTAATAAACCCTATGTATGTGTGCTTGGTAGAATGTGGTTGCTTGCATCTCGGTCTGCACACCGATTCCCTATCTCCTATTCCTGATGTAACTCGAGATAACTCAAGATTTCTTTCCTACCTTTGCTCCCCCCGAATGTAACTCAGGGTTTCCTTTTTCAAATGAAAAATAGGATAGAATTTTATTTCCTATTATTTCAAAGGACGGCAGACATTTTAATGACCGGTTCGAGGAGCGAGACGAGTGGGTGGCGACTTGAGGAGATGCACGACACCAGTGAAATGATCGACTAGAGGTGCTAGTCGATCGGCTGGTGGCACCCAACCAACTGTCCTGATGGCGAGCCGATCAATCATGGAGATGAGTTGATCAAACCTAGAATGGCAAAGCACATAGTTCATCTTGTACAAGTTGCATGTGATGTGGACCTAAATGATCATGATTCCTCTTGGCTCGAGGAATCACATTAGGATGGCTATAATCATTGCTTTTATCATTTCACATATTTTCTGTGGGATATAGAATGTATATGATACTTACTATATTGTGGTGATTGGATATGTATATGTACCTATAAAAACCAAATCCCTCATCTAAATATTAAGTCTTTCACGCTTTCCATTAGTGAAACACATGAAAAACCTGATCGACCAAACGTAGGTTATGCCAAAGCGTGGTGTGCCATCTATCTCGTAGAAGTGTGAAGGATGAACATGTAGGTCCTACCAAAGTAGGGCGCATGTTTACCATGTCGGCTTTTGGGTTAGACTTAACTGGTGATTCTTAGAGCGTCTAAGACCAGAGGCATGGAATGTTCATGGCAAGGTGTTGTACATGTTCATTCATCAAGAATTGCATAGGATGCAATTGGCATGATGGCCTACCTAAATAATCAAATTATGGGCGATCAGTCAAAGCTGACTCATGACTTGATGAAATATGGATCTTGACCCACTAGAAGATTGTACGATGCAATCTTCTAAATTGATGGTGAGGGATGTCAATTTGAATCAAAATTGTGGGAGTGGTAATTAATTAAAGGCCTAATTAACTACTGTCAAATTTTATTCAAATCAAATCAAAAGGAGTTTTGACAAATGCAATTTTTTCTTGTAGAATGGCAAAAGAATCATCTTTTAAAATGGGAAAATTAATTGAGAATAAATTTCATAACTGATTGGGGATTATGAGAAGTGTTCTACACAATCCAGAAATACCGGTAGCCTTTGAATCCACTCTATGTGCATTTAAGAAGAAGGATAGTTCATTGATGGAGATCAATGGAACAAAGTCTAAGGACAAAGGTGAGGGAGAGAAGGGTTCTCTCTCCAAACCAATGTCAGAATCTTCTGCGCTCAAAATATAGAGAGGATGGAAGGAACGATGGAAGAAGAAGCGAGAGATAGAGATCTCTAGTTTTGGTGTATACGTGATAGAGATTAACTTTACTACTTCTTTGTCATGGGTACTTGATATCGGATGTGGATCTCACATTTGTTCAAATGTGAAGGATCTTAAAAGAAGTAGGTCTTTGGGGAAAGGCAAGGTTGAACTGTGTGTTTCCAATGGGGCAAGAGTTGTCGCCATTGCCGTAGGAACCTATGAGTTAACTCTACCTAGTGGGCTAATAATAGAGTTGAAGAACTGCTATTATATACCTACCATAAATAGGAATATCATTTCCGTCTCTTATTTGGACAAGGATGGTTTTGAATTTCTTATTATGAATGGAAGGTGTTCCATTTCCAAAGATGGGAATTTTTATGGCAGTGCCCCAATGTCTTATGGTCTATACTTGATAGATCTAGAAACAAGCATATACAACGTAAACACCAAAAGGCAAAAACTCAACAACTCAAACAAAACATATCTTTGGCATTGTCGTCTAGGGCACATAAATGAGAAGCACATTTCTAGACTCCATAAAGATGGTTATCTAGACTCTTTTGATTATGAATCAATAGAGACATGTGAATCTTGTTTGTTGGGCAAGATGACCAAGACTCCCTTTTCAGGTAAAGGTGAGAGAGCTAGTGATCTATAAGGATTCATACATACTGATGTATGTGGGGCTTTTAGAACTAATGCCAGAGGTGGGTATCAATACTTCATTGCCTTTACTGACGACTTCAGTAGGTATGGCTATGTGTACCTGATGAAGCATAAGTCAGAAACCCTTGAAAGGTTCAAGGATTTCATGAATGAAGTACATAACCAACTTGGTAAAAGTATTAAAGCACTTCGATCTGATCGAGGCGTAGAATACTTAAGCCAAGAGTTTGAGGACCTTCTGCAAGCCTGTGGTATTGTATCACAATGGACTCCGCCTGGAACACCACAGCATAACGGTGTGTCTGAAAGAAGGAATCACACTTTACTATATATGGTGCGATCAATGATGAGTTTTGTTGATCTTCCAATTTCCTTCTGGGTTATGCTCTTGAAACCTCTGCGTTTACACTTAACTAAGTACCATCTAAATCGGTTCAAAAGACACCATAAGAGATTTGGACTGGGAAGCGTCCCAATATGTCTTATATGAGGATATGGGGGTGTGAAGCATATGTCAAGAAAATGTTTCCTGACAAGCTAGGCCCTAGATCTGATAAATGTTATTTTGTTGGATATCCTAAGGAGACCAAGGGATATTACTTATTCCACCCAACTGACAACAAAGTGTTTGTTGCCAGGGATGCTGTGTTCCTAGAAAAGGAATTTATTTCCAAAGGAAATAGTGGGAGGAAGATAGAGCTTGAAGAGGTCCAAGCCCAATAAGAAAACATTGAACAGGTAGATGTACAAGAGGAACATAGAGATTCACAAGGTGTTGTGGAATCTCAGTCTCCTCAAGTAACACAAGGAACTCATCGATCTAGTAGGACACGCCTTAAACTTGAGAGGTTTGGATACCTTCTGACTCAGGAAGGTGGTGAGTTGATCATAGATGATGATCTGACTACCTATCTAGAGGCTATGGAGGGACTAGATTCCATGAAATGTCTTGAGGCCATGAAATTCGAGATGGAATCCATGTACTCCAACAAAGTATGGACTTTGGTGGAACCACTCGAAGGGGTAAAACCCATAGGGTGCAAGTGGGTCTTCAAGAAGAAGACCGACATGGATGGCAATGTGCAAACTTATAAAGGCAGATTGGTTGCAAAGGGTTTCTGACAAGTTCAAGGTGTTGACTATGATGAAACTTTTTCTCCAATTGCAATGATTAAGTCCATCAGGATTATGCTTGCTATTGCGGCTTACTATAGCTATGAGATTTGGCAAATGGATGTTCAAACTGCATTCCTTAATGGGAATATAAATGAGGATGTGTACATGACACAACTTGAAGGTTTTTTAGATCCAAAGAATACCAATAAAGTCTGTAAGCTGCAAAGGTCAATCTATGGATTGAAACAAGCATCTCGGAGTTGGAATCTTCGATTTGATGAGGAAGTCAAAGTGTTTGTCTTTATTCAAAATAAAGATGAACCTTGTGTGTACAAGAAGTTTAGTGGGAGCGCAACCACATTCCTCATATTGTATGTGGATGACATACTATTGATGGGGAATGATGTCTCAGCCTTAGAGAAGGTAAATACTTGGATTGGGAATACTTTCTCAATAAAGGACTTAGGAGAAGCATCCTACATTATAGTTATTAAGATCTATAGAGATAGATCTAAAAGGCTTCTCAGACTAAGTCAAATCATGTACATTGAAAAAGTGTTGAAGCGGTTCAGCATGGAGAACTCAAAGAGAGGCAACATCCTCATGCTACATGGAGTCACCGTCTCTAGAGCTCAATGTCCCCAATCTTGTGAAGAGAGGGAGCGTATGAATGGGATCCCATATGCATCACCCATCAGATCCATCATGTACGCTATGTTGTGCACACGCCCAGATGTCTCGTATGCCCTAAGCATGATGAGCAGGTACCAGTCAAATCCCGGGGATGCTCACTGGACTGCCGTAAACAACATCCTCAAGTACTTGTGAAGGACTAAGGATCAGTTCCTTGTATACGGCGGCGAGGAAGAATTGGTTGAAAAGGGTTACACTGATGCGAGCTTCCAAACCGACAAAGATGATTACAGATTGCAATCAGGATTTGTATTTTGCCTAAACAATGGAGTTGTGAGCTGGAAGAGTTCCAAGCAAGAAACAGATGCCGATTCTACTACAGAGGCCGAGTATATTGCTGCTTCACATGCAACAAAGTAAGTTCTGTGGATCAGGAAGTTCATATCTGAACTTGGTGTAGTTCCCAGTAGCTGTGATGCAATTGAGCTTTATTGTGACAATAATGGAGCTATTGCTCAAGCTAAAGAGCCCAGATCACATCAGCGATCCAAGCACATACTGTGGCACTTCCATCTCATACGAGAGATCGTACAGTGAGGAGATGTGAAGATTTGCATAGTACCAACTGAAGACAACATAGTTGATCCACTGACTAAGGCCCTTTCTCAGCAGAAGCATGATGGTCATGCTAGGTCAGAAGGACTGAGGTTCCTAGGTGAATGGATCTAAGTGTAAGTGGAAGTATATTGGTATGTATTCCCATAGAGCAAGTCATGTGATGATTGTAATGGGATACTTTGTAAATGATTTGAATAATAATAAAGGCAATTTTCGATCTATATGTTTTAACTATTTCTGAGATGATAGTGTAACGAAGTGAAACCACCTCTCTACTAAAATTTGAACAATAAAACCTCCAGTCCAAACACACTCAGAAAGTATGTTGGAGTGGGTGTAAAATTTTCAAATCTTTATATAATGGTAACAAAAGACCAAAGTATAACAGAGGAATAAAAACATGACTATATTCAATTATGAAACAAAGGGTTACAAACTTACATCATAGGATCCATGTAGAGGAAATCTAAACCACCTCAAGATTGTCTCCAACCTTCATCATCACAATCTAAGTCCAGGTCAACAAGCCTTGACATCCAAATCCTCCACCTAGGGTTGGAAGTGTACCCCAACAAAAGACAAACAAAAGGAAACATCAGCAAAGGCTGGTTTGTGCATACTAAAAAGCAATTTGAGCAATTTATAAAGAATATGGGACATCAAATAAAAGGCTTCCCATTGAAAAGATAAGTACCACCCAAATGGGTATCAAGAGAAAACATCACAACAAAAGGGATACTTGCCATAAAAATAACATAAAAAGGATTGTGCCATATAAACATCCACTACCATGGTGGGAAACAAGCACCAGTAGGGCACACACCCCACAATCAATATCCTGCATGCATGTGAGATAAACATAGCCCTAGAACAATATAAACACAATTGGCGGCTAAGGATTCACATCCTTGCAAACCTGATAGAGAATGACTCACCGCCAAACTCCCAAATATATATAAAATGGGTCAAGACTCACATCTTGCCTGGATGCAAGGTTCCTTGACGTCCCAAAAAGAGCGGGAAATATCACATCTGCTATAAACAAAACCAATGCAATTTACACTACTCTAGTGCTACTGAATCACATAGCGTGTTTAATATGGAGGCAAGCAGAAAAGTATAATCAGAATCAACAAGGTTTCCATCACACAATGGATAACTCAAACATAAAAACAAATCCACTTCAAAGTGGGCATATATCACCAAGTAAACTTCCACATCACAGTGGTCATATAATATCAAAAGTCCAACATGCACCAAGGCATAGGAAATAGAGTCAAGAGATTATCCATGATCACAAGATCAATAACAAAATAAGATAGTTCATATGAACCATGATATCCATGAGAAAAGATATTGTGTAAAAGGCTAATCGTCCATAGGACCAAGAGAATGAGGAAACATAGGCTAATTTCTCAAAAGAATAATCGGGGATGTAAACATACCTTAAGAGAGGAAATAGAAATTTCTCAATATAAATATAGTAGGGGATGCATGCATACCTCAACATTAGAGTCAAATGATCCACAATCCAACTAGGTCCAAGCCTAGGCCTCCAAAGAACCTATTAAGCATGTATGTGGAATTAGGGTTAGGTTTCCATTAATTATACAAAACCCTAAAACCACCTTTTTATTATTATGTGAATTAGGTTTTCAAAGCCATTTCATATTTTAGTATATGTCTTTAGGAGTTCAAAACATATTTTATTATATTTTTCTGACTTATACATAATTAGTTATGATTTTTACAAGTTAATTCATCATTAATTACATCCATTGAAAACACCTTTTATTAATCTTTGAAATTAGTTGTCAAAACTTGTACCATTAGATAGGACTTATTTTTTTGAATCCAACGAGTATTTATTGTAATTTTTGGCCAAATAGATAATTAGTTATCAATTTTTAAGCATCAGCCAATTAGAAAATTTCACGTCAGCCAAAACGATTGCAAGTGAAGAGAGAGAGAGAGAGTGGGTCCTAGCCTATGACTTAGCCCAATTAGAAGTGGCCGCATCACCAGTCAGCCTCTCGGTTGACCTCACCCACATATAAGGAAAATAGAGAGCGAAAGACGATTATGCCCTTAGCTAGAAAACGAAGAAAATAGTAAAGCTTGAGGGTAGATTAGGGGGGGGGGACACAACCTGTCTCCCAGCTCGCGTGCCATGGCCACTGTGCGAGAACTGCTTGACTGGGCAGATTGGGGGAAACCAGGATCACGATGAAAACGTTCAAATTGAGGATGTGCTTACCTCCTATTGAACACCACGAAATACTCAGACCAAAGGAACGGATCCTTGGCGTCCACGATAACAGCCGAAGGCCTCTCCACAAGGCGGCAAACCAAGCCGACGACCAGAGTAAGGAACCATGCACAGAGTCTGAAGAAGCCGAACCAAGGAAAGAAACTAGGACCTGGGATCCCGATGGAGGCTTGGGATCAATTCCCTGGAGGTCTGATGACTTGATACGACAGGGAGAAGGAAAAGAAATAGGAAACAGGGCAAGACAAGGGAACTAGGTTCACCCGAGGTGTCTGAAAACTCAAAGAAGGGAAACACCTATATATAGCATTCAGGCTGCATGGAGAAGAATGAGGAATCCAAGAGAAAAGAGAGTGGGTAGAGAAATGTAGAGGATAGGAAAGATTCGGCACAAGGAAACCAATCTTCAGGAGCCGCAGCGGCAGTCTCCTACCCAAGGTAGGAGATGAAGCAGAGTGGTCCGATCAGAATCGGACAGTCGAGGAGAGATCTCACATCAAAGGAAACTAGAAGCCAGGCGTGACATATCGAAATACAAAATCGAATCCGATTAAACAAAAGTTAGAAAGCGTTATTTCCTTATTTTCTTTTTCTTCAATTGAGGGCTCAAATATTATCCAAATTAAGTAAAATTTTGCAAGAGGCCAAATAAAGCATGAAGATTCTGATTATGCACTTAGTTTTGCCTTTTAGAAACTTTTAATGTGTTAAATAAATCAAATCTCATTTTCTCTTTCCTCCTTCATTAATGGCATTAGGATTATCCATTTTTTATGGAACTTGACCCACAAGTCATATTTAATGTGTTGAATACGAATTTTCCATCAATTTTACATTTTGGAGTTGTTTGTATCATTATTTAATATTTTGAAGGTTCTACACACTTTCTCTCTCCTAAATTTTCCTTTTTAGCAAACTTTCTCCAAATTGGATGAAAATTCACCCAAAGTCTATATTTATTATATAGATTATGAATCTAAGATTATTTTCCTCTTTTGTAGTCATTTATTATTTTATTTGATATTTTTGTGAAAATATAGATCTTCTTTTCCAATTTAAATTAAATGAATTATTATTATGTGAATAATGTGAAACTTGACTCCCAAGGTAATTGGGACCCAAGGAACACGAAATTAAACTTAGATTTTATTTTTGAACTTCTTTTTATGAGATTGGTCAAATGGCCCATTAGTGGCTTATTATATCTAATTAAGTTCTTTAATTTCTTATTATCATCCAAATGAATTATGTGACATATTATATTACATTTTCCATGCAGTAGATTATTAGGATCACTCTAACCTCAACCTTGTTTGGTCAATCCCAAAAGGTCAAACTTCTAGGGTAGGGTTTGAGATGTGGTATGTTACAACACTCCACTCCTTAAAAGGATTTCGTCCTTGGAATCTATAGATCCAAACATCAACTATCAACTATACTCCACCCCTTAAAAATGAAAAACCACTAGAGGGGGGTGAATAGGGTTTTAAACTAATTTAACAATAATTTAACTCAAACAACCACAAATGAGAAATCAAGAAGGAGACAAGGGGTTTAGAGTGGTTCCAACCTTAGCAAATACTAAGGTTGTCAGTCCACTACCCGGTTGCTTACCCAACCGGGATTTTGAAAGTATCAATTTTATTACCTTCACAAGGAATTACACAAAATACAATACTTTCTTACACCCCTTGAACAACCTTCACTTGAAGTAGATGCACCAACCCGAGGTATCCTTCTTGAAGTAACTCCAAGCTCCCCCTTGAAGTAGCCTTCCTCTTTAGAAGTAACCTCCCGTTACACCAGCCTTCTTGAGGTAGCTCAAGGTCCCCTTCTTCAGCAAGAAGATCTCCAACCTCTCCAATCCGTAGCCTCCAACCTAGGAGTAGCAAGGAGAGTACAAACAATAATAGTGAACAAGAAAGGAAAAAGGAAATTACAACTTATCCTTTGAAGCACAAGGCTTGATTTGCCTAGATCAAGCGTGTAGATCTCCTAACCAATGTGTATGGAATTGTGATTGCTGTGGATAGGAGATGCTAGCCTATAGGACACGAAATTTGAGCTGAGAGAAGAAGTAGCAAGTTGTCAATATGCTCAATTGCTCACAAACAGGTTGCTCAATGTAAGTGTATGCTCAAAGATTGCTCAAGTCTAAAAACAAGTGAGTTTAGGTGTCCTAAGGCATGTCCTATTTATAGGAATGTCCTACTAGTGCTTAAGGACGTTCTAGACACTTTCTAGGGGTTTCTAAGTGCTTAACTAGCCGTTAGGTATAAGTTAGTTGCTTTAACAACGGCTAGTTAATTAATTCTGTAGTTGCTGTCAGAGTCCATCTCGGTCGAGAAATGGTCGACTGAGACACCTACTCGGTCGAAGTTTTGTCGACCGACAGGCTCTCTGGATCAAGTGTTTTGCAACGTTTATCTCCAACTGCCAACTACCTTGTCTGCTGTGTCTAATGGCTACTTAGGTCTTTCTCGGTCGAGAAGTTTGTCGACCGAGAGTGTCTCGGTCGAGGATTTTGTCGACCGAGATAGACCCTATTTCAATGTTTCAAATAAAGACATTAAGTGTGTGTATGAGTGTGCATATGTGACACTATTGAAGGGAATGACCTATCTAAATGTGGTGTTTAGCTAGGGAAGATCTAACACTTGATTTACATGAAGTCTAAGTACTTGTACATTATATATTTGTACAAGTTTACAATTGATTACATTTCATGACATTTACAATCATTCAAGCATATAGATTCCCTAGTGCTTTGTCATTCACCTTATTCCTGCAACACTCAAGTAGCACGTTAGATCAACAAGAATGAAATGTTTGTCATTATCAAAACAAAGGGATTTACAGATGTCCATTTAGCCAACAATCTCCCCCCTTTTTGAAGATGACAAACATTTCCTAAATATAAAATAAGAAAAACTAAAACATGTGAGTTTCATACCTGAAGATTACCTTTGTAAATTTCTTCTCTTGTTTATAAAATGTGTGCTTATTATTCCCCATGAATTATGGAACATGAAATTCAATTCTTTAGGGAATATAACAACTTTCAATGTAAAGCCAAGAGTTTGTTTATGAAACTCATTGATTGAGTTTTGCATTTATATTTATTTCTCCCCCTTTGCCATTTCAAAAAGATATCCATTTAAAAATAAAAACTCCCCCTTAATTAGATGTCCCGTCAATTTTAAAAAAAAATGTCCATTAAAAGCCAAAATGATGCAAATAAACGACATTGTTAAGAAGCACAAATATCAAAGAAAACATCTTCCAAAGGAGTGATAAGCAGTTGCTTCCTTATTTTGTTGAATTGGTCTAGTGGAAGCGGTTTTGTAAAAATATCAGCCAATTGATCTTCCGTATCAACATGATGAAGGGAAACATGATTCTTAGAAATATGATCCCTTAAAAAGTGATGACGGATTTCAATATGTTTAGCTCGGCTGTGTAAAATGGGATTGTGTGCTAAGTTTATAGCGCTTGTGTTGTCATAAAAGATAGGCGTAGATGAAAGAGTAAAACCATAATCGTTTAACACTTGTTGCATATAAAGCACTTGAGCACAACAAGATCCGGCTGCCATATATTCAACTTCAGTTGTAGAGAGGGCAACCGTGTTTTGTTTCTTGCTAAACCAAGATATTAAAGCTCTCCCTAACAAGAAACAGCCACCACTAGTGCTCTTGCGATCAAGTCGACAACCAACATAATCAACATCAGTATAAGATTTAAAATCCAAGGATTGTCCTTTTGGATACCATAAACCAAAACATGTAGTGCCGGCTAAGTATCGAAGAATTCATTTAACTGCTTGAAAATGAGAGTGCATAGGTTGCGATTAAAATCGAGCACAAAGACCAATGGAAAACATGATGTCCGGTCTAGAAGCAGTTAAGTAAAGCAAACTACCAATCATGGCTCTATATAAGGAATCATCAATAGGTTCCCCATTTTCATCCTTATCAATCTTAATAGAAGTTGCCATAGGAGTAGTAGCATGTTTGCACTGATCCATCCCAAAACGTTTTAAGAGTTCTTTAGTATACTTTTCTTGGCTTATAAAGATCCCGACAGGGGTTTGTTTAATTTGGAAACCAAGAAAGAAAGTTAGTTCACCCATGAGGCTCATTTCAAATTCTTTTTACATAATGTCACTGAATTGTGTGCACAACGATTCATTAGAAGCTCCAAAAATAATGTCGTCAACATATATTTGAACAACTAGAAAATCAGATGTATATGTTTTGAAAAATAAAGTAGAATCTGAATTTCCAATAGAAAAACCATTATCAAAAAGATATGTCTTGAGCCTTTCATACCAGTTCCTAGGTGCTTGTTTTAAACCATAAAGTGCTTTCTTAAGTTTATAAACATAGTCACCTTTTTCTGGTATTTCAAAACTAGGTGGTTGGGAAACATATACTTCTTCTTGAATGATTCCGTTTAGAAATGCACTTTTTACATCCATTTGGTAAAGTTTGATGTTTTTATGTGTAGAAATAGCTAGTAACATTCTAATAGCTTCAAGTCTAGCTACTGGTGCATACGTTTCATCAAAATCTATTCCTTCTTCTTGATTATATCCTTATGCTACTAACCGAGCTTTATTCCTTATTACTTCTCATGCCTCATTTAGCTTATTCCTAAAAACCCATTTAGTTCCAATGATGGTTTTATCTTGTGGTTTAGGAACTAAATCCCATACATCATTTTTAGTAAATTGGTTTAATTCTTCTTGCATTGCTATTATCCAATAGTCATCTTTAAGAGCTTCGGATATCTTCTTAGGTTCAATAATAGAAACAAAAGCCATGTTTGCAACATCCTTTAAGGAAGACCGAGTTTTTACTTTATCATTTGGATTTCCAATAATTAATTCTTGAGGTTGATCCTTAATAAGTCTAGGTATAGGTTGTGTTTCAGCTTGGTTATTGTTTGTAGTATCTTTCTCACTATCATTTGGTATGTTTAAGTTTTCGAATTGATTAGTGAGATCAATTATTTCAAAATTTTCTGATTTGGACTCTTCATGAAAAGAGACATGAATAGATTCCTCAACTTTTCTAGAGATAGTGTTGTAGACTCTAAATGATTTGCTAGAGGTAGAATATCCCAAAAAGAATTCTTTATGTGATTTAGAATCAAACTTATCTCTATCATCTTTGGTATTTAAAATATAGCATGTGGATCCAAAGGTATGAAAATAGTCAACTCTAGGTTTCTTAGAATGTATTATTTCATATGGAGTTTTCTTCAAATGGGAGTGAACAATTACTCTATTTAACACATAGCATGCGGTGTTTACAGCTTTAGCCCAAAAGGTTTTGGGTGTGTTATGTTCGAGCATCATAGTTCTAGCCATTTCTTGTAATGATCGATTTTTCCTTTCAACTATGCCATTTTGTTGTGGAGTGTGTGGAGAAGAAAAATTGTGAGTGTACCCATGAGATGTGCAAAATTCTTCAAATACATGATTTTCAAATTCTCCACCATGATCACTTCTAATGGTACATATTTTTCTTTGTAATAGATTTTCAATCTTGGAACAAAATTTTATAAAAACATGAATAGTATCATCTTTGGTTGCAAGAAATTGTACCAATGTATATCTACAATAATCATCAACAATAACAAAACAATATCTTTTGCCACCAATAGATTGTGTCCTCATGGGTCCAAATAAATCCATATGAATTAATTCTAAAGATCTACTGGTGCTAAGTACATGTTTAAGTTTAAAAGAGGTTTTTGTTTGCTTTCCCAAAGTACATGGTTCATAGTTTTCAACTTGATCAAAGGATAAAGTAGGCAAACCACGAACAAGATCATATTTTACTAGTTTTTTTATAACATGTGAACTAGCATGTCCTAGCTTTTTATGCCATAGTTGTAAAGTATTTTCATTTGCAAGCAAGCATTTTCCTACTACAGATTTCATAGAGTTAGGTCTAAGAATATAAAGATTTCCAACTCTTTTTCCTTCATAGACAACATTTGTAGTGTTTTCTATTAATATTTTGCAGCAGTTTTTGTTAAATAGAACATCATATCCACTGTCACATAATTGACTAACACTTATCAAATTATGGTGCAAACCATCAACGAGTAGAACGTTTTTTATTTCGAGGTTTGTACCAATATTACCTATTCCAACGATTTTACCTTTACCATTGTCTCCAAAGGTGAGTGTTCCACTTTTCTTTTCTTCAAAAGTTTGAAATGCATCCTTGTTCCCGGTCATATGTTTGGAACATCCACTGTCAACCACCCAATCCTATATTAAAATGTAGGTTTTGGTACCCATGTGATGGTCCGGTATGGTTAGAAGCATTTAATTACAGATTGAATAAAAAATCTGACTCAGAACTTCAGTCGGTCGACAACTGTTCGACCGACATCTCTCTCGGTCGGCTAATCGTCAATCGAGAAAGTTGTTGTTTTGTTGCTGTAGATTTAATTTGTTACAGGCGTCTGGTCGATCGACAAAAGTTCGACCGATTTTATGTTCGGTCGACAATACTTCGACCGACCAAGTTTCTGTTTCAGTACAATATTTCAGAAAATTACCATAATGCATGAAACCTTTTATTAAGTTGAGATAAGACAATATAATTTGCAAAAATAAGCATTTGATCATATCTCAACTGTAATATTTTTTGACTCTACTAAGTTTGGGGTTTTGGGACCCAAAATAAGTCGGAATCCTTGGTCTTATAAGGACATGAAAATGAATAATGTCCAAGATGTAGACAAAAATGACAAGTAATAGAATCAACTTCATTTCTTTTTCTAGGAATTGTATTCTTAGGTACAAACATAATCTGAGTCTTAGATGTTGTAATTCTTCTGGGTTGATTTTTCTTTGGAGCATATCCCAAACCTTTTCTTCCATTGAAACTAGAGGATATTTTCATAATGTTATCAAGGATATCTTTTCTTCTTAAATCATGTAGGTTTCTTTGTAGCTTACCAATGTCATCCATCTTCTTGTGTAAATCTTTTCTTGCTTGATCTAAATCAGATAATAGGGAGTCTCTTTCTTTTACAACATTGTCATAGTCTAGATGGTTACACAGAATTGGTTGAGTCTGAAAATCATTTAGTTTAGCTAACAATTCAGTCTTTTCTTGAGAGAGAAGATCAACATTTGTTTCTAGAGTGAGTAGCTTTCTAGTGCAGTCATTTAAAGATGTTTTTAAAGACATATTCTCAAGATCAATGTTGTTCTTTTCAGAAGAGAGATCATTTAATTTAGCATATAGCTCATCATTTGTTTTGATAACCTTCTTTAGTTTCTTCTTGACATCAACATACTTATCATGAGTTTCTTGTAGACTAGTAATTAACTCTTCTTTAGGAAGATCAAGAAGGCTTACCTCTTGAGAGTCTTCATCATCTTCTCTTGCCATTAGACATTCCACCTTTTCTTCTCCGCTTTCACTTTCACTTGACTCGTCCCATGCAGCTTTATAGGATTTTTCTCCCTTCTTCTTGTGTGAGCTTTTCTTTCCTTTCTTTGCTTTAGGACATTCATTTTTGAGATGTCCTTTCTTTCCACACTCAAAGCACCTAGGAGGGGAAGAAGAACTAGAAATTTTGTTAGACTTAAATCTTTTATATTTCTTACCATTGACGATCAAGGCTTCTTCCCCTTCTTCACTTGACTCCTCACTTTCTGGTGTGATGATCTTTGAAGCTTTTAGAGCCACATCCTTCTTCTTTCCTTGTTGAAGTTCACGTTCTCTTCTTTCTTCCTCTTGTAGGGTTGCTTCATGAGCTTCTAGATTGCCAATGAGTTGCTCCATTTTCAGTCGAGTGAGGTCATTAGCTTCTTCAATGGCTGTCACCTTAGGCTTGTATTTAGGAGGAAATGATTGAAGGATTTTTGATACCTGATCTTCTTCAAGAACAGTTTTTCCTAGGGCATTTAAACCATTAACAATAGAAGAGAATTTTGCAAACATTTCACTAATAGATTCATTTGGATCCATACGGAAGAGTTCAAACTTTTGTTTAAGCATACTAATCTTAGAATTCTTGACTTGAACCGTACCTTCATAAGTTATGGACAATCTATGCCAAATGTCATAGGTTGTGTCACAGTTTGATATTCTATTAAATTCTCCTACTGAAATTGAACAATATAAAATGCTTACAGCTTTGGCATTCATTTGAGCCAACTTTACCGTATTTGCATCCCACTCTGCATATTGTGTTTGAGGAAGCTCGTATGGGGTTGACACCATCCTTCATAAGTCCCAATTGATGCCTTGGAATTAGAACTGCATCCTTCTCTTCCAATATGTGTAGTTTGTTCCATCAAACGCTGGAGGTCTAGCAACAAGTGTCCCTTCAAGGTTAAGGTTGTTAAGCATCCCATCACCCATTCTTCAAGACCTTGTTAAGGTTCCTTGAAGCTTGTTCTGATACCAATTGAAAAACCACTAGAGGGGGGGGGAATTGGGTTTTAAACTAATTTAACAATAATTTAACTCAAACAACCACAAATGAGAAATCAAGAAGGAGACAAGGGGTTTAGAGTGGTTCCAACCTTAGCAAATACTAACGTTGTCAGTCCACTACCCGGTTGCTTACCCAACCGGGATTTTGAAAGTATCAATTTTATTACCTTCACAAGGAATTACACAAAATACAATACTTTCTTACACCCCTTGAACAACCTTCACTTGAAGTAGATGCACCAACCCGAGGTATCCTTCTTGAAGTAACTCCAAGCTCCCCCTTGAAGTAGCCTTCCTCTTTAGAAGTAACCTCCCGTTGTACCAGCCTTCTTGAAGTAGCTCAAGGTCCCCTTCTTAACCAAGAAGATCTCCAACCTCTCCAATCCGCAACCTCCAACCTAGGAGTAGCAAGGAGAGTACAAACTATAATAGTGAACAAGAAAGGAAAAAGGAAATTACAACTTATCCTTTGAAGCACAAGGCTTGATATGCCTAGATCAAGCGTGTAGATCTCCTAACCAATGTGTATGGAATTGTGATTGCTGTGGATAGGAGATGCTAGCCTATAGGACACGAAATTTGAGTTGAGAGAAGAAGTAGCCAGTTGTCAATATGCTCAATTGCTCACAAATAGGTTGCTCAATGTAAGTGTATGCTCAAAGATTGCTCAAGTGTAAAAACAAGTGAGTTTAGGTGTCCTAAGGCATGTCCTATTTATAGGAATGTCCTACAAGTGCTTAAGGACGTTCTAGACACTTTCTAGGGGTTTCTAAGTGCTTAACTAGCCGTTAGGTATAAGTTAGTTGCTTTAACAACGACTAGTTAATTAATTCTGCAGTTGCTGTCAGAGTCCATCTCGGTCGAGAAATGGTCGACCGAGACACCTACTCGATCGAAGTTTTGTCGACCGACAGGCTCTCTGGATCAAGTGTTTTGCAACGTTTATCTCCATCTGCCAACTACCTTGTCAGCTGTGTCTAATGTCTACTTGGGTCTTTCTCGGTCGAGAAGTTTGTCGACCGAGAGTGTCTTGGTCGAGGATTTTGTCGACCGAGATAGACCCTGTTTCAATGTTTCAAATAAAGACATTAAGTGTGTGTATGAGTGTGCATATGTGACACTATTGAAGGGAATGACCTATCTAAATGTGGTGTTTAGCTAGGGAAGATCTAACGCTTGATTTACATGAAGTCTAAGTACTTATACATTATATATTTGTACAAGTTTACAATTGATTACATTTCATGACATTTACAATCATTCAAGCATATAGATTCCCTAGTGCTTTGTCATTCACCTTATTCCTGCAACACTCAAGTAGCACGTTAGATCAACAAGAATGAAATGTTTGTCATTATCAAAACAAAGGGATTTACAGATGTCCATTTAGCCAACAAAAAAGGTTCAACCTAACAAGTAAAACTAAACAAATTTTTAGAGCTACCCACATCTTTTAGTTGTGAAGGTTTTAGAGATTTTTATATTTTTTAGGTTTCCAACTAAAAGTCACCATCTAGGGTTGAGTTTTATGTCCTTGTGTCTCTAACCTATCAACCCTACATGAACATCCAAAAAGTCATAGGGTAGTTCAACTACACCACTATATAAACTCCTAGTCACAAAACTAGGGTTAGATTCTACTCAGCTAGAGTTCTCTTGATTGTGACTTAGTTCAAGAAACATCGATAAATCTGAGAAAATTTTTGTATGTATAGTAGTAAAATGAAAATAATTTTTTCGAGATAAGAAACATTGCGAGGTGAAAACAAATAGTTGGCCAAAATTCAATGTGAAACCAAGTCACAATATTTCCATATTAATACTTCCTCATAAGCTAATCTTGTCCTCAAACCCAACCTTATTGCACAAAAGATCATCATACATCAAATCTAGGGTCAACATCTCACTAAGAGCTATCTAGAGAAGTCAGGGGTTCTATAGGGAGACAAAATTGAAATAGTTGATTCCGACTACCATGGGCTCTGATACCATGTTGTAAAGAAGTGAAACCACCTCTCTACTAAAATTTGAACAATAAAACCTCCAGTCCAAACACACTAAGAAAGTATGTTGGAGTGGGTGTAAAATTTTCAAATCTTTATATAATAGTAACAAAAGACCAAAGTATAGAAGCGGAATAAAAATAGGACTATATTCAATTATGAAACAAAGGGTTACAAACTTACATCATAGGATTCATGTAGAGGAAATCTAAACCACCTCAAGTTTGTCTCCAACCTTCATCATCACAAACTAAGTCCAGATCAACAAGCCTTGACATCCAAATCCTCCACCTAGGGTTGGAAGCGTACCCCAACAAAAGAGAAACAAAAGGAAACATCAATAAAGGCTGGTATGTGCATACTAAAAAGCAATTTGAGAAATTTATAAAGAATGAGGGACATCAAAATAAAAGGCTTCCCATTGAAAAGATAAGTACCACCCAAACGGGTATCAAGAGAAAATATCACAACAAAAGGGATACTTGCCATAAGAATAACATAAAAAGGATTGTGCCATATAAACATCCACTACCAAGGTGGGAAACAAGCACCAGTAGGGCACACACCCCACAATCAATATCCGACATGCATGTGAGATAAACATAGCCCTAGAACAATATAAACACAATTGGCAGCCAAGGCTTCACATCCTTGCAAACTTGATAGAGAATAACTCACTGCCAAACTCCCAAATATATATAAAATGGGTAAAGACACACATCTTGCCCTGGGTACGAGGTTCCTTGTCGTCCCAAAAAGAGCAGAAAATATCACATCTGCTATAAACAAAACCAATGCAATTTACACTACTCTAGTGTTATTGAATCACATAGCATGTTTAATGTGGAGGCAGATTGAGAACTGCTTGACTGGGCAGATTGGGGGAAACCAGGATCATGACCAAAACATCAAATTGAGGATGTGTTTACCTCCTGTTGAACACCATGAAATACTCAGACCAAAGGAACGGATCCTTGGCATCCACGATAACAGCCGAAGACCTCTCCACAAGGCAGCAAACCAAGCAGACGACCAGAATAAGGAACCATGCATGGAGTCTAAAGAAGCCGAACCAATGCAGGAAACTAGGACCTGGGATCCCGCTGGAGGCTTGGGATCAATTCCCTGGAGGTCTGATGACTTGATACGACAGGGAGAAGGAAAAGAATAAGGAAACAGTGCAAGATAGGGGAACTAGGTTCACCCAAGGTGTATGAAAACTCAAAGAAGGGAAACCCCTATATATAGCATTCAGGCTGCATGGAGAAGAATGAGGAATCCAGGAGAAAATAGAGTGGGTAGAGAAATGTAGAGGATAGGAAAGATTCCGCGCAAGGAAACCAATCTTCAGGAGCCGCAACGACAGTCTCCTACCCAAGGTAGGAGATGAAGTACAGTGGTCTGATCAGAATCAGATGGTCGAGGAGAGATCTCGCATCAAATGAAACTAGAAGCCAGACGTGACATATTGAAATACAAAATCAAATCTGATTAAACCAAAGTTAGAAAGCATTATTTCCTTATTTTCTTTTTCTTAAATTGAGGGCTCAAATATTATCCAAATTAAGTAAAATTTTGCACAGAGGACAAATAAAGCATGTAGATTCTGATTATGCACTTAGTTTTTCCTTTTAGAAATTTTAATGTGTTAAATAAATAAAATCTCATTTTCTCTTTCCTCCTTCATTAATGACATTAGGATTATCCATTTTTTATGAAACTTGACCCGCAAGTCATATTTAATGTGTTGAATACGAATTTTCCATCAATTTTACATTTTGGAGTTGTTTGTATCTTTATTTAATATTTTGAAGGTTCTACACACTTTCTCTCTCCTAATTTTTCCTTTTAAGCAAACTTTCTTCAAATTGGATGAAAATTCACCAAAAGGCTATATTTATTATATAGATTACGAATCCAAGATTATTTTCCTCTTTTGGAGTCATTTATTATTTTATTTGATATTTTTGTGAAAATATAGATCTTCTTTTCCAATTTGAATTAAATGAATTATTATTATGTGAATAATGTGAAACTTGACTCCCAAGGTAATTGGGACCCAAGGAACACGAAATTAAACTTAGATTTTATTTTTGGAACATCTTTTTATGAGATAGGTCAAATGGCCCATTAGTGGCCCATTATATCTAATTAAGTTCCTTTAATTTCTTATTCTCATCCAGATGAATTATGTGACATATTATATTACATTTTCCATGCATTATATTATTAGGATCACTCTAACCTCAACCTTGTTTGGTCAAACCCAAAAGGTCAAACTTCTAGGGTAGGTTTCGAGATCTGGTATGTTACAGATAGTGTAACATGATATTGTCTAAAGAATTGTTTTACTCGATGACGTTGCTTTTGGGTTGAGGACCTAAACGATGAGATCATATAGATGTTAAGAGTATACATTCTTGTTTAGTCCCTAGTCAGTTGTTATTGTGGAAATAACCATAGACATCAATAACACTAAAGACTAGATTGTGTGTTGGTTGATGACAAAATCTCATTAGTCATGATATAGTGATATCAAACCAAGCACATAGGTACTTGTTAGAGAACAAGTGTACTAGACAGACCCACTGTGAGAGTGACACATGGAACCATGATTTGGTAGTCACAGTCAGCTCTCACAGTGATGGTGGTAAATATGATTCTTCAACCTAAAATCACTACACTCAACACATTTCGTTGGGTACACTTTGACATCATCAAATGCAGTCCTAAAACATGGGTTGTTATAAAGGTGATGAATGGGTGACTTTGACACATGGGGCTTTTGAGGGGTGAGTGATAGATATGGGATTTGTCCCTCCTAAGGGAGTTTAATGTCCATGGTCACTTGATGAGTAGAATTGAGAAAGGCATGCACATGCATGTGCGAATCAATATGTGATATTGATGTCACACACATCTCATCCAGTCTACTCTGGGTTCAAGGAAATGGATGAACGTTGAAAGGATGATTGTGCCATGCCTTGAGTTCATTCAGGACATTAGTGACAAAGGAATTATACATTCACTGTAACACCATTCACAAATTGTAGGATTGAAAGTTGTTCTCCAACTTTCTATTTCACTTGGGTAGCACTGATGTGTGATTAGGCACCACTCTTTGCTTGTGAAGTCATACGTGTTATGGACTTTCACTGCCAACGTGAAAGGGACCTATAGGGTCACACACATAGGATTTAAACTGGAAGAGGAGTTTATCCACAAACAATGTTTAGATTTATTACTAAAGGAGTTTAGTGTTCAATTAAACACTCAGTTGATTGATAGCTCAAAATCATAGTGTTCAAGGTGTTGGACCAATTGATTAGAGTATCCGATTGATTGAAACTACAATTGATTGATTTTGCACAGTCTGCACTTCCAACCGATCAGCTCATGGGATGAATCGATTGGCTTAGGTTGATGAACCGATCGGATCAACTGGTGAGACAATCGGCTCATGTATCAATGACATGATCAGCTCAATTGTTGAACCGGTCGATTCATGTGACCAACCGAGATTGTTTGGAAAGTCAGAAGACTATTTTGCAAATACAATTTGTTTCACTTGTACAAATTCGATTTGGACAAAGATATTAATCGAAAAGAAATATGAAAGTCAATTTGAGTTAGAACAGGAGCATGAATCGATCGGCTCAAGTATGAACCGATCGGCTCAGATGCCCCAAACGATCAGTTCAGGTGTGAACTAATCGGCTGAGGTCACCAACTGACCATTTCAGGGTTGAAACAATCGGTTCAGCTGACGCAATTGGTTGTTTTATGGAAAATCTCGAACCATTCTTCTCCTGCTTTAGTCCCGCATTGTCCGGGGTAGAGAACCATATCCCATGACCCTCCTATATATAGGGGTATTGGGGTCTTCTCAAAGTACAACTAAGAACACCAGTTGCTCTGCAAAGTTGTCGTTCTCTCTGTTTGTAGTAACTGAGAGAGCCCAAGCAAGTGCTACTCGATAAGGGAGGCACAACAAGGGAAAGACAACTACAGAAAGGCAACTGGTTGTAGGAGAGTGTGTCGGTGACTAGTACACTGATAGGAGGGTGCGACTCCTTTTGATTCCTTGTGGGACAAGGAGATCGGAGTTCCAGGCAGTCCGTGTGGATGACTGCAGAGGTAAGAGACTTCTGCCTCTCGGAGGACAACTATCAATCCTAATAGTCCCAGTGAGACTAGGAGCTGCACAGACATTGTCCAAGACTGAAGGTGAATACTGCACAAGCCGCGAGGTAATGTCACCGAGCAAGCCTCGGGACAAAGGTAGACCTCTACAAACCATCCTTCCTATTGTATAGACATTGATGCGATTCCTTTATTCTGGGTTTGGGAGAAGAACATGTTTTGTTTCCACTGCCTTCTTTGTCTCCCCTAAAACCCAACAATTCCATCCTCCTAAAAAGGGATTTCGTCCTTGAAATCAAGAATGTAAAATCTATCAAGGTAATACTACTACCATCACTCCACCCCTTAAAAGGGCTGACCTACTAAGTCAAACAAAACTAGAGGTAAAAGAGTGAGTATAATCAATTCATGTATAAAATCCAACACTTAATTGTTTTACTATTCACTATTACAAAACTTCAAAGTCTAGTATGGGGTAGACTACCCCTAAACATGGAAATCTATGACTCATATAAGGAACTTATGGGATATAAGGTAATTTTATTAGGGTAATCAAATCATCATATTAGGTTCTTAAGGATACTGAACATTGAGGTAATTGCCTAAAGGTATGCTATTTCAGACATTAGAATCAGCTCAGGCCAGGTCGGTGTCATATGGATCCAGGAGTCCTCATAAACCAAGCTAGTGGTGTGGATAAAAAAATTGCCAACCCCCAGACCCTGACCCTTTCTAGGCACCCTTGCTTTCAACTCATGTCCTAGTAGCTACCTAATAGGCTAATTACCCAAAAGTTGACTAAAGATATTTCAAATATGAGACTCTTATAATCCTAATTCAACCTTTCACCATAGGTCAATTCTAATGTGAACGATAGGGATACTATATGAGGTAAGGTTTTCTTACTAAGTAGACAAATTGAAATAGTCAAGACTCTCACTACCATTTCCTCTGATACCATGCTATAAAGAAGCAATATCATCTCTCTACTAAAATGGTAAACAAAATACAATGAATAGCAGCAAAAGTTAAGAGCTTTGACTATATTCATTTTCATAAAGAGTACATAAATTTTCCCAATAAGGGTGTACATGTTTTATACAAAAAGAGGATCTAAGTAGAGGGAAAATCAACTACATCAATATGTCTCCAAAAATAAATAACCTAACAAAAAGTCCATGATGGAAGGTTGAACTCATTTTCCTAGTCTTAGGCTGGTTCACCATGCTCTTATTGCGCACTCTGATCCTAAACTGGGGTGGTTGGGATCAACCAGCAAGAGGAGAGAAAATGTATGTGTCAATTAAGGAATAAGGAAAATTATAAACTAAAGCAGGAAATATTAAAGATTCACTATGCTAAGAGGGTCAAGAAAATGAGGCAAGTAAATAAATAACAATTCTGCCAAGACAAATAATAATGTAGTTGCATGCATGATTTAAAATGACTACATTAAGTTAACATAGGGCTGAGGCACCTACCTAACCTCAACCTCTGAGTGAGGGAGAATTAACACATTCCCAAGCACCCAAATATATATAAAATGGGGAGAATTATCACATTCCTCTGGGTGAATTTACACATGCCCACTATGGGTGGTTTTATAGATGTACGCTACATTAGTTAATTAGTCATTTACATCATCATGTAAAAATAGTTCAATGGCAAATATAAGGAATTGTAAACTTTGCAAGTGGGGTTCAAGACCCTAGAATAATTGTAGTATAAATGTCAGAAGAAGGCAATAAAGAGAATAAAGGCTAAAACAATGCCTCATTGGAAATATTAGGATGGATACAATATTCCCAACTTAGGGTTTAGAATGCACATGCATTCTTTCACACACAAAGTTTAACTTGAATAGTATACTTTGGTCCACAAAGTCAACTTTTCACCCTAAAAATACATTATGTAAATTAGCCAAGTAAAAGTGAACATATTCATTCCTATTATATTTTTATATTATTTTTACCCAATTCCCGATCATGTAATGTCATGTTAGGGTTTATGATTTTATTCTTTGTTATATAGTATGTCATACTTTATATATATCTTAGTTCTAATTACAAATCTTTAGTAACATAAGTCTATGTAACTCAAATATATGTGGATAATAATATATATTCTTCCAATATGTTTATAGATGTCATTTTCTTCTCTATAATGTGAATCCATATTATTCCTAACATCATGCTTACCATTTATATTGGTGTAGATATATTCCACAAGAATATCTATTAGGTTCACTAATATACAGTTTCTTTGATCTAACTAACATGTCATCTAGATATATGTTTATAAAAATTTATTGTTTTACACCTTATTATCATTTTCACCATTTGTTTCATAAGAATACAATATCGTTAGATGCATTCTTATAAAAATTTCAAGTTCCCTTGGATAAATTTATATTAGAGTGTTCCCTTGTAATGTACCTATATATATATATATATGATTTCTAATGTAAAGGATACATTAAAATAAGGATGCACTCAGTAATGATTCTTAGGGGTTGGTAAAGTACATAATAAACAATTAGGGTGATTCATTGATCATTTTGGATATCAATATACCCATATCTTATACAATATCCTCTATTTAATGTCAAGTATCCACTTTAACATACCATTACAAAGTTGATTTCATGCAATCTAATATTTACATTTGTATACAACAAAGTTGATATGTAAAATAATTTACTAGTTCATGTTATGGTTATAACTAACAAGATTATCCTTACTCCATACTTATCCCATCCTTATAATCTATTTTCTAAGACAAAACTATTGAATGTGAAATGAAGACTTACATGTGTAGGGTTACCATGGAGGCTGCATGTCTGGTTTATTTACAATGAGATGGGGACCCAAACACATCATCACATTCTCTATGATCATGTGACCCAGGAAGGAGTAGCCTGTAATGAGTCACCATCATTAGGTTGAATGGAGGAGTTTGCTGACATTGTGGTGTTGCAGATCTGGTGGTTGCAAACGAAGGAATCGCTGCCAAGGTTGACGATGTTGCACTTGGTGGCAATGACACCCTACTGTCAAGGTGGTCGTCCCATGAGAGGGTTGGTGGATGTTCATTATGATTGAACTGATATGTTGTCTTGAGGCCTAGAGACTTGAGAGAAAGGGGTAAAAGGATCCGTAGGGTGTTGTCAATTTAAAGTTGTTTGCAGATATGGAAATCCATGAGGAGGGAGAATGAGGGGCTGACAGTAGATTGTATTTGCATGTCATGGCCACAGATGTCATGGTGTCAGTGTTGTGATTCAGGGATGTCGACAAAGATTGGGTGGAACCTGATGACGGTGAAGAGAAGGAAACGAGGTAGGAGTCATTTTAGGGTGGTGTGGATGAGAAGATGATGTTCTGGGGTTGCTAAAACCCTCACTGACCATTGGACTACTAAGCGGCAGTAGCCTCTGCTGGGCATGAGGTGATGCCCTACGACAACCTCAGTAGGTAGCTAGAAACAAGGCAAACGACTGCTAGATCTAGTTGTTGAAGCGGGTAAGTCTGGAGGCATGGAGGCATAGGGGTTTTGGATCTGTAGTGGAAGAGGTGGTTGGGGAGACATCTGTAGGAACAACGATCTGGATGTGAGGAGGGAAATTTCTACACCGTCATATAATCTAAACTGACAGAGACTGTTCTTTCTACGGAGGTGGCTGGGCTCTAGCAGAAAGGGAGGTGGATAGGGTTTAGATGAATAGGATGAGAGGAAAGAAAGAAAAGGGGAGGAGACGAAATAGGAGGCAGAGAGGAAGGTGGGTGTGAGGAGAGTAGGAGGAGGCGACTAGTGTCACCCATTTCGAAGAGGAATAACACAATTTTGCGTTTGAGATGGGGGGAGAATGTAACACAGTGTTGCTCTATGTTGAAGGGGAAACATATTTAGGAAAATTCTTGATTACATAGTCAAAGACCTCTATTAAAACCTATGGTAAGGATTTTAAATACCAATTCAATTGGGAAAGTAATTGATATTCAATGGTCAAACAAACTAAAGGCAAATTAAATAGGAGTCAAGGGGGTTTCCTTTATTCCATGCAATAGACATTTATATATATTAGAGTTACATATTCATTGAATTAATTAAGAGGGTAGAGAAATACCAATTGACATGAAAATTCATGGGTTTGCTAATTAAGGTGTGAGAATTTAACTTTACATTAATTTTTAATTCATTTTGTACTTGGTTATATGCTAAGTGCCTAATAAATATATTTAGTACCTTTCATTAATAAATGTTTACATAAAATTTCTTATTTCTCATTTCTTGTCCCACAAATCCATAAAATCTTTAAATTAAAATAATCCACTAATTATATCTCATTAATGGTCATTTTACATAATTAGACTCTAATTAACACATTAGTTGAGATATTTGTGAAAAACAAACCCATTCATTGAAAGGAATGTGGGTAAATATAGTTCAAGCCATCAAGTATCGCTCAATTTCAACATTGAGGACAAGGATGATAAAAAATAGGGAAATTTAGGAAAAAGGAAAAAAGGATGTGAAGAAAATAAATCTTGAAAACAGGTTAAATTGCAAATGAATCCAAGATTCAGTATGTTACAGCACTCCACCCCTTAAAGAGGATTTCATCCTGAAATCTCAACAAGAGGGAAGGGTGAGTATGTAACATTCCAACCTTAAGCAACTAGGTGGTTACTTCTAATCTGTGGTATTTCACATGCTCTACTCACAAGTCAGGTTTTACTAAGGCTTCCACTATTCATATTACTTTTTATAAAATATAACACAGTAAACATTTTGGCTTATTATCATTATATCCATTGCGAAATTACATCATCCATAATATTTTATTCATTGTGTCAGGTTATACTCACATTGTTGTCAAAAGAATTGTCTTCCTCAGTTAGTCTGTAACCAGTAGCTTTTTCTGGTGTTTCAGAAAAAAAAAAGAATTATATCTCAACATCATGTAAAAATCATATGTAGTTCTCATATACTAACTAAAATTTTAAGCACAATTAGGGTTTACTAAATCATCTCAATATTTATTAACGTATTAGGTCACAATTCTCAATAACTTGAACTTATACTCCATTATCCTCATATTATCACCATAAAGAATTATCACAAATTATTTTGTAAGGAATACATATTATTGTCCAACAAGTTATTAAGTCTAAATAATGTCACATTAATTTCTTACACTTATATTAAACATTTCCACGTCACTTTTCATACTCACATTAATTTTATCATTAACCATTTTCTCCTATTTACACTTCATATTATAAATTATACATTTAACATCACATTAGACATTTATGCATTCTTATGTGAATCCAATTACCCTTTATTGCATTTGAGTCATTATTTGTATTTTAGAGAATAAGGTGGAACACATTGCATTTTAATGAATTAATCAATTTATGATTAGGTGATTATATTCTATCAAGGTATATTATCTGATGATGTCACCTAATGTCACTAATGTATCATGAAGGCATTCAGGATATTTATATATATTAAGGTTAGATGATTACATCTTAGGGTTTAGGTCAACATTACCATTACATGTTATGCATTCTTATCATGCATTAGTTCCATTTATCATATCATCAGGGTGACATGGTCAACATTATGGGTATTCATAATTAGTGAGTTACACATATTAAGTATTTGTTTGGGTTCAAGCATATGAACCATTTATTAGATGACTTATTATATACTCATTTGTATATAAACAAACACGTAAATTAATAATTATAATTTTTTTGGTCAATACTAATCATATAAACACACTAATCTCTTGTCTATGGAGTTAGGGTTGCTAATTCCAAAGTGGTTATATTTTGCCATGTATAGAGAAGTGAGATCACCTCTCTACTAAAATGGTATACAAAATCCAATGAATAGCAGTGAAAGTCAAGATATTTGTATTCAATTTCATATAGAGTACATAAATTTTCCCAATAACAGTGTACATGGTTTATACAAAAAGAGGATCTAAGTAGAGGGAAACTCAACTACATCAATATGTCTCCACTTTAACGTATCATTATAGGGTTGATTTCATGCAATCTAATATTTACATTTGTATACAACAAAGTTGATAGGTAAACTAATTGACTAGTTCATGTTATGGTTTTAAATAACTAGATTATCCTTACTCCATAATCATCCCATCTTTATAATGTATTTGCTAAAAAGAAACTATTGAATGTGGAATGAAGACTTACATGTCTAGGGTAGCCATGAAGGTTGCATGTCTAGTTGATTCACAATGAGATGGGGACCCAAACTCATCATCACATTCTCTATGATCATGTGACCCAGAAGGAGCAACCTATAATGAGTCACCATCGTCAAGTTAATTGGAGGTGTTTGCAGACGTTGTGGTGTTGTAGATCTAGTGGTTGCAAAAGATGCCATCGCTATTAAGGTCGATGACGTTGTACTTGGTGGTTGCGACACACTACTGTCAAAGTGGTCATCGCATGAGAGGGATGGTGGATGTTCCTTATGTCTAAACTGATATGTTGTCTTGAGGCCTGGAGACTTGAGAGAAAGGGGTAGTAAGATCAATAAGGTATTATCTCTTTGAAGTTGTTTGTAGATCTGGAAATCCAGGAGGAGGGAGAATGAGGGGATGATGGTAGATCATATATGCATGTCGTGGCTGCATATGTCATGGTGTCATCATCATGTTGTAGTGGTGATAATAGAGGCTGAGCATAGCCTGACGGCTGTGAATGAATGAAAAGGAGGTTGGAGGGGTTTCAGGGCAATGTGGATGAGAAGACAACGTTCTGGGGTTTCTAAAACCCTCAGCGACCATTGGAGTACTAAGCGGCAGTAGCCTCTTTTGGGTGTGAGGTGAAGCTGTGTGGAAGCCTCAGTAGGTAGCTAGCAGCAAGGTAGACTGCTGTTAGATCTAGCAGTTGACGTGGGGTCGGCGTGGAGGCATGGAGGCATAGGGGTTGTGGATTTTTGGAGGAATTTATAGGTCTATGGTGGAAGAGGTGGTTTGGGAACCATCAGTGGGAATGACGATCCAGATGTGAGGAGGTGAATTGTTGCACCGTCATGTAATCGAAACTAGCAGTGACAGTTCTTTCTACCGAGGTAGCTGGGTGCTAGCGGAGAGGGAGGCAGATAGGGTTTAGATGAATACGATGAGAGGAAAGAAAGAACAAGGGAGGAAATGCAATTCGAGGCAGAGAGGAAGTCAGACACAAGGAGAGATGGAGGAGGTAGTGGGCGTCGCCCATTTTGGAAAGGAATAACGTGATGTCGTGTTAGAGATGGGGTGAAAATGTAACACAAAGTTGCATTATGTTGAGGGGGAAAAGTATTTAGGAAAATTCTTAATTACTTAGTCAAATACCTTTATTAAAATCTATGGTAATTAGAATTTTAAATACCAATTCAATTGGGAAAGTAATTGCTATTCAATGGTCAAACAAATTAAAGGCAGACTAAATAGGAGTAATGGGGATTTCCTTTTTTCCATGCAATAGGCATTTATATATATTAGAGTTGCATATTCATTTAATTAATTAAGAGGATAGACAAATACCAATTGACATGAAAATTCATGGGTCTGCTAATTAAAGTGTGAGGAGTTTAACTTTACATTAATGTCTAACACATTTTGTATTTGGTTATATGCTAAGTGCCTAATAAATATATTTAGTACCTTTCCTTAAAAAATTTTGATATAAAATTTCTTATTTCTCATTTCTTGTCCCACAAAGCGATAAAATCTCTAAATTAATATAATCCACTAATTATCTCTCATTAATGGTCATTTTACATAATTAGACTCTAACTAACATATTAGTTGAGTTATTTGTGCAAAAAAAACCCATTCATTGAAATTAATGTGCATAAATATAGTTCAAGCCATCAAGTATTGGTCAATTTCAACATTGAGGACAAGGATGATAAAAAAAGGAAAATTTAGGAAAAATGAAAAAAAGGATATGAAGGAAATAAAATCTTAAAAATAGGTTAAATTTAAAATGAATCCAAGATTTAGTATGTTACACCTGATCCGCCATCAGTAGTGACCATTAAGTCACAATAGGATGTTAGATCAACACTATATTCATTAATCATCATCAGATATCAAGCTAATGTCACCATTGATTGATTGCATCATTAGGGTACTTAGTTGTTGATCATTAAGATTTTAATTAAGCCAAAACCTGACCTAAGTGGTGAACATAAGTTGATATCCTTGGTAACCTCCATCAGTTGTCAAGAAGACAACACCATCAGTTCTTGGAATGGTACAACCATTGGGTCATGTGTTTATAGAAGAAATCATCTTTAAACCCTAAAATTGACCATTGGTTGATGGGTGCTTAGCACCACCGATTGTCAAACCAACCTAATCTAAGTCATATTGTATCTTAGGAGGAATGTACACATGATTACAAGTTCATCTAGATCTGAAATCAGAACAGGGAACATCATAAAAATCGAAATCCAAGTCAAGCATAGTTTTTTAGTGCATGAATCATCATTTTAAAGCAAGAACATGAGCTAGGAAGCTTATGGTAAGCAATAAACGTGGAGAAAGTTATAAAACTTGTCTCTAATGAGAAGATTAAATCCCAAACAGAAGAAAACTTGAGCAGGTAGGGTAGAAAATCCAAGCATAAGCTCTGAACTCGTCCATCTAACACCTTTCTCCATCAAAGAAGCAAACCCTAAGCATAAGGAGAAAGAAAGGTAGGGTTTTCGAGCTTTAGAGCAACTTCTAAAAATGGAAAAACACGGTTCTAACCTGGAGAAAGATAGGGGGAAGAAAAATAGAAAATGAAATGGGAAAGAGAAGGTGAAACTTACTATGTTAGGTCAAGATCACCAAGAAGGAACTTTAGAAACCCTAAAGGAAGCAAAATAAAACCCTACATGCTTCCACCAAGAAATTCACCTTCTTTGGCTACCTTACATAGGTCCTCTAAAGATAAATAGAGAGGGAACGAGGTTCTTAGCATGAGGGAAGTGGTAGAGGGCAAAAATTTCATTTGGGATCTTAAAAGTAGATATATAAAGCTTGAAGGATAAGGAAAGAGAAGAACCATGAGGTGTCTAAAAGCTCTCCATGCATCCATGGCCTTTAACTATTAAGTATATACAAGAAGACACAAAATCAGCTGACCCACCATCCATGGAGACCTCTTTAGCCCTCCTTTCTTGATTTTACAAGAAAAGAAAATAAACCATTTGCTTGGTAGCTCCTAAAGGTAGATCATCCATAAAGGGGTAAACCCTATAATACCCTTAAGGAAAACACCTCCAAACCAAGGTCCAACCAGGATCCCCATAGCTCAAAAAGCTCAAGAATGATGATAGAACATGAAATGAACATAATGAATGTGATAATTTCAAGAAAAACCTCCCAATTGGGTAAATTGTAGAAAAGTTTAAAATGTACATAAAATTACATAACTTGCACAAACATTGTTCAAATTGGACCAAACTTGAAACTTAATCTTGTCTTATAATTCCAAATCATATCACAAGGTTATATTATAGTTCTAAGAATTCAATTATGATAATTAAGTATGTTCAACACTTTTAGCAAGGTCAGAGGTCTCTCACATCCGGCTAGGGGCATAACAAGAATATATGAACTCTTCATATGCATATGATCTCATTGTCCAGGTCTTCAACCTAAAAAAATATGTCATTGAGTATCATTCATTCTTTAGAAATTTATTATGTTACACCACTATCTCATAAATAAATATAACTGAATAAATTGGAAGCTTACTTTTATTATTAATCAAATCATTTACAAGTTTATGTCATTACAACCATCATATGTTGGATCTCTGGGCATACATACTAGTAGACTCCCACTTGAACTTAGAGCCAATAGGTATGAATCTTATTCCAAGTGATCTAACATGTACATCATGCTTCTGCTATGAAAGTGCTTTAATCAAGGGGACAACAACATCATTCTCGTTTGGTACTTTGCAAATCTTCACAAACCTCATTGTACGATCTCTTATATGAGATAAAAGAGCCTTTGTATATGCTTGGAAGGATGATGTGACCTAGGTTCCTTATCTTATGCAATACCCCATTGTTGTCACAATATATCTAAATTGCATAGCTGATGCTTGGAACAACCCCAAGTTCTGAGACGAACTTCCTACTCCATACATCCTCATTTACTACATTCCATGCAGTAATATACTCAGCCTCTGTTGTTGAATTAGCAACTGTCTCTCGCTTGGAAATTTTCTAGCTTACAAGTTTGTTGTTTAGGAAAAACACAAATCCTGATTGTGATATGTAGTCATCTTTGTCAGTTTTAAAGATTTCATCAGTGCAACCCTTTACCACCAACTCTTCCTCTCCATTTTTGACGAGAAACTGATCCTTAGTCGTTGTCCAAGTACTTAAGGATGTTTTGTCATGCTCAAGGCATATGAGACGTCTATATGAGTACATACCATAGCATACATGATTGATCCAATTAATAACACATATGGAATCAAACTCTTGCGCTCCCATTCTTCATAAGAACTGAGACATTGAGGTTTAAAGATGGTAACTATACGACACATGGGAAGGTTTTCTCTCTTTAAGTTCTCATATTGAACATCTTCAACAATCAATCAATACATATGCTCTGACTTGGTCTAAGAATCCTTCTAGATCTATATCTATAGGTCTTGATCCCCAAGATGTAGAATACTTCTCCCATGTGTTTCATAGAGAATGTACTTCCCAACTAGGTCTTTACCATTTGTAAAGAAGGAATGTCATTCCCCATTAATTATATGTCATCTAGATACAATATGAGGAATACAACGATGCTCCCACTAACTTTCTTGTACACACAAGATTCATCTTCATTTTGACTAAAGCCAAACTCTTTGAATATCTTGTCAAAACAATGATTCTAGCTCCAAGATGCTTAATTCAATCCATAGATTGACCTTCATAGCTGACAAGCTTTGTTTGCATCCTTTGGATTTATACAACCCTCAGGTTGTGTCATGTACAAATCTTTGAGATTATTCCCATTAAGGAATGTGTTTTTAACATCCATTTGCTAAATCTCACAGTCATGAAAAGATGCAATGGCAAGTATGATCCTGATGGAATTAACCATGGCCACTGGAGAAAAGGTTTCATCATAGTCAACATATTGAACTTGTTTGAAACCCTTTGCAACCAATCTTCCCTTATACGTTTGTACTTATCCATCCATGTCAGTCTTCTCTTGAAGACCCACTTGCACCCAATGGGTTTGACCCATTCAGGTGGATCAACCAAGATCCATACCATGTTGGCGTACATGGATTCCATCTCAGATCTCATGGCCTCAAGCCATTTGCAGACTCTGGTCCCTTAGTAGCTTCTAGATAGGTTGTTTGCTCATCTTCTATGACCAACTCACCACCTTCATGTGTCACAATATATTCAAATCTCTCAAGTTCAAGACATGTCCTACTAGATCTACAAGGTTCTTGTGTTACTTGAGGAATTTGAGATTCTATAACACTTTGTGATTATCTTTGTTGCTCTCTTACATATATCAGTTCAATGTTTTCTTTTTGGACTGGAACGTCTTTGAGTTCTACTTTCCTCCCACTGATTCCTTTGGAAATAAATTCCTTTTCAAGGAATATACCAATTCAGGCAACAAACACTTTTTTTCCAGATAGAGTATAAAATTAGCATCCCCTTGTTTCTTTGGGATATCCAACAAAATAATCTTTATCTGATTTTGGTCCAAGCTTTTCATGAAATATTTTCTTGACATAAACTTGACATCCCCAAATATTTATAAGAGACACATCAAGACACATCCCATACCATATATATTATGGTGTCTTTTGAACCGATTCAGATGGTACCTAGTTAAGTGTAAACATTGTGGTCTGTAGAGAATGTCCCCAGAAGGTAGTCAGAAGATCAACAAAACTCATCATTAATCACACTATATCTAGAAATTTCTGATTCCTTCTTTCTGATATACTATTATGTTATGGTGTTCCAGGTGGAGTCCACTGTGATATGTTACCACAGTCTCACAGAAGGTCCTCAAAAATTTTCTTAGGTATTCTCCACCTTGATCAGAATGAAGTGCCTTAATACTTTTACCAAGTTGGTTCTCTACTTCATTCATAAACTCCTTGAATCTGTGAAGAGTTTCTGACTTATGTTTTGTCAAGTAAATAGAACCATATCTACTGAAGTCATCAATAAAGGCAATGAAGTACTGATACCCACCTCTACAACTTATTCTAAAAGAGCCACAGACATCATTATGTATGATTCCTAATAGATCACCTAACCTCTCACTATTTCTAGTGAAGGAAGTCTCTATCATCATGCCCAAAAAATAAGATTCACATGTCTCTATTGATTCAAACACTTGTCTCTAGATATATCAAGTATATACTATAAGACATTGGGGCATTACCATGAAAGATCTCATCTTTACTAATAGAACATTGACCATTCTTTATAAGAAATTTAAATTCGTTCTTGTCCAAACAAGATACAGATATGATGTTGCTATTAATGGTAGGTACATAATAACACTTCTCCAACTCTATTACAAGCCCACTAGGTAGATATAACTCATAGGTTCCAACTACACTGGCAGCAACTCTTGTTCCATTTGCAATGTGCAATTCAACTTCACCTTTCTCTAAAGGTCTACCTCTTTTGAGATCCTTTAGATATGAGAAAATGTGTGATCCACATCTGGTATTTAGTACCCAAGATAAATACGTAGTGAATTTTATCTCAGTTACGTATATACCTGAAGTAGAGATCTCTATTATATGCTCCATTCTCCTAGGTTTTCTTATCCTTCTCCTTATTTTGAGTGTATAAGACTTGGACTTTAGATTATCCTCAAAACACTTCATGGCCTTGCCTTTGTCCTTAGACTCTATTTTTTGGATCTATATCATGGATTTGTCCTTCTTCTGTGATTCAACATATACCAACATGTTAAGGAACTCCGACAGTGGTCTAGTCATGTTACTCAATTTGTAACACTTGATAAAATGACTATATGATTTAGGAAATGATTCTAAAATCATATTCATGGCCAACCCTTGACCCAAAGGAAACCCTAGTTTTCTATATGTTCCATATGTCCAATCATATTGAGCACATGGGACTCTATTGGTTCTCCCTTTGTTAGTTTTCACTCAAACAACACATTAGAATTATTATACCTTTCATGTTGCTCATGCAACTTACAATCCATATAGATCATCATAAGGTGTTTAATGTCCATGACATCATTGGCATGCTTGAAGTAAGCATCCATTTTAGCCTTAGGCATACATGGAGCACATTCTACTAGAACTGGTGTTTCAGGAGCATTGAGAATACTTCTCAAAGTCCAGAACTAGTTATGGAAATATATTGTGTTTAGATTGTCCTTCATAAGGACAATCACAATGATGATTTGATTGTCATTTGATTCTATAAGAGAAAACTTTGCATTTTTGTCAAACCTATTTTTCGTTTGATTTGATCAAAAAAATATTTGATGATATTTAATTAGGCCTTTAATTAATTATCACTCCGACTATTTTGTTTGAATTGATAGCCCTCACTACCGATTTGGAAAATTGCAGTATACAACCTTCTAGTGCGCCAAGATCCAAAATAATTCAGTAAATATCCAACCAACATTGATTCTCATGACCAATTATTAAGGTAGGAAACATTTTCCAATTGCATCTTATCCGATTCATGTATAGATGGTATGCACAACTCCTTGCCATAGTCCATCTTCATGCTTATAGGTGCTTATTCCTATTAAAATAACCTAGTCAAGAATGACCCACAAGTCAACACAATAGAATATGCACCCTGCTAAGGCAGACCCATATATATACCATCACACTTCCATGAGATAAATGGCATACCACGCTAGGGTGTGTACACACATGGTCGATCAAGCTTTCATGTGTGCTTCTTATGGAATGAATCTAAGGCTTTGATATTATTGAGAGGTTTGTATTTATAAATAGATATACTTTATCCTATCACTCTTCTTCACTGCAATGACCTATCCCAAATCCTTATCTAATTCTCAGAAACATTTGATGTGACCTCCATTAGGCATAGCTTAATCTTCAAAATATAACAATTTTGTCTTCAAAAGCCATATATGAACTATCAAGACATTGTTTTGTCAATATAATGGGCTTCCACACACATTCATTCAATTTGTTCCTAATTAATTGGCTCAATCATTCCAAGTCCATCTTGACATTTTTTCGTTCATCATCTCCATAATAATTTTCAAGATGAGTTTAATCATTATATTGTTCCACAAAATTGACATCAGTTGGACATACTTTAAAGGCATAAAATTCTTCAATATTAAGGCTATAATAGAATCACATAGACCATGGTTTCAAGATCACACCACATAGGACCTATTACCTTGGTGGTTAGAGACTCTTTCACTATCTCCTAGTTATTGAAAAAACTCGACATCAACCCAATTCACCCCCAATTTTGTGTATTCATATTCCTTCCTACATGACTTTGATTTCTTAAAATAATTATGGGAACTTAATCTTTAGACTTTGTCATGATTCTAAGATCATGAATACATATCTTAGTACATATAATACATGTTTTAAAATATGTGAAATATCATATAATTTCTTCTTGAAAATTTCATGCAACATATTTTATAGTTCCTTCAAATGTCCACCCATTGTATATCTGCAACACATAGGATATTAATGGTATTTCTGCATTTTCTATTCTTTATGTACAAATTATAGAATGGTTATTTGTTTTTTCCATAAATCAATCCAGTTGACATCTACATTTCCACTACTCCTCCTTTGTTGTGTGTAAGCCCTCATACTTGCATTGAATATCATAGTATTCATGGTAAGTGTTGGGTTCATAGTTGGCCATCATGATTTTCGGTAGTTTCTCTACGTGCATTAATAACATAGCCTTTAGTTCACCTTCTCCAAGTACTCTTTTATTTTCCAAGCCCCAATGCCTTTCTATGACTCATTCCATGCTTCTTCCATGCCCATCTCTTAATCTAGGTTTCTTGTAATGTACCTCAAAATCATGGATTCAACTACTAATATGCATCCAAGAATTTATATACAAATAAAAGCATCCAAAGTACATCATATCATTATGCATGTATGAAAACTAGTCTTATACTTAATAAAACCCACATACCTAAATTTAGATATTCCTATTTATATTTTAGGATCATCTACATCTCTAGTCATCACTTGATTAATAACAAATTGATCATCATTAATAAATGTTCACCATATTCTAGGTATTTTAGGTTCAAATTAGGGTTTTGCCAAATCTAGGTTCAAACAACCTAGAACTTGTGTCTGATATTATTCTACTAATCAGGAGGTCATTCTAGGGGTCTGGCTCGGATTTCATAATTTTATAATGTCGGATGTATTTTCTATGACTAATATGGAATTAAAACATGCAATTTAGGCATTAATATAAAAGACCTGATATAGATTAATAAAATTTAAACTAGAGATAAAAAACAAGTCTCGATGATCTATATGGTTCTACCAGATTTTTTTGAGAAATTTATCCAAGTCAGATATCATTAATTCATTAAATAATCCTTAAAAGGAGAACTCCCATCATAATTAGAAAGAATCATTAATCATTCTCCCAAAGACAGATATAGGGATCCTATAATAAAGAGGCCATTTTTTTTGGATCTATGGATATTTTGTGGGTATTTATTTTCCAAGGGATCTATTTGTTATCATATTTATGATCTTGAGATTTTTTTTGGAAATGAGAAATTGATTTAACTTCTGGATTTACTAGGGCCATCAGATTTGCAAATATATGTCTTTAGATGTAGCCACATACTCACCATAGGAGTGTCACTCTTTGCTTGGTCTGTCTTGGCCACTAGGGCCCACATGAGATGAATAGAACCCCATGATTGGCCCAGCACATGCAGGTCCCACCGCCTGGACTAGATGGTTTGGCTGGTTCACGAACTGATCTGCCTGGACTGACCCTGACTCATCTCTCTAGTTTTTTATCAAAGTCATCCAAGAACAGTTACTGGTACTCTACCATGTGAAAATGCCACCAGAGAGAGGGACTCTAGAAAGTAATCATTGGAGAAGAGACCCTCATCAGCATATGCTTTCACTTCCACGTGCTTCAAGGAACTGCTTGGTGTCATTGTGGCTAGATAGGGAGGTGGAGCTCCCATTAGCCTCTATTTAGTCATGGAGGGGAAGAGGATAGGTGATGGTGGATTTGGGATTTTCTTCTCTATGATCGATTTATTGGTTATGTATGTCCAGAGAGACGATCATGTGATGATTTTAATGGAATATCATGTAAAAATGATTTGATTACTAATAAAAGGCAAGCTTCCAATTTATTGTGATGAATTCAGTTATGAGACAATGATGTAACATTATAAATGTCTAGAGAATTATATTACTCAATGACATATGTATTCAAGTTACTATCCTTGTGGATAAGATCATATAGATGTTAAGAGTAAATATACATATTCTCAGTATGTCCCTAATCGATTTTCATTGTGGAAGGTTGACAGACAACAATGACACATAAGATTAGAGTGTGAGTTGGTTGATGACTAAATCTCTTTAGTCATTATATGGTGATATCAAACCAATCACACAAACACATGTTAGAGAACAATGTATCAGACAAACCCACCGTGAGACTGACACATGGAAGCCATCATCATGGAAGTCATAGTCAACTCTCATAGTGATGGTGGTGGTTTTGTTTCTTAGACCTGAAATCACTACACTCAATACATGTCATTGGGTACACTTTCACATCATCAAATGAAGTCCTGAAATATGGATTGTTATACGAGTGATGATTGGGTGGCTTTGAAACATGGGGATTGACTGTGAGTGATAGACATAGGATTTATCCCTCCTACTGGAGTGTGATTTCCTAGGCCTCTTGATAAGGGAGACTGTGAAAATCATGGCCATGTACATGTGAGTCAATATGTGATATTGAGCTTACATATATCTCATACAGTCTGCTCTTGTTTCAAGAAAAGAATTGAATAATAATGAGGGTAATTGGTCCATGCCTCTAGTTCAATTTGGACATCATTGAAAAAGCAACTATACAAACACTATAACACCATACACAGATTGTAGGTTGAAGTTGTTCCCCAACTTTTCCATTCACTTAGCTAGAAATGGTGTGTGACTAGGCACCACTCTTTTCTCATGATGCCATAAGTTGTTATGGACATACACTGCCAATGTGATATGAGACCTATAGGGTCACACACATAGGAACTCATCTAGAAGAGGAGTTTGATCTTAAATGATAATTGAATTAAGTACTAAAGTGTTTACATACTCAATTCACACAACAAATCCACAGGGTGGATGACTGAACTACCAAACGACCATCTCATTGGATGAGGCGGCCATTTGGGCAACCAGGCAGGTGTCTCAAGTGTTGAGATGGCCGTTTGGGTTGTCAGGAAGAATCAAAAATTGAATTGGCTTAGTTCTACCATATGAACTGACCGGTTCAAGCTATTGAACCCATCGGCTTGACTCAAACTCACCAGACGGCTGGATGGGTGAGTGAGATGGGTGTCCTTCTTGTGTGAGATAGCCCAGTTGGGATGAATGAAAGTTCTAGAGTTTTCTAAACTCATTTCAATTGTACATACTTGGGGTGCAAGTAAATTAAAGTATGACATTAATTAGGAAATTATTTGCCAATTCAAATCTGACTAGGAATGAGCAAAACAACCGTATCGCATCCCATACGACCGTTTTGCTTAGCGAAACAATCGACTAGCATGCGAGATGACTATCTCCCTTGGTTAGACAACCGTTTCGTTGCACACAGGTTGTGAAACTTCTAGAAAAGTTGCGAAAATTCAATATATACTTGTCCTTTCCACTCTCGCTTTAGCCCCACATTGGTTGGGAACTGGGAACACTAACCCTAATCCCTCCTCTATATATAGAGGTGTATTGGGGGCTTTACAATGTACAACTACAACACAGACAACTAAGAATCAGTTCCTCTGACAATTGTTATCCTATCTAGTTGTAGTAACCATAAGAGCCCTGACAAATCCTACATGATAAGGGAGGGATAGCCATGGGAGAGAAAATTGAGAGTTGTTGTTGTGGGAGAACAAGTTGGTGACTAGTACACCAATGGAGAGGGACAACTCCTTCCTATCCGGTCCAGTAGGATGATAGGAGTTCTAGGCGGTCCGTGTGGACTACCATTTTTCCAACCCATTCTGAGCATTGTTGGTAATCCTAGATATTTAAGATAATCTTAATGCTTGTTTTGTTTTTGTTAGTAATATTTTTATCTTGTGCTTTACTTGTTTGGGGAACTCATAATCATGACTTAAGCCTACTATAAAGATCCGAGTTGGAGTAACATATCACTAACCCACCCATGTATTCAACAAGAGAGTTAATGACATTGAAGGAAATAATTAATAAATATTTTTTCCTCTAGGAATGATGTCAAAATAATATTGTAGGATTGTAGAGTATTTAATTATAAATCCAACAAAAAATAATGAACCAAATCGGAGTTAAAATGAGAGACTTATACACTTTTTAGTAAACATATACAGAGTACGACGACTGACACTGCGACCATGACAGACACTGCATCATATGTCGTGACCATGACCGACGTTGCGTCCTGTGCTGCGACCCGCGATGCTAGTGTCACGACCAACGATGCTGCATCGTGTGCTGCAACCGCGACTGATGCCGCCCAAGACAGCCAATCATAAAACGATCATATCTCGAACTATACTTATCCATTTTCAACGAAACAAAGTGTGGTAGAACCAAAATTTGATTCTATATCATCTCAGAACCTTGATATATGAGTAGGCGACCTCGAAGGTGATTTTTGGGGATGAACGCGAAGAACAATGAAAATCAAAAGGGGTTTCTATCGATTCGACTTGCTAAGTAGGTTTAACCCTTGATTCTTCCTTATTTTTGTTTCCCCTTGCTCGAGATCCCTAATCCAGTGATTTTGAGGTTTGGATTAACCTTTGATTTTTATCTTCTACCTAAAGCAGACCCTCTTTAGGACTAGGAAATTCATTAAAAGGTTGTTCTGAACAAGATCTTGAGGTTTAAAGCTTGATCCTGACTCATATGAGCTAAGATCTGGGATTAGTTGGTGAAAAGGCTAAGATCAGACATCTTTGGCAAAGTTTGTGAGTAGATAATCATCTTTTAACCCTGATTTAAAGAATACCAATTCAAATAATACTTTCGAGTGTTTGATTCTTGCTCTATGATATATGTGATGGTTTAAATAAATGTATCTGGTGAATATTAGTAGTTGTAATGCCTTATTAATCATATTATTAGTGATGTATTACCATGTTGAAAGTTGTCTTGTGAATTGTAATGATTTGACAGGTGATGAATGTGTAACTCGAGGCACCAAAAAGATAGGTTGCCCTAGTTCATGTTTTAAGAATTGGAGTATGGTTGTGAGATATATGAAAATTATTTAGTGATTTATTATTTAAATGTGAGACACTTAATTGTCAAAAATAGGGTAATCATTAGCTATGTTGATGGTACTTTTTATATTAACTAAACATCACTAGACATTAGATGCCATGGACCCTATAGAATCCTCATAGGATGAGGCATGCACTATGGGGAAGATACAATTTCCCAACTGGAGGTATCCCAGATCGAGGTAAGACAGAGTGTACCGGTAGGGTGCGGGGGTTTGACCAGTAGGGAAAACTCCTTATAGTTGTGTGGTGTCTAACACCAACTGGGCATTTCAGTGGTACCTGTGCTACATGATGTAGTGATCAATGGTTGGTAGGTCCATTGATGGACTTTAAGCCTAAGGGTTTTGACTCACTGCCTGAGTACCCAGATTGATAGGTGGAGTCTACAATATCTTACTGCTCCCATTAGTTGATGAGTGGAATACGTGCCGATGCCATCTGCAGAGGTGGTATTGAGATTAAAGACTTAGGAACTCGGGCATGCTTCTAAGTCTTTTACAGTGAGATCGTAGCTTGATGTGATACTTCCACATGTTCTGCTACACCTCATGTGGGTCCAGAGGCATAATAAATGGATTTAAAATAATGTAAATAGTTAGATTATGCTTTTATTACATTTAATATCTGGACTACTTCCAAGCTGAGTGAATTACAGTTTTTAAGCTTCCATGCTTACATGATTACATTTAAGTTCTATTACTTGTAAACATCATAAATATCTTAGTTACATGTTGATTTTCTACTCATTGAGCAAGTATCTCACCAACCTACTGAACAATTTTTCATGTAAAGGATTAGCTCTTCCTGAGGAGACAAAAGCCAACTTTTATCAAGAGTAGCACAAAGGTCTTGAAAGAAGAGTAGTTAGAATAGTTAGAGGGTCTGTTATCCTTCCTATGGATCCTGGGATTGAAAAAGTGAGAAAAGAGAGAAGTTTGAAATATAATGTACATGATGTATATTAAGTGTGAAACACTTTCCCCAATGTAATAGACAAGTTCTATTGTATCTTTTTTTATGGTTAATAGAAACTTATCATTCAATAAGTGATATTATAATATATTTGAAAGAAAAAATATGGCGGATTTTTCATCAATTTTATGCCTTAATCTCATGATTAGTGGTAATCATGGGATGTGGGTGTAACATCTTGGTATCAGAGCATAGGTTGAACCTAAATTGAGTTTAGGTTTGGGTCAGGGGTTATAAGAGACCGATATGATTAAGATGTTTTCCTCTTTAAACTGTAATTTTCTAATAGATGTGTTCTGTTATGGATACACAGATGGAAGGAAAAGGACATGTACATGGTGAGGAACAATCTGAGAGCCATTACAGCCCTGACCCTCAAGAAATGGATCAAGGTGGAGAGGATAATGAGGCAACAAGGATGTATCATATTTTTTTTGAGACAAAAGAAAAATAGAAGATGGATAGGAAGTATTCATCTTCTAGTAAGGATGTGATGAGATCCTATGAGTTGGTGAAGAAGCTTGGTGGAATTGAATTTTCTGGAACAACAAATTCAGATGTGGTGGAGGTGTGGCTTCGACAACTGGAAAAAGTCTTTCTCCTAATGGGGTTATCAAAGATAAGAAAATCAATCATGCAGTCTATTTACTCAAGGGAGATGCTGAGTTGTGGTGGTGGGGAGTGGAAGATAAAAGGAGAAATGCAAAGATGACCTAGAAGGACTTTTTGGATGAATTTCACCTTAAGTATTTTCCTCCTACCTTCCTAAGTGATAAGATTAATTAGTTGGATAATATCAGACAAGGAAGTATGATAATTGGTGAATACGAGGCACTTTCACAAGGTTGGCAAATTTTTGTCTACAACTTGTGCCTGAAGATGTAGAAAAATGCATAAGATTTCAACAAGGATTAAGATCAGAGATTAGACACACTGTGTCATCCATAGGTCAAAGAGATAGAGAAAACTTTGGGGAATTTGTGGAAGCAACGAGATGTGTAGAAGAGTCATTTAATGCTGATAAGCAGTCTGAAAGTAAGAAAATATCTCGAGACTTCAATAGGGGGGGACAAAGCAGTGGTGGATACAGAAGAGGCGGTGGTTTCTTTTCTAAGATAGGATGAGGACTTGGCTATTTTGGGAGACAAGGATCTAGGTTTTCACCAAGTGGAAGGCCCAATTCCGGTAGATGGAATACACAGTCTACATGGACACCTCCAACTAGGTCTTTAGGATCTTCAGTATCAGTGACAGGACCGCAGAACATGATGCATCCATATGTGACAATTGCGGCAGGGCACATTCTGGTCACTGTTGGGGAACTAACACTCCAATATGGTTTCATTGTGGATAGATGGGACATATAAAAAGGGACTGCCCAAATATTCCATATGTTTTAGAACAAGGTTCACAATTACAGTTTCAGACTCCACAGAGGTAGGCTCTAGTTAGAGGGGAAAGTTCTTAAGTGGCTTCATATTTTAGAGGGGGAGCACCTAGTACCAATAGTGGACAGTGAGGACAACGTGGAAGAGGGAGAGCTACTGGACGCTTCTTCTAAATGACACCATCTAAAGGTGCAGTTTCACCCAGAGTTGTGATAGGTGAGATGCTTCTCTTTAACAACATTTCTGTTACAATATTAATAGATCCTGGTGCAACACATTCTTTCATTCAAAGATTGATAGTTAGTGGTCTAAATCTTCTAACCCAGGATTTATCTTATGAGCTTTTATTAAAAGTTCCACTAGGTGAATCCTCAGTTTTGACAAAAGTATGTCCTGGATGTCTGTTAAGTTTTAGTAGATAAACAATAGTAGTTAATCTCATACCCTTAGGTATTAATTTTTTTCAAATCATTTTGGGTATGGACTGCCTTGAAACATATCATGTCCAATTAGATTGTTGGAATAAAGAAGCTATCTTTCAACAAGGTGGTTTTTCATGTGTCTTTACTAGAGATAGAAAAGTCTTGTCCACATGTATAGTATGAGCTATTGTAGCTGATAAGATGATGAGAAAGGAGTGTGAGGCCTTTTTAGCACATGTGGTGGATGCTAGGGAAGAGAAAAGAGAATTCACTCTAGCAGATATTCTAGTAGTATGTGAGTTCTCAGATGTGAGTTACCAGGTTTACCACCTAAAAGAGATATTGACTTTGAGATACAGACTTTACCTGGTAGCCATCCAGTAGCATTACCTGCCTATAGAATGGCACCTGGGCAGTTAAAGGAATTGAAAACCCAGTTACATGAGTAGTTGAATAAAGGATTTATTCAACCCAGTATATCACCTTGGTGAGCTCCAGTACTATTTGTGAAAAAGAAGGATGGAACCATGCAGTTATGTATAGACTATAGACAATTGAATAAGATAACAATTAAGAGTAAATATCCTTTGCCTAGGATTGATGACCTATTTGATCAACTCCGTGAGGCAACAATCTTTTCAAAGAAAGATCTCAGGTTAGGTTATCATTAGCTAAGGATAAAGGCATCTGATGTACCTAAGTTAGCATTCAGAATGAGGTATGGGCACAATGAGTGTGTAGTTATGTCTTTTGGATTAACAAATGCCCCTGCAGCCTTTATGGACGTGATGAACAAGGTTTTCAGACCTTATTTAGATCAGTTCATAGTAGTGTTTATAGACAACATCCTTATATATTCTAAAGATGCATAACAACATGAGAAACATCTGAGGATAGCCATGTAGTTGTTAAGGCAACATCAACTTTATGCTAAGTTCAGAAAATGTGAGTTTTGGTTGGTTGAAGTATCTTTTCTTAGACATCATATCAGGAGAAGGGGTTAGTGTTGACCCTAAGAAGGAAGAATCTATTCTTTAGTGGGAGAAACCTACGACCCCTATTTAGATTAGAAGTTTTCCTAGGATTAGTAGGATATTACAGGAGATTTATAAGGAACTTTAGTGGAATAGCAGCGTCCCTTACATGCTTAAAAAGGAAGGATGTACCTATTGTTTGGTCTGAGTCATGTGAAAAAGGTTTCCAAATTATAAAGAAGAAGTTAACTACAACACTAGTCTTGATATTACCAGAGGCAGATAAGGGCTATGTGGTTTTCTGTGATGCATCCATGAGAGGTTTGGGATGTGTTCTTATGCAAGAAGGGAAAGTGGTGGCCTATGCTTCTAGACAACTTAAGAAGAATGAAGAGAACTATCCCACACATGATCTTGAGTTGGCAACTGTAGTGCATGCTCTGAAGACATGGCGTCATTATCTATATGGTGAATTGGGTCAGGTCTTTACTGATCATTAGAGTCTGAAGTATATTTTCACACAGAGGGATCTCAATCTGAGACAACACACAGATGGTTGGAGCTTATAAAGGATAATGATGTTACTATGGATTATCATCCTGGAATGTCCAATGTAGTAGCAGATGCTCTCAGTAGAAAATCAACATCGTCTGTAGAAATGTTTTCAATGGCATGTGTAAAAAGAGACATGTTAGTTAAAATGAGATATATGAAATTGTATTTGAATGTGTCTGATAAAGGTGGATTACTAGTATATAAATGACGTGTAACGTCACATTTGATGTCCTCACTTGGAAAGAAAAAATTGATGCCAATATGCTACTACGTCGACTTAAAATGAAAAGTGACACCTATATGTGAAGGTTGGTCGATTTACAAAAGACACAAGTATCACTTTTTCTTTAACGCTAGTTTTTTGACATAATAATCGACATCCAAAATTACCCGCAAAATACAATTTTTTAGGGAAAAATTTTGCCTCCAAAATTTTAAATTCGGTGTCACTTTTAAAAACACGGACGACAAATGTTCCACGCTAAGACCCGCAAAAGTTTTTATCCACTAATTGGTCATCCATTTTTTCTCAAAGAACTGACGACTAAATATCCTTCACGAGGCAAGATTCATTCCCTTCTTCTTTGTCAGTTTTCGTAGAATAACCGAAGAGGTTGTGTGTTCGCACATTGTCCCCACAAAAAATCCCCCCCCCCCCATTTTCCTAATCGGCATTGGTGTCAGGTTGGAAACCGATAACTATGATTGTAACTCAAGAACAATTTTTTTTTCAATATATGTGGATATATGTCAGTTATTATATGCTGAAACCGACGACGAACACTCCGACCCAGTGCAAATTTGTGTATAAAAGTTACAAATAGGTGTCGTTTTAGGTTTATAACCGACGTCTATTATTGTTAGGCATCAAATTATTTTATTAACCAGCACAAATAGTTACTTAATAGCACCCGCGCGAGCCAGATCGACTCTTCCCTTATTTAATTCTCTATTCTCTAAGTAGACTGAACTAGGTCTGGCGATTTTTTCTGCCACCTCCCCTTCTCTACTCACCGGCCTCCTTCCACCGCGAGGAGCTTGAAGTTGTTCGCCACCTCCACGTGTCGCCAATCGCCACCACGAGGAGCTTGAAGTTGCTGCTGCTATCCAGTCGCCGTTAATCGTCAGCCACCACCACCTGCTCCCGTCGCCACCACCACTGGCTTCAGGCAGAGTGAGGAGCCTTCCTATGGCCACCTTTAGCTACTCCAGTCACCGCCACTGGCCACTGCCTGCACCTCCTCTACTTCACCTCCAACGCCAGCCACCTTCACCTCCATCCTAGCCACCTCCACCTCCGGCCACCGCCACCACATCCTACTTGATCCACCTATGCGGTGAGTGGTTAATCAGTACTAGATTTGAACTTAGGGTTAATGATGCCACCATATAGTTGATTACTAATGATTAATTAGGGTTAATGATGCATTAATGAACATAATTAATTAGATTTGCACTTAGTTTCTCATAGATTGTGTATTTGATTAATATTGATTAATCAGGGTTAATGATGCATTAATGAATTTAATTAATTGATATTTTTTCCATTCTCTCTTGTTAGTGATTGATTTAAATTTGGTCTATAATTATTCTTCCAGCTTGTGTAGTTGATTAATAATGATTAGTTAGTGTTAATGATGAATGAATGAACACAAAATGGAAGAATGAATTGAATTAATTGATCTTACACAAAACTTAGGATATGAATGATGGAACGATGATGATGATGATGATGATGATGATGATGATGATGATGGAAAAGAAAGATCTATGTTTGATGGCCCCTAATGGAGATGACGACGACGACGACGATGATGATGATGATGATGATGATGATGATTGTAAGGACCCAATCCCAAATCTCATATAATGCTAGTTTAAAACATCCATGAAGTCATTAAAAGTTGATTTTATTTTTCATTTCTCTTCTTCATTAGGTAAAGTATTGATTGTATTCCTGATCTATGATTTACATATTGTTTAAAAGCATTAATTCATTCATGTTATATGTTGAAAACCCTAGCCGCATGGAATCCTAAATAGAAAGGATTATGATCTTGGCGTTAAGTATAAAAGTCTAATAAATGAATTTTCATTTTTTTCACATAACTCTGATTAACTGGAATTTTTGATATATGTTGTATAACTTAGTTAGACATATTAAAAAAATTACAGAATTTTATGAGCTTCTAAACCTTGTCAGTCAGCTGAGATTCCCAAAGAGTAACTCAGCCGACCTGCTATACAGATTAAAATATAATAGTAGAGTATTTGATTTTTCATAACTTATTGGTACACAATAATTGTCTAAATTTTTTATTGTAACTTTTCTACTCAATTATAGACAATATCCTAAATTTTCATAATATTTGTAGTATGTTAAGTCATATTAACATATTCTATAATTTGAGTTACTTAACAGGACCACTCAGCCGACCAAATTTTCTAGAGAAAAAAAAGGCTGAAAATTCATTATAACTAATTGTACCAAGCACCTCATTAGGTATATATGAAACAAAAATGACCCATGAACCTATCATTTCCATCCAACACTCTTGAGAGAAGAGGAGATTATAGGGTTTGGGAAATCTGAAGTTGAAATATCATAATTCTGGGTTCTCTCTTTCCAAGGTTGGTAAATCCTCTGTAGCTAACCAATCCCTACGAGGTTTATTTACTTATATACTATTATATGTTTGGAGCTCGTCCCTCCACTAATTTTGATTAAAATATCCTAAATCAATCTCTTCTTTCATTCTTTTTCTTCACTTCTTCTTCTTCTTCTAGGTTCTTGAGCAAATAGGAGAAGGAAAGTTCTAATTTCTTGAAGTGAGAACTTGATTCAGAAATTAGCAGTAGCTGGGCTACGAATTTCAGGTGCTTCACACCTAAGGTGAGTGGTGTAGGTTCAATTGAAAACTCTTGTTGAACTCTAAACTTAATTCTACTTATTAAAATACAAGTGATGGAAATTGAGAAACTCCAATAATTGTACAAGACTGTTTACCTTATTTGCCCTTAGATTTCATTCTTCTATTGAACCTTGTAAATGAATCATATGAATGTTATAGTCTTCTTGATAATGAGGAATATGAATTTATCTAGATTTAGTTCACACTTTTATTATTTACATATTTCAAATTCTTCATATTGGTTAAAATAGAGTACTATGCATAATATGTGAATTATTGACCGGTGATTAGTTCATTTTACTTATGTGATGGAAATGTATATATAGTGTCTATATATTATGATATGAAAGAAATGTATCTCTGAAATCCTAAGCCACATATACTTGGGTTAGAACATGAAATCACATGTATGTCATTTAATTGCCTCATATTTTCCTTAAAGTAAGTAAATGCACTTAAATATCCATTATAACTTAACTTATCTAGATAGGAGCCCTGAACACTATGATTTGTGCCCGAAGTCTGTATTGGGGAATTAAAACAAGATTTTTTCTAATAGCCCTTGTATTAGAAGAAATATCGGAGTGTGAATCTAGGCCTTGAAGGCTAGATCACCAGAATTTAGGAAATATTTCAAGATGAGATGCTAACCTAAATTCTATGTTGCTAAGTAATTAAATAAGATGGATTGTATGTGATGCATTGTTGTGAAAACTTGTGATCTTGATGTTGAAGGGATCAATAGAGGTAGCTTTCATTAGTATCTATTACATGGTTACCTAGTTTGAAATATATGGCATTTAACCTATCTCATGCACTTGATTTGAGGTATGTAAGGTAGAGAGGCTTTATGTTCTTACCTAGCTAATGTTTAGCAACTCTGAGGCATACCAGAGTTTGTTTCTTATCTTAGGGTTTCTGGATGACCCTAAGATGTGGACAGTGAGTCGTTGACATGAGAACCTGGTGTGGAAACTTTTACTTGATCATGTATACCTCACGTAATTTTAGGGCAAACTTAATAATGAATCTTGACAAGTTAAAATATAAAATGGTTACATCTATAGTTGACTAATGAAAACATCTTTGGTTTTGTGTTCCAAATATGTTATGCTAATGTAAGGATTAGTGTGGATAGTTTGGTTATCTTTGTGGTGTCTTATAGGTGGATCCCAAAATGATGATTATGGTTGGCCCCTAATGGAGATGATGATGATGGTTGTCCCCTAATGGAGATGATGATGATGATGATGATGATGGTGTTGATGATGATGATGATGATGATGATGATGATGACACTTAGTAAAAATGTAATGTATAATTGGTTTTGTAGTTTATTTGACCATGGTTTGGGCCTGTAACCCCATGTTTATTTCACTATGTACTACCGACTACACATTTATTTTTCAGTTTAATTGATACAATATATAACTCAGTGAAATGAATGTATGTTTGTATTTGATTGACAATGTTTGCTTCGTTTGTAGTTAACTATATAGAAAATATGTTATGTATTCATATGAAACAATTATTTCTCCATCATGAATATAAAATAACCCATGATGTTATCGGTTGTTAGTACTTACATTTATATTACTTTTTCTAAACATTATTTTACATTTTTGTAGGCATAACATCTAGATCTTCAATAGTCACCATGGCCTGGGCCTCTATCCCAATGTTACTATTCCCTGATGAAGAAGAGTTGGACATCATCCTAGACGATTGTTCCTTAGCACAACTCACTATACCGAAACATTGGTGTTATCTAAATGGAGCATGCTACAAGGCTGGTGAGGTGTACCTAAATTTTGGAAATTCAACATCTATTCTCGAGGTTAAGTATAATGTTGTCAGAAATCTTGTATCCACATCCAATTGGTGTGAGTGGGTTAGGAAGATGCTATTGGGCCGTAGTGATCGACATTTTCTTCATCTGGTTGACCATAATACCATCAAGGTTTGGATGACCAACATCAACAACGAGATGCCCGATCATGTCAAACGATTTGAGTACTCAATAGAGGATAGAAATGGTGATGATGATGATGATGATGATGATGATAACACACCTGATTTCCCTTTTATTCCTTTTGGCACCATCGATTTCCCTATCACCATCAGTTCAGATTCATCTAAAGACAATGACGAGGTCCACGCCACCTCAACATCAACAAAAAAGCCAAGGTAGGTCAAAGCAACAAATTTACTTTTCTATCTTATTTTGTGTTTCCACTTTTTGTCTTAAAGTAACCAAACTTCATAGCTATTTTTTGTTGTTAAAATTGTAGGGGAAGACCACCACAATGAAAAGGCCCTCACAATTGCTCATTCCAGACCATGTTGCTATTTTTTAAGTTGTGTATCTAGTCTAGTTTATCTCTCTCTTCCAAGTTATTTTTCTTATGTGCATGTTGAGGGGTACAACAACCCCCTTGTTTAGTTACTATTTTGGACAACAACACCGCTGCATGTTCATAACTATGTCATTTTCATTCATCCCTTGTAGTATTCATAAAGTCGTTACAATATTTTGCATTTGTATTACAAAAACAAACTAACCACAAATTAAGTAAGCCTAAATTTTATAATATTTAAGTTAATTTTTGTTATGTAACCAAACATATTTGAATTGAAATCAGTTTGCAAAAAATAGGTATGTTGCACTAGAAATCGATACCATACAATAGATATTATATAGTCTCATATGATGATGATGATGATGGAACTGTAGGTTTCTACATGTGTGTGATGAATCATATGAATTAAATGTGCTTATACATGAGTGTGAATCACATGATCCATATATAATATTGTCCATCTTGTTAATATTGTAGGTTTGTGGCCTATTGTTGGCTGAAATTGAAAGTTGCTATAAACCTGTAGTTCAGAACTGAACTGTAGGTTTTGCATCCTGCTGACCAGCCAGACAGTAGGCCTACAAGCCGATAAGGAAAAAAAACAAAAACACAGTCATCGGTTAAATATAAAACACCGACAACAATTTGAGATCAATGGAGTCGGTTATTTTTAGAAAACCGACACCTATGGTCAAATCTGGGGCGAATTTCTTTTGTTCGGGATAATAAGTGGCGTCATTTTTAGAACAAATAACTGACGCCTATGGTTCTACTACTGGAGATTTTTTTTGGGTTGCAATTGGGGAAGGCTTTGTGTCATTGGTTATGTAACCGAAACTGAAGGTGTCTACTTTTAGTGTCACCCACTTGGGTGTCGCTTTGAAACCAATGTCAAAAGGCTTATTTAAATGACACTAAAGGTGTTATCTGTACTAGTGGACTGATTGAACAAATGCAAGGTAGACCTACATTTTATGATCAGATTCAGGAGCTTCAGCATAGTGATAGTGAATTGCAACAGATCATTCATGATATGACAAAAGGAAAGAGATCAGAGTTCATATTTTTAAATAATAGGTTGTTGTATCTACATGGTAGGTTGTGTGTGCCAGATAACACTGAATTAAAGAAGCAAATTCTTGAGGAAGCTCATTCTTCTATGTATGCAATGTATCCAGGTAACACAAAGATGTATAGAAACCTGAAGGAGTTGTATTGGTGGTTAGGTATGAAGAGGGATGTGGTTGAGTATGTGGCTAAGTGTGATGTTTGTCAACAAGTCAAGGTTGAACATCAGAAGCTGACATGTACTCTATAATCGCATCCTATCCATGAATGGAAGTGGAAGCATATCACCATGGATTTTGTGGTTGGATTACCTAGGACACCACATGGTTTTGAATCAGTTTGGGTAATAGTAGATATCCTAACAAAGTCTTCTCACTTTCTATCGATTAAGACAACATGGGATACACCAAAGTTAGCCAAAGTCTATATAGATGAGGTAGTCAGATTGCATGGAATACTTGTTTCTCTAATATCTGATAGAGATCCTAAATTTACATCTAGGCTTTGGAATCAGTTGCAACGTTCCTTGGGAACAAAGTTGAAATTTAGCACAGCCTTTCATCCTCAGATAGATAGACAGTCAGAGAGGACAATTCAAACCCTAGTGGATATGCTGATAGCATGTGTTTTGCAGTTCAGTGGTAGTTGGGATGATCATCTCAGTCTAATGGAGTTTGCTTATAACAATAGTCACCATTCTAGCTTAGGAATGGCCCCTTATGAAGCTTTGTATGGGAGAAAATATAGATCTCTAATTTGTTGGTATGAAGTTGGAGAAAGGAAAATTTTAGGCCCAGAGTTGGTGGAAGAAATCACAGAAAAGATATATGTGATCAGACAACAGTTGAAGGCAGCTCTGGATAGACAGAAAAGCTATGCAGACAAAAGGCATAGACCAATTCAATTTGAGGTTGGGGATGAGGTTTATTTGAAAGTATCACCATGGAAAGTTATGATAAGGTTTGGAAAGCGAATACATAGGTCCCAATCCAATCATTCAAAGAATTGGATCAGTTGCATATAAATTGGAGTTGCCATTGGAGTTAGCCAATTATCACAATGTGTTTCATGTATCAATGTCGATGAAGTGTCATCCTGGTACAGAGAAGATTGTAGACCCAGATCATGTATAGTTGAGAGAGGATATCTCTTATATTGAAGGACCAATTCAAAAACTAGACTGTAGAATTCAAAAGCTTAAAAAGAGGGAGATACCCCTAGTAAAGGTTCTTTGGAGGAATCATGGTGTAGAAGAAGCTACCTGGGAAGTGGAGATAGAGTTGTTTAACAAGTATCCTTTCATCTTTTAGAAATTTCAAGATGAAATTTTTATTAGAGGGGGAGAATTGTTACAACCCGTTCCTAGCTTTACTAGTAATCCTAGAGATTTAAGATAATCTTAATGCTTTTTATGTTTTTGTTAGTAATATTTTTATCTTGTGCTTTATGTAAATTTTGGTAACCTTAAGTACTTGTTTGGGCAACTCATAATCATGAATTAAGCCTACTATAAAGATCTAAGTTGGAGTAGCATAGCATTAACCCATACATATATGAAGAAGAGAGTTAATAACATTGAAGGAAATAATTAATCAATAATTTTTCCTCTAATAATATTATCAAAATAATATTGTACTATTGTAGAGAATTTAATTATGAATCCAACAAAAAATGAATACACCAAATCAAAGTTAGAATGAGAGAGTTATGCCCATTTTTAAACATGTACAGAGTACCGCGACCGCGAATGACATTGTGTCATGTACCAAAACCACGACCAACATTGTGTCATGTGCCGTGACCCACGACGCTTGTGCCATGACCTGCGACCGCGACTAATGTCGCCTAGGATAGAAATTCGTAAAATGATCATATCTCGAGCTATACTTATCTGTTTTCAACAAAATGAAGTGCGTTAGAACTACAATTCGATCCTCTATCATATTACACACCTTTTTCTATGAGAGGCTGACCTGGAAGGTGATTTCTGGGGCAATCGTTGGTGAATAACGTGAAGAAAAGAGGAAATCAAAAGGGGTTGCTATAGATTCGACTTGGTAAGTAGGTTTAACCCTTGATTCTTCCTTCTTTTTGTTTCCCCTTGCTTGAGATCCCTAATCCAATCATTTTGAGGTTTGGATTAACCTCCAGTCTTTATCTTCTACCTATAGTAGACCCTCTTTAGGACTGGGAAACACATTAAAAGGTTGTTTTGAATGAGATCTTGAGGTTTAAAGTTTGATCTTGACTCGTGTGAGCTAAGATCTGAGATTAGTTGGTGAAAAGGCTTAGATCAGACATCTTGGGCAAATTCTGTGAGTAGATAATCATCTATTAACCCTGATTTAAAGCATACCAATTCAAATAATAGTTTCCCGTGTTTGATTCTTTCTCTACGATATATGTGATGGTTTAAATAAATGTAAGTGATGAATATCAATAGTTGAAATGCCTTATTAATCATATTATTATTGATGTATTACCATGTTGAAAGTTGTCTTGTGAATTGTCGTGATTCGATAGGTGATGAATGTGTAAATTGAGGCACCAGAAAGACAGGTTGCCCTAGTTCATGTTTTAAGAGTTGAAGTATGGTTGTGAGACAGATGGAAATTATTTAGTGATTTATAATTTCAATGTGAGATGCTAATAGGGTAATCATTAGCTATGATGATGGTACATGTTGTATTTACTAAACATCACTAGACATTAGATGCCATGCACAATGTAGAATCCTCACAGGATGAAGCATGTGCTTAGGGGAGGAAAATGTTTCTCAACTGGAGGTAGTCCAAATCGAGGTAAGTTAGAGTGTACCAGTAGGGAGCGGGGGTTTGACCAGTAGGGAAAACTCCTTAGAGTTGTGTGGTACCCAACACCAACCGAGGATGCCAGTGGTATATGTGCTACATGTTGTAGTGATCAGTGGTTAGTAGGTCTAGTGATGCACTTTAAGCATGAGGGCTTTGACACACAACCCGAGTATTCAGGTTGAGAGGTGGAGTCTAAGATATCTGGCTGCTCCCATTAGCCGCCGAGAAGAAAATGTGTCGATGCCAGCTGCACAAGTGGTATTGAGATTAAAGACTTAGGAACACGAACATGCTTATAAGTCTTGTATAGTGAGATCGTAGCTTGATGCAATACTCTCACATGTTGTGGTACACCTCATGTGGGTCCATAGGCATAATAAATGGATTTAAAATAATGTAAATAGTGAGATTATTCTTTTATTGCATTTAATATATATACTATTGCCATGGTGAGTGAATTATAGTTTTTAAACTGACATGATTGCATTTAAGTTCTATTACTTGTAAACATCATAAATATCTTGGTTACCTATTGATTTTCTACTCACTGAGCCATTAGCTCACCAACCTACTAAACAATTTTTCAGGTAAAGGATTATCTCTTCCTGAGGAGACAGAAGCCAACTTTTATCAAGAGTAGCATAGAGGTCTTGAAAGAAGAGTAGTTAGAATAGTTAGAGGGTCTCTTATCTGTTCTCTAGATCCTAGGATTGAAAGAGTGAGAAAAGAGAGAAGTTTGAAACATAATGTACATGATGTACATTAAGTGTAAAACTCTAGCTCCGATGTAATAGACATGTTTTGGTGTATCTTGTTGTTTTGTTTAATCGAAACTTATCGTTCAATAAGTGATATTATAATATGTTTTAGAGAAAAAAAATATAGTAGATTTTTTCATCAAATTTATGCCCTAATCTCATGATTAGTGGTAATCGTGGGATGTGGGTCTAACCACCATAGAGGTGGGAAGCCATTGCTTGGCGCATGGAGGATAACATCAACTAGCAACCCATGATAAGAGGTGATGCTGAAGAAGACGATGTTCGTGGCTACAGTCCATGATGCAGACCAAGAGGTGCAACAATTAGATGAGTCTCAGTGCTACTAGAATTCAATGTTGTGCATCTACAACAATGATGATTGTTGCTGGACTTGCGCCAGGACCAAGTATGTCCCATAAACCCTCCTTCATGCACTATAGTTATTGACGTGATTGTAACAACCTTGACCTGGGTTATGAGGTAACCCTAATTTTTTTTGATAATAAAGTTGCTTATAAATTTAATATAATCCTCTTAGGTGCTTTTTTATCATGTGACACACTCATGTTTCAAGTTTGGTCCCGATTGAATGTTGTTTGAGCAATATTCCTTTATTTTGGACCAAAGTGCAATTTACCCAAATTGAGGGGCTATAATGCAAAATGTCACATGTTGAACATGCCTCATGTGTTTTAGAATCATTATAGAGAGAATGATGCAAGGTGGTGGCTTGTGGAAAGCCTAAATTCCAAGTTTGAACTTGTTCGAAGAATGCTGGTACCTTGTGCACCAATTTTGGTACAAATTGTAATTTACCCAAAATGTGGGGTTGATATGAAAATTACCACCTCTAGATTGTAACTACTTCCTATGTGTATAATTTAAAGGAGATAGAATTAATGATACACCATGTTTGATTCCATTATGAATGATGGTAATCTTGGTGATGAAATGACCAAGAAAAGGGTTGAATATGAAAGCTTAACTTGAGTTGTATCAAGTTGAAAAGCTTATTTATGAATGCCTATCGGCCAAGGAACCCAAGGAGGTGTCCCATATCGTTTTGTGGACTCTTGGAAAAGTCCATATCATGCAAAGCACCTCAAGGAGGTGAGGTGTGTCGGGTTACAACTTCCTTATCAAAGTTGTGATGAGTTGTGAATAAAGTGGTGATTTTGTTGATATATCTTATTCAAAGAGATAAGTAATGGACGAATCCTTATCCCTAGATCACTCTCAAAAGTTTTGCATGTCACGATAAATGATTATGCATGCATTTACACGTGTCACCCATGCATGGACATGTGGCACCTACTAGTTCAAAATGACGACACCTCATTTTCACCTTTCTTCATGAGCAACAAGTATATATACCCCTAGTTTCACCCTTTAGTGGAATTTTTCAACACTTACCACCCTCCTACCTTATGGTATCATGCATATACTCCTTGTATCGTGTAGGAGTGCAGTGATATCATGCATGGGCCCTTGGGTATCACCCATGGAAAGATCATATCGCCCAAGTAGATGATATTGGCCATATAGAGTGATATCGGCCATAGAGTGAAGAGTTGAGTGGCATATCGCACAAGTGAGTGCCATATCATGCAAGATGGGTGGAATATCGTGCCAGGACACTAGTGTATCGTTCAAAGGTGTTAAGGAGCAAGACGGAGCTAAAATCTTAACTCTAAGGTGAGCCATAGTTGTCTTCAAGCTTGAATTGAAGCATGGAACTAGGGTTATGATCTACGTTTCTTTTCTCCTTCACCAATTGCTTATCCATGGTGATTCCTTGTATATGAAGGAATTTTGAACGAGCCTTGGAATTTTGATAAAGTCATCTTCAACCTTAGGAACGTGGAGATTTGGAGCTTGGAGCTTTGAAGTTGTTCTTAAGGCAGGTTATATAACTTGAACTCAACATGTTATTATTCATCACCTAAATTGCTATACTAAATGAATTACTTTTAATTACGAAATTTCATGAAAGAGTTAATAAAATTATGAGTTATAGTAGTTTCTTAGACCTGTTTCCATGAACTATAATAGTTAGAACTAAGGTCTAGAGTTTGAAGATGATGGTATCACTTTATAAAAGTGATATCGGGTGCAAGCACTTCTAACCCGATATGATGATGTACCTACTTCACTAAAATGATATGGATATGATTTTATACCTTCTTGCACAATATGGGGGTGTAGTATACACCTCTTTCACAATAGGAAGTCTATTATAGACTCCATGCACGATACAAGGTCAATTTTATACTTGTAAGTTGACAAGAAACCCTAATTTGGGTAATCTGATATAAGTGAAGAGTAACAAGTGCTAATGCACGGTATGATCATATGATACACCATTGGTACTTAGTATCATGAGTCCTACATGACCTTGCTTGTTAGGGTTGCACGATACACAACCCTAGATAATATGGTAGCCGACATGGTGATGAGTTGATAACTCTTAAGCATCATGGGCGACACATATATGTACGATGTGCCCGTAACAATCAACCCTAACCCGACATGGGTGTTGCAACCTAATATTTGATGGTGTATCCCAATATGGCTTGGTGCCCTACACTCCTATCGACTTGTATGTGGGTTGAGCCCGATATGGCAAACCCTAATCTGTCATCGCCAACCCTAGATGGTGAGCCTTCTGATATGATGATTGAATGCATCTCTAGCCCAACATGGTGATGGCTTAGTACCTCATGCACGACATGGGTAATACATACAAACACCTTTATCCCGATATGATTGGTGTTCATATACTTCTAGCCCGATATGGTGAGTGATCATACACCTCTAATCTTATACGCTGGTGTTTATACACCTACAACCCGATATGATGAACATATGCACACCTCTAACCCGAGACACCTTGTAAAGGTGAGAGTAAGACACTCTTAGAAGTGATGAGTGTAACACCAAGTAATAGTGTGGCTGATACCTTGATAGGTGAAACACCAAAAGTGTTTGATAAAGGACAACCTTATATCAACAATGCCTTAACCCGAGTTGAACCCATATCATTAAAAATAGTTGGGCAATTCAAATGTGTGACTTATGGCCTATACACTACATGATAAATGTGATAGGTTAAGTGCATAAAGTATTAGGATGGGAAATACCTTAATATAAGATAAGTTGATGAACTTAAGTAAGTAATAAGTGATAAGGGAAGTGTTACATCAAGATATGATAGATATCACATCCAACACCTCAAGGTTGATACACGTTGATGTACCGTAAATCCAATATACTTGGATGGGTAACACATGAAGTGTGTTATGTCAATTGTTACATTGAGATATAATGCACTTTGATAAGTGTAGCCTAACATACCTTAAGAAAAGGTTAAGCCAAGTTAATAAAGTATGATGTAATCATATTCTGGTAAGGATGAGAGAGGAACTCATACCTTGTGTTGATAATCATTTAATGATAAATGATGAGGATAAATTAGTATGATTGAATACTTATGATATGAATGTATGCTCCTAAATGTGTGGAGCAATGAATTAGGGTTTTATTATTGATAATATGATCTTGAAAACCTGAATGGTTAATAAAGGGAAACCATAACCCTAATGAAGGGTGATGATATGTAAGAGAAACCCTAATCGATAAAAAAGGGAAACCCTAACGCTAATGATGGGAAGTTTGTAATTCTCTTATTGCATAAGCCTTGTAAGGCACGTTAAATATTTGTATAAAAAGTATAACAATCAATGGCCTTGTGATCCATGTGAATAATATGTTTCCTAGTGAGAGGTGACAAGATGTGCAATGGCCTTGTGAGGCATGTGAATAAGTTGTTCCCTAGTGAGAGGTGACAAGATGTGTAATGGCCTTGTGAGCCATGTGAATAACTTGTTGCCTAGTGAGAGGTGACAAGATGTGTAATGGCCTGGTGAGCCATGTGAATACTTGCACAACAAGTAAAATTAATACCTTGGTCTGAGGACCTAGAGGTAATGGTTACCTGTTACAGAGGTAACAATGTTATGTGATGATCTAAGGGTTTGAATACCCAGATCCAACAATCATGATAATGATGATGTGAAGGGATGAGAATTCCCAGTAATATGATAAGGGACTGAGATCCCAAGTATCATGTGTTTTAAAGATTTGAAAAGTACGTGATAGATGTATTATGCCTTTCTTTGTAGCATATGTTATAATAATTCTTGTTTGAAACTTGACTGATGCTAAAAGAATATGGTAATGCACTTAATTAATCAAGTGGAATCTTATCATGTAGTGCCCTGGCCATAGATCCATCATCGTCAGTAGCTGGTGATGGTGAAATAGGTTTTCCCACGGGATCTCCTAGAGACCGCATATTTTTGAATATATGGGGGTGATGGGTGAAAATATCCATACGCCCTAATGTTGGATTCATGTGAGATAAACACGAGATCTCTCAATCCTTCATTATAAAGACCGGGATGGATGTATCACAAATCTCCCGATGATTAGTAATGTCAGGATTGATGGTAGATAAACACGAGATCTCTCAATCGCCGAAGGAGTGCAGCTGCCGCTGTAGCTCTATAGTGAAGTGGCCAGTATACCCTGGAAAGCTATGTAAGCAGTTGACATAGTCCTGCTTGTGGTCTCGCATTGACCGAGACAAGGGAGGTCTTGGAAGCTGGCTCTGCCATTGTCCTTGTATGGTACCGATTTTGGCTTCGCAGTGGTCGGTTCAAAATGAGTGGTATACCTCATCTCCTCAGGGCATAAGTGTGATTGTAAAATGTAATCAGCCGAGTAGCATATCTGCTTAAGGATAGAATATGGAAAATGTTGATTGATGCGTACTACAGTTATACATCTTAGTTGATAGATGTTATTTATTCTCTTTACATTCCTTGCAAAGAATATAGATGATTTATAACTCTACCATGGGTAGATGCAATATTCTCCTTAAGAAAGGAGATTACTTCATTTTGTTCATACAGTAAATTATCCTGCCTGTTAATGTAAAAAGAACCTCTGCTCAGTTTGTAAATGTTTAATCTGTGATAATAATATGGTCGGAAGAGAGTTATATCTCTCGCTGGGACAATTGTTTCACCCCGTGGGATCCACATTTTTTTTAGGTGGACATGCACGAGGTGGCAAAGATATTTCTGCAGAGGGAGAACAACAACAGCAGGGACAGTAGTGATAGCTGAGGTTGAGTGTACTGTCTGTCGTATCTTGTAGATAGAAGTCCTATGTGTCGTCACTGTACTGTCAGGTCCTTGGAGTTAGTATTTAGTGGTTTTATGATCGATCTGAGATTTTGGCTTGTATGCCTTGAGGTTTTTTGTTGCTTATGTATAGTTCGGCAAAGCAACCATTATATGTAACCCTCGAGATGAAGATGTACATGGTATGTACAATGTGAACAATGATGTATATAAGGTTTTGGACCTTTTAGTAAGATTTTTACCTTGAAATGGATCTCTTTGTAAAATGGTTTTAATTTTTAGTGATTTTTGTTAATCCGCTGTTTATGTTTAATTCCGCCTAATCAGTAATGATGTGTTCAACCATCGTGACAATGATGTACTATTTATGGGGGAATATGGTAATAAAATTTTAAATTTTTTTGCCTGATCTGTAGCATATTATCCAACAGTGGTATCAAAGACAACGTCAATTTACTATATTACAGAATAATTGATATGATCAGATTCTGATTTTATCATTCCATTATTGTATGTGATGCATATAATATCTTGTCAAATCCAAACACCACGTTAATTTAAAACTAATATATATGATATATATATATATATGCAATTTACATGTGTCATCCTAAAATGGTTTTGATGTTGGATGTGTAATATGGTTATGGCCAATAACCCCTAGTTGTTCTTGGTTGTATGTGGATGGTTTATCCTGTTATCTCGATCTAAATACCGAGCCTCTATCTTATCTTCCCAATGCAAAGTTAATTCTCTTCTACCTTTGCTCCCCTAGAATGTAACTCGAGGTTTCCTTATAATCATGTAAAAGTAGGACAATTTACTTTTCTGTTATAATGAAGATAAAGGACCTTGGAGGACATGGAGGACAAGCCAGACCGATTGCCTGGTGGACCCAACTTATCCGTTGGAGGAGCCAGCTGATGGTGGACCAAAGGACCAAGTAATCAGTGAGTCAACCTAACAACCAACTATGAGCTGAGCCCATCGGTTCAAGGGTTGAACTGAACAACCCAGATTGGCAAGAACAAACCTTCATCAATAATAGGTTTCTGCATGTGATGTAGACCTAGATGACTGTATTCCTTGTGGCTCTAAGGGATTACATTAGGACTGACCATAACCATCTTTTTCATTTATTGCATGTTTTTGTTGTGGGATATAGAATGTATATGATACATACTATATATGTGGTAATTGGATAATGTAAATGTATTTATACAAACTCCCTCAACTAAAATATTAAGTCTTATATGCCTTCCATTAGCAATACCCGTGAAAATCTTGATCGAATAAGTGTAGATTTGCACAAAGCATGGTGTGTCATCTATCTCATGGAACTGTGATGGTAGATATGTAGATTTGCACAAAGCATGGTGCGTATCCAATGTATTGGCTATTGGGTCAGGGTTAACTAGTGATTTGGAGAGCCCAAGCTTAGAGGCATGTAAATGATCATGGCAAGGTGTTGCGCATATCATCTATCCAAAAGTTGCATATGATGAAATTGGCATGATGGCCTACCTAAATAGTTAGGTTGTGGGAAATCAACAAAAGTCGAGTCATGACTTGATGAAATATGGATCTTGGCCCACTAGAGTATTGTATAATGCAATATTTTGATTTGTGATTGGTCCTGAAGGAGGACAAACTTGATGGGAGAAATTTCCATGATTGGTTTTGAACTTTGAGAAGTGTTCTCAATGAAGAGTGCAAGCTCTACGTCCTTGACAAACCAGTGCCTGAAATACCTCCTCCCAATGCACCTAGGGAACAAGTGGATGCTTACTGGAAGCATGCCAATGATGCCTTAGAGATAAAGTACCTTATGCTAAGCTTCTTGAACTATAAGTTGCATGACCAATGTGAGGACATGTATAACACCCCTCCCTAGGCTTTCATACGTAACCAGCGGAAGCACAACCTAGTCCCCAACATTATCCATAATGTGGGGTACTTGGCATTTCAGGGAGGGATTGTCACATGCATGATCTCATATCAAGAAACAAATAACACTTGACATTATTGAAACATAGATTCAAACATAAGTTCTTGGAAAGAAAACTACATCATGGTTCTAAAACTACACATATTCTCGATAACATAAGAAAGATAGGATCTCCATAGATGGACGTCCCACGAGGAAACAACTTATAAGGTCTTAGATCCTTAGAACCTCCTCAAGATGTCTCCTTCCCTTTAGATCCAATGTTTGTGGAAATCTTATCCCCAGCCATGCAAAGGAAAAACAAACATGGTAAGTAAGCAACATTGGCATGTTATAAAGCATAAAAATAAACTATAAAGGTGACTTGACGTAAACATGGACATACATTTAACATTAATCATTTCTTGACATCTTTTACATAAGGAACTTGACTAGAAGTATATTGTCCTCTCTTAATGTCCCATAAGGAGCCCATAATGCTTGGAAAGCCCATAATTGCTCAGAAAGCCCATAATGCTCAGAAAGCCCATAACAAGGTGCATATAAATCTAAATCAATTTCCATTCACCATGATCTTTCTTAGACTTAATGACCTTCTTAATAACTTAAACTTGATCTTAATTGGGATTTCTCCCTCTTAAACATAGTTGGGATTTCTCCCCATGAAACATAATGGGATTTGTCCCTCTTAAGAATGGATGGGAATCTCTTCCCTCATAACCTTGGTTTCATATATCTTAATCATAATTCATAACATAATCAGGTTTCTATTCTTAGATTTAGATTATAGAAATCAAAATCCAATAACCATATACTTGAAGAAAACATGCATTAATCGTGACTTTAATATAAGGTGCTTAATCATAAATCAGAAACATCCAATAAATCAATTATTATCTATGCCCAGTGAACGGCCTGCTTGCCTTGAGCTAAAACACCTAAGTCAAACCTTGTTTGACTAATTGGGTTCCCTTAATCACCTAAAAATAGCATGTTTATCATTCATTATACAACATCAAACCCTAATTTTTTCATATAAAAATTGAGATGTTAAAATAGAGAAATCAATCAATATAAACCATAAAATCAGATTCCTTATTGAAAATCCTTTCCAAAACATATTTTTGAGTAATTTTCTGATAAACAGGTGATTTACTATGAATTTTTGAAAAATCAACCAATGAAAATTCAGGGAAAAGCCACGTATATAAAACTCAACCCAAACCAGTGGGTCGGGTCTGAGTTGGAACAACCAGGCTTGTCCAACTCAGTAACGAGGCTTGCCTCAGAGGACTCGCGATCAAAGAAGGGAGGATGGGTGAAAACCCTAAAATACCCTCACGGTGGGAATCGTAAAATAATAAAAAGACAGGGGCACTAAGGTCATTTTAGGACCTCAATTGCTCCTCGCCTACACAACGCGAGCCATGGCTCCAGCAGTTCGCAAGGCAACTGGGTACTGATCCCGGATCATGGCACATAGCCCCTTTAGAGAAACCGAGGTTCTCATCAACCTCCTGCCACTCAGCCGAAGCTGACGACCCTTGGTACAGGTCAGGAGGTATACTACCACCTTGGCACAACCGCGGTGAGGCCAGGGAAATAGGGGAAACACACCCGACGATGGGGTACGAAGCCACGAACTAGAAAACTCAAAGCCAAATGTCGATAAGTTCTCTCTATCATTTCACGAAGTCGTGCGATGAAGAACCAAAGCCATGCTGGCCCAGCAAGCCCATGGCAGCTAGCACCAATGAGGCCCCCCGGCCGCATCTATAGGATACGTTGATAGGGGTGACTTTAGAGCAAACCGATGAAGTGAAAATGAAGCTTGGGTTCTGGGGATGCTCACCACGATGTCGATTGGATAGGGATTCTAAGAGTACTGGCACTGATCCACCGTCGTCGAAGAAGGAGGAGGTGTAGGTCAGGGAGTTCGGCGGTGTTGGAGACCCAATTGGCCATAGAGGAGGACCAAGAAGGGTCTGCCGGTGCTAAAGAGGGCTTGAACCAGCAACGGGGAAGGCCAAGGTGGCAGCTGTGCTTCAATGGCGGAGAGGGTGCTCAAGCCCTAAATGGGCATTTTATCTGTAGGGCATGAGAGCACACGACAAAGGGCTCTTGGGTGCGGATTGACCTTGCAGACTCACTAGAGAAGAAATCTCGCAAAACGTATGTGAGGAGACGGAGAATGAGGTCGGTGAAAAATAGCATGTGAAACGGCTTCTGTGCGTGAGAATAATGGAGGAAGAAGAAGAGAGGCGCACTGTTGGATCTTGATCCAACAGTCTCTATGTACTCGCACAAGAATTAAAGCAAAACTAACGTGTAAAAAAATATTAATGCAGACTATAGGTTACATCCATTGCATTCAAATTATGGGCATACTATACTAAAATGTTCTTTAATTGATTAGAGAGTCTAAACATGGGTCAAAAGAGTTCAAATTTGAACCATAGGTGTATTAGAGGGTCTAGAACATTCCCATTTAATTAGATTTACTGCTTGTACACGTTTTAGGCCTAAAATAGCAAAAATCATCATGTGCACTTAAATGACCATGATGAATGTAAATAAAGCCATTAATTTCTCAAATAAGAATTTCAAGATATGAAAATGTGCACTCAACATTATTTCTTTTCAATTAATAAGATGGAGACCATTGAGAAAGCAATTAAACATGCAAATCACTAATTACCATATGAGAAAGAAAATTTGACTTAAAAGCATTTATCCTCATTTTCTTAAACAAAAGAGCATAGATATATATGAAAACATTTTCTTCAAATAAAATAAGGATAAGAGAGCAATTGGACATAAAAATGAATTTGCAAAAATAACATGAACAATTTACATTTAGGTCCTCAACATTTATACTATTAGAAAAAGAGCATGCAGAGAATAAAATATTTTGGAAATTTTCTTGCATAGAAAGAGTGGGATGTTACAACATGAGTGTTATTTAGATGGTGGCACATCTTAGGAAGGTAACACTTGGCCTTGACATGCAAGAAAGGAATGCTATCATAAAGGTTCTACATGAGTCAAAGCTGACAAAGGGAACCACAGTAGAAGAACATGTGCTCAATATGATTGGACATGTGTACCATCTTGAAGAGTTGGGAATTGCCTTGAACCAAGAGTTGGCTATTGATATGATTCTAAAGACTATTCCAGAATCATATAGTGGTTTTATTGCATGCCAGCATCTGAGTAATTCAGTTGGACATATGTCAAAACTACTTGCCATGTTGATTCATGAAGAAGAAAAAGTGAAGAAGGACAAGCTCATGATGGTTATCAACTTGGCTGAGTCCAAGGATCAAAGAAAGTCTGAGAAAAGTTTTGTGGTCAAGCCTAAGTCCAAGTCTTCAACACCTAAGATAAGGAGAAACAAAAGTACAAGAGGAACTCATCCTTTTTACTTAAAGGCTTTTAGGAAGAAGAAGATAGGGATGGTGATCTCCACTTCAGTTATATACGTTATTGAGATAAATCTATCTACTTCATCATCTTGGGTATTAGATACTAGATGTGGATCTCACATATGTTCTCATATGCAGTATCTGAAGGTAAGTAGGCCTTTGGAAGAAGGCAAGGTAGAATTGTGAGCTGCTAATGGCTCAAGAGTTATAGCCAATGTAGTTGGAACCTATAGTATATCTCTGCCTACTGGGCTTGTAATACAGTTAAAGAACTGCTATTATGTACCTGCTATCTTCTTTAAACAATGATGCATTTTAATTCCATATTGAAAGTGGTCGATGTCTTATTTCAAAAGATGGGATCTTTTATGGCAGTGTCCCCATATCTTATGGTGCTTATCTATTAGACCTAAAGCCAAATTTATATAGTGTTAATACCAAAGGCTAAAACTTAACAACTCAAATAAAACTTACCTTTGGCATTGTTGTCTAGGGCACATAAATTAGAATCGCATATCTAGAATCCATAAGGATGGTTATCTGGACTCTTTTAATTTTGAATCATTTGATACATGTGGATCTTGTTTGTTGGGAAAGATGGCTAAGACCCATTTCACTAGAAATAATGCGAGGGTAATGATCTATTAGGACTCATCCATACTTATGTTTGTGGACCTTTTAGAACAACAACTAGAGGTGGGTATTAATACTTCATTACCTTTACTGATGACTTCGGTAGAAACTTAAATGTTCAAGGAGTTTATGAATGAAGTTCATAACCAACTTGGTAAAAGTATTAAGGCACTTCATTCTGATCGAGGTGGAGAATACTTAAACCAAGAGTTTGAGGACCTTCTTAGATCCCATGGGATTGTATCCCAGTGGACTCCACGTGGAACATCTCAGCATAATGGTATATCAGAAAGAAGGAATCACACATTATTGGATACGGTGCCATTGATAATGAGTTTAGTAGAGATTACAACTATCTTATGGGGGTATGCTCTAAAAACCACCACATTTACACTAAATCGAGTATCATCTAAGTTGGTTCAAAAGACACCATATGAGATATGGACTGGGATGCATCCCAAAATGTCTTTTATGAGGATTTGGGGTTGCAAAGCTTATGTTAAGAAAATGTTTCCTGAAAAGCTTGGCCCTTGATATGAAAAATGTTACTTTGTTGGGTATCCAAAAGAAACTGTTATGACCCACTCCGAGTTTAACTAGTAAGTACAATGATTAGTGCATCACCACATTGATTAAGCTAAGATAAGTGTTCAAGATGTGGTTAGAACTTTGATCAGGTTGAGACAACCTAGTTAGTATGTTTTCATGCTTTGAGGTTATAGTGGATCTTCCTCTTGAAAGGTTGCAAAAGAAATCACTTGAATCTGACCTTTGAGGCAAAAGTTATGACATTTTTAAGTTTCTTGAACCAATATTGCAATTTACCCATTAGTATTACCCCCCTTTCCCTTATCCCCTTCCTCACGACCGGTGCAAAGCACTGCTTGAGTGGCATACAACAGCGCTACTGATCGACCAACTGAGGGAGAGGCGTGGGGTGATTTTGGGCTCCATAACTCCGATCCAGCAGGGCGTCGTCTTCCTCCTCCTTTCTTTTCTCTCTTCCTCACCCAAACCGCGGCCCCGACCAACTAGGGCATCGGTTGGCCAGCAATAGCACAACAGCTATGCAGCACATGGCTAGGGGCCATTTTGGCATGAGAAACACCAAGGTAATGCCACCCTTGACTCTATCCATGAGGTTACGGTTCGAATTTGTAGCTCCCATCCATGAGCAACACCTATTCGAGCCCCTTTCCTCTTTCCTTCCTGTGCACGAGGTGAAGCTACTGCTTGTAGCATGTCCAAATCTAGGGCAGTTTCAAGGTTGAAGACAACCCTGTGGATGCCCAGAAGTGAGCTTTGGGTGGATTTCAGTTGAATTTCGACCACCTCAATCATCTGTGAGTAGAATCTCACCCACTAAGCAAGTATTAAGTCTATGAAACAGATGATTTTGGTTAATCTGTGTTTTTCATGGGTAACAATGATTACCCAAGTGTCGGGCAGTCTTGGCATCACCCAACTTCACATTGCACATTTTTCTTCTTCACGTTTGCATGACCCTAGTTATTTTCATTGATCTGTATGATTTGGATTATTGGAACTATATGGTTGAATAAATCCTAAATAGCTCAATAGATATGATGAAGATAGTAGCACACGACCCAGATTTACAATAGTTGTATGGTTTGGGTATAATCCCAGGTTGTACGATTTTAGTAATTAACTAATCACATGTTTTCAAAGAAAAAGATGATGATCTGCAATGTTTCAATGGAAACATGTTTGCACGCTCCCTATTTTAGTTAATGTGTGTGGTTTAGTATTAACATGAATGGGCACATTTTTCAAAGATATCATTAGAAATTCTTAGTAATTATTAATAATTCTTGCCATGATAAGTAATTAACTCTTAATTAAGTAATGTGATTCACAACTCAGGATTACGGTTGATGAGCACATTTTGTAAGAAAGCACAAATAATTTACAGGTTCAAATGATGATTACTCCTATGTAAAGTAATTAACTCTTATCAGTGTATTAAGAAGTTCAATTGCATGATTCTAGTGCATAAAGTGCCAAGTTGACATATATTCTATTTATTTAAGAATTTTAGTCTGCATGTTTCTATAGTATGATGATTACTCTGAATATCACAGTGTTTTTAATATACTGCTCTACCAAGTTTACAATGATATAGATGTTGTATTATAAATTTCAAATAAACAGATGTGGTACCATAGAGATACCAGATCAAGTATAAGTAAGGAAAAGATACAATATAGTAAGAGCTTTCCAGGAATAATAAAATAATATATTTAGGAGCCCTGAACACCGTAGATTCACTATGAGAGGTCTAGGCCATAGGGATGAAATGACCTAACCATGGCAGTGTCCAGTATACGGGGGGTCAAAACATACTAACTGGTGGTACAGGGGACGAAGCCCTAGTAGACGTCTCCTTAAAATATAGCATGTAGTGTCCAACATCAACCATAGGTCTTGGTGGTAATAGAGTACAGAAAAGCCAATAGGTGGCTTGACTCTCCGCTTGTGTGCTCAGGTCAGAGGAGGAGTCCAGTTTTATAGCCCATAGGTGTGCAAGACTAGAGAGCCATTTTCCTATTATAGACAAGTGATGTTGTCAAGCTTAGCATACCGAGTGTTAGCTAAGTCTTATACGGTGAGATCATATTTCGTTACGATTCTTCATATGTAGAGTACACTGCATATGATCAGGGCATAAGCTAAAATATGATAATATAAGTTTTAAAGAGTTTCTTATAAGTAAGAAAGGCTAAGAAAGATTTGAGTATAGTTTCACAGTAGTTGTTCTTTAAGTGTAATTTTGGCATTCTATGTTATTTAACTGTATTGTTTTAGATCTGCTCAGTGTAGTAATTCTTGTATTTTATTTTAGTTTAATAAACATAAAATGAGTTATTGGTGACGGTTGGGTGAAATTCTATTGACTGAGCCAGTAGCTCACCAACCTACTAAAAATGTTTTTCAGGTCAACGTCAGAACGAGGAAGCTGAAGGATCTTATCACCCAGGCTCTTAGAAGGTACTTTGTATTTAGAGTAGAGGTCTCTTAGTACTTTCCCCTCGATCCTTGCGGCATGTGGTGTGGTAGAGAGAGAATGTAAAGTAATATGTGGTTTAGTTTTAAGTTATCTGTTGTGCTTTATATTCCGCATGAGAAATGTAATATGTTGTGTAAATCTACTTTACCTACCTAGTAAAGTAAATAGTAGTTGTTTCTGCAGTTTAGTAAGATTTCAGTTTATCCCAAGTTATAAGATTTTCCTTTAAGTTAATTTTAAGTGATTAAGAAAAGGAAAAGTTAAGGGTGGTTTCCCAAGGTTGACTCTCCGGTTTTTGGGGTCATTAGAGATGGCATGGGGATCAGGGCGTCACAACATTTTGGTATCAGAGCATAGGTTGAACCTAAAATGAATTTAGGTTTGGGATAGGGGCGATAAGATACCAATAGGATTAGGATGTTTTCCTCTTTGATATGCAGTTTTCTAACATATGTGTTTTGTTATGGATATGTAGAGTTGGAAGGAAGAGGACGTGGACATGGTGAGGAACAAGCTGAGAGCCATTACGGCCCTGACCCTTGAGAAATGGCTCAAGGTGAAGAGGATAATGAGGCAACAAGGATGTATCGTATTTTTTTGGAGACAAAAGAAAAATACAAGATGGACAACAAGTCTTCATCTTCCAGTAAGGATCTGATGAGAACCTATGATTTGGTGAAAAATCTTGGTGGAACTGAATTTTCTAGAACAACAGATCCAGTTGTGGCGGAGGTGTGGCTTCAACAACTAGTAAAGGTCTTTCGCCTAATGGAGTTACTAGAAGATAAGAAAATCAATCATGCAGTCTATTTACTCAAGGGAGATGATGAGTTGTGGTGGTGAGGAGCGGAAGATAAAAGGAGAAATGTAGAGATGACCTGGAAGGACTTTGTGGATGAGTTTCATGTTAAGTATTTTCCTCCAACCTTCCTAAAAGATAAGATTAAATAGTTGGAGAATATTAGACAAGGAAGTATGACAATTGGTGAATACGAGGTATATTTCATGAGGTTGGCAAATTTCTGTCCGCAACTTGTGCCAGATGATGTAGAAAAGTGCAGAAGATTTCAACAGGGATTTAGATCAGAGATTAGACACACTGTGTCAACCATTGGTCGAAGAGAGAGAGAAAACTTTGGGGAATTTGTGGAAGTAGCAAGACATGTAGACGAGTCAGTTAATTCTAATAAGCAGTCCGAGAGTAAGAAAAGATCTGGAGACTTTATTAGAGGGGGAAAAGCAGTGGTGGATATAGAGGAGGTGGTGGTTTCTTTTCAAATATAGGATGAAGACTTGGCTATTTTGGGAGACAAGGATCTAGTTTTTCATCAAGTGGAGGAAGGTCCAATTCCGGTAGATGGAATACACAGTCTACATGGACACCTCCAACTAGGTCTTCGAGATCTTCAGTGTCAGTAACAGGTCCACCAAAGAAAGAGATATTGATGTGTGATATCTGTGGAAAGCCACACTCTGGTCAGTGTTGGGGTGTAGATTTACAAGGTTGTCACATATGTGAATAGGTGGGACACTTCAGAAGGCAATGTCCCCAGTTTCAGCAAGTGGCAATAAAGGGTTCCTAGTCATAATACCAGAATGTTTCATGACAGGCTCCAGTTGGAGGAGTGAGTTCTTTAGTAGCTTCAGGTTCCCGAGGAGAAGGAGCACCTAGTGGAAGGGAAGGACAATGAGGACATCATGGTATAGGAAGAGCTTTAGGATGCTTCTTCTCTCTAACACAACAAGAAGGTATTGTTTCTTCCTGAGTAATTATAGGAGAAATGATTTTCTTTAATAGCATTTCAGTTACATTTTTGATAGATTGGGGTGCTACTCACTCATTTACATAGAGTTCTTTACCTCATGAACTTAACTTGTTAACACAGGAGTTACTATTTGAGTTGTTGTTGAGGGTTCCGTTAGGTGAATCAACGGTGTTGATAGAGTTTTGTCCCAGATGTTTGTTGACTTTTGGTGGTTACACCATTGTAGTTAACCTTATAACCCTAGATGTTAACTCTTTTTAAGTTATCTTAGGTATGGATTTCCTAGAGACGTATTGAGTTCAACTCGACTGTTGGAAGGAGGAGGTTGTCTTTCAACAGGGTGGATTTTCTTGTGTCTTTTCTGGTGATAGGAAAGTTTTGCCTACGTGTATCATATCATCCGCTGTAGCTGATAAGATGTTACAGAAAGGTTGTGAGGAGTTCTTGGCACATTTAGTAGATACTAGAGCAGAGAAGAACACAGTCATCCTATGGGATGTGACAATGGTCTATGAGTTCCCAAATGTTTTCTAAGAAGAGTTGCCAGGTCTACCTCCCAAAAGAGAGATAGACTTTGAGATCCAGGTGTTGCCAGGTAGTCACCCTGTAGTGTTGCTAGCCTACAGAACGACACCTACAGAGTTGAAGGAACTGAAGATCCAGTTACGGGAGTTACTAGATAAGGGTTTCATTCAACCTAGTTCTTCGCCATGGGGAGCACCGGTCTTTTTTGTGAAAAAGAAAGATGGTACTATGACGTTATATATAGACTACAAACAGTTGAATAAGATCACCATCAAGAATAAGTACCCATTGCCAATGATAGATGATATGTTTGATCAATTGCGTGGAGCAACAATCTTTTCTAAGATAGACTTGAGATCTGGATATCATTAGTTGAGGATAAAGGCTTTAGATATTCCTAAGTCAGCTTTCAGAATAAGATACATACATTATGAGTTTCTGGTCATGTCGTTTTGACTGACTAATGCCCCAACAACTTTCATGGATATGATGAACTGGATTTTCAAGTCGTTCTTGGAACAGTTCATAGTGGTTTTCATAGATGACATTCAGATTTATTCCAGAGATGATGAGAAGCATGAGCATCATCTGAGGATAGTGTTACAGTTCTTGAGACAACACCAGTTATATGCTAAGTTCAGTAAGTGTGAGTTCTGGTTAGTTGAGGTGTCTTTTCTTGGACATGTCATCTTAGAAGATGGAGTAAGTGTTGACCCTAAGAAAGTTGAGTCTGTTCTATAGTGGGAGCAGCCTAAAACTCCTACTGAGATTAGAAGCTTCTTAGGATTGGTAGGTTAGTACAGGAGGTTCATCTAGAACTTCAGTGTTGTACCGTCACCTCTGACACGCTTAACGAGAAAGGATACATTGTTTGTCTGGTCAGACAACTATGAGAAGAGTGTTTAAATCTTGAAGAAGAGGTTGACTACAACACCAGTGCTGATCCTGCCTGAGGCAGATAAAGACTACATAGTGTATTGTGATGCTTCAAGGAGGGGTTTAGGCTATGTGTTGATGCATGAAGGAAAAGTAGTAGCTAATGCATCTAGACACCTTAAGAAGAATGAGGAGAATTACCTGACACATGATCTGGAGTTAGTTGTAGTAGTTCATGCTCTTAAGACATGGTGCCACTATCTTTATGGTTAGGTGTGCCAGGTGTTTATGAATCATAAGAGTTTGAAATATATCTTCACCCAGAAGGATCTGAATCTTAGACAGTGGAGATGGTTAGAATTGATCAAGGATTATGAAGTGACGATAGATTATCATCTCGAAAAGGAGAATGTGGTAGCAGATGCCCTGAGCAGGAAGTCAAGTTCAACAGATGATGTATTCTCTATGGCATGTTTCAAGAGAGACCTGCTAGTAGAGATGCAGAAGTTGAACTTAGACTTAGGAGTGACAGAACATAGTGGTTTGATTGCATAGATGCAAGTCAAGCCTACCTTTTATGATCAAATCAAAGAACTACAGTAGATTGACAGTCAGTTGTAGCAGATCATGCAGGACATGACAGGGGAAAAAAGACTAGAGTTCAGGTTTTCAGATGATGGTTTGTTGTATTAGCATGACAAGTTGTGTGTAACTAGAGACAGTGATTTGAAAGAACAAATTCTTGATGAAGTGCATGCATCGGTGTATGCTATGCATCTAGGCAACACTAAGATGTACATGAATCTTAAGGAGTTGTACTGGTAGTCAGGTATGAAGAAGGATGTAGCTGAGTACATGGCTAGGTGTGGTGTGTGCCAGCAGGTTAAGGTTGAGCATCATAAACTTGCAGGTACCTTGCAATCTCTTCCTATACCAGAGTGGAAGTGGGAACATATCACAATGAATTTTGTGGTAGGATTTCCCAAGACATCCAAAGGTTGTGACTCGATATGGGTAATTGTGGATAGACTGACTAAGTCTGCTCACTTTGTTCCTGTTAAGTCAACCTTTTATGTCTTGAAGTTGGCTAAGATATACATGGATGAGATAGTCAGGTTGCATGGTATCCCAGTTTCAATAATAACAGATAGAGATCCTAAGTTCACATCCAAGTTTTGGAATCAATTGCATCATGCTTTAGGCACAAAGTTGAGATTTAGTACAACTTTTCACTCGCAGACGAATGGTCAGTCAGAGAGGACCATTCAGACTCTTGAGGACATGCTGAGAGCATGTGTTCTACATTTCAGAGGAAGTTGGGAAGAACACTTGAGCCTAATAGAGTTTTCATACAACAATAGTCACCATTCCAGTCTTGGTATGGCTCTGTATGAAGCTCTATTTGGTAGAAAGTGTAGATCACCCATATGTTGGTATGAGGTGGGTGAAAAAGAGATTCTTGGACCAAAGATAGTGGGTTCGACTATAGAAAAGATTAAAGTGATCAGAGAACAGTTGAAAGATACACATGACAGGAAGAAGAGTTACACTGAGAAGATGCAAAGACCTCCTAAGTTTGAGGTTGGTGATGAAGTGTATCTGAAAGTTTCACCATGGAAAGGAGTGTTGAGGTTTGGCAAGAGAGGAAAACTGACTCCTAGGTTTATGGGCCTATATCCTATCATTGAGAGGATTCGACCTGTAGCCTACAGGTTGTATTTGCCATCCGAGTTGGCTAATTTACATGATGTGTTTCATGTATCGATGCTGAAGAAGTGTTACCCTGGTACAGAGAATATAGTGGACCCAAAACCTGCCCAACTCAGAAAAGATATGTCCTATGTTGAAGGACCCATACAAATAGTTGATCAGAGAATTAATAAGCTCAAGAACCGAGAGATACTGCTTGTAAAAGTTTTTTGGAGGAACCACAACCTAGAGGAAGCCACATGGGAGCCTGAGTCTGAGATGCGTAACAAGTTTCCTTTTCCCTTTTAGGAATTTCGGGATGAAATTCGTATAAGGGAGGGAGATTGTTATGACCCACTCTGAGTTTAACTAGTAAGTACAGTGATTAGTGCATCACCATGTTGATTAAGCTAAGATAAGTGTTCAAGATGTGATTAGTGATTTTATCAGGTTGAGACAACCTATTTAGTATGTTTTCATGATTTAAGGTTGTATTGGATCTTGTGCTTGAAAGGTTGCAAAAGCAATCACTTGAATCGGACCTTCGAGGCAAAAGTTATGACATTTTCAAGTTTCTTGAACCAATACCGCAATTTAGCCATTAGTATTACCACCCTTTCCCTTATCCCCTTACTCACGATTAGTGCAAAGCACTACTTGAGCGGCGCACATCAGTGCTATTGATCGACCAGCAGAGGGTGAGGCACGGGGCGATTTTGAGCTCCATAGCTCCGATCCAGCAGGGTGTCATCTTCCTCCTCCTTTCTTTTCCCTCTTCCTCGCTCAAACCACGACCCCGACCATCTAGGGTGTCGGCCGGCCAGTAGCAACGCAGCAGCTATGCGACGCAAGGCCAGGGGCCAATTTGGCATGGGAAACTCCAAGCTAATGCCTCCCTTGACTCCTTCCGTGAGGCTAGGGTTTGAATCTACAGCTCCCAGGCATGAGAAGCACCTAGCCGAGCCCCTTTCCTCTTTCCTTCATGTGTGGGAGGTGAAGCTACTGCTTGCAGTAGGTCTGAATCCAGGGTAGTTTCAAGGTTGAAGACGACCCTGTGGATGCTTGGAAGAGAGCTTTGGGTGGATTTCAGTTGAATTTCGGCTACCTCGATCCTCTGTGAGTAGAATCTCACCCACTAAGCTAGTATTAACTCTAAGAAATGGATGATTTGGGTTAGATCTGTGCTTTTCATGGGTAACAACGATTACCCAAGTGTCGAATAGTCTTATCATGGCCCGACTTCTCGTTGCACATTTTTATTCTTCACGTTTGCATGACCCTAGTTATTTTAACTGATCTATATGATTTGGATTATTAGAACTATATGGTTGAATAAATCCTAAATAGCTCAGTAGAGAGGATGAAGAAAGTAGCACACGACCTAGATTTACTATAGTTGTACGGTTTGGGTATAATCCCAGGTTGTACGATTTTAGTAATGAACTAATCACACGTTTTCAAATAAAAGGATGATGATCTGCAATGTTTCAATGGAAACTTGTTTGCACGCTCCCTATTTTTAGTTAATGTGCATGGCTTAGTATTAACATGAATGGGCACGCTTCTCAAAGATATCTTTAGAAATTATCAGTTAGTATTAATAATTCTTTCCATGATAGGTAATTAACTCTTAATTAAGTTATGTGATGCATAACTCAGGATTAGGGTTGATGTGCATGTTTTCTAAGAAAGCACAAATAATTTACAGGTGCAAATGACAATTACTCATATGTTGAGTAATTAAATCTTATCAGTGTATTAAGAAGTTCAATTGCATGATTCTACTGCATAAAGTGCCAAGTTGACATGTATTCTGTTTATTTAAGAATTTTAGTCTACTTGTTTATATAGTATGATGATTACTCAGAATATCACAGTGTTTTGAATATACTGCTCTGCCAAGTTTAGAATGATATACATGTTGTATTATAAATTTCAAATTAATAGATGCGGTACCATAGAGATACCAAAGTCAAGTATAAGTAAGGAAAATATACAATATAGTAAGAGCTTTCCAAGAATAATAAAATAATAGATTTAGGAGACCTGAACACCGTAGATTCCCTAAGAGAGATCTGCGCCGTAGGGATGAAATGACCTAACCCTGTCACTGTCCAATATACATGGGGTTGGAACGTACTAACAGGTGGTACGGGGGATGAAGCCCTAGCGGAAGTCTCCTTAAAATACAACATGTAGTGTCCAACATCAACCAGAGGTCCCGGTGGTACTAGAGTATAGAAAAGCCAATAGGTGGCTTCACTCTCCGCATGTGTGTTCAGGTCATAGGAGGAGTCCAGTTTTACGACCCATAGGTGTGCTGAGGCCAGAGAGCCATTTTCCTATTGCAGACCAACGACGTTGTTAGGCTTAGCATCCCAGGTTTGTTAGCTAAGTCTTGTACGGTGAGATTGTATTTCGTTACGATTCTTCATATGTAGAATACACTACATATGATCAGGGCATAAGATAAAATATGATAATAGAAGTTTTAAAGAGTTTCTTATAAGTAAGAAAGGCTAAGAAAGATTCGAGTACAGTTTCACAACAGTTTTTCTTTAAATGTAATTTTGGCATTCTATGTAATATAAATTTACTATTTTAGATCTGCTCAGTGTAGTAATTCCTATATTTTATTTTAGTTTAATAAATATAATATAAGTTATTTGTGATGGTTGGGTCAAATTCTATTCACTGAGCCAGTAGCTCACCAACCTACTAAAATGTTTTTCCGGTCAACGTCAGCACGAGGAAGTTGAAGGATCTTATCACCCAGGCTCTTAAAAGGTAGTTCATAGTTAGAATAGAGGTCTTTTAGTCCTTTCCCCTTGGTCCTTGGGGCATGTGGTGTGGTAGAGAGAGAATGTACTGTAATATGTAGTTTAGTTTTAAGTTATCCGTTGTGCTTTATATTCCACATGAAAAATGTAATATGTTGTGTAAATCTGCTTTACCTACCTAGTAAAGTAAATAGTAGTTGCTTCTGTAGTTTAGTAAGATTTTAGTTTATTCCAAGTTATAAGATTTTCCTTTAAGTTATTTTTAAGTGATTAAGAAAATAAAAAGTTAAGGGTGGTTTACCAAGGTTGACTCTCCAGTCTTCGAGTTCATTAGAGATGGCACGGGGATTGGGGTGTCACAGAAACTGTGGGATACTACTTGTACAATACATCTGACAACAAAGTGTTTCTTGCCAGAGATATTACATTCCTTGAAAAGGAATTTATTCCCAAAGGAATCAGTGGGAGACAAGTAGAACTCGAAGAGGTTCGAGACCAATAAGAGAACATAGAACGAGTAGATAAACTGGAGGAACCTAGAGAATCAGTAGGTGTTGTGGAATCTCAAACTCCTCATGTAACACATGATCCTTGTAGATCTAATAGGACATGCCTTGAACGTGATAGATTTGGATATCTTGTAACTCAGGAAGGAAGTGAATTGGTCATAAATGATGATCCAATAACCAATAAAGATGCTATAGAGGGACCAGAGTCTTAGAAATGGCTTGAGGCCATGAGATCTGAGATGGAATCCATGTATACCAACAAAGTATGGACTTTGGTGGATCCACCTGAAGGGGTAAAATGCATACGGTGCAAGTGGGTCTTTAAGATGAAGATAGACATGGGTGAAAAAGTTCAAACCTATAAGGGCATATTGGTTGCAAAGGGTTTCATACAAAATCATGGTGTTGAGTATGACAATACCTTTACTACACTGGCCATGGTTAAATCCATCAGGATCATGCTTGCTATTACATCTTATCATGACTATGAGATTTGGCAAATGGATGTTAAAAATATATTCCATAACATGAATCTCGTTGAGGATGTGTACATGGACCAACCTGAGGGATTTATAGATCCAAAGTTTTCCAATAAATTCTATGAGACAGTCAAAGGGTTTGGCTTTGCTCAAAATGAAGATGAACCTTGTGTGTACAAGAAGGTTAGTGGGAACATAGTGATATTCCTCATATTGTATGTAGATGACATACTTTTGATGGGGAATGGCATCCCTACTTTACAAAAAGCAAAGGCATGGCTTGGAAATACATTCTCTATGAAAGACTTAATTAGAATAATCATCCTACATCTTGGGGATAAAGATCTATAGAGATAGATCCAAAAGACTTCTCAGACTAAGTCAGAGCACATACATTGACAAAGTGTTGAAGCGGTTCAACATGGAGATCTAATGAGTGGGATCCCAGAAGGGAACCACTCCCTACTAGAAATAAAAAGGCAACATCCCTTGAACCAAACACCACATAAAAAAAATTCACCAAAGGGATGATGGCCAATTCATTCAATATGTATTTATCATAACATAATAAGTGGAAACGGAAGAGAACTATATCTAACTATTACAAATCTCAATCTCATTATACATCACTACACCACACATGGGTGAGACAAAAAGGAAAACTATCTTAATAAAACTAGGATCAGTTGAGGGTCATCTAACCACTTCTTTCAAGTCTCTCAAAAGTTCAGCTACAAAGGTTGTTGTCTAAGTCCACCTTGCTATCCTTTCCTTGATCTAAACCTGGGGATGGAAGCATACCCCACAAAAAAGGATAAGAAAAGGGAACATCGACAAAAGCTAGTATGTGCATACAAAAAAGGAAATTGACCAATACATAAAGAACAAAGGACATTAAGTATAAAAGGCTTCCCATAGAAAAGTAAAGTACTACCCAATCGGGCATAAAAGAATATGAACAGCCAAATAATAATGAATGAAGAGAGTTTATAAACAAGGCATCCATGTGTTTCACCTATGACAATACTACACAATAATAACATGTAGGTAGGAAATAACACATCTACCAAAAATATGTGGTGAGCGAAAATTGTATACATCTGCTCTAAATATGGAGTGGGTAGGAACTTTATACATCCACCCGAGCATGATAGGCTACACATCTACTCAAATATATTTTCATACGCAGGAATTATTACCTCTACACTCATGCGGGAATGTTCACATCCACATAATATAACATGTAATACTGTACTAGCAGTCACCACATGATGCATAATAAAAGATAAACAAGAATAAAAGAATAATGTGCCATAAAAGTAACATCCATTACCATGGTGGGAAAAGAAGAAACATCCACTACAAAGTGGACACATATCATCAAATAAGTCGAACTTGCACAAAGCATGTGAAAAAGAGTCCAAGAGAATATCCATGATCAGAAGATCAGTAACAAAATAAGATAGTTCACAAGAACTATGATTTCAAAAGAAAAGACATTGTGTATGGGTTAATGTCCATAGGTCCAAGAGAAAGATAATTTAGGATATTGATCAATATATAAGAATAGGAGATGAAAACATACCTTAAAATAGTGTCCTAGAAACTCTCTTCACCAAACTAGTTGTTTCTAAAATCAACCTTGCGTAAATACAAATTACGAGTTTAGGATTTTTATGTATGTAATGAAACCCTAATTCTAGACCTTTCTCCAAAACACCCTATTTTGGACTCCAAACCCAAACCAATCAACTTATTAGGTTTTATGAATAGGAAAATATATTTATTTACTAAATTCAGAGTTCATATGAATTAGTTACCAATTTTAGGGCTTTTAAATTAATTAATTAGATCCTTAAAATCCCTTATTAAAAACATGAATTTAAGGCTTTGAAACTATTTTTAATAGAAATAACATGTTTTTCTGACTCCAAAACATATTTTTACTTGATTTTTGGATTAGCGAGTCAAAATATATGATTTTTAAAAGATCAGCCAATCAGAAAATAAAGAAATTCCAAAAAAGCAATAATATTCGAGAGAGAGAGGGAGTGTGGGGCCGATCCCTACTGACTTGGGCCAATCAATAGACACTGAGTCAGTAGGTCAATGGTCCACTTTGACTTGTCTAAGGCCAAGAAAAAGAAGGCAAAACGACAAAAGTACCCCACTCAAAAAAATGAAATAGAAATGAAACGAAGGGCATGTAGGAAGTTTCTCTTGGGGTCATCTTCCCCAGAGTGTTGCATGACATGGCCGCAAGCAACTTGATTGTTGCTTGGCACAATTTTGGAAAAATCAAAACATGGCACAATTTGAGAAAACAATAGCAAAGAACATAAGAAGAGGGACAACCAAACTTACCCAAGGCCTTAATTGAGGTTCGGGTGTTGCCAATGGCCATGGAAGGGCGTCGTAAGGTTTGGTTAGTCTGCGAACTTTGAGGCACTCAAAATAGAAGTATGACAAGAAATTGGCACCACGGAACAAATCATTGGGGTGAGGCGAACACCCGTGATGGCTCATATATATATAAGCTCGAGTGAAGGCTTTTGTCGGTATAGGAGTGGAGACTCTTGGCCCCCATGAATTGGGTAAATCATACACAGGAGGTGAGAAACTTAGTGCAAGTGGTCGAAAGATGTGGATTTTGATGATGAGTAAGTAGGCAAAATAATCGTTGATAATCATTAAGAATCGAGTGAGATATCACGATTTAAAAAATCAACATGTTTTCCTATTTCAGTCGAGAGGTACGAGATGACACGGTTGCCATTGGATTTCTGATCTAACAGTCATGATGAGCCACGTCGTCACGTGACATGGAGCTTAGTCTGACTTTAGGAAATCTCAGACATTTAAAGAATGATTATTAAATTGCAAAATCTTATCCCAATCAAAATCTGATTAAAGTGAGGATATATTTATGTATCTTTTTCTCTCTACTCCAAAGAGGGTGCACAAAAACTCTATTTTGATGAAATTTGGCACCTAGCCTATTTCTGATATGAGGAATCTGAATACACAATTAGATTTGACTTTTAAGAACTTTTAGTGTGTTAAATAAATCAAATCTTATGTTCACTTTCCTCCTTCATTAATGACATTAGGATTATCAAAATTTGATGAAACTTCATTCATAAGTCATATTCAATGTGTTGGATACGAATTTGTTATCAATTTCACATGTTGGAGTTGTTTGTATAATTATTTAATATTTTCAAGATTCTACACACTTTCTCTCTCATGATTTCACCTTTTAATCAAACATCTTCCAAATTGGATGAAAATTTCACCCAAAGGCTATATTTATTATGTAGATTACAAATCTAAGATTATTTTTCTCTTTTGGAGTTATTTATTATTTTATTTTATATTTTGGGAAAATATTAGATCTTCTCTTTCCAATTAAATTAAATTACTTATTATTATGTGAATAATGTGAAACTTGACTCCGAAGACAATTGGGACCCAAGGAACACGATTCTTAATTTTGATTCCATTTTTGCAATTCCTTTTAATGAGTTATGTCACACTAATATTTGTGGCCATCAATATCGTATTATTACTTAGATTATCATATTACTTCACTATTATCATTATTGCTCATCCATTTATGTTCCATAGCTTAATACTATTACCAAAACAATTATGTGTGATTACTTGCACATAATTTATATAATTCATTTTATCTCATGTGACATATTTTATGTGTCTATTCTTTGCTTAAGACTAATGTGAGAACATTAGGTTACATTAGGGTGATTTTTGCATGCATTATCTCATTAGAGTTATATTAAACATCTTTTAGGTCTAACCTCAACCTTGTTTGGCTAAGTTCAAAAGGTCAATGTTCTTGGGTAGGTTTTGAGTTCTAGTATATTCCTGCTCGCCTTTCCACATGTATTGCTTTATTATTGTTTCCATTATTCTAATGAGGTACTTCAGGTGCTTGTTGGTTAGCTGGTACTTTCCCATTATGAAGCTTGGGGCACCTAGGTTGGATGTGTCCAGATTCATTACAGTAATGACATATTGGTATATCCTTTCCTTGAGCAATGGAGTCCTCAGATCGATGATCATCTTCAGGGTGCTTCCTTTGATGATTTTTCTCCTTGTGTGACTGGAAGCTTATATGATTCCATAGCTAAGACCATATCCACCATCTATTGAAAGGCCAAGAATAGTTGTGGAATAAGAGCATCAACCATTTTGTAGTTAAGTCCTTGAAGGAATAGGTCATCCCTATTCTCTTCACTCAAACCAACCGCATAAAGTTCCAACAATAGAAACTTTTGTATAAAAGTAGAAACTGATAGGGAACCTTGCATCAAACTATAGAACTCATCTTCCTTCTTCTTTAGTGTAGCAATGCAGATGTACTTTCCATTAAAGAGCACCAAGAACTGCTCCTAGGTAATGGTTGAGATGTCATGAGTTCTTGCAATTCCATTCCACCAAACTCTAGTTAGTCCATCAAAAACACATGCAACAAATCTAACCTTCTGGTGTAGAGGACATGTCATACCATCAAAAGTTCTCTCTAGACCTAACAACCAATCATTAGCTTTATCCACCATCTCTATATCACATTCACCCTTGAAGTAGGGTGGTTGCATCTTCATGAACTCCATGATTGAGCACTCCTTAGGTTTGTCAAACACAAGTGGGTTGTTCAACTTCCCTGCCATGGATGTGGAGAGAAGCTATCTCAACATGGTCAACTCTCATTCAGGAGTGATGACTATTCATGTATTAGCAGCAAAAAAGGTTGGGGTTTCTTGTCCTAATGATGGTCCACTTCCAGTTGGAGGAGTTCCTTGAGTCACTGGAGTAGTAAAGGGTGGATCCATCCTTGGTATCCCAAACCTAGGGTTCTCGGGTGTAACTGTACTGGTTGTCAAAAGTTGAGTTATCTCCAGCCATGGGATTTTGACTGCACAAGGAAAGTTATTAGGTATAAGAGACCTAAGATAAAGGTAAACAACCAAAGGGAGACAAGATTGAAATAGTTAGATAACTGACTGCTAGTTCCCTCTGATACCATGTTGTAAGGAGTGGGATCCTATAGGGGAACCACTCCCTACTAGAAATAAAAAGGCAACATCCCTTGAACCAAACACCACATAAAAAATTTCACCAAAGGGATCATGGCCCATTCATATAACATGTATGTATCATAACATAATAAGTAGAAGTGTAAGACAACTTTATCTAACTATTACAAAGCTTAATCTTATTATACACCACTACACCACACATGGGTGAGACAAAAAGGAAAACTATCTTAATCAAACTAGGATCAGTTGAGGGTCATCTAACCACTTCTTTCAAGTCTCCCAAAAGCACAACTACAAAGGTGGTTGTCCAAGTCCACCTTGTTATCCTCTCCTTGATCTAAACCTAGGGATGGAAGCATACCCCAGAAAAAGGAGAAGAAAAGGGAACATCAGCAAAAGCTGGTATGGTCATACGAAAAAGGAAATTGAACAATATATAATGAATAAAGGACACAAAGTATAAAAGGTTTCCCATAGAAAAGTAAAGTACTACCCAATCGGGCATAAAAGAATATGAACAACCAAATATTAATGAAGTAAGAGAGCTTATAAAAAAGACATCTATGTGTTTCACCTGTGACAATACTAGACAATAATAACATGTAGGTAGGAAATAACACATCTAACAAAAATATGAGGTAAGCGGGAACTGTATACATCTGCTCCAAATATGGAGTGGGTAGGAATTGTATACATCCACCGCAGAAGGACAAGTTACACATCTTCTCAAATATATTTTCATATGCAGGAATTATCACCTCTACACTCATATGTGGGAATGTTCACATCCACATAATATAACATGTAGGATTATACGAGCAGTCACCACAGGATGCATAATAAAAGATAAACAAGAACAAAAGAATAATGTGCCATAAAAGTAACATCCACTACCATGGTGGAAAAAGAAGCAACATCCACTACAAAGTGGGGACATATCATCGAATAAGTCCAACATGCACCAAGAATATGAAAAAGACTCCTAGAGAATATCCATGATCACAAGATCAGTAAGAAAATGAGATAGTTCACAAGCACTATTATTTCAAAAGAAAAGACATTGTGTATAGGCTAATGTCCATAGGACCAAGAGAAAGATTATTTAGGTTATTGCAAAATAAAGAAGAATAGAAGATGCAAACATACCTTAAACCAGTTTCCTAGAAACTCTCTTCACCAAACTAGTTGTTTACAAGATCAACCTTGCCTAAATACAAATTACATGCATTAGGGTTTAGGATTCATATATATGTAGTGAAACCCTAATTCTAGACCTTTCTCCAAAAAATCAAATTTGGACTCAAAACCTAAACTAATCAACTTATTAGGTTTCTCTGATTAGGAAAACATATTTATTTACTAAATTTGGAATTCATAGGAATTAATTACCAATTTTAGGGCTTTTATATTAATTAATTAGATCCTTAAAAACCTTTCATCAAAAACATGGGAAATAAGGCTTTAAAACTATTTGTATTAGAAAGAACACAATTTTCTGACTGCAAAACATATTTTTACTTAAGTTTTGGACAAGCTAGTCAAAAGATGTGATATTTACAAGATCAGCCAATCAGAAAATAAAAAAATTCCAAATAAACAATAGAATTCGAGAGAGAGGAAGTGAGGGGCGGTCCCTGCTGACTTCGGCCAAACAATGACCCAATTTGACTCGTTCAAGGCCAAGAAAAAGAAGGCAAAAAGACAAAAGTACCGTTGGCAAAAAAAGTGAAGGGCATGTAGGTAGTTTCCCTTGGGGTCATCTTCTTGAGAGCGTTGCGCGACATGGTCGCAAGTAGCTCGACTTCTGCTTGGCATAGTTTTGGGCAAAATCAAAACATGGCATAATTTGAGAAAATGAGAGCAAATAAAGGAAGAAGTGGGACTACCAAACTTACCTAAGGCCTTAATTGAGGTGTTGGTGTTGCCACTGGCCATGGAAGGGCACCGCAAGCTCTAGGAAGTCTGTGAACTCAGCGACACTTGAAATAGAAGGATGACAAAAAATTAGCACTGAGGAAAAAATCATTGGGGTGAGGCAAACACCTAGTATGGCTCATATATATATACAATCTTGAGTGACGACTTCTATCAGTATAGGAGTGGAGAGTCTTGGCCCCCAAGAATTGGTTAAATCGTACACACATGATGAAAAACTTCATGCAAGGGGTCGAAAGTTGCAGATTTTGTTGAGGAGAAAGTGGGCAAAAGAATTGTTGAAAATCATTAGGAATCGAGCAAGATATCCCGATTTGAAATATCAACCTATTTTCCTATTTTGGTCGAGAGGTAGGAGATGACATGGTTTTCGTCAGATTTCTAATTTAACTATCATGATGAGGCATGCCATTGGGTGACCTAGATCTTATTCTAACTTTAGGAAATCTCGAACATTTAAAGTGTGACATTAAATTGCAAAACCTTATCCCAATCAAAATCCAATTAAAATGAGGATATTTTATCTATCTTTTTCTCTCTCCTCCAAAGAGGGTGCAAACAAACTCTATTTTCAATGAGCTTTGGCACCTAGCCTATTTTTTATATGAGGAATCCAAATAAGCAATTAGATTTGCCTTTTGGGAACTTTTAATGTGTTAAATAAATCAAATCTTATTTTTTTTCCTCCTTCATTATTGACATTAGGATTATCCAAATTTGATGAAACTTCACCCATAAATCTAATGTTGGATACGAATTTTCCATCAATTTCACATATTGGCGTTGTTTGTACAATTATTTAATATTTTGAAGGTTCTACACATTTCTCTCTCCTAATTTTACCTTTTAATCAAAAATCTTCCAAATTTGATGAAAATTCACCCAAAGGCTATATTTATCATTTGGATTATGAATCTAATATTATTTTCCTCTTTTTGTGTCATTTATTATTTTACTAAACATTTTGGGAAAAAAATTCAGATCTTCGCTTTCCAAATTAAATTAAATTTATTATTATTAAGTGAATAATGTGAACATTGACTCCCAAGACAATTAGGACCCAAGGAACATGATTCTTAAATTAGATTCTACTCTTGGGATTCCTTTTAATGAGTTATGCCACAATTAATATTTGTGACTATCAATATCTTATTATTACTTAGATTATCATATTATTTCACTATTATCATTATTGTTCATCCATTTATGTTCCATAGCTTAATACTATTACCAAAAGAATTATGTGTGATTAATTACACATAATTATATATAATTCATTATTATCTCATGTGACATATTTTGTGTGTATATTATTGGCTTAGTACTAATGTGAGAACATTTGGTTACATTAGGGTGATTTATGCATGCATTAGCTCATTAGAGTTATATTAAACATTTTTTAGGTCTAACCTCAGCCTTGTTTCGCTAAGTCCAAAAGGTCAAAGTTCTAGGGTAGGGTTTGAGTTCAAGTATGTTTTAAGAGAACTCAAAGAGAGGAAACCTGCCTGTGCGACAGGGTGTCCCCATCTCTAGAGATCAATGTCCCAGTTCTTGTGAAGAAAGAAAACACATGAGTGTGATTCCATATGCCTCGACAATTGGATCAATCATGTATGCAATGTTATGTACCCATCCAGACATATCTATTCTTTAAGAATGACAAGCGGATATCAGTTAGATCAAGGTGATGCCTACTAGATAGCCATAAAGAACATCATAAAGTACTTGAGAAGGACTAAGGATAAATTCTTGGTCTACAACGGAGAGGAAGAGTTGGTGGTAAAAGGTTACACTGATGCAAGCTTCCAGATTGATTAAGATGATTACAAGTCACAATCCAGATTCATGTTCTGCCTCAACAATGGAGCTATAAGATGGAAGAGTTCCAAGCATGGGACAATTGCCAATTCTATAATAGAGCCTAAGTATATTGCTGCATCATGTACAGCAAAGGAGGTTGTATCGATCAAGAAGTTCATCACAGAACTTGGGGTCATGTCAAGCATCAACATTACAATTGAGCTATATTGTGACAGCATTGAAGCTAATGAACAAGCTAAGGAACCCAGATCACATCAATGCTCAAGGCATATACAAAGGAGGTATCATCTCATACAAGAAATTGTACAGTGTGGAGATGTAAAGATTTGTAAAGTACCAACTGAAAGCAATGTTGTTGATCCCTTGACGAAAGCACTTTCACAACAGAAGCATGATGGACATGTAAGGTCACTCAGAATAATATTTGTGGGTGATTGGATCTACGTGCAAGTGCAATTTTGTTGGTTAAGTATACCTAGAGAGCCAATCATGTGTTGATTGTAACAACATATCATGTAAAAATGATTTGATAACTAATAAAAGGCAAGCATCCAATTTATTTTGTTTAATTTAGTTATGAGATAATGATGTAACATTATAAATGTCTAGAGAATTATATTACTAAATGTATGTATTCAAGTTACTATCCTAGTGGATGAGATCATACACATGTTAAGAGTAAATATACATATTCTCATTATGTCCCTGATCGGTTGTCATTGTGGAAGGTTGATAGACAACAATGACACATAAGATCAGAGTGTGAGTTGGTCGATGAAAAAATCTCATTAGTCATGATATTGTGATATAAAACCAATCACATAGATACATGTTAGAGAATAGTATATCGCTCAGACCCACTGTGAGTCTGACACATGGAAGCCATCATCATAGAAGTCATAGTCATCTCTCATACTGATTGTGGTGGTTGTGGTTCTTAGACCGAAAAACATTGCACTCAACACATGTCGTTGGGTAGACTTTGATATCATTAAACGTAGTCCTGAAACATGGGTTGTTATAACGGCGATGATTGGGTGGATTTGATACATGGGGGTTGATTGTGAGTCATAGACATGGGATTTGTCCCTCTTACTAGAGTGTGATGTCCTAGGCCTCTTGGTAAGAGAGACTGAGAAATGCATGGATATTCACATGTGAGTCAATATGTGATATTGAGCTTACATATATCTTAGATAGTCTGCTCTTAGTTCAAGAAAATGATTAAATAATAATAAGGGTGACTGCTTCATGCCTCTAGTTCAATCTTGACATCAGTGACAAAGGAACTATATAAACATTGTAACACCATACATAGATTGTAGGCTGAATTTATTGCCCAACGTTTCCATTTACTTGGGTAGCAATGATGTGTGAGTAGGCACAAATTTTTCTTGTGATGTCATAAATTGTTATGTACATTCACTACCAATGTGAAATGGGATCTATAGGGTCATAGACATAGGAACTCATCTAGAAGAGGAGTTCGATTTTGAAATATAATTGAATTAAGTACTAAAGCATTTAGATACTCAATCCACACAACAAATTGATAGGGTGGCTGGATGAACTGCCAAATGACCATCACATTGGGTGGGATGGTTGTTTGGGCAGCCAGATGGGTGTCTCAAGTGTTGAGACAGCCGTTTGGGTTGTAAGGCAGATCAAAAATTGAATTGGCTTTGTTCTACCCTATGAGCAAACTGGTTCAAGTTGTTGAACTGATCGGCTCGACTCAAACTCACCAGAAGACTGACTGGGTGAGTGAGACATGTGTCTCGCTTGTTTGAGATGACCCAATTGGGATCAATGAAATTTTAGGAGTATTCTGAATTTGTTTCAATTAAACATACTTGGGATGCAAGTAAATTAATGTATGACATTAATTAGGAAACGTTTTTCCAATTCATATCTAATTGGGAAATCATGAAACTACCGTCTTGCATCTCAGACGACCGTTTCACTTAGTGAAATGACCGTCTTGTGTGTAATATGATTGTCTCACTTGGTGGAACGACCGTTTTTTTGCATGCAGGTTGTGAAACTTCTAGAAAAGTTGTGAAAATTCAAGATCTACTTGTCCTTTTCACTAAAGCTTTAGTCCTTGATTGGTTCGGGACTACGAACCCTGACCCTAACCCCACCTATATATAGAGGGGTATTGTGGGCTTCCTAAAGTAAAACTACAACACAGACAACTGAGAATCAGTTCCTCTGACAATTGTTTTCATCTCTGATCATGGTAACCACAAGAGCCTCGACAAATCCTAGCCGACAAGGGAGGGATAGCTACGGGAGAGAATAAGTGAGAGTTGTCATTTGTGGGAGAGAAAGTTTGTGACTAGTACACTAACGGAGAGGGACAACTCCTTCCTTTCATGTATAACAGGATGATAGGAGTTCTAGGCGGTCCGTGTGGACTACCATAGAGGTGGGAAATTGTTTCTTGCCGCTTGGAGGACAATGGCAACTAGCAGTCTGTGACAAGAGGAGCTGTTAAAGAAGATGACATTTGTGGTTGTAGTCTTTTGTAAAGACCAGGAGGTGTAGAAGTCAGACGAGTCCCAATGCAACTAGGATTCAGAGTTGTTCTTCTACAATGATGGGGATTGTCGCTGGACTTGCTCCAGGACTAGGTATATCCCATAAACCATCCTTCCTACATTATAATTATTGATGTGATCTACTATTTATTGGGAATATAATAAAGTTTTAAATTCCACTTCCTGCTTTATACCATATTACCTAATATGATTCTACTCCTTACCCACAAAGGATATAGGACACAACATAAAAAACTCGTTAGCATCTTCAGGTAGCAATTGTATGGGAAATAGCTCCCTTCTCAAGCTTGCCCTTCTCCAGGACGACGGCTGACAATGGCTAGCCATAGCGCGGGCACATCTAAGGAGAAACCCCAACTTCTGTTATCTTTTAGGGGTCGTGGGGTGACTTTTCCTTCTCTCATTCCTCTTCAAGTCCCCTTCTTTTTGTTGTTCTTATATGGGGTTTCTTCTGATTCAAAGGGTGGAGAACGATGAGGGAATGGAACCTAGTTCTCCCTAATATCTATACCAAAGTAGATGTGTGAGGGGATGTTGAGTTTTTATGTTGCTCACAGATCAAATGGGTTAGTTGGTGTAATGTTTCCCTCATAGATCCTCTTTGATCAGAGGTGGGCAAGTTGTAACCAGTTAATCACTCTGTACTCTGTGGAATCTAGAGGTAGGAGACAAAGCCCCCATCTTCCAATTCACAGAGAACGACTCAAATAGATCCACACAACCCACACACAGCTACAATCACACCTTTCAATTAAGTGGACCGGATGTGTCACATTATTTGCCACATACCTAAGTAATAAATAATGTCAAGGGACATAGTTTGATCACATTTATCAATAATCTCCTCATATTCAAATAGATACATCTGTTTGTAGCAATCTCTAAACATTTTGAAATTTTAAACATAAGCTCATGATATCCTAAGGCATCTTTAGCTAAAGTTCGAGACTCAAAATATATTGTTTTGACATGCAAAATAATTTTTAAAACAGCCTTATAAATAATGTATAAACTTTAAGTTTAGTTCAAATAATCATCAAATATTTATCCAATGAGTCCAAAAACATTTTTTATTATACTATCATACCTCATGCCTCACCAATTGACCAATTGAGTTCCTTGTGACTAGTAATTTGACCTTTTGGCCTCATAAGTGCCCAAGTGGGTCAATAAAAGTCATTCATCATGATTGAACTCATTTTGGTGTCATCACCTTCAATGATATCTAGAATCATAATTTTAGGTGAAATGACTCATAAATTCAATAACTATTTCCTCAATTTGTGATCAACTACTGGCATAATATTTATAGTCCTCAAATATTATATTGGTTATCAAAACCCCAAAATTAGGGTTATCACATTCACCCTAACTTAAATAGAATTTCATCCTCAAAATTCAACTAATGTCATACTTAAATTTATGTAGCTATGATCAACTTTGTATATGTCACTACTTCTAGGTACCATAATTCTCATATTTCTTGATATACCCAAAGTTTCTCTCAGGATTTTATATCTGGGTGTACCCGACCTACCTTATATAGGTTGAAATCACCATGAAAAACTTACTCATTTAAATATATCACATTACACTAGGATTTACATGCTCATAATACCCTAATAATAAGGATTTCTTCATATATGTGGGTTAAGTAGGTGTTACTCAAGGCTTCATTTTTCACCCTACTCACCTATGTAAGGTGATATCATATTTTCATGTCTTTTAATAATGTAATTTCCACACTCAACATCATTATTGTAATTGTTGGTCAACATCATACTTGGAATTCATTATTAGATAAGGGGTTTATCTTCATATTTGCTATTATGATTTCTTTATTTGAGAAGGGTTTGCTTAACATGCTTAAATATTAGGGTTTCACCCTTTTGTGTGAGAGTTATCAGAAACTAGAGGCATAGAATCAAACATTTGAGATTAAGAACTATATTTTGTGATCATGTATTCTATGATCCAGAGATATCCCTTTTTACTCTTCTCATGATTTCAAACGTATATCCTTCATGTATGATATAAAGGGAAAGATAATATGCTAAGTCAAGCTTATCATTATTTCAAACTTGGGTATAACATGTGTGAAATAGGAAGAGAATATAAAAATAGGTCAAGCTTATGCGATTGAATCGTCATTTATAAATCATCTATACAGGTCATGTGAGGCTTCTAGTATCATATATTATGAAAGAGGAGTGGAAGGAACAATATTTATGAGTATCTTATGCACAAGGCATTTTACTCTAAGAACCAAAGTTCATATAACACCTCACTTACAACTAATGATGAGATTCACAAACATATGTCACTCACGCTAGGCCCTAAGTCAATCAAAATAATTGACTTTCTCATTATGAGTCACCTACCCATCATTTTGTTACCCAAATCTCACATATAGGATTGAATCATGCAAAAGGACTCAACTCATCTACTCAGAAGTAATCTAGCTTAGGACACATCATTTCACATATATCTCATATATATGATATATTGGAGATTAGGTGCTTTGACCTTCTCCCAATGGGTCTCACTCTCTCTAGAGTTCACCACATATATCATCCTAATTCCAGAAGTTCTCCTTTGTAAATAGCTTGAGGCTCATGCATATCCATTTGTATCTTAACATTGGTTACCTTAAGTAAGGAAGACCTACATACGCTCATCATCTAGACTTATCTCATATTTTCAAAATTGGGATTAGAACTCATATACAACTTCTATCTATATAAATAAATTTATATCATCAGAGATCAAACTTATATGGGATCAATCTTTCTTATATCATCTATTAGTCTATCATATACTCTAACTATCAAATATCTAATGGGGCTCTAGACATCTACTCTAGAACTACTCTCTCTTCTAGACTGATGTCACTAACCTTCACCTAGGTTGCATGAACAGTTGCTACTCTCATGGGTGAGGGACACATTTTTATATATACATATACGTAGTAAAATATCATATAGTTTTTCTCTGAGAAATTAGACATTAGAGTAAACTATCAAGGCTCGAGCTGATTTGAAAACAAAACCAAATCAGCAAAGTTAGTGTCCCACACACAGTAGATAGTCCAATTCCATGTCACCTAGTATAATGGTGAGAACATGGTGTAGACTAGCGTAGCTACCCAATACATATGAGCTCTATATGGAAAGGGTTTCACACACTTGTCTAAACCTAGTTCTCGAGCATTTTGTTTCTAAACTACATCCTAGGTCAAACTTTATTCCTATAGAACAACTTACTGAGTTTATGGTTTAATGTGGAAGGTGAAATTTAGTTTTTATGTTTCACAATAAGTAATTTGTCAGGTGCAGCTATTGTTCATGCTCTGATACCAACTGTAACATCCCCAGATTTTCCCCTTCTCAAAACTCCATGGGGATGAGAAGACAAAATCCAAAATGTTAACCAATTGTATGAAAGTTCGTTGCGGAAGCAATATGCGCATACATCAACATACAACTATGGAGCATGCACCATAAAATTCTCAACATTCAATATGTATATTTACAATAAGAATTGTTACAACTTACATTTACATTTGAAAAGAGAAATTTTACAAGTCAGAACATGTATGCTAACTAGGATCTACACAATAGGTACAACCTAAACACTTCAATTCCTTTCTTTCCTCCCATTCTAGCTCTGAACCTAGAAAATATGTTAAATAGGCGAATCAACAAAAGTTATGTGCGTGGGTGAAATACTTGTATAATAACTTGCATAATGAAATATTTGAAGAAAGAAAGTAAAAGAAAATAGTATTTAATGTGATAATCAGGTAAACACATACTTTAGGCATATCTTTAGATGCAATTGTACTACTATTTATACCAACACTTTATCATACATCTAGCATAGACAATTTATCATACATCCATAATGGGTAATTTATCATACATCCATACTGGGCCACTCCCCGCCTCTTAGGATATGGGGTTGTGCTGACTTTAGTAGCTACAACTCATCAAAATTCTTTTATGTTCATTTATGTTTGGCGAAATATATACTACTAATATGCATCTAAGAATTTATATGCAAATAAAAGCATCCAAAGTACATCATATCATTATGCATCCAAGAAAACTAGTCTTATACTTAATAAAACCCACATACCTGAGTTTAGAGATTCCTATTTATATTATGGATCATCTACATCTCTGGTCATCACCTGATTAATAGAAAATTGATCATCATTAATAAATGTTCCAAATTAGGGTTTGGCCAAATCTAGGTTCAAACAACTTGGTATTTGTGTCTATTTTTTCTACTGATTAGGAGGTAATTCTAGGGGTCAAGTTTAGATTTCATAATTTTCTAATGTTGGATGTATTTTCTATGATTAATATAGAATTAAAACATGTAATTTAGGCATTAACATAAATAACCTGATATAGTTAATAAATTCATATCAGAGTTCAAAAATGGGTCCTGATGATCTTTATAGTTCTACCAGAATTTTTTGAAAAATTTATCAAAGTCGGACATCATCAATTCATTCAATATACCTTAAAATTAGAACTCTCATCATAATTAGAAACAATCATTAGTCATTCTCCAAAATACTAATATAGAGTTCCAATAATAAAGAGGACTTTTTTCTAAATATATGGATATTTTATGGGTATTTATTGACAAAGGTATCTATTTTTTATCATATTTATGAGTTTGAGGTATTTTTTGGGAAATGAGAAATTGATTTTCCTTCCGGGATTTACTAGGGCCATCGTATTTTCAAAATATATGTCTTTGGATGCAGCCACGTACTCACCATAGGAGTGTGGCTTTTTGCTTGGTCTGTCTTGGCTGCTAGGACTAACATGAGATGAATAGCACCCCATGATTGGCCTAGCTCATGCGGGTCTGACCCCCTTGACTAGATGGTTTGGTCAGTTCTCTAACTGGTCTGCCTGGACCGACCTCGACTCATCTCTCTAGTTTTTTATTGAAGTCACGCAAGTGCAACTGTCGATGCTCTACTATGTGAAAAATGCCACTAGAGAGAGGGACTCTAGAGAGCAATCATTGGAGAAGGGTCCCAGTGCAACTAGGATTCAGAGTTGTGCATCTACATTGATGAGGATTTTTGTTGGACTTCCTCTAGCACCAGGTATATCCCATAAACCATCATTCTTACATTATAGTTATTGATGTGATCTATTGTTTATGGAGAATAATTTAATTTTTCTTCCTATTCTGTACAATATTACCCAACATGATTCTACTCCTTATGCACAAAGGATACATGACAAAACATAAGGAACTTGTTAGTGTGACGTATCCGGATTTTCTAAAACTTAATCTAATGTGTGACGTCCAAATTGAAACTCTCACCTCAGCGAGAATCCCAATTTAAACATCCCACACTAGGCTAAGAAGAAGAAAATCAGAGGGAGTAAGAAGGAAACAATCAGTAGCACATGTACATGAACAATAATAAAACCATACACACATGTTCACCATTCAACATATAATTACAACATGAATTGCTACAACATTTGATATTACATATTGAACAGCAAACTATACATATACATGTACTACCACTAAACTACAGGATCTTAAGACAACAGGTCCACCTGTACATCAACTCGCCATACAAGTCTCAACTATCCTAGATCTTCAAGAGCATAACCACAACCTAAACAAAAGATAACATGCGGTACACGTAAGCAAAATATTCAAGAATATTGTATTGAGTACGCCTACGTGTCTTTTATATACCTCTCATCATATCTTGGCAATAAGATAAAACTAATATACTTGGTAGTAACAAAAGAATGTAAGAAAAGTGTATACTTGCACAAAGATATCCATTAACAAAAGAGAACACATATTTTAAGCTCATTTTCCATTATATGCTCGTGCATCTGCCAACCAATGGGATAGATGCATTCAGGCCTTATGATCTGCTTACCAAAGAGATAGATCATTATACATGTGATCTACTTACCAAAGAGATAGATCACCCACTAGCACTATGCTTACCAAAGAGATATAGTGCTTTCATATAATGGAACAGATATATTATGTTTCATGTGTTCATAGCCATAAGTATTGAAAATCTAACAAGATATCACACAAGAACAATCATTTCATCCAATACCATATGCCAAGTATTTTACTACACATATAACACAAGCATATTGTATAATAAGACAAGTAAGAGGTAATAGCGTACCTTGATCAAGAGAAACCTAATCACATACCACTGATGTCAACTATAAGCTTGGTCAAACCTGATCAAGACAAGACCATATACTATCATCAGATTCTCATCATCATACATTTCATCTTAACCCTAATCGTGTTCATTAGGGTTTCCCTTAGATCATTATGTTATACACATTATTACTTGTCTTATCTTTATCCCTATGTGGGATTTATGTTACTGATGTTATGTTCCAGATTAGGATACATAATCTGAATATCAGGTTCTATATTACTATTTATACATATTAACCTTAGGTTACATGCATTAATCATACTAGGGTTTTTATATCACATTAAGAGTAACATCATCGTATAACATGGATTATGGGTATCATCCTAATCTCATATATAAATCTGAGGTTCCAGATACTTATATGAGCTTACTCTGTAAATTTCATCATTTATCGAGCATATATGTATTCATTGTATATTAATTAGGGTTATAAGCCCTAATTAGCAACATTAGGTAATTACATGATTTCGTACATCAACATCATTATTTATGACTCCAATTGGATTATAAACGTGATTATGGACTTACTGGCATTTTCCATAATTTTATATCATCATTTACTATTTATTACTCATGGACTAAGAATAATACATCTTACATGATATCACTGATATTAAAGCATTAAAAGACTGATATTATGCTTCTATATTGTTCTACGTATTCTTCTGAACATTTTGGTACCTTGTTTGTATTTTTCTGATGTTCGAGCTATTTTCTATGAATTATGCAAGATCTAACAATTAACTGAGATATTTACCTTGAAGGGCCAATCGGATTATGCCACGTGTCTGTGAGGGTGCGCCAGCTAGTTTTCAGTTGGTTCACTTATCATCTTATTGGACCGAGTTTTAGCCGGTTCAGGGTTATCTTCCCCCCGTTCCTTCTCCTTCGCAATCTCCTACTTGCGATATGGCGTCCGTGAGAGCCCATTCTCCTGGGCACGATCATCCGCCGCTGGTATGCTGATTCTCTCTCCGGTGAGCAGGTCTTCTTCTGCCAAAGACACTGTTGTGGGGAGATCTTCGACAGTGACCGGCTGCCTATGCTCCTCCTTCTCACACTCCACGCGCCTGAGTCCCCAGCGGGACTCTTTAATTCCGCAACACAGCTGCCACCACTTGGGACTTTGGTCCGGTGCGCGATGGGCGGCGAGTTCCTACTGTGGTTTGTCCCTGAACTAGGTTGGGTCGCCTACTTTTGTGAGACTCATGGATCAGCGGACCTATCTGCTTCACTCTTCCCCAACAAATGTCTACAAGATTCGTTTGCCTCTGCGCCAGAACCACAGCCGCAGCTATGAGCTCCAGCGATCAATCAGACACCGCCGGCCCCAAAATGTCTGCTCCAACTACCATTGGGGAGCACCACACCTCTATTCACCTTTGATGTGGAGCAGAGCTCTGATCAACAATCTTGAGGGTCCTGACCGTCCTCCCTAATTTGGGCGCCATCTTGGCTTCATTGGAGTTGTCTGTCTGCCTCGCTATTGCGGACCAACCTGCCTCCCTTTGTTGTCTCACAAGACAAAGAGCCTGCTCGTCGGATCTCCGTCCTTGTTATCCATTCTCTTGCTGTGAGAAGCTATTGATGGAAGCCATGGTGTGGGGCATCATTCCTTTCTCTCCTGTCATCTTTCATTTGACCTGAGAGAGGCGTCTTAAGCAAGCTATCATCATGGAGAGAGCGTAATCGTCCAGTTAGTTTCCATCATCCAACCACGATCATGACATGGGAAGGATTGAAGCATGGTGTCTCTGCCTCAACTGCTCATTCGTTTGACTACATCGAAGGGCTATGAAAGGACCCCACTTAGCCGATCCATCACAACATACTCACAGTGAGGACTAGGGGTGTGACATATCCATTGATTAGAAACTTAGGCAAACAATTTATATCTTCATCTAAAAGCATTATAATGCATCTGATATTTAAACACCCTCTAGGTACATCAAAAAGTTACTAAATTTTAATCATATCTTCCCCTTAACTCAAACTTCACTCTACTGAAAATTGGTGCTATAACTCAATTGTTAGACCATTCAATTAAATTCCTCAAAAAGGCATTAAAAGAGATGACTTAATCATTATGTCAACCTCACATCAACACACCTACTTTGTCAAAAGCTTGGAACTCTTAATATAACTCAACCATATGATTTTGCTTGTATCATTGGACATTTTAGGATTCCAAAAGTCCACTCCATCACATCCTACACACCTTAAAACAAATTCCGTCCTCAAAATTAAGCCAGAAATCCAGTCTTTCACGTCATATACATCTTAAAAGAACTTTCGTCCTCGAAAGTAAACCATCATTTTACTATAAGGAAAACTAAAAGGTCTTCATCTGTATGTTTGGCATCATCCTATGTGTAACATATCTGCAAATGTTACCTATAACCATCTTTCCAAAGAAAATATTAGGAGGTTTCAAAAGCATCAAGGATGAAACTTCACTCCATAGAAGGCTCAAACAAGGGTTTTGAAGCTTAGGTTAGGTCGTTACATATCTCATATGTTAGATTTGCTTCCTTATCTTCATTCATGCATCAGGGTTTCCACATCATATTACCATGTTCTAAAGGAGTTAACAAAAAAAAAGCTCATATGTCAAGGTGTCATCAACATTTTATCGAGCCAATTGTTAGAACATGTTCATCATAGACATATGCCTTTTAGGAGGGAGTTAACTATAATTAACCCACGTTATCCATCTAGATCATATCAAGGTGTTATAATCATTTTTTTGTGCTAGCGGTCAAATTATATATTTCATCTTTATTAAGCACTAAGATTTACACTTCGTGTAACATATTTCATTCATATGATCTTATTTCATTGCTCATAATAAATTATAACATTTATGAGTGATTTCATCACAAGATTAACCAACAATATCACATTATCATCATTAATCATGTATATGGTTGACCATTTATGCATTGATATCAATTAAACCGTCTCTAGGTTTCTCATCATATCATAACCATATGTTAAATCTAAAGATTAGATCTCATTCTTATCTATTTTATATCATGGTTGTGCTCAACAAACTTATATTAGTGGCTTGAAAAACATGTATCAAAACTTTATCTAGTCCAACTGAGGTTCTCCCAAGCATTATCCTGAGGGTGGTGTCATGCTCAATCTCTTTGAGCTCACTCATTTCTATGAGTATCTCATAACAAAAACTTTATCTTCCCTCCTTTAGTCCAGGGTTCGCAGACTACCTCATTGGCACCAGTGATAACTTTACAAGCTCTAACCACATAAGCACAAACCAAAACATGTTATGATATACTCTCCATATCTTTCTACCCATGCAACATCCTTACCCAAAACTCTCTTATAAACACCACTAGATTTCCTATGTGGGAAACCACCAACCCGAGCACGAGGCTTCATAGAAACTAACATAGCTACCTCCTCCAGGGTCTTGGGCTCTCTCCCTCACTCAGATGGTAGGTACTCATATTCATGTTCATATGCACATATATAACCAGCCTCTCTCTGTCTCTAGGGTTTGGTCCTCCCAAGGACATCTAGGGTTCAACATAACTATAGGAATCATGCAAAAAGCAACTCAACTCAATCACTCAGGAGTATTCTAGTTTAGGACATATCATATCACGTATATCATATTTCTCGTATCGTGGAGTCTAGGTTCTCTGACCTTCTCCCTGTGGGTCTCTCTCTCTCTTGAGCTAACCCCAAAATTGGTCCTAACACTAGAGGTCCTCCTTTATAAAAGAGCTTGAGGCTCATGCTGACTCACAACCTAGTCTTAGCTTAACATATCTTATCTCATAAAAGCCTATTTACTTGCATCATCAAAACTTATCTCAAAACCTCAAACCTGAACTTAAGTCCTCGAAGACAAACATAGATCATCGTGACCATCTTACATCATCTTTATCAACTTACATCATATCATCAAAACTTATATCATCTATTCCATCTATCATATATATATCCAACAAGGCTCTAGACATCTAATCTAGAACTACTCTATCTTCTAGACTGATGTCATCACTTTCACTTGGGTTGCATGACCACCTCCTACTTGTACATGTGTGGGGACACATTTTTGTAATACATATACATAATAAAATATTATATAGTTTTTCTCTAATAAAACAAGTGTCAGAGAAAACTATCGAGGTTCGATCCGATTGGAAAGAAAAACCAAAACCAGAAATGAGTGTCCCACACATAGTAGAGAGTCCAGTATCATGAAAACTAGTGAAAAGGGTGAGAACATGGTGTAGACTAGTGTAGCTATCCTAGACAACGAGCGCTATATGTCTAGGATTTCTCTTCCCTTGATGCACATCATTTCCAAATAGTGCAACGTCCCATACCACTGACTAGAAGGAAAGAAAGACATCTAAGGACTTGCTACTCAACAAGCACCAATCTAGACCTAGTTCTCCGACATCTAGGTGCTAACCTAGAGGCTAGGTCAGATCTAGTCTCTAAAAGATGACTAATCTAACCCTAAAAGATTATTAAGTTCAATGTTTTCTAGTTTTGAGTTGCATAATGAGAAAATGTTAGGCTTTGCTATTGTTCATGCTCTGATACCACCTGTGACGTCCCCGGATTTTCTAAAACTTAATCTGATGTGTGACGTCCAAATTGAAACCCTCACCTCAGTGAGAATCCCAATTTAAACATCCCACACTAGGCTAAGAAGAAGAAAATCAGAGGGAGTCAGAAGGAAACAATCAATAGCACATGTACATGAACAATAATAAAACCATACATACATGTTCACCATTCAACATATAATTACAACATGAATTGTTACAACATTTGATATTACATATTGAATAGCAAACTATACATATACGTGTACTACCACTAAACTACAGGATCTTAAGACAACAGGTCCCCCTGTACATCAGCTCGCCACACAACTCTCAACTATCCTGGATCTTCAAGAGCATAACCACAACATAAACAAAAGATTACATGCGGTACATGTCAGGACAATATTCAAGAATATTGTACTGAGTACGCCTACGTGTCTTTTATATACCTCTCATCATATCTTGGCAATAAGATAAAACTAATATACTTGGCAGTAACAGAAGAATGTACGAAAAGTGTATACTTGCATAAAGATATCCATTAACAAAAGAGAACACATATTTTAAGCTCATTTTCCATTATATGCTCGTGCATCTGCCTACCAATGGGATAGATGCATTCAGGCCTTATGATCTGCTTACCAAAGAGATAGATCATTGTACATGTGATATGCTTACCAAAGAGATAGGACACCCACTAGCACTATGCTTACCAAATAGATATAGTGCTTTCATATAATGGAACAGATATATTATGTTTCATGTGTTCATAGCCATAAGTATGGAAAATCAAACAAGATATCACACAAGAACAATCATTTCATCCAATACCATATGCCAAGTATTTTACAAAACATATAACACAAGCATATTGTATAATAAGCCAAGTAAGAGGTAATAGCGTACCTTGATCAAGAGAAACCTAATCACATACCACTGATGTGAACTATAAGCTTGGTCAAACCTGATCAAGACAAGACCATATACTATCATCAGATTCTCATCATCATACATCTCATCTTAACCCTAACCGTGTTCATTAGGATTTCCCTTAGATCATTATGTTATATACATTATTACTTGTCTTATCTTCATCCCTATGTGGGATTTATGTTACTGATGTTATGTTCTAGATTAGGATACATAATCTAAATATCAGGTTCTATATTATTATTCATACATATTAACCTTAGGTTATATGCATTAATCATATTAGGGTTTAATATCACATTAAGAGTAACATCATCGTATAACATGGATTATGGGTATCATCCTGATCTCATATATAAATCTAAGGTTCCAGATACTTATATGAGCTTACTCTATAAATTTCGTCATTTATCGAACATGTATGTATTTATTGTATATTAATTAGGGATATAAGCCCTAATTAGAAACATTAGGTAATTTACATGATTTCGTACATCAACATCATTATTTATGACTTCAATTGGATTATAAACATGATTATGGACTTACTGATATTTTCCATAATTCTATATCATCATTTACTATTTATTACTCATGGACTAAGAATAATACATCTTACATGATATCACTGATATTAAAGCATTAAAAGACTGATATTATGCTTCTATATTGTTCTACGTATTTTTCTGAACATTTTGGTACCTTGTTTGTATTTTTCTGATGTTCGAGCTAATTTCTATGAATTATGCAAGATCTAACAATTAACTGAGATATTTACCTTGAAGGGCCAATCGGATTATGCCACGTGTCCGTGAGGGTGCGCCAACTGGTTTTCAGTTGGTTCACTTATCATCTTATTGGACCGAGCTTCAGCCGGTTCATGGTTATCTTCCCCCCGTTCCTTCTCCTTCGCAATCTCCTCCTTGCGATATGCCGTCCGCGAGAGCCCATTCTCCTGGGCACGATCAACCACCACTGGTATGCTGATTCTCTCTCTGGTTAGCAGGTCTTCTTCCGCCCAAGACACTGTTGTGGGGAGATCTTCGACGGTGACCGGCCACCTATGCTCCTCCTTGTCACCCTCCACGTGCCTGAGTCCCCGGCGGGACTCTTTAATTCCACAACGTAGATGCCACCACTTGGGACTCTGGTCCGGTGCGTGATGGGCGGCGAGTTCCTACTGTGGTTTGTCCCTCAACTAGGCTGGGTCGCCTACTTTTGTGAGACTCATGGATCAACAGACCTGTCCGCTTCACTCTTCCCCAAAAAATGTCGACAGGATCTGTTCGCCTCTGCCCCAGAACCACAGCCGCAGCTATAAGCTCCATCGAGCAATCAGACACTGTCGGCCCCAAAATGTCTGCTCCAACTGCCATTGGGGAGCACCACACCTCTTTTCACCTTTGATGTGGAGCAGAGCTCTGATCAGCAATCTTGAGGGTCCTGACCGTCCTCCCTAATTTGGGCGCCATCTTGGCTTCCTTGGAGCTGTCTATCTACCTCGCTATTGTGGACCGACCTGCCTCCCTTCGTTGTCTCACAAGACAAAGAGCCTGCTCGTCGGATCTCCGTCTTGGTTATCCATTCTCTTACTGTGAGCAGCTATTGATGGAAGCCATGGTGTGGGGCATCGTTCCTTTCTCTCTAGTCATCTTTCATTTGACCTGAGAGATGGGTCTTAAGCAAGCTATCATCATGGAGAGAGAGTAACCGTCCAGTTAGTTTCCATCGTCCAACCACGATCATGACATGGGAAGGATTGAAGCATGGTGTGTCTGCCTCAACTGCTCATTCGTTTAACTACATCAAAGGGCTATGAAAGGACCCCACTTAGCTGATCCATCACAACATACTCACAGTGAGGACTAGGGGTGTGACATATCCATTGATTAGAAACTTAGGCAAACGATTTATATCTTCATCCAAAAGCATTATAATGCATCTGATATTTAAACACCCTCTAGGTACATCAAAAAGTTACTAAATTTTAATCATATCTTCACCTTAACTCAAACTTCACTCTACTAAAAATTGGTGCTATAACTCAAATGTTAGACCATTCAATTAAATTCCTCAAAAAGGCATTAAAAGAGATGTATTAATCATTATGTCAACCTGACATCAACACACCTACTTTGTCAAAAGCTTGGAACTCTTAATATAACTCAAGCATATGATTTTGCTTGTATCATTGGACATTTTAGGATTCCAAAAGTCTACTCCATCACATCCTACACACATTAAAACAAATTCCGTCCTCAGAATTAATCCAGAAATACATCTAAGGAGAAACCATAACTTTCATTATCTTTTAGGGGTCATGGGGTGACTTTTCCTTCTCTCCTTCATCTGTAAGTCTCCCTCTTGTTGTTGTTCTGATTTGGGGTTTCTACTAGTTCAAAGGGTAGAGAATGACGAGGGGATGGAACATGTTCTCCCTAATCTCTATACCAAAGTGGATGTGCGAGGGGTTGTTGAGTTTCTCCATTTCTAGTGGATCAAATGGGTCAGTTGGGGTAATGTTTGCCTCACATATCCTTTTCCATCAGAGGTGGTTGAGCTGTAACTAGTTAATCGCTCTATACTTAAAATTTGGAGGTAGGAGACAAAGTCTCCACCTTTCGATTCACACAGACTGACTCAAATGGATTGACACAACCCACACCCAACTAAAGTCACACCTATCAAATTAGCGGACCAGTTGTGTCACGTTATTAGGAATAGACCTAAGTAATAAATAATGTCAAGGGACATAGTTCGATCACATTTATCAATAATGTCCTCATATTCAAATAGATACATCTGTTTGTAGAAATATCTAATTGTTTTGAAATTTTAAACATAACCTCATGATATCCTAAGGCATCTTTAGATGAAGTTTGAGACTCAAAATTTATTGTTTGGACATGCAAAATAATTCTTAATTCAACCTTATAAATAAATGTATAAACTTTAAGTTCAATTCAGTTAATCATCAAATATTTATCTAACACGTCTAAAAACATTTGTGATGATACTATTACATCTCATGCCACACCAATTGACCACTTGAGTTCCTTGTGACTAGTAATTTGAACTTTTGGCCTCATAAGTGCCCAAGTGGGTCAATAAAGTCATTCATCATGATTGAACTCATTCTAGTGTCATCACCATCAATGATATCTAGAATCATACTTTTAGATGAAATGGCTCATAATTTTAATAACTATTTCCATAATTTGATATCAACTATTGGCATAATATTTATAGTCCTCAAGTATTATATTGGTTTTCAAAATCCTAAAATCTAGTTTATCACAGAGGCAGCCACCCTCAGTACCTTCTTAAATGTAGCAGCTTCTAAGTGCTAAAAAACCATTGCTCTCTTTCTTATCTAGAGGGATCAATTTAGTGTTGAAGTCACCCCTACAACCTACTATCCAATCATCTAGTTTGTAATGTGCATAAATGGTTTTATGAACAATTCTTAATTTTGGTTTTGCATATATTGCATTGAAGAAGATATTACCCACTTAACAATGTAGGTATTATCTATGATAGTTAAGAACCTCAACTACACAATCACCCTCGTCCTAAAGTAGCCAGATTCCACCCAAAAAGCCTCAGGCCACTACTCTATTAGGTTTGTTGAGTCTTATAATTTTAAGAGATTCCAAAAATATTTCTACAAAGACATGAGGTTAAATCAACACCACGACCTTCTATTTATAGATTCTCACGAGATCATTTGGGAGTTCTGGGTGGTATCAGTTTTAATCCTACTTACATTCCATATAGTTCTACTATACATTAAAAATAGATGGTGTAAGAAAGCAGTAGTATAGAACCAAACTTTAGTGTCAGTTATTTAAGGCCTTTGGTGTTGGTTTCAAAGCGACACCCAAGTGGGGGCCGCTAAAAGTCGAAACCTTCAGCGTGAGTTTTAACGCCGACACCATAACCCTTCCCGCCACTAAAAATGTGCCAGCAAGGGCACTATAGGCATCAGTTATTTTATAAAACCGACACTATATCCAAATCAAAGACGTCGACATTTCACAAAAGCTGACATCATAACCCTTTCTGCCACCAATAAAACGCGCCAGTAAGGACACCAAACGTGTCAGTTTTAATATATAACTGACACTACCTATCCACATAGACGTCGTTTTATACTAATAACCGACACCATATCCCTGGTGCCATGAAGACCCCACCACAGCCGTGGTACCTAGCCACATAGATGTCATGTTTTTGCTAATAACTGACGTTGTATGTCTTTGTTGTCAGTTTTATACTAATAATTGACGCCTATGTTCTGATTTTTATTATTATCAGTTTCCAGGCCTACTGAATGGAAGGTCAACAGGATGCAGAACATGTAGTTCAATTCTGAACTGTAGGTTTACATCATCCATTGATATCATCCAACAATAGGCGACAAACCTACAAAATTATCAAGGATAGACAACAATTTATGATCATGTGATTCATACACATGTAAAGAAGTGAAACCACCTCTCTACTAAAAATTTGAACAATAAAACCTCCAGTCCAAACAAACTCAGAAGGTATGATGGAGTGGGTGTAAAATTTTCAAATCTTTATATAATGGTAATCAAAAGACCAATGTATAGCAGCGGAAGAAAATATTTGACTATATTCAGTTATAAAACAAAGGGTTACAACTTAAACATACATCACAAGGATCCATGTAGAGGAAATCTAAACCACCTCAAGTTTGTCTCCAAGCTTCATCATCTAAGTTTAGGTCAACACGTCTTGCCATCCATGTCCTCCACCTAGGGTTGGAAGCATACCCCAGCAAAAGAGAAACAAAAGGAGACATCAGCAAAGGCTGGTATGTGCATACTAAAAAGCAACTTGAGCAATATAAGGATATAAAGGACATCAAATGTAAAAGGCTTCCCATGCAAGAGATAAGTATTACCCAAACGGGTATCAAGAGAAAAGAATCATATCAAAAGGGATACTTGCCATAACCAACAAATAATAAGAATGTGCTATCAATGTAAATATCCACTACCATGGTGGGAAACAAAGCACATAAAATCATCAACCTGCATGCATGTGAGATAAGCATAGCCCTAGAACAATATAAACACAATTGGCGGCGAAGCACACACTTGAACCTGATAGAGAAAGGAATACTGCCAATCTCCCAAATATATAAAATTTTGAGCATGGATTACTGCCACACTCGATTTACAGAGGAATGGTATACTGCCACCCTCCAAATAAGCAATAGGGGAATACTGCCCCAAAACCAATGTAATTACACTACTCTAGTGCTACTGAATCACATTGCATGTATAATGTAGAGGCAAGTAGAAAGGTACAGTCAGAATTAACAATGTTGCCATCACACAATGGACAACACAAACATATAAGCAAATCCACTTCAAAGTGGGCATATAACAACAAGTAAAATCCACATCACAAGGGGCACATAATATCAAAAGTCCAACTTGCACCAAGGCAATAAGATAAGATTCCAAGAGAATATCTATGATCATAAGATCAATAACCAAATAAGATACTTCACATGAAGCATGATTTCAAAAGAACAAGACAATGTGTAGGCTAATGTCCAAAGGACCAAGAGAAAGAATAAAATAGGATAATTGCTCAACAAGAATAATATGGGATGCAAGCATACATAAGAGAGAAGAATTGCTCAACATGAATAATCAGAGATGCAACATACATCAAGAGACAACTATTGCTCAATATAGAAATAATAGGAGATGCAATCATACATTAAGAGAGAATAGAAATTGCTCAATATAGACATAATAGGGGATGCAAGCATACCTCAACTTCAGAGTCAAACGATCCAGGGTCACATCTAGGTCCAAGCCTAGGCTTCCAAAACACCTATTTAACATATATGTGAAATTAGGGTTAGGTTTTATATTGATTTCATAAACCCTAAAAACACCTTTTTATTACTATAGGAATTAGGTTTCCAAAATGATTCCATATTTTGGATTATATTTTCCTGAGCTCAAAACATATTTTATTATATTTTTCTGACTTATAAATTATTAGTTATGAATTATACAAGTTATTATCTTATTTAATTAGATCCATTAAAAAGACATGTTTAAAACATCAAATTCATACGATAAAACCAATTCCATAAGAAAGCCCTTATTTTTATGAATCCAACGGCTATTTATTTATGTTTTTCTGATCAGTAATTAATTAGTTATGGATTTTAGAAATTCGACCAATCAAATAATTTGATATTGCCACATAGGCGAGAAAATCTGTGAGAAACAGGTTGGGCCCACATGACATGGCCCAATGGGTGCCAGCCAAGTCATCGGGTCAGCGGCTCGTTGACAATCCAAAGCAAAGGATATGAGCGCGAAATGACTAAAATGCCCCTGGTCGAAAAACTCAAAGAATGGAGTAAAGCAGGAGGGTAAAGACGTAAAATGGATATGTATCATCTTCTTCGCAAGAACAAAAACAAAAGGGACACTACAGGTCTGATCCGGAGGTCAATCTCGCCCACCACTGCGGATCACTTGAAACCAAACCCTTAGCCATCCACCTGAGTCGAAAACAAACTCAACCATCCCAGACTCGAGCTGGGTGGTGGTCGGATGCAGGAAAATGCCACTGCAACCATGGGCAAACAGATACCAACTTGAAAGGGGGGAAAATTGGGTATGTACCTGCTGTTGGAATTGGGCATTGGCAGTGCCACAAAGATCCATACAGAAACCGAGTAGCTGATTAGAAGGCCAAGCCAGGGTCGAAGAGTCCAGCTGCACGGCGAAGAAGTACCGTTCTCCGACAGCGGCAGGTGGATTCTAGGCCGAACAGATCATGACAGGGGGAATCAAGGCCAGCACCAAGGAAAGATCCCCGGTGGCGCATAGAAGGTTAGGGACCACTTTCCTGGTGGTCCGAAGGTCCTAGAGGGCGAGGGGAGGCGAAGAAGAAGAGGAACAGGGGAAGGAACAGAGAGGGTCCGATGGCAGGTGTGAAATAGAGAATTATTCACGTAACCAAAACTTATATAGTTGCCAACGATGCGGAAAGGCTAGGGGAAACTAGACGCGAAGAAATCAGAGAAGAACAAGGAAAGAGCGGAAATCCGAGAAAAAGAATCCGAGAGGGAACCTGGTCAGCGCTTGAGAACAGGAGGAAGGAAAGAAAAGAAGAAGACGAATCAGCAACCGAACGATTTAAATCCAACGGTCATCGTCGATCAGGGCATAAGTAAAGCGCATGACAACAAGACTTTAGGCGGAAAATCAACTTAAATCGCGACATTTAATCCGATTAAAACTAAAGTGGGACCACATCAAAGCACCTTTTTCTCTCTCTTCGTTTAGGGTTTTATCATTATCCAAATTAGACCAAATTTTGCACAGAGGCCAATAAAGGCATGTAGATTCCGATTATGCACTTAGTTTTGCCTTTTGGAAACTTTTAATGTGTTAAATAAATCAAATCATATTTTCTCTTTCCTCTTTCATTTATGGTATTAGGATTATCCAAATTCTATGAAACTTGACACACAAGTCATATTTAATGTGTTGGATACGAATTTGCCATCAATTTTACATATTGGATATATTTGAGTATTTAATTAATATTTTGAAGGTTCTTCATACTTTCTCTCTCCTGATTTCACCTTTTAAGCAAACTTTCTCCAAATTGGATGAAAATTCACCCAAAGGCTATATTTATTATGTAGATTACGAATCTAAGATTATTTTCCTCTTTTGGAATCAATTATTATATTTATTTATTATTTACACCTTTTAGGAAATTTCTCTCTCTTAATATTACCATATTATTTCAAGGTTGTCCAAATTAAATGAAAATTGACATGTAAGCTTATTTTAATGTGTAGATTACGAATTTGAAGTATATTATTTAATTTGAGGCTTTATTACATGGATTACATCATATGGCCCATTAGAGGCCCATTAACCATATTATGCATCCAATTAAGTTATTTATCATCTTATTATCACCAAATGAATTATGTGTCATATTATTTTACATTTTTCATGCATTAGATTATTAGGATCACTCTAACCTCAACTTTGTTTGGCCTAAGACCAAAAGGATCAAAGTTATAAGGTAGGGTTCTGGATCTGGTATGTTACAGCACTCCACCCCTTAAAAAGGATTTCGTCCTCGAAATCTATAGATTCAAACATCAATCACTAAATACTCTCCACCCCTTAAAGGGTTCAATCTAACAAGTCAAACTAAACAAATTTCTTTTAGATCTACCCACATCTCTTAGTTGTGAAAGTTCTAAATACTTTTATTATTTATGTATCCAACTATAGTCATGCCATCTGGGGTTGAGATTTTAGGTCTTCATGTCTCTAACCTATCAACCCTACATGAACATCCAAAAGTCATAGGGTAGGTCAGCTACACCATTATAACATTCCTAGTCATAAAACTAGGGTTAGATTCTATTCAAACTACATTTTCTCTTCATTGTGACTTAGTTCAAGAAAACATCGATAAATCTGAGAAAACTTTTGTACATATAGTAGTATAATTGAAAATAATTTGTTGTGAAAAACTTTTACGATTGAAAACTGAAATTTAGGGCCTAAAATCAAAGCGAGACACCAAGTCACAATATTTCCATATGATTACCTCCTCATAACCTATTCTTGTCCTCAAACCAAACCTTATTGCACAAAAGATCATCATTAACAAATCTAAGGTCAACATCTCACTTAAAGGTAACTAACTAAAGTCAAGGGTTCTACAGGGAGACAAAATTGAAATAGTCGATTCCGACTACCATGGGCTCTGATACCATGCTGTAAAGAAGTGAAACCACCTCTCTACTAAAAATTTAAACAATAAAACCTCCAGTCCAAACACACTCAGAAGGTATGATGGAGTGGGTGTAAAATTTTCAAATCTTTATATAATGGTAATCAAAAGACCAATGTATAGCAGCGGAAGAAAATATTTGACTATATTCAATTATAAAACAAAGGGTTACAACTTAAACTTACATCACAAGGATCAATGTAGAGGAAATCTAAACCACCTCAAGTTTGTCTCCAAGCTTCATCATCTAAGTTTAGGTCAACACGTCTTGCCATCCATGTCCTCCACCTAGGGTTGGAAGCATACCCCAACAAAAGAGAAACAAAAGGAGACATCAGCAAAGGCTGGTATGTGCATACTAAAAAGCAACTTGAGCAATATAAGGATATAAAGGACATCAAATGTAAAAGGCTTCCCATGCAAGAGATAAGTATTACCCAAACGGGTATCAAGAGAAAAGAATCATATCAAAAGGGATACTTGCCATAACCAACAAATAATAAGAATGTGCTATCAATGTAAATATCCACTACCATGGTGGGAAACAAAGCACATAAAATCATCAACCTGCATGCATGTGAGATAAGCATAGCCCTAGAACAATATAAACACAATTGGCGGCCAAGAACACACTTGAACCTGATAGAGAAAGGAATACTGCCAATCTCCCAAATATATAAAATTTTGAGCATGGATTACTGCCACACTCGATTTACAGAGGAATGGTATACTGCCACCCTCCAAATAATCAATAGGGGAATACTGCCCCAAAACCAATGTAATTACACTACTCTAGTGCTACTGAATCACATTGCATGTATAATGTAGAGGCAAGTAGAAAAGTACAGTCAGAATTAACAATGTTGCCATCACACAATGGACAACACAAACATATAAGCAAATCCACTTCAAAGTGGGCATATAACAACAAGTAAAATCCACATCACAGTGGGAACATAATATCAAAAGTCCAACTTGCACTAAGGCAATAAGATCAGATTCCAAGAGAATATCTATGATCATAAGATCAATAACCAAATAAGATACTTCACATGAAGCATGATTTCAAAAGAACAAGACAATGTGTAGGCTAATGTCCAAGTGACCAAGAGAAAGAATAAAATAGGATAATTGCTCAACAAGAATAATATGGGATGCAAGCATACATAAGAGAGAAGAATTTCTCAACATGAATAATCAGAGATGCAACATACATCAAGAGACAACTATTGCTCAATATAGAAATAATAGGAGATGCAATCATACATTAAGAGAGAATAGAAATTGCTCAATATAGACATAATAGGGGATGCAAGCATACCTCAACTTCAGAGTCAAACGATCCAGGGTCACATCTAGGTCCAAGCCTAGGCTTCCAAAACACCTATTTAACATATATGTGAAATTAGGGTTAGGTTTTATATTGATTTCATAAACCCTAAAAACACCTTTTTATTAATATAGGAATTAGGTTTCCAAAACGATTCCATATTTTAGATTATATTTTCCTGAGCTCAAAACATATTTTATTATATTTTTCTGACTTATAAATTATTAGTTATGAATTATACAAGTTATTATCTTATTTAATTAGATCCATTAAAAACACATGTTTAAAACATCAGATTCATACGATAAAACCAATTCCATAAGAAAGCCCTTATTTTTCTAAATCCAACGACTATATATTTATGTTTTTCTGATCAGTAATTAATTAGTTATGGATTTTAGAAATTCGACCAATCAAATAATTAGATATTGCCACATAGGCGAGAAAATCCGCGAGAAACAGGCTGGGCCCACATGACATGGCCCAATGGGTTCCAGCCAAGTCATCGGGTCAGCGGCTCGTTGACTCAATCCAAAGCAAAGGATATGAGCGTGAAATGACTAAAATGCCCCTGGTCAAAAAACACAAAGAAAGGAGTAAAGCAGGAGGGTAAAGACGTAAAATGGATATGTATCATCTTCTTCGCAAGAACAAAAACAAAAGGGACACTACATGTCCGATCTGGAGGTCAATCTCGCCCATTACTGCGGATCACTTGAAACCAAACCCTTAGCCATCCTCCTGAGTCGAAAACAAACTCAACCATCCCAGACTCGAGCTGGGTGGTGGTCGGATGCAGGAAAACGCCACTGCAACCATGGGCAAACAGATACCAACTTGAAAGGGGGGAAAACTGGGTATGTACCTGCTGTTGGAATTGGGCATTGGCAGTGCCACAAAGATCCATACAGAAACCGAGTAGCTGATTAGAAGGCCAAGCCAGGGTCGAAGAGTCCAGCTGCACGGCGACGAAGTACCGTTCTCCGGCAGCGGCAGGTGGATTCCAGGCCGAACAGATCATGACAGGGGGAATCAAGGCCAGCACCAAGGAAAGATCCCCGGTGGCGCATAGAAGGTTAGGGACCACTTTCCTGGTGGTCCGAAGGTCCTAGAGGGCGAGGGGAGGCGAAGAAGAAGAGGAACAGGGGAAGGAACAGAGAGGGTGCGATGGCAGGTGTGAAATAGAGAATTATTCACGTAACCAAAACTTATATAGTTGCCAACGATGCGGAAAGGCTAGGGGAAACTAGACGTGAAGAAATCAGAGAAGAACAAGGAAAGAGCGGAAATCCGAGAAAAAGAATCCGAGAGGGAACCTGGTCGGCGCTTGAGAACAGGAGGAAGGAAAGAAAAGAAGAAGACGAATCAGCAACCGAACGATTTAAATCCAACGGTCATCGTCGATCAGGGCATAAGTAAATCGCATGACAGCAAGACTTTAGGCGGAAAATCAACTTAAATCGTGACATTTAATCCGATTAAAACTAAAGTGGGACCACATCAAAGAAACTTTTTCTCTCTCTTCATTTAGGGTTTTATCATTATCCAAATTAGACCAAATTTTGTACAGAGGCCAATAAAGGCATGTAGATTCCGATTATGCACTTAGTTTTGCCTTTTGGAAACTTTAATGTGTTAAATAAATCAAATCATATTTTCTCTTTCCTCTTTCATTTATGGTATTAGGATTATCCAAATTCTATGAAACTTGACACACAAGTCATATTTAATGTGTTGGATACGAATTTGCCATCAATTTTACATATTGGATATATTTGAGTATTTAATTAATATTTTGAAGGTTCTTCATACTTTCTCTCTCCTGATTTCACCTTTTAAGCAAACTTTCTCCAAATTGGATGAAAATTCACCCAAAGGATATATTTATTATGTAGATTACGAATCTAAGATTATTTTCCTCTTTTGTAGTCAATTATTATATATATCTATTATTTACACCTTTATGAATTTTCTCTCTCTTAATGTTACCATATTATTTCAAGGTTGTCCAAATTAAATGAAAATTGACATGTAAGCTTATTTTAATGTGTAGATTACGAATTTGAAGTATATTATTTAATTTGAGGCTTTATTACATGGATTACATCATATGGCCCATTAGAGGCCCATTAACCATATTATGCATCCAATTAAGTTATTTATCATCTTATTATCACCAAATGAATTATGTGACATATTATTTTACATTTTTCATGCATTAGATTATTAGGATCACTCTAACCTCAACTTTGTTTGTCCTAAGACCAAAAGGATCAAAGTTCTAGGGTAGGGTTCTGGATCTGGTATGTTACAACACTCCACCCCTTAAAAAGGATTTCGTCCTCGAAATCTATAGATTCAAACATCAATCACTAAATACTCTCCACCCCTTAAAGGGTTCAATCTAACAAGTCAAACTAAACAAATTTTTTTTAGATCTACCCACATCTCTTAGTTGTGAAAGTTCTAAATACTTTGATTATTTATGTATCCAACTATATTCATGCCATCTGGGGTTGAGATTTTAGGTCTTCATGTCTCTAACCTATCAACCCTACATGAACATCCAAAAGTCATAGGGTAGGTCAGCTACACCATTATAACATTCCTAGTCATAAAACTAGGGTTAGATTCTATTCAAACTATAGTTTCTCTTCATTGTGACTTAGTTCAAGAAAACATCGATAAATCTGAGAAAACTTTTGTACATATAGTAGTATAATTGAAAATAATTTGTTGTGAAAAACTTTTACGATTGAAAACTGAAATTTAGGGCCCAAAATCAAAGCGAGAAACCAAGTCACAATATTTCCATATGATTACCTCCTCATAACCTATTCTTATCCTCAAACCAAACCTTATTGCACAAAAGATCATCATTAACAAATCTAAGGTCAACATCTCACTTAAAGGTAACTAACTAAAGTCAAGGGTTCTACAGGGAGACAAAATTGAAATAGTCGATTCTGACTACCATGGGCTCTGATACCATGCTGTAAAGAAGTGAAACCACCTCTCTACTAAAAATTTGAACAATAAAACCTCCAGTCCAAACACACTCAGAAGGTATGATGGAGTGGGTGTAAAATTTTCAAATCTTTATATAATGGTAATCAAAAGACCAATGTATAGCAGCGGAAGAAAATATTTGACTATATTCAATTATAAAACAAAGGGTTACAACTTAAACTTACATCACAAGGATCCATGTAGAGGAAATCTAAACCACCTCAAGTTTGTCTCCAAGCTTCATCATCTAAGTTTAGGTCAACACGTCTTGCCATCCATGTCCTCCACCTAGGGTTGGAAGCATACCCCAGCAAAAGAGAAACAAAAGGAGACATCAAAAAAGGCTGGTATGTGCATACTAAAAAGCAACTTGAGCAATATAAGGATATAAAGGACATCAAATGTAAAAGGCTTCCCATGCAAGAGATAAGTATTACCCAAACGGGTATCAAGAGAAAAGAATCATATCAAAAGGGATACTTGCCATAACCAACAAATAATAAGAATGTGTTATCAATGTAAATATCCACTACCATGGTGGGAAACAAAGCACATAAAATCATCAACCTGCATGCATGTGAGATAAGCATAGCCCTAGAACAATATAAACACAATTGGCGGCCAAGCACACACTTGAACCTGATAGAGAAAAGAATACTGCCAATCTCCCAAATATATAAAATTTTGAGCATGGATTACTGCCACACTCGATTTACAGAGGAATGGTATACTGCCACCCTCCAAATAATCAATAGGGGAATACTGCCCCAAAACCAATGTAATTACACTACACTAGTGCTACTGAATCACATTGCATGTATAATGTAGAGGCAAGTAGAAAAGTACAGTCAGAATTAACAATGTTGCCATCACACAATGGACAACACAAACATATAAGCAAATCCACTTCAAAGTGGGCATATAACAACAAGTAAAATCCACATCACAGTGGGCACATAATATCAAAAGTCCAACTTGCACCAAGGCAATAAGATAAGATTCCAAGAGAATATCTATGATCATAAGATCAATAACCAAATAAGATACTTCACATGAAGCATGATTTCAAAAGAACAAGACAATGTGTATGCTAATGTCCAAAGGACCAAGAGAAAAAATAAAATAGGATAATTGCTCAACAAGAATAATATGGGATGCAAGCATACATAAGAGAGAAGAATTTCTCAACATGAATAATCGGAGATGCAACATACATCAAGAGACAACTATTGCTCAATATAGAAATAATAGGAGATGCAATCATACATTAAGAGAGAATAGAAATTGCTCAATATAGACATAATATGGGATGCAAGCATACCTCAACTTCAGAGTCAAACGATCCAGGGTCATATCTAGGTCCAAGCCTAGGCTTCCAAAACACCTATTTAACATATATGTGAAATTAGGGTTAGGTTTTATATTGATTTCATAAACCCTAAAAACACCTTTTTATTAATATAGGAATTAGGTTTCCAAAATGATTCCATATTTTAGATTATATTTTCCTGAGCTGAAAACATATTTTATTATATTTTTCTGACTTATAAATTATTAGTTATGAATTATACAAGTTATTATCTTATTTAATTAGATCCATTAAAAACACATGTTTAAAACACCAGATTCATACGATAAAATCAATTCCATAAGAAAGCCCTTATTTTTCTGAATCCAACGACTATTTATTTATGTTTTTCTGATCAGTAATTAATTAGTTATGGATTTTAGAAATTCGACCAATCAAATAATTAGATATTGCCACATAGGCGAGAAAATCCGTGAGAAACAGGCTGGGCCCACATGACATGGCCCAATGGGTGCCAGCCAAGTCATCGGGTCAGTGGCTCGTTGACTCAATCCAAAGCAAAGGATATGAGCGCAAAATGACTAAAATGCCCCTGGTCGAAAAACACAGAGAAAGGAGTAAAGCAGGAGGGTAAAGACGTAAAACGGATATGTATCATATTCTTCCCAAGAACAAAAACAAAAGGGACACTACATGTCCGATTCGGAGGTCAATCTCGCCCACCACTGTGGATCACTTGAAACCAAACCCTTAGCCATCCTCCTGAGTCGAAAACAAACTCAACCATCCAGACTCGAGCTGGGTGGTGGTCGGATGCAGGAAAACGCCACTGCAACCATGGGCAAACAGATACCAACTTGAAAGGGGGGAAAACTGGGTATGTACCTGCTGTTGGAATTGGGCATTGGCAGTGCCACAAAGATCCATACAGAAACCGAGTAGCTGATTAGAAGGCCAAGCCAGGGTCGAAGAGTCCAGCTGCACGGCGACGAAGTACCGTTCTCCGGCAGCGGCAGGTGGATTCTAGGCCGAACAGATTATGATAGGGGGAATCAAGGCCAGCACCAAGGAATGATCCCCGGTGGTGCATAGAAGGTTAGGGACCACTTTCCTGGTGGTCCGAAGGTCCTAGAGGGAGAGGGGAGGCGAAGAAGAAGAGGAACAGGGGAAGGAACAGAGAGGGTCCGATAGCAGGTTTGAAATAGAGAATTATTCACGTAACCAAAACTTATATAGTTTCCAACGATGTGGAAAGGCTAGGGGAAACTAGACCCGAAGAAATCAGAGAAGAACAAGGAAAGAGCGGAAATCTGAGAAAAAGAATCGGAGAGGGAACCTGGTCGGCGCTTGAGAACAGGAGGAAGGAAAGAAAAGAAGAAGACGAATCAGCAACCGAACGATTTAAATCCAACGGTCATCGTCGATCAGGGCATAAGTAAAGCGCGTGACAGCAAGACTTTAGGCGGAAAATCAACTTAAATCGTGACATTTAATCCGATTAAAACTAAAGTGGGACGACATCAAAGCACCTTTTTCTCTCTCTTCGATTTAGGGTTTTATCATTATCCAAATTAAACCAAATTTTTCACAGAGGCCAATAAAGGCATGTAGATTCCGATTATGCACTTAGTTTTGCCTTTTGGAAACTTTTAATGTGTTAAATAAATCAAATCATATTTTCTCTTTCCTCTTTCATTTATGGTATTAGGATTATCCAAATTCTATGAAACTTGACACACAAGTCATATTTAATGTTTTGGATACAAATTTGCCATCAATTTTACATATTGGATATATTTGAGTATTTAATTAATATTTTGAAGGTTCTTCATACTTTCTCTCTCCTGATTTCACCTTTTAAGCAAACTTTCTCCAAATTGGATGAAAATTCACCCAAAGGCTATATTTATTATGTAGATTACGAATCTAAGATTATTTTCCTCTTTTGGAGTCAATTATTATATTTATTTATTATTTACACCTTTTAGGCAATTTCTCTCTCTTAATATTACCATATTATTTCAAGGTTGTCCAAATTAAATGAAAATTGACATGTAAGCTTATTTTAATGTGTAGATTACGAATTTGAAGTATATTATTTAATTTGAGGCTTTATTACATGGATTACATCATATGGCCCATTAGAGGCCCATTAACCATATTATGCATCCAATTAAGTTATTTATCATCTTATTATCACCAAATGAATTATGTGACATATTATTTTACATTTTTCATGCATTAGATTATTAGGATCACTCTAACCTCAACTTTGTTTGGCCTAAGACCAAAAGGATCAAAGTTCTAGGGTAGGGTTCTGGATCTTGTATGTTACAACACATGTATAAGCACATTTAATTCATATTATTTTTCATCACACACATGTAGAAACTAGTAGTTCCATTTCAAATTTCCTCCATTTTCACACACATTTAGCAACCTACAGTTCCATTCGTTTCATCTCTTTTCAAATTCAGACACATGTAGAAACATTCATGTATTGATCATCTTCACATTCACACATATGACAATTCAAAAAAAATCATTCACATGGCATCAAATACAAAAATAATTATGAGAACAAAGTTTAGAAATATCATTCTTTATTATTATCGTCATCAGTACCCCAATCATAATAAAAAATTCCCGCTACTTGTAAGACTTTTTCCCATTGTTCTCTTACATCATCTAATTCTTCCATCATATAGGGATTATGTACATCTAATAACTTTTCGCCTGTAGTGAAGTCACTGGTTTTAAACACCTACAAAGAGAAGGACATATATATAATTAATAACATATAATAAGATTGATATATTTCATATTATCTAATGAGACTATATATAATGCATGTTGTATGGTATTGATTTCCATTGCAGCATGTTTGATAATTAGGTTCATATATCACATCACATAGTATGCACATGCCTAGTCATTGTCTTTTTTAGCACACTATAAATTGAAACATACAAAATGTTCAAAAATACAAACAAGCACAATTCACATTAATAATATACTAGTAGGAAGACACGTGGTAAGCACGTGTAACATAATTGAATTAATCAGTAAAATAGCATATTGAATAAATCTATTTAAAGAGAATATTTCAATTGATTTTGTGAGACATAATGGAATTACTTGTGCTCTATAAAATTATATAATTTAAATTTAACACACCATAAAAGAAGAACTCAATTAATTGTCTGAGTGACTCCCTTCAACATGTATACGTGGTTATCAAAATTGTCTTTGTTCCAAAATTTATGTAATTAATATACTCACAACTCACTTAAAGAGAATAATCTGATTCTTGCGATTACTGGAGTTACTTATGTTCTAGAAAATTAATATATAGTACTCACACTAATAGAGAAGAACTTGATAAATTGTTCGAAAGATTTTTTCTGATTGTATGTGTCGTTATTAAAATTGTCTATGCTATGTAGATAATACTCACGACTCGCTAAAAGAGAATAACTTGATTGATGGGGTTACTAACATTTCTTATGCTCTAAAAGTTATAGATATTTAACTCATAATAATTTAAACACTCACAAAAAGCTTTCTTCTCCTTTCTAGATAGCATGTAACAAATAGGAGGTAAATATGTTCTCCGATCAGTACTAACTACTTCTGTTAATTTTTTCCTTATTCCCATTTCACATAGATCCATTCTGGATTTGATCCATCTTTAGTCTTACCTAGTATATTCAACAGAGTACTAATGATGATATCACAGACATTTTTCTTAACATGCATGATATCGATACAATGCCTAACTGCCAAAGAACTCCAATAAGGAAGATCCCAAAATATTGAATTCTTCTTGAATAAAGATTTGTCACTTTGTGTGGGAAGGTACATTGTGATCTCTTAACAAATTCATTGATAAAGTATTTTACTCTATCATAAACAACCTCTTCTAGTATAAGTTAAGGCACACTTCGTTCCTCATTCCATCCATTGAATGCTTTGCGCAACTGTCAGTACGGATGGAATTTTAGAAGAAACCTTTGATGACCAAGATATACAGTCTTGCTGTCATATTTTAGTTGTATTGAATCAGTGTTCTCTTCACATATAGGACACGCTTTAGATCCTTTTACACTGTATCCAGACAAATTCCCATATGCTAGAAAATCATTAATAATGCAAAACAACATAGCATGCAAACGAAATATTTCGCTACGTGAAGCATCATAGGTCATCACGCCTTCACCCCAAAGTTTCTTTAAGTCATCAATCAGAGGTTCAAGATAAACGTTGATATCATTTCCAGGTTGTTTAGAGCCCGATATCAACAATGACAATATAACATACTTATTTTTCATACACAACCAGGGAGAAAGATTGTATATAACAAGCATAACATGCCAATTTCTATGTTGGTTGCTCAATGTCCCGTATAGATTCATCCCATCGGTACAAAGCCGAAGTCTTAGATTCCTGACTTCTTCACCAAATTCAGGGTACAATAAATCAATCTTCTTCCACCGTGGGGAATCAGACGCATGTCGTAGGATTCTGTCATTATTTTTCTTAACCTCTGCATGCCATCTCAAACTCTTCACATCTATCGGATTAGCAAACAAACGTTGAAATCATGGTATTATAGGTAGATACCACATCACCTTAGCAAGAGAGCCAGTTTTGGACTTCCCTGAAGTCGTCATTTTATACCTTGATGCCCCAGATTTTGGACAATCTTTCAAATCCACATAGTCCTTTTGAAATAATACACAATCATGCAGGCATGCGAGTATCTTCTTAGCCTCCATTTCCATTGGGCACAATAATTTCTTTAACTCGTACGTTGATATTGGAAGCTTGTTTACTTCAGGAAGAATTTCTTTCAACAAAGACAACAATGGTGTGAAGCTTTTGTCGCTCCATCTATTGTTAGCCTTCAGCTTATACAATCTCAACACAGCGCTAAGCTTCGTAAACTTAGTACAACATGTGTATAATGGTCTCTTAGCTTCACTCACAATGTTCCTAGACATGGGAGGTGGATCAGTGTGCTCCACCCCACAACTATCTAACATCTCATCAACGATGTCTGTTGGAACCGGTTCATTCACATCTACGTCATCGGAGGCAACTTCTTCTTCCACACAACCACTGCTATAAAGAAAAGAGCACAACTAACTATCTGGTTGACTCCCTCCAATGTGTATGTGTGATTACCAAAATTACATATGCTCCACAAAATATATAACTAATACTCACAGCTCACTAAAAAAGAATAACTCAATTCATTTGATTATTCGAATCATTTATACTCTACAAAATAATGTATATAACACTAATAACAACTTAAAATATTATACACTAAAAGAGAAGAAATCGATTAGCTACCTGAATGACTCCCTCCAACATGTATCTGTGATTATCAAAACTGTCTCTACTATAAACAAATATGTAACTAATACTTAAAACTCACTGAAATAGAATAACTTGATATATTTGATTGTCAATATTATAAATGCTCTAGAAAATTATATACATAACTCAATATAACATAAATATAATATTCCAAAAGAGAAGAACTCGATTGACTGTCCGACCGACTACCTCTATCATGTATGTGTGATAATCAAAATTTACTCTGCTCTAAGAAATTATGTAACTAATACTCACAACTCAGTAAAATATGACAATTTGATTAATTACCAACTGACTCACTCTAACATATAGTTTGCCGTTACTAAAGTTACACATACTCTCATTTTTAGCATGTCTATTGACAACTAATATATAACCAATTGTTGCTTCCCTCCCTACAACCAACAATGCTATATAAAACATGTATATGTGCCGCTAAAATATGCAAATAGAACTCACACACATACTAATGAAGTATGTAATAATGCAGATACATGGACTAAACTTAAAAATCCTAGAACTTGAATAATGATGAATTTAAAAAAAAATAGTCAATCGGCCTAGTCACTAGCACACAGGCTGAAAGACCTTGCTTTGTTATAGGCACACGGTAATTATACATATCACATTAAGAGAGAACAAATTAATTAATATCAAGTTAACTACCTACGATGTGTAACGACACATGCACTTTATATTGATAAGCATAAAAACAAATTGTTAGAATGCACAAAATGATTAGACCCATGAACACACAACATGGTTGCTAGAACGTAGATATAAACTGGAACGATGACCACACAGACAAAAAGTATGACACTTATATTATAACTCCACCACCTTTGCTCGTCGCATAAGTAATTTTGAAACCCATCTTGTCTGTCATGTCGAGATGTCATCAACCAGAAATCAACCTACCACCTCTTGTTTATTGAGAGAGATAAACACGTGTCATAGATTACGATTTTTTTGATGGGCGTAAGATGAATATCACACTACCATACACAATAATTTATATACACATCACCAAGAGAGAGTAAATCGATTGACAGGAGCAGACTCCCTTCAGTATGTAAGGGTACATATAGTCTAAGATACATATAGTTTGGACTAATAATCATACAAACATACTTCTAGAACACAAAAACTAATAGATTGGAAAACACAAACTGGATTGATGCTTAAACAGACCCAAAACCTGGAGGCTCCTATTTGACATGACAAAACAAAAAGCAATAAAAAAAATAATGAACGAAAGATAACAAACACTTAAACAGTTCTACGATGTGCAAGTGACTGTCCACTCTAAACAAAAGGAGTTGTTTTATTATTTGCATGCTTACCCATATGAGCTATTCTCATGCTAATCCAAATTGTACACTGATACACATACACACAGCAGACTGTTTTTGTAAAGTTTATCCAATTGAAGGTTTGGATACTTAAATACCGACGCTTCAAAACAAAGCAACTGAGTATGCATGAGTGAAAGTAGTGACCACACTATTGAGTTATTATCATGCTTATCCAATTGTACACTGATACACATACACACAACAGACAATTTTTGTAAAATTTATCCAATTGACGGTTTGGATACTTAAATATTGATGCTTCAAAACAAAACACAGTCGAGCACATAGGAGTGAAAGCAGCCACCACACTGTTGTTTATTTAGATGGTTATTATAGAAACTGACCAAGCATGAGGTGTTTATATAGCAGTGACGGGAGTTACTGAACGATACACATGTAATTTGGTGAACTTTTGCACGTATAAAATAGAGACATGTCATGTATCAATAAACAAAGATATACTCGATAATCTTTTAACCATCGTGAGCCACCTCATACTTGGGAAGTCTGTGTTAAACGTTGCTTGTGTGAAAACAAAAAGATGTAAAAGAAAGTTATCGGAGAATAGATTTTTTCTCAGAAAAGAGGGAGTTCCTAGCAACTCGAAAGCAGGATGGACACTGCCTCTTATTTAGAGGGTTATAGATACATTGGAGTTGGGAAATTACTTTCACATTATCCTAATTTAGTAACAGTTGTTTCTTTTTCTTGGAGATGTTGGAGATGTTTCCTCCAACTTTTTGAACTCTATTAAATCCCTACATGTTAATGTAACACATTAAATTGCATAATTAAATAGTAATGTAATAACAGATGTTAAAGGATATAAAAATATAAAATATTTCTCACGTGAATAATGGCCTTTTCATTGGGTGTTCATATAATGTGTCCAATTCCTTCCCCGTAGGATCTAGATAATAAATAGTGAACATCTTGGGGACAATAACCAGTAACTCTCAATGCCTACCACTAGAGGTAAGAAAGTTAAAAATTAATAACTCAAAATCTACAATAAAAATGTAATTTTCTTAAGTCCAAATTATAAGCAAAGTAAACTTACTCAACATTGAATGGAGCTATTATCACCATCTTGTTTTTTTACCAAAATATTTAAAAGCACCAGAGCAGTATGAGGTAACTGATGAAGGGTCTCTAACTACAAGACTGATCAAAGATGGAACTAAAAATCCCACATGGGAAAATGAAAAATCTTTACAAATCATGTGTAAGTGGCTGAAAAACATGTATTACGTATGCATTGATATATAAGAAACCAGATCACCATATATAAAACAAGGTATATGGATGTATAAACAAGATCTCACCATATACATAGCTCTATCATAGATGTATTAAACCAATCATAATGAAACAACTCCAAACTATCTTGTATAAATAGATTGTTATTGTATGATTCACCTGCATCATCCTCCAGAATAGAAACATTTATAGGACAATTTGGGTTATGTTCGCCTATCCATACTGCCATACCCCTACAATTAGGACCTAACAAGGCTTATAGGTCTCTTAGAAGCCAACTAGGTACTTCAGGAGGTGGAGGTGGAGGTCGAGATGTAGCGGGTGTCTTCCTTTTGACCTATATATATAATTTCAAATCAATTGACTCATATCTACACACTAACAAATTAACGTATTGTAAATTTACCATACAATATTACTATATATGACATCCGTTTTGTGCCACAATATCACTCTGTCTTCTGCTTCACCAAGTGTTTCCAAATTTGGGTGGGCATATGGCAATGGAAGATCCCTCCAATTGGGGAGTATATGTATCAGGCTCACATGAACCGCACCATCTAGTACTGGAGTCCCAAAAAACATGTCCCCTGGAAGGGGTGGGTAAGCCTCAGCCTCTACAATGATAAATTCTTGACTTTTTAGATGGCATGGCTTTAACCCCTACAAATTTATGTAAATAATGTTATATACATATATACATAAACATATCATCTTGAAAAGACTAACTACTATATCATAAAAATACTTCTAGTAGACGTGCTAGGTGGTGGGTCTACAGGATTACTCCCAACCACCTCTACAGCAGGAGAAGAGCGGCATGCCACAGGTACTCTCTGAATGGAAGTCTAAGACACATGCCACTTGCTAATTGCTTCATGGAGTCTCTTATCAAGTTCTTCCTCCACTCTCTTATTAATTAACTCATCTACCTATACATGCAAAAAATAAATGCTAACTTTTGATTATTGAATTCCCTTTTGCAATAACATTCTAAAAAAAGAACATGTTACCACAAAATTTGATAATCCTGCTTTTGGCACAGGTTTGTGCTGTGATTGCCTAAAGAAACCTTTTATGCACACACCAACGCTTGCACCCTTAACATGTCCAGGATGCTCTTGGTTACCCAGAGTGTAACGACCCCGTCTCCTGGTAACCCCCACTTAAGGGAGACTAAGAGATCAGAGCCGTTATCTAATAACCCGGATCAAAGGTTCGACAAATAATCAATAATAATTATGAAATTCTACTACTAAATGGAAAGTTGGTATAAAATAAAAACTTTACTTACCTTTCAAAATCTGGGATTTCTAAACTTCTATCCATGAACATACTAATCTAACTAATCCTCCTGTGTAGGTTATTTCTCATTTAGTTCCACGTATGCCACTTTACTGTTTGTTCTTTTCATTTGTACCTAAAACGCCGATAAACAAAACGTCGGTCAGCAAGATGGTATGTGGGGGAAACAATAATTGTGCAACTATGTTGACAATGTAGTCAACCAAATATCATTTAACATCTCAGATTACGTTTTAAGCAATACTACTCAATCCTTGCCTATCCCCTATCTTTGTACCGTCCCTACAGTGGACATGGATACTACCACTTTCATATGGTAGATCCTTACCCCCATGGTCCTACCACATAGGTAGCCAATTCCTAGGGTTATGGAGTCGCATGGCCCTACCCAAAGGTAGCTCAATCTCTGACTCATGATGACTTGATGGACCTACCCCATTGGTAGCCATTTACTAAGTCATTTAATGACCTGATGGACCTACCCCATTGGTAGACATTTACTAGGTCAATCTATAAAGCTACAGAGGGGACTAGGATATGAGCTAGTAGGCACATCTCTTATGTGATAGTCATATTCACATTATAATTTTCATGAATTAAATTCATCCAACAGTTTATTTCAAGTCATCGATGAAAACTTCGAAAAACCTCGAAAAACTAACTTGAGATATTCATAAGCGTAACCACATACCTGATTTGATGATGTGAGACAGAAATAATCCAATCAACTAATAGGCAAGCAAGCATTCAATAAGATCCTGAAACAATTATACAATTTCCTTTTATTACTCATGTCATTAAGATCTATTAAATCTAGCTCGCTTCTAAGGGTTTCTAGCCCACTTTGAGGATTTCCATTGCAATTAGGGTTTCCCTTCATCTTTTACTAATTTAAACCCTAATTTAACGCAATTGATTATAAACCCTAATTATCTCAACATCTAATCCTCAGTTTCAGATTAAAGGCATAAGTATCCATTAATTAAGCCCCTTAAACCTCTTTTCATTAAAGTTACCATTTTTATCCCTTTAATCCATGACAAGATCATTATACGCATTTATCATCAATTCATAGTTCATTATGGTCCAAATCACATATGAACTCGATTTGCTATTAATTCTACCTTTTATTCATGAGAAAACCCTAATTACTACACTTAGGGTATTTATCCACAAATCAGGAACTTTAATGATCGAAATAGCTTAGATTCAGCATATTCCAACTTTAATCATGAAATTAATCAATTAATGCCATGAATAGTCAAATTAGTCAACATTAGGGTTTCAAGGTCCATTAAAGTATATTCATGCATATGAAACTCTAAATTAACTAATTATACACAAAGTTCATCCTTTTTTTTCCTAATGTTCCTTTTTATCATTAACAGGCTAATATCAACTTTAATCATCTATTAAACCCTACTAATCACTTTAATCATATCAAAATAGGGTTCTTTAAACATTATTTCATCTAAAGCTAATAACTTCCATTACTTTTCGAATTTCAAAAGGAATTAGACTTCAATTATATTTTTAATGGATTCCCCTCACTTTTCTGAGCAACTTTCATATATTACTTGTCCTAATTGGAGTTACCAAACATTAGATATGATTTTAGAAAATTTTACTTACTTGAACCAATCTAGGAGTGCCACATCACCCTTTCCATGCAATGATCTCGCGATCGATTTTGGAAACATAACTGAATTACGGTTATACCCCTGGTTAAGTTGTTCGTTGCTATTGCATGTGGAGGGCAGAATTGTCCAACGGTCGCATCGTCTTCAAGCTTGCGCAAACCCTGCTTGTACGCCGCCCTGCTACACTTCGGGGCTCCTCCGTCTCCACCCTAGGACTCATGGACCGCCGCCAAGGGCCGCCCAGGCTCCTCTACCTCCGATGCACCTAGGGCATCGCCCAGGTCGCACTATAACTGGCCAAAGCAAGCATACTTGTCCTGTCATGCGGGGCTGCCATTACTGCCATGATGTTGCGGCTGCGCGTATGTCAAGGCTTGACCTCGATGGTGGAGCTATGCTCTGGTTCCATGGGGCATCAAGCTCCTCTCTGCAACTCCACCTTGCCGCCTCCTACTTTAGGTTCACGCCATACCTTTTAGTTAGGGTTTGGTTGCCAAGATCATGAAGAAGAAGAGGAAGAAAGGAGTGTACATGGGATCTCTCCCTCCTGGACTCGGCCCAGAGCTCTCCCTCCTTTTATAGAGGGGGTGACGAAGCCTTATCATGGCTATCCTCGAGTTGCGAAGTCCCTTTCCTACTAGGAAGTTATATTCCTTCATGACAAAGCAACCTTTTCTCTCTAAACAAACTTCCTTGATATCCGTTATTCTTTAGACATTATGATTTTGAAAATAACTTCCTTCATATTCTTTGTACTTGCCTTTTAATGTATTGGCATGAAGTTATGCTTTCCCTTTTTAATAGAAATTACTTTCCTTTTTCAATGCCACCAAAAATTAGTAATAATGTATTATATTACTCTATTATTTTGCTTTATTGGTATTTTCTCCTTTTCTCTTTCTTCATTGGGGCTCCTTGGACCTCAAGAAATTCCAAGATCTCGAAATTCCTTCATAAGGATACTTATTATCCTTCTAGATGCATCTATATGCATTATTTCTCATTATTATGTTTTATTCTTATTAAAATACCTCTTTTTGAGGATTTCTCTTTATTCCTCTTTCAATTTCCTCATTGGTAATCCTTTTATCATTAGGAGTACTTGGGATTCGAAATTCTACCAAGGATTACTCAATTATACCTCTTTTTACTTATTTTCCATATTTCATCAATATTTTCAATTTCTTTCTTAATAAAGAAATACTTAATTGATCTTTTCTTTTCTTATTGCACTCTTTATGCAACTTTGGACTCCTTGGAACCCAAGGAACCCAAGAGGCACGAAATCCATCCTTGGATTACATCTCTTTGCCTTCTAGAGGTTTCTACCTCTTTCTTTTCTCAAATATTCAATTATTCATTTACTAATTGAATTTTCTTGTTATTCGGGCCCAATAGCCAATAAAGCTCACAACACAAACATCAAGGCTATTGTAAACGAAATCCATTTAATCAAACCAAATTATATCATTATTTGTCCAATATGAGAGTTTACATTTCTCATCAGATAAACCCAAAATTGGGGTTGTAACATCCTTCCCCTCTTATAGGAATTTTGTTCTCAAAATTCTATCAAGCAAACAAACAGATAATTCAGGATAAGCCTTTCATACATTCATCATGGCTCCCATGTGGCCTTACCCCTTTCCATGGTGCTTCCCAAGAACCTTTATCATCTCATATTCTTCAATCTGAGTTCTTTCTTACCTTGGTATATTGTACCCTCATAGGTGACTCAGGACATTTCAGCCTCTTAAAAAGATGAATAGGTTCAGGGCTCAGCGCATGGCTTGGGTACCTCACATAGTGCTCTAGATCGGACTCATATAACACATTATACATCATGTTATCCTGAGGGGAAAGGCTAAACACAACCATCTCCACGAATCCATTTCCAATGGACCCATATATCGGGGACTCAGCTTTCTCAGCTGTAGCTTAGAGGGGTCGGATTTTCACATCGCATATTCTCCCACAGTGAACTGCATGTCAGTCTGCTTTGTATCAGCCCGTCACCACTGGGCTCTCTCTCAGCCATTGCACGATCAAAGCGACTTCATCTGCGCACCGTGTGGTTCTTTTTTGACCTTTGCGAGGCCTCCTTCACCAACATCATCATAATGAAGTGGTGACCGACACAACCTCTTTATAGAACTTCTTGCATCCCAATAAAGGCTATGGTGGTTAACATCACATATTAAGAACTGTCTCTATGTATCACCCTGAATGAGCACACATTCTCACATCATACCCTCTAGTCTGGATCATACTGTCCATTAGTATGGGGTGACAAACTGTATTGACATCGAGTTCTTCATGTATCTACTTCCACTGCATGGAAGTGAATCTTCTCATCATGCTCAAGAACTTCTGATCTCGCATCATGGTGTAGTTGAACCATCTTTCTCTCTTAAGTAGTTCAACCGAATTTGTCCCGTGACAACATTCTTTCTAACTCATGTCATCTAGGTAAGGCGATTTACCATAACCCATATTGCATCTTGACCTTATTTGGTCTAGGGAAGACTTACCATCACATATGTAGTGATAAATTCCCATTCCCTCTTGGGGATTCTTTAACCTCTAAGTCAAAGCACTGGGTTACTGGTGTTTGTCCTTCACTCTTGGCTTGCATGACCATATGCTACATGCAACTTCACATCAAGCAACCAAAGTGCTACTATCACTTACTATCTTTGTAGTATCATGGTGTTTGGTGATCTTAAAACAATGATCTCCTGTATGTCATGATTCCTCAAGATCAATTCCTCGAAAACCCTAAACCACTCTCAATAGGGTTTTATTACCTTCTTATCCAAAGAGGTGTATCTGAGGTTCTACCACCATCCTTTCATTGCATCAAAGCCCCTGCTGGCTAACCAAACAACCATTAACTTGTTCAACATATTTTGTTACATATGAGTGTTAGCCATACACATCTCCTTTCCAGACTTAGGGTTAGACTCACCACCTCTTCTAGTCTCTAGTCAAACGAGGCAGCTATATCTCAACCAAAGCATCAATTACCACTTTACATCCTTAGGTAACATTAAAGGCATACACTTCCATGTATTTCACTTGTCATCTCAAACTCGCATTCTAAGTCTATCTTTATCAAGAAACTCTAAGCTCATCCTCATGGTGATCAAACTTAACCTCGGTTAACTTGCAAATTCCACATAGCTCATTATATAACATACTCACAAGAAGACTACTCCTCTTAGTGTTTGTAAACCATCCATGTATCATTCACTCCACCAAGGTATGTTATCATCTTTGTCCTCATACCTCGTAGCAATGTTCCAACTCGCATCATCTTTTATCCTTGGTGTATGGCATGCGTACTGTCCCATCTCTACCTCCCATAACAAGAGGAAATAAGCATTTGGCAGCCGTCCAAACACAAATTTCTTCCTGTTCCACGAGTAGAGATGATACATCCCACATCGCCAGTACACCTTCAATTGTAAGTTGAAACGTGCAACTCATGTCTTTACATCACAAACATCATGGTATCAAAATTACTTCCATGGAAAACTAGTCTTGAACCGACTGAGTTTTACACACATCCCTTGGTCATCTCCTCTAGGTCAATAGGGTGCCAACACTTTTGGGGTTATCCCTCTTCCCTCATGCATCAAGAGAGTGCCCTACTCATCTGCCCTTCGGCTCCCATGAGTTCATGAAGGTGATCAATCTCCTAACCCATGGCCCTCAGACAATGATAGTTGTTACCTCCCGACCCTATGGTCATGTGCAACTAGGGAATTAGACAACTCCTTCTTCCATCGATCTCATCCCTACCTGACCCTAGGATAGACTTAGGATTCTATTAGTACATGTCCAACGTAGAACCTTACCCAAGCAATCATCATCTCTCTTCTTGCATTCATGGGCTGACTTTCATCCTTTCATGGGGATCATCGCAACCTGCCTACCTTGGTCAAGCCCCATACCGGTTACCTCCATGGTAACACATCCACATGTACATAGAGATGGTGATCTATGGGTCTATAGGTTCATCCTCATGCCATGTACTCTTCACTTAGCTTCTCAAGATCCTATGAAACCTCCTTAGGTTACCTCAAAACCAACCAAACTGGTATACACCCCACCAAAGGGTCCCTCTCCCAGGATGGGAGGAAACTACAACTCTTAACAACAAGGTCACAACCATCGTTATGTTTAGGGTATGCGTCCACATGAACATGCCTAACCCAACAGCTACTAGGGCACAAGCAGACCACCTATTAAACCATGCTAGGTCATACTAGTTCTCTTTCCTCAACATTATATCAACTTAGTCGTGAGGGGTTCATCAAACATACACTTAACTTAAGGGATTTTCTTTACCTCTACACATGAGGAGTACCATGCTCAAAACTATAAAGACTCAAATCTCATCATGAGCATCGGGTACACTGCTTCCGCTCTTAGGCCTAGGAACCCTAGGTTCTCCCTTTAGGTGTCCAACTGCATGCTCAAACTCTTAACCACGAATCAAGCATGTATAAGGCATGACATTCTCTCCATGTCATCCTTCAACTCGAGCAACACATCCGGGTCGAGTCCTCCTTAAGGGAAACCAACAAGGTACAAGGCCTCACAACCTGTTACCAAACCTCTCCAGGTCTAAGGAACTCTTCTTCTTGTCTCAGAATGTAAACACCTATACCACATGCACATAGGTACCAGAAGCAGCATCCTCTCTCTAGGGTTTGGTTCCTCTAAAGGTAACCAAGATATCATCAGCCCCCAGGGATCATGCATGAGGCAACCACTATCATCCAATTAGGTCGTGTCATCCTCAACTACCCACTGTTCCTTATGTGTCAGAGTCTAAGCTTCCAACCATCTTGCTTGAGTCCCACTTTTTCTCTCTAGAGCTAACTCCACATCCAACCTTACTACTAGAGGTCCTCTCTCCATGAAGGGTCAAGCTCACAAGCATACCTCTATGCGGGTGACGCGTATGCTCAACTTATGTTTACTCAAGAACATCCATAGCCCTTTCATAAGCCATCCATCATGATCTCTTAACCAGGATTTCATCAGGATATACCCTACTTGCCTAAGCCCATAGGGTAACTATAGGTTCTCCTCTAACCTCATCCACGAAGGAGCTATCCTTCGCTATGGCATGCACGAACCTCTCCAGGGTTGGGTTTCCAAAGGTACTAGGTCATCTACCCTCTTATGGCATCCCAAAGGCATGACCAACCAAACACTCGGTCAACCATGACATCTAACTCATCATGTCATCTCTCACTAACCTTCACTTAGGGTTAGGGTTAACATCATCTTCAAAGGATGTGCTAGGTCTCTACTTTTAATGGAGGTCTCTACCTCCAAGACTAACTCTCTCTACTCATCCTCCTACCAAGGAGGTCTATCCTTAGGTCTCTCCTGAGGACAATGACAACTCGTGTCATACGACCTAAGCATGTATCTATTCCTTTACGCTTACTATATTAAGCTTATGTCCATGACATCTTATTTACATACTTTTTATTAATTTGTTGGAGGATTCCTTAATCCTTATCATCCTTACCCATACCTCAAGAGGGTGAGGAGAATAGAGAGGAAACCCTAATCCTTAAGGTCCTTAATAGAATTAGAGTTGAGAAGGGATGAACAAGATGAGAGACTCCTAAAGGTATCTTATTTCGAGTCATATCCTAAGACATCGGCCAGGCAGTCACATAATCCGGGAGTCCTCATATTCCGACTAGTGGTGCAGAGGAAAATATTTCGAGCCCCAAGACGTGATCCTTTTCTAGACACCTCAATCTTTCGGGCAATCCTCTAATAACTCCCTTGGGTTCTACAAAATTTGTAAAATTTAATAATTATTAAATATTAATTGAGGAACCTATGCTCTGATACCAATTGTAACGACCCCATCTCCCGGTAACCCCCACTTAAGGGAGACCAAGAGATCAGAGTTGTTATCTAATAACCTGGATCAAAGGTTTGACAAATAATCAATAATAATTATGAAATTCTACTACTAAATGGAAAGCTAGTATAAAATAAAAACTCTACTTACCTTTCAAAAGTTGGGATTTCTAAACTTCTATCCACTTACCTTTCAAAAGTTGAAGATACTAATCTAACTAATCCTCCTGTGTACGTTATTTCTCATTTAGTTCGACATATGCCACTTTACTATTTGTTCTTTTCATTTGTACCTAAAACGCAGACAAATAAAATGTCGGTCAGCAAGAAGCTGGTATGTGGGGGAAACAATAATTGTGCAACTATGTTAACAATGGAGTCAACCAAATATCATTTAACATCCAAGATTATGTTTTAAGCAATACTACTCAATCCTTGCCTATCCCCTATCTCTGTATCGTCCCTGAAGTGGACATGGATACTACCTCTCCCATATGGTAGATCCCTACCCCATGGTCCTACCACATACGTAGCCAATTCCTAGGGTTATGGATTCGCATGGCCCTACCCAAAGGTATCCCAATCTCTGACTCATGATGACTTGATGGACCTACCCCATTGGTAGCCATTTACTAAGTCATTTAATGACCTGATGGACCTACCCCATTGGTAGCCATTTACTAGGTCAATCTATAAATCTACAGAGGGGACTAGGATTTGAGCAAGTAGGCACATCTCTTATGTGATAGTAATATTCACATTATAATTTGCATGAATTAAATTCATCCAATAGTTTATTTCAAGTCATCAATGAAAACTTCAGAAAACCTCAGAAAACTAACTCGAGATATTCATAAGAGTAACCACATACCTGATTTGATGATGTGAGACAGAAATAATCCAATCAACCAATAGCCAAGCAAGCTTTCAATAAGATCCCGAAACAATTATACAATTTCCTTTTATTACTCATGTCATTAAGATCTATAAAATCTAGCTTTCTTCTTAGGGTTTCTAGACCACTTTTAGGGTTTCCATTGCAATTAGGGTTTCCCTTCATCTGCGACAATTTTAAACCCTAATTTAATGCAATTGAATATAAACCCTAATTATCTCAACATCTAATCCTCAGTTTCGGATTAAAGGCATAATTATCCATTAATTAAGACCCTTAAACCTCTTTTCATTAAAGTTACCATTTTTATCCCTTTAATCCATGACAAGATCATTATACACATTTATCATCAATTCATAGTTCATTATGGTCCAAATCACATATGAACTCGATTTGCTATGAATTCCACCTTTTATTCATGAGAAAACCCTAATTACTACACTTAGGGTATTTATCCACAAATCAGGAACTTTAATGCTTGAAATAGCTTAGATTCATCATATTCCAACTTTAATCATGAAATTAATCAATTAAAGCCATTAATAGTCAAATTAGTCAACATTAGGGTTTCAAGGCCCATTAAAGTATATTAATGCATATGAAACTCTAAATTAACTAATTATACACAAAGTTCATCCTTTTTTCTTCCTAATGTTCCTTTTTATCATTAACAGGCTAATATCAACTTTAATCATCTATTAAACCCTACCAATCACTTTAATCATATCAAAATAGGGTTCTTTAAACATTATTACATCTAAAGCTAATAACATCCATTAATTTTTTCAAATTGCAAAAGAAATCAGAGTTGAATTATATTTTTAATGGATTGCGCTCACTTTTCTGAGCAACTTTCATATATTAATTGTGCTAATTGGAGTTACCAAACATTAGATATGATTTTTGCAATTTGACTTACTTGAACCAATCTGGCAGAGCCACGTCACCCTTGCAATGCAACGATCCCGCGATCGATTTTGGAAACATAACCGAACTACGGTTATACCCCTGGTTAAGTTCTTCGTTGCTATTTCCCGTAGAGCTCTGCCTTCTCCACCCTAGGACCCATGGACCGCTGCCAAGGGCCGCCCAGGATCCTCTACCTCCGATGCACCTAGGGCATCGCCCAGGTCGCGCTATAACTGGCCAAAGCAAGCATACTTGTCCTGTAATGTGGGGCTGCCATTGCTGCCATGATGTTGCATTTGCGCGTAAGTCAAGGCTTTCCCTCGATGGTGGAGCTATGCTCTGGTTCCGTGGGGCATCAGGCTCCTCTCGACAACTCCACCTTGCCGCCTCCTGCTTCAGGTTCACGCCGTACCTTTTAGTTAGGGTTTGGTTGCCAAGATCGTGAAGAAGAAGAGGAAGAAAGGAGTGTACATGTGATCTCTCCCTCCTGGACTCGGCCCAGAGCTCTCCCTCCTTTTATAGAGGGGGTGATGAAGCCTTGTGATGGCTATCCTCGAGTTGCAAAATCCCTTTCCTACTAGGAAGTTATATTCCTTCATGAAAAAGCAACCTTTACTCTCTAAACAAACTTCCTTGATATCTGTTATTCTTTAGACATTATGATTTCGAAAATAACTTCCTTCATATTCTTTGTACTTGCCTTTTAATGTATTGGCATGAAGTTATGCTTTCCCTTTTTAATAGAAATTACTTTCCTTTTTTAATGCCACTAAAAAAAAGTAATAATGTATTATATTACTCTCTTATTTTGCTTTATTGGTATTTTCTCCTTTTCTCTTTCTTCATTGGGGCTCCTTGGACCCCAAGAAATTCCAAGATCTCGAAATTCCTTCATAAGGATACTTATTATCCTTCTAGATGCATCTATATGCATTATTTCTCATTATTATGTTTTATTCTTATTAAAATACCTCTTTTTGAGGATTTCTCTTTATTCCTCTTTTAATTTCCTCATTGGTATTTCTTTTTATCATTAGGATTCCTTGGGATACGAAATTCCACCAAGGATTACTGAATTATACCAGTTTTTACTTATTTTCCATATTTCATCAATGTTTTCAATTTCTTTCTTAATAAAGAAATACTTAATTGATATTTTCTTTTCTTATTGCACTCTTTATGCAACTTTGGACTCCTTGGAACCCAAGGAACCCAAGAGGCACAAAATCCATCCTTGGATTACATCTCTTTGCCTTCTAGAGGATTCTACCTCTTTCTTTTCTCAAATATTCAATTATTCATTTACTAATTGAATTTTCTTGTTATTCGGGCCGAATAGCCAATAAAGCCCACAACACAAACATCAAGGCTATTGTAAACGAAATCCATTTTATCAAACCAAATTATATCATTATTTGTACAATATTAGAGTTTACATTTCTCATCAGATGAACCCAAAATTGGGGTTGTAACACTAAGCAACTATCAATTCATCCCTTGTGCCCTCAGGGATGAACTTGCCTTCTTTCCTCTGCTCGTGAAGCTCCCGCTAATCACCGTCAATAGAAATTGGTAAGTAAACATAACAATAATCAATATCGATTGTTCTAAGAGTTGAATTTTACCATTTTTGCAGCCGCCTCAGTAGTTGCGGGCTTGGTTATATCTCCTTTCTTGTTTTGCCTCCCAACTATCCACATAGCATGGTGAGGCAGAGGTGCAGGACCAAAAGTAGAGGACTCTGTAGTCTCTTGAGTAGCAGCAGACTAAGAAGTAGACTTAGCCTGTAGTCTTTGGCGAACGCCTACATAGCCTTTTGGACCCATCATGTGGTCATGCACATTTAGTGCACGCCTTGCTCTTTGAGCATCGTTGATAGCCTTGTTAGTACGAACATTGATTTGGTTAGTAACACTAAAGGATAATCTTGAATAGGTGAATACATAAGAACGTATATTAATTAAATTGGGAGTGGCGCTTAATACCTTGATTTCATTAGTTTTTCCTTTGGTAACAAACTCCTCCCAGTCATTGGGGTCCAGGTAGTTCCATTGCTCAATGGTTGGCTTCTTCCTCTTCTCAGCATCTCATATGTAATCTTGTGTGAGATTTGTCCTATAGTTCCTTATGACCCTCCCGCAGTGTTGCATCATGCATTTATGATGCAACTTTTCATCCAGTTTAAATATACTCTGCAAAATAGAATTGCTATTAACTAGTATCCTAAAAATTAGTAATCTACCAAATAGAATTGCAAATAATAATAACTCACGCATAGTTCCTTCCATACTAAGTCTTTCTTCCCCTTAGGAACTTTATGCCAAGATTCTACATTAAGACTACAATGGCTATGATTAAGAACCCCAAGATATGAAATAAACAAGTTACAGTTCACTCCAACTGGATTTCCTACATGATCAAAATCCACAGCCAGTTTGGTTCCATTGCTCCTTTGTTGTAGTAACTTGTTCATCATAGTGATGCCCCTCACATTTTCAATTTTTTTTGCTACTTATCAAGTGCCCCAAGTTCTTCAGGGGGTACATCATCAACCTAAAATTTGACAAAATAACAGATTATTTTTCATCAGGAAGACCACTGAGCATTCCTGGTTAGTGGGGAGTCCACTGAGCAACCCCGGTATAAAGAAGATTACATATTCAACAATATGTATACCACATTAAACTCATTTCACCATTAAGAAAATCCTGACACTAAATGGATCTATGGTCTGGGCAACTACTTGATAAGATTCCACTTGATTAATTAAGTGTATTACAGTAACTTTTAGCATCAATCAAGTTACAAGAAATAATTATATATAGATGTTTCTTATGATGATTAGGGGTTGAGATTAGTGATGGTGGTGGAAGTGAGGTTTTAGGCCTCCCCTCACCCACATTCTAACCTTGAGAAAGCTCCATGCTAAACATATCAATTTCATCTAAACTGGCTACTCAGATCTCTCAACTAGGGTTAGAAGAATTGATTAGGATGAAGGTGGATGGGTAGCTAGCTAGGGATCCAAGAATTGGACGGATTGTCGAGTTCAGTTTAGGGCATGGAATCCTCTGATGAGGAAAACATTCTCAACCATCTGAAAGTGTCATTAAAAAATCAAACATTTAGCATTTGACATAACTAGAAGATAATAAAACATTGTAAAGTTCACATTCAGAAAAATAAAACATATAAAGAAAATATAAACATGCATGCCTCTAATATTGCAATCTTTTATCAATTAACAATCCTTCATTGTGATCTCCGCACACATACAAGTCATCATTAGCTTTAATATTTGGTGGTGTTGGCATCCCAACTGAGAATGGACTGGAGTCATCATACTTCTCATAGTACTCTTCTTCATCTATAGGATCTTCAATGAACTATCTTTTACCATGTAGAACAACCAACCATTTATCATTTGCAGGATCATTGATATAAAATACTTGTTTCACCTATGATGCCAATATGAATAGTTCACCCTTCTCGCCAATCTTTTCAAAGTTCACTAATGTGAAACCCAATTCATCCACTATAACTCCTTTGGTGTTATCAACCCAATTACATTTAAAGAGCAGAATTCTGAAATCTACATAGTCAAACTCCCATTTATCTTTAATGACACCATAATATGACATTTTAGCTTCACGTGCCCTTTGTACTTGCAAAAAATAATGAAGACGCTTGAAGGGTGACCCCACTATTTTGGATGACACTCTTATAATCTTGATGCTTTGTGTAATATGAAAATCCATTTATGTCAAACCCTTCATAAGACATAACATTCAATTTTGGTTTAAAGGCGAGGCATTTGATAGTTTCAGTAAGATTATATGGTGTTTAAGATAGTTGATGTGAGACTTAATCTTCAAACCACTTAATAAATGTCTTGTTAAGCTCTCTAGCAAGCCACTTTGAATTGGCTCGAGGATATTGTCTCTTGATGAAATTGGTATGTTCCTCAATATAAACACTCACTTCTTCGATGTTGTGTAAAATATATAAGTGATCTTGTTCCAACTGCTCACGGCTGATTACTTTCATCCGTGATCCCAAAATTCCTTTTCCAAAATGCTCCTCAATATTCTTGTCAATAATAGTAGCGTCATTACCACTCAGAAATTCATTGCAAAAATCCATAACCTCTCTCACCACAGAACCCTCAATAATACTCCCTTCAAGCTGATAACGGTTTCGAACATCACCTTTAAAAATACTCATGTATCATTCAAAGGGATACATCCAATGCAATTTTCACTTCCCTAGTCAAGTTGACAACAAGATGTACCATGATATCAAAGAACGAAGGAGGAAAATATATCTCAAGATAACATAGGATAACAACCACTTCTCTTTGCAATTTATTGAGAGTATCAAGGTCAATAACTATGTTGCACATATTGTTGAAAAAGAAACAAAGTATGGTGATTGCAAACCTTACATGCTACAAAAATATAGATCAAATTGCCACGGGAAATATTTGTTGCATTAGAGTGTGACAATCATGAGATTTAAGACCTATCAACTTCATATCTTTCATTGATACCAATCTATGGATGTTGGATGAGTAACCCTGTGGCACCTTAACATTTACTAAGCATTCACAAAAAGCTTTCTTCTCCTTTCTAGACAACGTGTAACAAGTGGGAGGTAAGTATGTTCTCTGATCGCTACTAACTACTTCTATTAATTATGTCCTTATTCTAATTTCATGTAGGTCCATTCTAGATTTTATCCCATCTTTAATCTTACCTGGTATATTCAACAGAGTACCAATGACGCTATCACAAACATTTTTCTCAACGTGCATGACATCGATATAATGCCTGACTGCCAAAGAACTCCAATAAGGAAGATCTCAAAATATTGACTTCTTCTTGAATAAAGATTTGTCACTCCATGTGGCCATGGTACATTGTGATCTCTTACCAAATTCATTGGAAAAGTATTTTACTCTTTCATAAACAACCTCCCCTAGTATAGGTTTAGGTGCACTCCGTTCCTCATTCCGTCCATTCAATGCTTTGCACAGCCTACGACACGGATGGAATTTTGGAAGAAACCTTCGATGACCAAGATATACAGTCTTGCCACCATGTTTTAGTAGTATTGAATCAGTGTTCTCTTCACATATAGGACACACTTTAGATCCTTTGACACTATATCCAGAAAAATTCCCATATGCTGGAAAGTCATTAACAGTGCAAAACAACATAGTGTGCAAATGAAATGTCTCTCTTCGTGAAGCATCATTGGTCATTATACCTTCACCCTAGAGTTTCTTTAAGTCATCAATCAGAGTTTCAAGATAAACATCGATATCATTTCCAGGTTGTTTAGGTCCCGATATCAACAACGATAACATAACATGCTTATTTTTCATACACAACCAATCTGATAACCTAGATTTTGAGTTTTAATAACTAATACAATATTTGAGAGACAAGCATTCTATGTAGAAGACAAATACCAAATTGAGGAATTAGTAATACAATCATGGATTCCTTCACCCAAATTAGGTGATTTGAGATACGATAGAGGACTATGATACCTAATTGAAGTCAATTGTGAATGAATACCCTTACTAATTGATTAAGCTCTCATGAGACCAATCATTCATTTAGTGATCTAGTTAGTACTGAACTAATTTCTTTTGAGGAATTATGTACATATGAATAAATGTTAGAGTTTGATGTCAACCTTGATTAATTGGCTTATAAATTTCATTTAATACCATCCCTAGTATTATATAAAGCCAAATTACAAACAATATGACATCTAGTCAATTGACATAGCCAGCAATGGAATTTAAACTCCAATTTTATACCATAGTCACATATTGACATCATAAAGCTTACCTTAAAATTTCATTCTAGTTGGATAAGTCATTTGGGAGATATAAGAATTTGAAATCATGTATAGTATATCATTAATTTGAACCTTAGAATCTAAGTTGGGAATTATATGAATCAATGTGTGACATTATGTGTCACGTAGCCCTTTGAAGCTTGGACGCATGCCTTAATATACATCGAGCTAATGCTAGTCATTGATCAGTGATCCAATAGGGGAGACTTCGTCTTCTACCTCCCACTTTCCTTGGTCCCGACCCCAACTAAAACACCCAAATCAACTGAGACTCCACATGCCCGACTCCTACATCTCCTGGTTGAGATCGTTGGAGGCTCACCTTGTCTCCCCAAACCAAACCCAACAAGCCCTCACTCAACCCCCCTTGCCCTTGGATCAGGAAGAATGAGCTCCAATCTTCTCTGTGCCTCTCACTGGAGGTGGCACCCATTTTAGGGCCTAACCCTCAACACCTCTGTGTGCCTATATAAGGCTCCCACAAGCTCCGCCGACCTTCTTCTGATCATCCCTCATCCTCAATTGCAATAAAGGTCACTTCTACCTCCTTGACCTCGAGCACCTCACCTCGCCTGACCCTAGTCTCCTCCTTCACACCAGGAGCCTCCTCCTTCCAATCCAGCACTGCTACACCATCATGGGGTCTCGGTGATTGGAGAAGCACCCTTGGTTGGTGCCACGGAGGCCGAGAGCCTCGGGTCGATAAGCCTCCGCAACCAAGATCAAAATCTTCATCACAGGCAAGGTCGGGAGCACGTCAAGTTGTACGGAGCTATCGTCGAGCATCACGAACCTCACACCAAGCCTCAAGACCCCTCAATCCAACCTGAGGGTAGGTATATCCCTGAAATGCCTTTTCTCTTTTCCCCACCTGCTTTGGTCAGAGATTAGTGCTTAAACCACCATTGCTGACGAACACGACCTCCTAACAACCGCCGTTAGCCTGCAAACTCAACCAACCCAATGGAAATGCCCAACACCCCCTAGAACTCCACCCTCACCTTGATCCACCTTCCCATGTTCCCTCACTGCAACGATGGCGCGAGCGGCTAACAAACGAAGGGGGTGTTTTCGCCACCTGGCCCATACCTGTCAAATGGATCCCATTGAAAGCCCTTGGGTAATCCTGACCTTTCATCTGTCTGGCCTTCTCTTTAGATGAGCATGTACTTGTGGGTCAGTGGGAGGATCCGATTAGTCATATCCCTCACCTGATCTGCGAAGTGGAGCTCACATTTCTTTTTTTGGTTATTTTGTTATAATTTATTTGATTGGCCAGATCTTTTATAATTGATTAAAAATAGCTTTGATGGCCAATAAATCCCCATAAAATATCCTTGTTCTAAAAAAATGAGGAGAATCTATAAAAATTATCACCTGTACCTGAACTAAACTCTAGATCGATGTGTTTCTTTAACCTTGTGATATGTTCCTTTTTAATTAATTTTTGTGAAAAGTAAACAAATAACCATACCTATTGTAAAACCTTGAAGCATTAATCTGACCCTGTTTCCATTGATTTGAAGTCCTAAAAGTATAAACTATAGTAATGAGGTCCACACTCCTATCACATAAATGACTCTCTTTTCTCTCACCTTTACTAATGGTGATTAAGCAAAGATCAACTCCCGTAAGTATCTACATCCGCACCTTGACCCCAAACCTAGATTTATGCTCCCTATTACCATACCTAAATTTAAGACATGAAATACTTAAGGAAAACCTTAGATCTCACTCTAAACCTTGAACCCTAAAGAGAAACCCTTAATGACCTAAACCCTAATAAGAAACCCTAATATGGAAGGATGAGAACCCATGATGACATTAGGTCATTGTTCATATTTCATGGTTATCTACTCTCTCTCTTAATCTAAGACTTGAGGAAATTTAGATCTGAAATCAAGGTACATGGATATAATTATATGACTAGATTTTGTTGGATGTTAAATATATGTACATGCTTGCATGTATTTGAAGTACATTATTGGATGTATATGTATGTGTATTGACAATTTCCATCTTGAACATTTAAGAACATAAATGAATAAGAAAATGAAATGTAGTTACTAGTGGTGCTCATTAATCTCCCTATTAGAGAGGGAAAAAATTAATGTTGACTAGCACCTCCCTAATGGTACAAGGTATGCAAGGAGATCCCTAATGGTATAAGGTATGCGGGGATAGGGCCCAATTAATTTATGTTTGTGCTAAGTCCACCATAGTAATGCATATTCATTTGAAATTTGATTAATAACATGGGATTACCTGATTTTCTGGCATTAAATAATGTTTCTTTCTCTCTTTCTTCTTTTTCAAGTATTTTCAATATGCCTGCATAGTATAGCTCTTTAATTCCACATACCAACTTTTGTTGATGTTTTTGTTTCTTGTATTTTCTAGGTCCAGAGCTAGAATGGGATATAGGAATAGGATGTGAGCAAGTTGCACAAGTTGTACCTATTGTCTAAGATCTTGTTAGCATACATGTTCATAGATTGTAGAATCTTCATTCAATATGTAATTGTAAATCATTGTGTAATAATTCATGTTGTATAAATATACATGTTGAATGTTGAGAATGTCATGGTGTATGTTGTATTGAATGTTCATGTATGCGCATATTGCTTCCGCAACGCACTTTGATACAATTGCCTAACGTTTTTCAGATTTTTTCTTCTCATCTGGATGGGGTTTTGAGAAGGAGAAAATCCAGGGACGTTACAGTTGGTATCAGAGCATGAACAATAGCTACACCTGACCATTGCTCGCCATGAAACACAAAACATAATTTCACCTTTCACTTTAAACCCTAAAAACTTAGTAAGTTGTTCTAGAGGAATAAGTTCTGACGTAGCCTCTAGGTTAGAAACTAGATGTTAGGGAACTAGTTTTAGACAAGTGTGTGAGACCCTTTCCATATAGAGCTCATATGTATGGTGTAGCTACACTAGTCTACACTTCGTTCTCACCATTTCACTAGGTGATGTGGCACTAGACTATCTACTATGTGTGGGACACTCAGTTTTGCTGATTTGGTTTTGTTTTCCAATCAGCTTGAGCCTCGATAGTTTTCTCTGACGTCTGCGTTCTCAGAGAAAAACTATATAATATTTTATTATCTATATGCAAATATAAAAATGTGTCCCTCACACTAGAGAGTAGTTAGTGTTCATGCAACCTAAGTGAAATGGGGTGACATCAGTCTAGAAGAGAGAGTATATCTGGAATAGATGTCTAGAGCCTTATAAGGATATGTGATAGATATATAGACAATAGAATAATAGATTATATAAGCAAGGATGATCTTATATAAATTTGATCTTTGAGGTCTAAGTTCTCTATAAAGATTTAAGTTGTATATGAGTTATAGTCCAGTTTGGATAATCTAAGGCAAGTCTAGGTGATGAAAGTACATACTCTTTTATTACTTAAGATGAGCTAAATTAAGATAAAGTAAATATGCATGAGACTCAAGTTCTTTTACAAAGGAGGGCCTCCAGTGTTAGGACAAGATACATGGTGAACTCCAGAGAGAGTAAGACCTACAGGGTGAAGGTCATAAGACCTAGCCTCCAATATATGAGATATGTGTTAAAAAAAATGTGTCCTACACTAGATTACTCTTGAGTGTTGAGTTGAGTCCTTATGCATTATTCAAATCTATATGTGAGAATTGGCTAAAAGGAAAGGATGGGTAGATGACCCATATGATAAAGTCAATCCATTAGCTGAGTTAGGTCCTAGCGGGAGTGACATATTTTGTGAATCTCATCATTAGTTGCAAGTGAGGTATATATGAACTTTAGTTATGAGAGTATGATGCTTTGTGCAAAAGATACTCAACATACATGTTCTCCCTTCTTCTTCTCCTTCTTAATATATGATAATAGAAATATAGATGATTTATATATGAGGAGTCACTCGTATATGCTTGACCTATTCTATATTTCCCCCCTATACCATACATGTAGTACCCAAGATTGAAATCATGATAAGTTTGAATTTAAAATATTCTCCTCTCCTTCATATGAAACATGAAAGATATGTTGCTGAGATCATGGGATAAACTTAGTATATTCTCTTTTTCCCTTCACATAATAAATGCAAGACATAAAAATTTGAACTCATGAACTTGATATAAAGATATTTTTGGATCATAAGATATATGATCATAAATATAGTACGTAACTTTGATCCTTCTCAATGTATGCTTCTAAGTTGAGTATGAATATCACACCAAAGGGTGAAACCCTAATTGTAAAACATGTTATGTATGCCCTTCTTAAGTAGAAAAATTCTAATATCAAGGATGAAGATAAATCTCCTCTAATGCTAAAATCATTGTAAGATGTTAATGATGTTAGATTTGAATGATCTGAATACCATGGCATATAAATGAATTCCTCTTGAACTTTAAAAGTATGAACAAAACTTGTACCCTTAGGGGTGATGTAATCCTAAGATATCATAATGTCATGTTATGGCTAAGACATTAAGTGATGCTTCAACATATATATAAGGTGGGGTGGACACACCCAAGAATCTCTAGACCCGAAGCTGACAACTTAGAGTGCATGCAATTATGGTGGTCTTAGAACCTAAGAAATGATGACGTATATGAAGTTGAACCTCTAAATAGCCTCTTAAGGGTGAGATTAGTTGAATTCCAAGGAAGAATTTCCAAATAAGGTGGGGTGAATGTGATAACCTAGATTTTGAGTTTTAATAACTAATACAATATTTGAGAGACAAGCATTCTATGTATAGGACAAATACCAAATTGAGGAATTGGTAATATAATCATGGATTCCTTCACCCAAATTAGGTGATTGGAGATACGATAGAAGACTATGATACCTAATTGAAGTCAATTGTGAATGAATACCCTTACTAATTGATTACGCTCTCATGAGACCAATCATTCATTTAGTGATCCAATGAGTAGTGAACTAATTTCTTTTGAGGAATTATGTACATATGAATCAATGTTAGAGTTTGATGTCCACCTTGATTAATTGGCTTATAAATTTCATTTAATACCATCCCTAGTATCATATAAAGCCAAATTAAAAACAATATGAAATCTAGTCAATTGACATTGCCAACAATCAAATTTCAACTCCAATTCATAGTCACATATTGACACCATGAAGCTTACCTTAAAATTTCATTCTAGTTGGATAAGTCATTTGGGAGATATAAGAATTTGAAATCATGTATAGTGTATCATTAATTTGAACCCTAGAATCTAAGATGGGAAATATATGAATCAAATGTGTGACATTATGTGTCACGCAACCCTTTGAAGCTTGGACACGAGCCTTAATATAGGTCAAGCTAATGCTGGTTGTTGATCAGCGATCCAATAGGGGAGACTTCATCATCTACCTCCCGCTTTCCTCGGTCCCAACCCCAACTAAAACACACAAATCAACTAAGACTCCATGCACCCGACCCCCACATCTCCTGGGCGATATCGTTGGAGGACAACCTCGTCTCCCCAAACTGTACCCAGCAAGCCCTCACTCAACCACCCTCGCCCTTGGATCAGGGAGAATGAGTGCCCCTCTTCTCCATTCCTATCACTGGAGGTGGCACCCATTTTAGGACTTAACCCTCTACACCTCTTTGTGCCTATATAAGGCTCCCACAAGCTTCACCGATCTTCTTTTGATCATCCCTCATCCTCAATTGCAACGAAGGTCACTTCTACCTCCATGACCTCAAGCACCTGACCTCGCCAGACCCCGGTCTCCTCCTTCACTCTAGGAGCCTCTTCTTTCCAATCCACCATGGCTACACCATCCTGGGGTCTCAGTGAGTTGAGCATCACCATCGGTTGGTGCTGCAGAGGCCCAGAACCTTGGGTCAACAAGCCGCCACAACCAAGCTCAAAAGCTTCATCACGGGCAAGGTCGGGAGCACGTCAAGCTACAAGGAGCTATCATTGATCCTCACGAACCTCACACCAACCTTCTTGACCCCTCAATCCAACCCGAGGGCAGGTATATTGCCGAAATACCTTTTCTCTTTTCCCCACCTACTTTGGTCACAGATTAGCGCCCAAACCACCATTGCCGACGAACTTGACCTACTCGCAACCGTTGTGAGCCCTTGAACTCAACCAACCCATCGACAACACCCAACACCCCCTGAAACTTCACCCTCACCTTGATCCACCTTCCAATGTTCCCTCGTTGCAACCATGGCATGAATGGAGAACAATCGAAGGGGGTGTTTTCTCCACCTTGCCCATACCTGACAAATGGATCCAATTGAAAGCCCCTGGGAAATCCTTACCTTTCACCCACCTGACCTTCTCTTCAGACGAGCATCTACTCACGTGTCAATAGGAGGATATGATTAGTCAGATCCCTCACCTGATCCGTGAAGCAGAGCTCGCATTTCTTTTTGTGTTTAATTTGTTAGAATTTATCTGATTGGCTAGATCTTGTATAATTGATTAAAAATAGCTTCGATGGCCAATAAATCCCCATAAAATATCCATGTTCTCAGAAAAATGAGGAGAATCTATAAAAATTATCACTTGTACCTGAACTAAACTCTAGATCGATGTGTTTGTTTAACCTTGTGATATGTTGCTTTTTAATTAATTTTTCTGAAATGTAAACAAATAACCATACCTGTTGTAAAACCTTGAAGCATTAATCAGACCCTATTTCCATTGATTCAATGTCCTAAAAGTATAATCTATAATAATGAGGTCCACAATCCTATAACATAAATGACTCTCTTTTCTCTCACATTCACTAATGGTGATTAAGCAAATATCAACTCCCTTAAGTATCTACATCTGCACCCTGACCCCAAACCTGGATTTATGCTCCCTATTACCATACCTCAATTTAAGACATGAAATACTTAAGGAAAACCTTAGATATCACTCTAAACCTTGAACCCTAAAGAGAAACCCTTAATGACCTAAACCCTAATAAGAAACCCTAATAGGGAAGGATGAGAACCCATGATGGATGACATTAGGTCCTTGTTTATATTTTAGGGTGATCTACTCTCTCTCTTAATCTAAGACTTGTGGAAATTCATATCTGAAATCAAGGTACGTGGATATAATTATATGACTAGATTTTTTTGGATGTTAAATATATGTACTTGCTTCCATGTATTTGAAGTACATTGTTGGATGTAGATGTATGTGTATTGACAATTTCTGCCTTGAACATTTAAGAACATAAATGAATAAGAAATGAAATGTAGTTACTAGTGGTTCTCATTAATCTCCCTATTAGAGAGGGAAATAATTAATGTTGACTAGTACCTCCCTAATGGTACAAGATATGCAGGGAGATCCCTAATGGTACACGGTACGTGGGGATAGGGCCCAATTAATTTATGTTTGTGCTAAGTACAGCATAGTAATGCACATTCATTTGAAATGTGATTAATAACTTGGGATTACCTGATTTTCCTCCATTAAATAATGTTTCTTTCTCTCTTTCTTCTTTTTCAAGTATTTTCAATATGCCAGCATAGTATAGCTCTTTAATTCCACGTACCAACTTTTGTTGATGTTTTTGTTTCTCATATTTTCTAGTTCCAGAGCTAGAATGGGATAAAGGAATAGGATGTGAGAAAGTTGCACAGGTTGTACCTATTGTCTAAGATCATGTTAGCGTACATGTTCATAGATTGTGGAATCTTCATTCAATATGTAATTGTAAATCATTATGTAATAATTCATGATGTACAAATATACATGTTGAATGTTGAGAATGTCATGGTGTATGTTGTATTGAATGTTCATGTATGCACATATTGCTTCTGCAATGCACTTTGATACGATTTCCTAACATTTTCAGATTTTGTCTTCTCATCTCCATGGGGTTTTGAGAAGGTGAAAATCCGGGGATGTTACAACTAGGGAGGAAGATTGTATATAACAAGCAGAACTGGCCAAGTTCTATGGTGGCTGCTCAATGTCCCGTACAGATTCATCCCATCTGTACAAAGCCCTAGTCTTAGATTCCTAACTTCTTCACCAAATTTAGGGTACAATAAATCAATCTTCTTCCATTGTGGGGAATCATACGCATGTCGTAGGATCCCATCATTATTTTTCTTAACATCTACATGTCACCTCAAATTCTTCACATCTATCGAATTGGCAAACAAGCATTCAAACCGTGATATTATGGGTAGATACCACATCACCTTGGCAGGAGAACCAATTTTGGACTCCCCCGAAGTCATCAATTTATACATTGACGTACCACATTTTGGACAATCTTTCAAATCCACATAGTCCTTTTGAAATAATACACAATCATTTGAGCATGCATGTATCTTCTTGGCCTCCATTCCCATTGGGCACAACAATTTATTTAACTGGTATGTTGAGATTGGTAGCTCATTTCCTTCAGGAAGAATTTCTTTCAACATAGACAACAATGATGTGAAGCTTTTGTCGCTCCATCTATTGTTAGCTTTCAGTTTATACAATCTCAACACAGTGCTAACCTTTGTAAACTTAGTACAACCTGCGTATAATGGTATCTCAGCATCATGCACAATGTTTCTAAACATGGGAGGTGGATCGGTGTGCTCTACCCCACAACTATCCAGCATCGCATCAACGATGTCTACTGGAACTGGTTCATTCACATCTACGTCATCGGAGGCAATTTCTTCATCCACACAAGCACTGCTATTGACATCCACTGATTTCAGGTTTGAAATCTCTCCATGCCAGTGTCATTCTGTATAACATTGTACAATCTCGTTGCACATGACATCAATTTTGATTTCGTCACCAGTACTGACTTTCAAGTTGTTACTGCAATGCCTACATGAATAGTAGAACCTATCTCCAAGTTGTTTCCTATGTTCCTCGACAAATCTAATAAACTGATCAAGACCATAAATAAACTCTGGGGTGCAGCAATTTGGAATGGACATCCATGATCTGTCCATTCTATGAACAAAGAGAAAATAAATATATATTAGAACAAGATTAGGGTCTAGGGTTAAATGATTAGGGTTTATGGTTACAAGTTTAGGGTTTAAGGTCTTATATATAATAAATGTGTACCACCTATCCCATTCTTGAACACCTAATCTCACTAGTAAGTGTATAATGTGTATTGGATTTTTAAGAAAATTTCGGCAACATTTCCTCGTTGTTCTCAAGTACATATGTACTTAGAGAACAAACGGGAAAATGCTACTAAAATTTTCTTGAAAAACCAATACACATTATACACTTACATCCTAAGTGAGATTAAGTGTTCAAGTACAGTCCCAAACTGGGGACTATCCAAGATTTACTCCTAATGAGTAAATCTTGGACGGGTTTCTAGGCCAACAAATACATGTATGTTGTCATTCTTATACCTACAATCCTAGTTTCATCATTCATATCCTAGTTCTTCAAGTTAGGGTGATTATCGATGTCTTTAGAAGCATGATTGGCAAACTAGGGTAAAGTTCATCATTTACATTCCAAGCATATTACATGAGTGCATTAGAGTTCATCATTGAGCAAGAAGGGTGATTATGATTCTCAATATACTCAACAAGGAAACAAGTTACTAATATTATAGTTAGAAGGGTAGAGATACCCTAAGATCTAGATCTAATGGTTCATAATGAGCCTGTGATAAAATATTGAGCTTGACACACTACCTAAGGATGGAACTTAGTCCAATATGATTTAGATCTACTACATCCTCATCTAATTAGGTTTATTTGTCTATGCTTATTCACTCTTTTCTCTGCTATTATTACATATAGCTAGGGTTAATTACCTGATTTACTTCAAATTTGGTAGATTTGTTAATTGGACTATGAAGAACCCATAATTATAATTGGATTCTAGGTTTGAGCTAGGGGATTATGTGATTCATAATATTAGATACCTAGGTTGATTAATGAATTAATAATTATTCAAGAGGAGTTAGATTACCAAATTGTATAGGAGGCTATAATATATCACTACATATTCATATACCAAGTAATGGAGAATAGATGAACACATATGGAGTAAATTGATATTTAGCCCACTTGTACATTATTGCATAACCATGGCTAAGTTGTGTACATAATTAAGTTAATATGTAGTATGATATTTTGTCATCATGTGTAGGAGTCATATTAGGATTTCACATTGTTAGGAGTCAAATTTGTAATTTAAAGTTATTGGACATGATTATTTTAGAATAAAATTCTTGATATGTTACAAAAGTCCATGTCACATGCATGTATATTAGTGTTTATACACATTTTATTATCAAAATCTTGAGTATACCCTATATACAAGTATGCATTGGAGGTAGTACTAGTAGTAAATACTAATATAGTCTGAAACAACATGTCAACCATAATTGTGAGGAAAGAACAACCTTCGTGAGAATATTGGTTTTCTTATATTCCATTTCATTCAACATAGATCGATCTGGATAGAATATTTTCTTTACCCATATGTTATTCTAGTTACCATCAAATATAGATAAATATATGGATATCTATGTTTTACATCAACTAGATGCTAGGATGATGGAGGAACAATGGAGGAAGAAGAGGAGCAGGCCAGCGTAGAGAAAGGTACCTATCGAGCAGTGCAGAGTGATCGGCAGGAGGCAGCGGTGATGGCGGAAGTGGTGGCAGGTGAGCAAGCGGCAGTGCGCACGGCAGCAGGAAGAAGAGGAGCATGCGGTAGTACGTGTGGCAGTAGGAAGGAGAGGAGAGGCAGGCGGTAGTGCGTGTGGCAGTAGGAAGAAGAGGAGCAGGCGGCGGCAGTGTGTGTGGTAGCAGGAAGAAGAGGAGCAGGTGGCGGTGCATGAGGCAACATGAAGAAGAGGAGTGGTAGGCAGCAACGATAGTAGACATCATCGGTGGCAGGAGCGACAGGCGGCAATGGTAGTAGGAGCAGTGCGGTGGAGAGGAATCCCCATAGCCCTAACTTGAAATTGGGAATGAAACAAAGAAAGGGAAGGAGTCTGGTTCATGCGGGTACTATTAATTTAACAATAGACATCGATTATTATAAACAACCGACGCTTAAAATAGTAGGCATCGGTGACCACAAAAAAATTGACACCTATGTTCAATGATAGTCATCGATTTCAATTAGAAAAACTGACGTCTATCTACATATGCAGACAAAAAAATGTTCTTGAATTATGACCATAGTCATCGGTTGCCATAAAAAACTGACGCCGAAGGGGGGTAAAAAATTTCGTTGGACAACACGTGAAAACACATCGACATCGGCTATTTCAAGAAAACCGATGACACAAATGAGCCTTTATTTCTGTCTCGTGAAAAACCTTTAGTCCTTGATTATTTGGTAAACAACCGACGTCATATGTGAAATTTCAGAGGTAATTTTTTTGCACTGAAAAAATTGGATTTGATGGACGATTTTAGGCGTCGATTTCTTATTGAGAAATTGACGCTAAATACAAAGTGACACCCGTGTCTGGTCGGTCTTCACATATAGATGTCAGTTTGATCTTTCATCCGACATTGTAGGGTTTAGGCGTCAGTTTTTGGGATACAACTGATGCCTCTAAATGTGACGTTATAAGCCATTTCCGTAGTAGTGAAGAAAGAATGGAGTAACTCATTAGTGACTTTCAGATCCTTTCTCTTGGTATTTCATATCATCCTCTCTTCTTCTATAACTTCTCATATTCCTTGATGATATCTTGAGATACCTCATTTTCATCATGTTGTTTTTTCTACTTGTCTCCCTCCCCATATTCCCGTGCTGGAGAGCATCAACTTGCTAAGAGATTACCAAGATTTTGTCACTTTCTTCAATATCCTCCATGGCAATAGCATGATCATCTACCTTAATAATATTTCCTAGCCACTTCATCTCCATACGGGTTAACCATAGTAGAACAATCATGATGTACATAGTTTTAACTACTTTTCATAGCCTATTTTTATATGTTTAGTGCATAATGCTCATTTTGATCTTACTTATGCATTATTATAATGATTATATTGTGAAACACTATTGCATCTACATAATAAGTATTTTCACCAATTTATGTTACATTATCAATTTTTATTCTGACTTATTTGGGTTTTTTCTTGTTTCAGGCTATTTGAGCATTTCCATCGTAAATCAGAGCTATCGACCTAAAAGTCAGTGCTACCAACATTAGGTGAAATCCAACAGGGAATTTTGAAAATCTTGGTGCAACCAAGACACCACTTAGTGCTACCAAAAAGAGGAGTTAGTACTACTGACTCATCGCCCAGAAAGCATATGAACCGTATTTGATGGTTTCAGTGCCACATACACCCTAGTCGGTGGTACCAAATTCTACATATAGACAACACAGAACCCGAAGGAATAAATTTTGTGCCACTAACACTTATCAAGGGTTTTGAGTCAGCAGACAACTCAGTACCTCTAATATCTAGTTTGTGGTACTAAATCTATCTAATCAGTGTAGATTAAAGATGACAAAATATCTAATGGTTGTGACTAAATAATGGCACAGACCACAGTTATGGCTTAAGGGGAGTTTAGCCAAAAGGGAATATCATGTTCTATCTCGTTGCAATAGAGTATGAAGCTGAGAGAGGAGGAGACGAAGGAGATAGACACATTTTGAAAACATTCTGGGAACTACTAGAAGGTAGATTTGAAGTTGAAACACTATGTATTGATTCATCTACCAGAGAAAATTGTCAAAACTGCTTCTCTAAGTGTTTCCATTGGCTCTTCTAATGTTTATATCATTTTCTCTCTCTTCCTCTCTGTATTCAATGATAGAAATTATGCAAGGCTAATCCCTTTATTCCTTGGGATGCATGATTAGCCTAGTTTTGCATTGTATTTGACTCTCACGAATTAATATACATATATTTCCTTTAATTTTGGATGTAAATATATGTTTGCTTCTTGATTTTTTTTGTTCTTGATCACCACAATCAATGTTTTAGAATGTAAATTTTTTCTAGAGGGGGATAAGGTTTGGACAAGTCACAGATTTACACAACCAATATCATGCCATGGAATAGGACTTACGGGCATGAAGGGAATAGCCTAGATTTATCATTAATGCTCCTATCTAATTCCTAAATTGATAAAAAATTGGTGTTTGTCTTAGTATAAGTAGTGTATTACACTGCATGAGTGGGTAATACTTGCTATAGGTCCTTAGTCTAGGGTTAAGGGTAAATTATTTATGATTAAATGGGGTTAAATGTTATGATTATCATGGTGAAACTGTATTTCTAAGGAATCCATAAATTCTTGATCACATGTCACTTAATTTAGATTTTATTCCCACATTTAGTCATAAATAAACAACCAATCACTTTTTCAAGTCCTAGATGATTAGGTATAGTTAGTAGTAGTCTTTGGAGCATATTTTCCAAAAGTTTGACACGGTACTCATAGGCCTATACTATTCAACGCGTACAATTACATTTTGTACTCATAGTTTAGGCGTGTCAAGTTTTTGGCACCGTTGCCGAGGAAATGGCAATGCTGACACTATGAGTGTTGTGACCTACCACTTTAGGCTAGTTTTGTTTCTTTTTTTTGCATTTTTGTTATTTTTCTTTGAAATTTACCGTAATTTAAAATATTTTTTCTTGGCAATAAATCACTAGTATTCTCTATTTTTACATTGCTATTAAGTTTCAGGTATTAGTGCATGATTCATACCAAAACCCCAGATTACGGAAAATCTACTACAATAGGTACATGCTCATAGGTGATTTTTTGTAAAGCAAGAGAGTTTAGAGCTTTAGTAGAAAAGCTCATCCAAACCCCAGTACTACAGATAGAGCATGCACAAGAAGTAGATATGGATCCAACATACTTAAGAACATGTTGAAGATGACCAATAATAGGTGTCTATGAGAAGATAAAATAGTCTTCAGCCACTGCGCAACTAGGGCCCATAAAATGGGAAGCAGTCAATGTGGGTAGTTACATGATAAATCTTGGACTAATGGCACTAATTAAATCTCATTCATTTTACACCCACGATAAGGATGACCCAATGGTGCACATTAACAACTTTACAGAAAGTTGTGACATGTTATAGATCGATAAGGTCCCAACTACAATGATCTACTTGATGCTATTCTCCTACTCACTGTCATACACAGAAAAAAGATGATTTCTTAGTCTTCCAATAGAATTAGTATATGCCTAGGATGAAATGATTGATTCCTTCTTCAAGAGGTACTTTCCACCTCAAAAGACCAATGACCTAGTGTGAAAGATTCACAATTTCTAGCAACATGCAGAGGAGTTCAATTCTAAAGCATGGGAGTACTTTTAGAACATGCTCCAAAAAACATAGAAATGATCTATATGGATATGCAAATACGTTCTACTATTGTTACAACTCAAAGTTTTCATGAATTTATAGATTTTGGATGCAAATAATGTGTCATTAGGGTTACATTAGAAAACCCAAAATTTCTATGCTTTATTCTATGTTTTGGGTAATGAATGTAATTTCTCCTAAAGGAAAGTATTTTAGACGTTTTATGGTTTCCAATGATATATTAATGAGTGATGAGTAAAAGATACAAATAAAACAAATAATTTAGGAGATTCTAAATATATCAAATAAATGAATATATCAGTGCATGTTAAAACCCTAAGTAACTGGATTACCAAGATAAAGGGCAACCAAAAAAGCTTTTTTTGGACACACTAATAACTCATCATATGAAAATTTTGAGATAAAGATAATGGCCAAGTTTGGATATTAATGCATTAGTATGTGGCCTAGATAATTAAATTTGGTAATTACTTTTAAAGCAAGGAAAGTATATTCAACCCTCGTAACTGGTCAGTCACAATTGCACAAATCGATATAATACTATCAAGAACTTTCCCTTGAAATTTGGGAGAATTCACTAGTACATAACCCATTATCTTCGACATAAGTTCTCAACACTTTTTAAATGAACTGCCGCTTAAATGAAGGGTTACCTGCACTGATGACAACCCCAATCGCCCACCTGGTTACTGGGACTCATTGTTTGATGTACACAACATCACACATTCCCTATATTAATGGGAGTGATTATGAGGAGAGACAAAAAAGAGAGCAAAAAGAGAGAGAATCAGGGTTGATGTAGAGATAATGGAGTCCAGTCCATTAACTCCACTACATATTCTAGAGGAGAGAAATAAAATTTTTAACTCAGAAAAAAGAAAAAATGTTTTAGTCATAACTTTCAAAACATAGTGATTTTTTACCAAAATAAAAATAATTACATTCCTTATAAAAAATATTTTTCAACAATAGTTATATTGACATATTTTGGGAAAAAATATTAGAGATGTGTACTTTCCTCTCACATACTATTTTTTTTTAGAGCTCTCACATACTATTTTTTGTACTACTAATGTGCCCTTCTCTCGTACTTTATGCCGTTTGAATGCAGTACTAATGTTTAAATTAAATTCTTCTCTCTTGGTTAATTTTTTTCTATACCTCACTATTCTTTTCTTATACTATAAAAATAATTTTTCATATAGTACTAGGGGAGGTGATAGAAGAGAGAAGATAACATATGTACCATACTAAAATTGTTAGTATTATACTCTAGTACATAAATAAGAGGGTTCATATTCATATCTTGAGTTAAAAATATTATATTTTTTGGTGCAATACCCGTATTTTAGTATACATCTGAATTTTGTGGCACAATTATCATGTTTTAAAATAAATTATGTAAGAATTCTAATGTTGTGGGGCACAATACTCGTATTTTTTGGGTATTGTACTTTTTCTCTTTTGTATATTTCCATTCTTTTTTATACTTCTCTCACAGTAAAAAATATTAGATATATTATAAAAAATGCTTTCATACAAGATTAATGTTAATATACTTTAGAAAAAATATGAGATAGAGATGAGAGAAGTATACATTAGTATTGTTTGAGAAACAAATACATACAATATGAGATATACAATATGAGAGACAAAAAGAAATATGACATAGAGAAAAGAGAAGTACATTGTAGTATTCTACTAGAAAAAATATGTATAGTACGAGATGTACAATTCTAGAACAGAAAAAAGTAGGACATAGAGAAGAGAGAAGTACACTTTAGTTACCAAATAATAAACTAATAGGTACAATTTATACGATACATATAATATAGGAGAGGAAAACAAATAGACGGAGAGAGAGAAGCACACATTAGTGTTGTACCAAAAACAAATACATAAAGTACAAGACATAGAGTACTTGTGTACAATAGGAAAGATTATATATATATATATATATATATATATGTGTGTGTGTGTGTGTGTGTGTATATGTATATGTGTATATATATGGGTAGTGATCCAATGAGAAACATCCTACGGTGAGATCATGAGAGGCATTTGAATAACTACAAATTTGTAACTATTTTTTAAAATTCAACCGTATAGATGGAAAAAGCATCATTTCATTTACCTTGTCACAAAAAATCATTGCAACCAGACATTGCTTACATGTCCATATGTACAATATATACTATTTACATCCAATGCTCAGCCTGAAATTCAATATAGAGCATCGAAAAATATTTGGTTGTTGCGAATGATCCACAAATTGGATGGGAATAAAATTTTATAGGAAGGTAGATATTAAGTTATACTTGTAATATGTATGGTTGGATTATGAAAATTTGATCTATGTGGAGAGTTATTCAAATGCCTCACATGCTCTCACTAGATATTTTTCGTACTAGATCATTTCATATATATATATATATATATATATATATATATATATATATATATATATATATATATATATATATATATAAAGTCTTGTTATAAGTACTTTTTAAGAGTTATGAGAAACATATCTTGTGAGAGCATTATTTTTATATATATATATATATCATATTATTTTTTCTAAAGTGTCTCAACATTAGTCTTGTTTGAAGTAATTTTTATAAGAAATGTATTGGCTTTATTTTGGGAAAAATTCATTATGGATTAAGAGTTATGAGAAAAATAATTTTCTCTTTCTTCTTGTTTCCTTTACTTCTCTCCTCTTTTAGTTTTGAAGAAAGAGAGTTATTACTATCTGATTAGTGGACTAGTAGTTGTTCCAAAACTGGGTGGGGGAGTGGGTGGATGGCCGATTATGATTAGAATTTTCCTAAATGAAACTACTCACTTCCCAAGTCGTGGCTCCCGCGAAATGATCCAAAACGCAACTTCCAGTTACCGCACATCAAAGAAGATACTTGATGGTTACCGAGAAGCCTTATTTCTTATTCCCATTTGTATTTCCCAATGAAAAATGCTACTCGTAACACCACAGAGTCATGGTTTCCAACATGGTCTCCACGCCCAAAAAACTGCACCCAATAAAAACACGCCTTGTTCAGTAGATGTACTAAGCAATAAATTAAGTAGACAAAGAAGTGGAAAAGTTGTGACATGTTATAGATCGATAAGGTCCCAACTACAATGATCTACTTGATACTATTCTCCTACTCACTATCATACACAGAAAAAGCATGAATTCTTAGTCTTCCAATAGAATTAGTAGATGCCTAGGATGAAATGATTGATTCCTTCTTCAAGAGGTACTTTCCACCTCAAAAGACCAATGACCTAGTGCGAAAGATTCACAATTTCTAGCAACATGCAGAGGAGTCCAATTCTAAAGCCTCAGAGTACTTTAAGAACATGCTCCAAAAAACATAGAAATGATCTATATGGGTAGGCAAATATGTTCTACTATTGTTACAACTCAAAGTTTTCACGAATTTATAGATTTTGGATGCAAATAATGTGTCATTAGGGTTACATTAGAAAACCCTAAATTTCTATGATTTATTCTATATTTTGGGTAATGAATGTAATTTCTCCTAAAGCAAAGTATTTTAGACGTTTTATGATTTCCAATGATATATTAATGAGTGATGAGTAAAAGATACAAGTAAAACAAATAATTTAGGAGATTCTTAATATATGAAATAAATGAACTGATTAGTGCATGTTAAAACCCTAAGTAACTGGATTACCAAGATAAAGGGCAACCAAAACAACTTTTTTTGGACACACTAATAACTCATCATATGAAAATTCTTAGATAAAGATAATGGCCAAGTTTGGATATTAATGCATTACTATGTGGCCTAGATAATTATATTAGGTAATTACTTTTAAAGTAAGGAAAGTATGTTCAACTATCGTAACTGGTCAGTCACCATTGCACAAATCGATATAATACTGTCAAGAACATTCCCTTAAAATTTGGGAGAATTCACTAGTACAAAACCAATTATCTTCGACATAAGTTCTCAACACTTTTTAAATGAAGTGCCACTTAAATGAAGGGTTACCTGCAGACACTAATGACATCCCCAACCTCCCATATGGTTATTGGGACTCATTGTTTGATGTACACAACATCCCACATTCCCTATATTAATAGGAGTGATTATTAGGTGAGACAAAAAAGAGAGCAAAAAGAGAGAGAATCATGGTTGATTTAGAGATAATGGAGTCCCTTCCATTAACTCCACTACATATTTTGGAGGAGAGAAATAAAATTTCAAACTAAGAAAAAAAAGAAAAAATGATTTAGTCATAACTTTTAAAACATAGTGATTTTTTTTCCAAAATAAAAATAATTACATAGCTTATAAAAAATATTTTTCAACAATAGTTATATTGACATATTTTGGAAAAAAATATTAGAGATGTGTACTTTCCTCTCACATACTATTTTTTGTACTACTAATGTGCCCTTCTCTCGTACTTTACGCCGTTTGAATGCAGTACTAATGTTTAAATAAAATTCTTCTCTCTTGGTTATTTTTTTTCTATACCTCACTATTCTTGTCTTATACTATACAAATAATTTTTCTTATAGTACTAGGGGAGGTGATAGAAGAGAGAAGACAACATTTGTACCATACTAAAAATTTTAGTATTATACTCTGGTACATAAATAAGAGGGTTCATACTCATATCTTGTGTTAAAAATATTATATTTTTTGGTGCAATACCAGTATTTTAGTATACATCTGAATCTTATAGCACAATTATCATGTTTTAAAATAAATTATGTAAGAATTCTAATGTTGTGGGGCACAATACTCATATTTTTTGGGTATTTTACTTTTTCTCTTTTCTATATTTCCGCTCTTTTTTATACTTCTCTCATAGTAAAAAATATTAGATATCTTATAAAAAATACTTTCATACATGATTAATGTTAATATACTTTAGAAAAAATATGAGATAGAGATGAGAGAAGTATACATTAGTATTGTATGAGAAACAAATACATACAATATGAGATATACAATATGAGACATAAAAAGAAATATGACATAGAGAAAAGAGAAGTACACTTCAGTATTCTACTAGAAAAAATATGTATAGTACAAGATGTACAATACTAGAGCAGAAAAAAGTAGGACTGAGAGAAGAGAGAAGTACACTTTAGTTACCAAATAATAAAGTATTAGGTACAATTTATACGAGACATACAATATAATATATATATATATATATATATATATATATATATATATATATATATATATATCATATTATTTTTTCTAAAGTGTCTCAACATTAGTCTTGTTAGAAGTAATTTTTATAAGAAATCTATTGGTTTTATTTTGGGAAAAATTCATTGTGGATTAAGAGTTATGAGCAAAATAATTTTCTCTTTCTTCTTGTTTCCGTTACTTCTCTCCTCTTTTAGTTTTGAAGAAAGAGAGTTATTGCTAACTGAGAAAGTGGACTAGCAGTTGTTCCAAAAGTGGGTGGGGGAGTGGGTGGATGGCCGATTATGATTAGAATTTTCCTAAACGAAACTACTCACTTCCCAAGCTGTGGCTCCCGCAAAATGATCCAAAACGCAACTTCCAGTTACCGCACATCAAAGAAGATTCTAGATGGGTACCGAGAAGCCTTATTTCTTATTCCCATTTGTATTTCCCAATGAAAAATGCTACTCGTAACACCACATAATCATGGTTTCCAACATGGTCTCCACTCCTAAAAAACTGCACCCAATAAAAACGCACCCTATTCAGTTGATGCACTAAGCAATAAATTAAGGAGACAGAGAAGTGGAAAAGAGTACTAAAAGACAAAAAGAAAGAGAGAGAAAAATGTTTTTCTTATAAATTTTAAATTGTAATAAACTTTTGACAAAATAAAAATTACTAGAATCCTTACAAAAACTAAATTTCTACAAGACTAATGTTGACATATATTTAAAAAATATATATAAGAAAATTTTGAAAATGTGGATTAATATGTATATATATATATATATATATATATATATATATATACACAAAAAATTAGTATTATTCACAAAAACATATATACTATACTTATTTCTTAATAAAATAACTAAAAAATACATACATTATCATTAAAAATAATATATAAAAATATGAAAATGAGTATTGTTATGTGTATATGTATATATATCAGCAAAAAATGAGTATTATTCAATATATATACATACAACACTTATTTTTGTATAAAAGATATTAAAAAATGTGTATAATCTAAATTAAGTATTGTTATTCTAAAATCATTTTTGCATTGGAGGATAATACTCATTCTAGAGTAATACAATAACTAAAAAATGAGTATTTCATCATTTTGGCATATTTATATCATTATTTAAAAAAAAATTGTTTTTTGTTTATGGGTACTTACTTACATCAAAATATAAAGAATTAAAAATAAGTATTATCAACTCTATTTTAGTATTTATTATAATACTTGTTTTTAAAATATAATGGCATAAAAATGTGTAGTATACCAAAATGAGTACTGCACTAAGAATAAGGACATACAATGCTTATTTTTAATTAGCGTGTTACCTAAAAAATGAGTACTAATCCAATACACAATACCCATTTTTATATTTCTTATTAATTTTTTAAAAATATATCAACATTGGTTTTTTTAGATTGTATTTTCTATAAGGACTCCAATGAGTTTTTTCATCAAAATATTCATTTTCGTTTAAAAGTTGTTGTCAAAATAAGTTTCTTTCTCCTATTTTTCCTTTTTTTGGGCTCTTTTCTCCATCTTGATTTTCTTTCTCTTTCTAGCCACTTGATACCTCATCCCTATTTTTTAAAATAGAGGATTGTGGGTACAGTTTGAGTTTTGAAACCCACGTCTGTGTATCATTAATCATCCAATGACCAACGTTTGGCCTATGGAAAATGCTACACCCCACATAGACCTGATTTTAAATCTTGTTTCCATTCCCAAATAACTGGACCCAATAAAAACACACCATTTTTAATGGACTAGAATAAGGAATAAAGTCAAGACAAAGAGAAGTGGTAAAAAGTATAGAATAATGAAAAAAAAGAGAAAATTATTTTGATTATAAATTTCAAAGGGCAATGAATTTTTTGAGAAAATAAAACCATTAGATTTCTTAAAAAAATACATTCCTATAAGACTAATATTAATTTATATTTGAAAAAAAAAACAAATATAAGAAAAATAAAATATGAGTATTTATATATAATGAGTATTATTCAAAAAAACATATATACAATACTTACTTCATAATATAAAACTAAAATGTTATGTACAATCTCATCACAAAATTAATATATAGAAATAAAAAATGAGTATTTCTATGTCTATATGTATATATATGAGAAAAAAATGAGTATTATCCAAAAAATATATAATCAATACTTATTTTTGTATAAAATATTAGAAAATGTGTACAATCTCATTAAAAATATTGTTATTCTAAAATCAATACGACATTGGAGGATAGTACTCATTTTAGGCTCTGATTGGTTTGCTGGTTCGAAAAGGTTATGAATTGGAGTTCCTAAAGTAGTTTTTTATGATTTATTTAAAGTAAGTACTGGAATTTGAGTTCTATGACTTCTGGTGAGTTACAAAGTTACATGTTCCTGAGTTCCCTCTTAAAAGAGCGGAAAACGAGTTCTAGAAAAATTGATAATAAATAGTACAATTATATTTTTCATTATTCATAAATGACACATGCAAATTATTTATGACTATGAATGTTATCGTGTGGATATAATTTATTGCCAAAATATAACATAATATGACAAAACATTGTACATTAAATAAGTGGCACCATGTAAAATACTTTACATAACAACTACCATTATCACTGTGGTCTATGAAATGAAAAATATACAAACACTATGAAAAAATAACCATGTCGCACGATGTAACAAAAAATGTGATTTAACTAACATATTTTTATATTCATGTTTAAATAATATGAGGTGAAAAAGATTATGAACTATAATCATATATGAAGAATATACTAAAAATTAGTGTTGCACATATCATGAAACAATGATGAACCAAAATTTATATATACAAACACATAAAATGTACATATCATTACAATAGTTTGTACATATAAAGTGAAATAAAAATATTATAATATGTTTTGAACCATAATATAAAAAATTATAATTATACCACATTAAAATATTTTTAGATGAGAGACACCCGCATCATGATTGTATTTATATTATTATAGTTAAAAATATTATGATTAGTTATGAATATGATTTTTCCTTTATTTCTGTGATATCCTTACTTTTTATATGTCACACAGTAAAATTAACATTTTTTTCAATTGATTTTCATATTTACAGTTACGACAAACTAGTCATATGGAAGTGAATGGAACTTATTGTATCATTTTTGGTATATTACTTATTTTATGTCATTTTTTAAAAATTTGTATGGCTTTATTCTATGAGGACTTACGTATTAAAAATGAGTAGTATCAATTATATTTCTCTATTCATTTTAATACTTGTTTTAAACTATTATGGCATCAAAAATAAGCACTAGACCAAAATGAATACTATACAAAGAATAAGGGCATGCAATACGAATATTTTTATTACCTAGTCCGTATTACTTTATAAAAATATTGTCAATATTGATTTTGTTGGATTGTATTTTTTATAAGAATTCAAATGATTTTTATGCCACAAAAATTCTTTTTGGTTTTAAGCATATAGAAAAAGTAAGTTTCTCGCTTGTTTTTTCTTTTAGTTTTTCTTTTTCTTTTCTGCCACATGTCACCTCATCTCTATTTGTAGGAGATAGCAGACTGCGAGTACAGTTGCGATTTGAAATCCATTACTCTTTCTCTATCCTCGTGTTCTCCTTCCGGTGGCACCGTGATAGTAGAAGCGACGAATCTCTCAACTCTTGTCCTTCTCCGTCCTGCCATCAAAATACCTTCTTCCAAGCCAAGTCAAATTGTACTCCGTGATAGGCATGATCTCCCTGGTTGCAAGAACGTATTGTTACATGGGAAGTGGACTATATAATTGCTACGCGGGGATACGCCGTAAAGGATAGCCTGAGCAAAACCTGATAGAACCGTCAGGAGTCTATTATTTGCACGGGCGCACCACCACTGGAATGCTCCGATCAATGCTTTATTTTGGAGACGGGTAAAGAAACTCAGCCCTAGTCTAACACTCCGACAGTCCCCAAAACGCGTTCACACATACATCCCACAATCCTTCACTTTCTTTTGCAACAATTCATGTGTAGCTGAGAACGATAGTATGATAGTCAGACAACGTTGGATTTGGAGCAGTCTATATCATTGAGGGACAACGACAGATTGGATGCTTTTCTTATTGTGCTTTGAAAAACAGAGGCTATCTTAGAGATGAGGACAGTAAGACCTAAGCAAACCGAAAACAAAGTACGCAACTGGGACCATATTTTCAGATTGATAATTCGAGCGATAATTTGATGGGGCCTAGTTGCACTCGAGGATAACCTGTTTTATAATCATATGTAACTCTTGTCTTCCGTTTGTGAGGCTATATGTATAGGATAGATGAACGTGATGCATGGACTAGCAGAATATTTCTTTGTAACAAATGCCGAAGTTATTAATTAATCACTAAAATAAAGAAGTCTAATAGTATCAATGTTGAATAGGCAAGATAGATAGGAGATTATATAATTCACTCGTGAAGGAGACACGGTGCTCCATAACGTCAACATGTTATTTTATTCAGGACCAATTGATAGGTTTCTCAAGGGCATGTTAGTTAGTTTCAAGGTAATGGAAAAGGCAGAGCTCAATCACCTTGTCATGATACGAAAAATTTATACCCACAAAGTTAGATTGCACATTCATACTGTGAGTGGAGGTTTTATTGCTGGAAAGATATTAGTATAAAAAAACAATCTATACAAGAAAGAAAAGGTATATTAGAGGGGAAACAATATATCTAAATTAGTTTTTCGTAAAAGACTTCTTTCAAAAATATTTAGAGACTAGTTTAGCAGTGTAGTCCATGAAACTAGAGATACATAAAGCACACTTTTATTTAAATAAAATTTCCCTTAAGCTTCATAAATGAAAAAAAAAATGCACCTTACTTTTGGGTTGCGTTTGCGAAATCCAACCTGAATAGACAAACCAGATGTTATTTAAGAGCGCCCAAGTGTGCAACTTTTTAATCCTACGCAAAATAAAATGGTATATAAAAGCCAAGTTATGGGTCAAATTTAGGTTTGATATTCTGGACCCAGAGAATCTGGTCGAACAATAAAAATATTAAAAGTGTAAACATTTCCATTTTTTACTGTGCTTATCTCTTTTCAAATAAACTTGATCCAAAATAAGACCATATATCAATTTATCTTGAATTCCTGCGATCATCTTACCTCCGTCTTGCAATGTGAATGTATCATTATATTTTATATGAAATCCTGATGGCATTTTCTTAACATCAGCTTATTGTTTGAGATCACCTCGTTAATTTTTCTTTTGTTGTCTACCCTCTTTTTTTGTTGATCTTATATGCTGTTTTTCTCTATTGTGTTGATGTTTTTTAGTTGTAGTTAAAATTTTGCATGACAATTGAGATAGAACCGATCAATTCATTTCTGTTCTAAAAATTATTTAAGCTACCTTCTTTCTATGTTTGATTTTGGTAACTTGACATCTTGTACCACAATATTTTTACTTTTTGGGTTTTATGTTTTCCAATAGGGAATAGTCATTCTTGGTATTTTGTATTTTTGGGTTCAACATTGGAATCCCATTTTTATGTATGTCAGATCCAAAATTACTTTCTGGTCGAGTTCAATTCATGTGATGTAGGCTCAACCCAAAACAAAATTTGGAAAATTTGAACCCAATTACCAATTGTACTTTTGGATAACTATCGACAATAAAACAAACTATGTGAGGTATGCAGTTCAAGTAAAAATCAAACTGATCATGAATAAGTTAGAGATCTTTTAGTTGCAAACGTTGTCAATAGATGGATATCATAATTGTGTAATAGATATATTCATATTCTATATCAAAAATTGCTTCTCAACATATGAATATTAGCAAAAATATTTTTTTTCATGGTCCATGTTATCCTATTCTAACCAAATAATCATAATCATCATTTCAAAAGCAAACCCATAAGCGCCCAAGGCCCCTTGGTATCTAATTTAGGCCCTAGGTCCCTAACTAGGTGACTACAATTAAGCCCCCAATTTTTGGTCAAGCAAGTGCAAAACTTTTATTAGATACCAAATTTAGATATATGTAGTATGCACCTCCAACTAACCAACAAGTAAACTCCACAAGTAAACACAACATCTACAAGTATCTTCATGTAAGTAGAAAAACCACCAACTATCAACTTCATGCGTATGGCATACAAACTAGCAACACCAAGAGCCAACAGACTGAATTTATCTAGGCACGTGGACCCAAAGCAAGTAGAGAAAGAAAACTAGAAAAATAGAAGAGAAACCAAGACAAACTCTTCACAACAGAGAAGCTTATTACAACATCCAATGCATAAAAAAATTCAAAAGAAAAACAATCTCAACCAACAAATTCATCAAATCTTCTTCTTTTGTGGCTTAGATTTCCCTCCCCAATCTTCATACATCTCCCATGGCTACTTAAAAGAATCACAACCATCACAAAAAAACTTCTTCATCCTCATACTTTTCTTGTGGTAACTTTTAGTTGTGAGATAAGCTACAATTATGAGGCATTTGGACAATATCCACACCAAACTCAATGAACACAATTGATTATCCACTTTAGTGGATAAATTGTTAATCAAATCTTCCCCTTTCTCGATGACTAAGGTCATAAAGTGCCTAAGTCCTAGCAAGGCATTTTTTTCTCGGTGAGGCGAGGCGTAACCTTCAAGGTGGCCAATGCATAAGCCTCAAATATATACGAGGCATTCAAAAATAGGAAATGTGTACATGTATAACCATATATATGTATATATATATATATATATATATATATATATATATATATATATGTATGTATGTATGTATGTATGTATGTATGTACATGTATATATTTGTGCTTAAAATAAATATGTATATACGAGAAAAACCAAACTAATTTTTTTTCTTCTATAGCTTAATAAGCATAAACAAATATTCAAAACCGTCAGAATACTAAAACAAATACATAGAAAATAATGAGTTATCATTGATCTTTGTAGTCATATCTAATATGTATTTCATAAAGAAAAAGTGGGGTAGATCAAAATTTTAATTATGTAGGAATAAGGAACAAAAATTAGTTAGTAATGAGATGGAATTTACCAACAATGTTTAAATAAATGGTATCAATCAAAAAGACAAATTTGATAGAGAAGATTGAATGGTCTCGCTCAGACTTAATTCAAAATAAGATAATTAAAATTAATTACACAAACTTTAAATTGATAACTTTTGAAAATATTGTTTGTAGTTTTCATATAATTAATACATTTTGTCAATAACATAAGACAATATTACTCACACTGGACGTTTGAACCTTAGCTAAGCCTTAAAGCCATAGTGTTGTAATGCAAGCCTCAGACATATTGAGGTGTAAGCCTCAACTTTTGACACTTAGGCATAAGCCTTGAGGTGCAAATAGGATGGTCTTGCCTCAAGGCATAAGCCTCGAGAGACTCAAGGAAGGTTTTTTATAACCATGTTGACAACCATCTCACACGGAGACATTTGTTTTCCTTTCCATACCCTTCTACCATTAGACAACGACGAATAGATGCAGGGTTCATTGGGGATTTTTCTCTTATGATGTTGATTGCCTCCAACACTTAGATGAGCATCACCCTCCATCTTCTCTACACACAATTGTAAGTCACATTGATCACTGTCTTCTTAGCTTTGTTGAGAACAAGAGCAGAGCATGTATAAACACCTTGCATCTAGAGCATAGGTTAGGTTAAGTGATGAATTCCAACTTTAGAACGGTATGTTCATCACCAATCGATGTTGAAGTGTCCTTTGAGAAAGAAGATGAATCTGGCATCTCCACACAAATATTAGCATAATCAAGGGAACTTGCAGATAGATCTGACTGTTTAGATTCCAGGGGGTGAACCATTGTGCTCGCAAAATATCCAATGTCCAATTAAGATATAACCTAACAGGTTAAATCCTGGTAGAAAGAGATATATAAGGAATGATATTCAAGTGATTCTTCATAGGTCCTATCCTAAAAGTGTTTTTTTGTCTCATGTACAAGACTTTACAAACAAACAAGGTACTCTTCTCTCATTGTTTGTTATTATTGCATTTCATCTTGATCACATAGGATTGTTGCTCACATGATAAGATGCTTAAAAATAAAATTAAAAATCTCATTAACTATATAAAAATATACTAATAAATGTGGCTCATGTAAAGATATTAAGTTAGAGAAGACATGATTAGTAAAAATTGATGAAAGTTAAGGTAAACAGCACTTGTTGGTTGACGTATGTGCATGTATTTTCATAATTTCTACCTACACCCTTTTCATTCATCTTACTTGTAATGCTTCTGCAACTTCTTGTGCATGGTCATGTTTTTGCCTTGACAACATTATAGAAATATAATTCAAGAAGCCTTAGTTTGTGGTAAAACCATTAAATATTTTTCCTGGTCTTTGTATCTATTATGGCATGATCAAGTGTTTTTCTCTTGAAACTCTTATCACCAAATATTCACTAGAATAGAAGCCTCTCATGAAATAATTAATCCCTTAATTGTTTTAGAATCTTACAAAATAAATGTAACGGGATTAGTTCATTCAAAAATTCTTTCAAAATAATCTCTAGTGACTTGGAACATTATATTGGCGGTTCTAATACATGAAATTTGGATTTGGGATCATGGTTTAGCATCTAGGTAGCACAAACAGATACAATGATACAGACACGATTGTGGACACAGACACAGAACATGACAACTTTTGAAAATATAGGACACGGACACAACGACAGATAAGGATTTTTTTTGGAATTTTTTTAAAATTTATATATATATATATATATCCATAAGAAATACTGAATAATTTGACAATATAAATTTATGGTGAACTGGAAACTCCATAAACACAATATTGAATTATTGAAGTAGAATATCAATAAAAGTGGAATTTTCATTTTTATGCCAAATACAAGTTACAAAAAAGACAATTTGACTACCATTCATATTATAATAATAATACCCAAACATGACAAGAGATTATGATTGAAAAGGAGAGGACAGAATAGTAGATTAAATAATATAGATTGAAACATGAAAAGGTAGAATTCAATTTCAAGATTCTAAGATGTATGTAGGGACTCACATGAAATGATGTAAAGAGAACCCAAGAACATAAGTTGTGTGTAATTTGAAGTATAAAAGAAAAAAATATATAAAGATTGGGGGACTTTTCTATAAAATAAGAAATTTTTATTGTTGCAATAGTCTAGTTTAAGAATGTACTTCATGGGTCACTTTCAACAATGTGCTAAGATACCCAATTTTGGAATACTAACCATGAGACGTACATAGAGTCTCTAATTCAGTGGTCAGTAATTTGTATTTAGTACTTAGTAATTGCATATGTCAAATTAGTTCTAAGAAACTGAGACGGTTCATTATAAATGTATTTCTGTACACCGTAGCAATTAATATAAATGCACAAATGGATATTCAAGAAAATGATAAACACATAAACATTAATAGAATAAGGTAATAATGGATAAAGGTTAATAGTTTAGATCAGTTAATCAGTTTGATAAAAATAGAGGAAGGCCCCAAGCTCAATATAGATGAATGGATTGATACATTAAATAAAAACAAGAATAGAAAGACAGTTTTGTTTGTGTAAACTTAGATATACAATAAGAATAGCAAGAATACAATTGTTGCCCTCTTGCAAATAGAGATGGATTTGATACATGGGAGACATGTTGTTTGGATATGTAGTTATGTGACAAGTATTAGTGAAGAGGAAAGCCTATTTTGTTGTAGGTTGTAAATGGGCATGGATGTGTCCAGGTGTCTCCAGGTCGTGTCCAAGCCATGTCCAGCTATAACAAAAAAATATTAGATATGGCTGGAGAACCCTCTGATACACATTTAGGCATGTCCACGAAGTACATGTGTTCAATATACCTGATTTGAAGTGTCTATGCTTCCTATTTAGCATGTACATAAATAATTGATATGTTTTTATTATGAGCTAACAAATTTTCTATCATATATTGATATTTTCCTCTTAAATTAGATGTGCAATAATGTTCTCATGGTTGACTCTATAATTTTGCTCTTTGCGTCAGCCATGCCATCCTTTTTGACAATAACTAAAGATGGATGCTCTTCTAATATGGAGAATGCATATTCGAATTTCATGTTTCCTTAATGGACATATATGTCATGATATGAGACATTTTCACATATGAAGTTGGCATGTTCGAAAAGAGATATAACCTACACAAGCTCCATCCTAGAAGATAGAAGTCGATAAGGAATGATAGGCAAGTGATTCCCCATAGACGCTAGCTTAAAGGTATGTTATCTGTCTCATGTACAAGCCTTTACAAACAAACAACATACTCTTCTCTCACAGTTTCTTATTGTTGCATTTCATGTTGATCATCCTCATCCCTATCTATCATTCCATGGTTCCAAGTTACTAAATAGTGTTTGCTACTTGCTTCAAAGAAAGTCAAAAATTGTAGCACAAATCTCCATATGGTTACATCAGTTAACACATAAGAGGAATACCAACATGTTATACAATTTAATATATTACTTCCTTATGTACATTGAAGCTACATTTTTAATTGATAAGTAGGATCGATATAACTTATTAATTACACTCATCTTATAATATTCTCATTTTTAGTTTTAATAAGTACAATTTGTATGTTCTTAGTACCAATGGCATTGTACCTTGTATGCTCCATTAAAAGTAGTATTACCTAATCTACTTTGCATAATCGGATCTAACAACCATTCATTGGGTTATTACTTGCTACCTGTTTCACTGACAATCCATGACAAGACCCAGATTTCCTTATCTATGGTGGAGCTTGCTCTAAAGAAGTCAGTTTGTGATGGAATTGGACCATATATTGAGTATGCATATAGTGTATATTGACTTCTTCAATTTATCATGATGAGATAAATATTTTTTCTCATTTAAACATTTTCTAAAATTAAAGTCATCCATACGTTGGTTTCTCCTATATTTATTTATTTTTTACTTTTGTTATTCCTAGTCCTCACTAAATTTGGCATTGACCTTCTTTATTATATAGACTTCTATGATTCTTCATAAAAGGGGAATTCTATAGAGGAAGAGAAGATGACTTTTAGGAATATTAATAATGGTGACACAATGAACACAACATAATAGTGGCTTAATAATCCAGATCGGGTCTTGAAAGGAATAAGGTCAACTTGTAGCCAAACCTTAGTCTTTCCAGAAGTCTTTGATATTGTAAACAATGATTGAGAAAGTCCATTTGTTTGCACATTGCATTCCTTTGGACTCATGAACTTTCACTAGTATGGTGTGAACAATGCATTTGGATCAATGAAATGAAGGATCACACATATTCTATTATGGTTTCTTATAAATGGCCAATTCACAATATTTGTATGGGTTGCTGCAATATTATGCTTGGTCTGATAGAATAAGAACAATATATTTCTACATAAGAAATGCATATCTTGTATTTTTGTGAAGCAACTCTAAGAGCATATGAACATATTTATAATATGCTTTTATGATTGGTAAATCTAATTGGAGATCCTATGGTCTTTCATATGTATCAATCTGAATTCTTTTCACTTTTTAGGTATCACTATCATTTGTAGAGTTGTTGCACATGTAATGGACTACTGGACATACATTTGATAATTCCTAGCCATTGAAAACAAAACTTAGTCGTTTTGCACCTCATTGTAGTGGCTATAGCAAAAAAGATTCTCATGTTGAGGTCTTTTAAGCCAAAAAGTTGATACTAATGGGTGTGTACTTCTTCAGCTTGAGGACCTAGAATTGAGAATATAAAGGTTGTTCACTAGGGTAACTTTTTGGCATCTTGTTTGGAGATTTTAGCATATTTATTTTCCAAAACCAATGTTTGAAAGAATTTCATTGGTGTTAGTTTATTTGTGTGTTTGTTATCAAATTGAAAAGAATGGATGCACTGCAAAACAAATCATGTTTGATTTTACATGCCAATGTATTTCAAAACTATTCTCAAAGTCCTTATTATATAGAAATGATGCTTCACAGGCCAGTTAAAAACATTCTGGATGCAACCCAAGCTCAATGTAGAAGATAGATAACTTTCATCTATGAAGCCTACTTCAAAAAAATGAGGCTGATACATCACGTTCAGACCACCATGTATATGCTTTGCCATGAATCTAAGAATACATATTTTTGCAATCATCCTCTTTTTACTAATTGATACTAAGTATGGATAATATGAATGCACTAGAGGAGCTTTTGAATATTCTGAAATTGCACTTGTCACATCCCCTACCCCCCAACAAAAACATACAATGTTTTTTTGCTTCCCGATCTTGATATTGTGCTTGGTAAAGAAAATCTATAATTGTTGCACCTTCTAGCTATTCAAAAATCAATGTTGGTTGCCTATTAATGAATGTAGGTTCTAGGGCTATCTAGAAGTGACTATGCTCTTTCTATTTGTGTTATATGTATAAATACAGAAACTTTCTAGAACTATCACTTTTATGTACATGATTCACCATCACCTAAGCTTCAATCAACATTAAAATATTTTCACATCAACTCCATTTATGATTATGTTATGTCTTGTATGTAATGAATATTGATCCCCCTCTATTACCTCATGCCAAGTTAATCTATGTAAGGTCTGCCAATTCCCTTTTCTAACCTTGTTGGATTAAACATTACTATGAACTACTTCAACTGTCCTTATATATTGCACACCCATACCATATTAAACAATGGCCAAATCATATGCAACACAATAAAGAATCAAAGGATAGTGGATGCTCATGTAGGGAATCAAGCAATGAATCCATACGTCCCCTCATAATATATGTATGGTAGGAAAGTAACAGTAGTGATACACTTCATTTAGAGGAGCCTTTGATGTCCATGCTTAAGAATTATTGGTGCACTAGTCAGAGAAGCTTTACCAAATGCTCTTCATATCGTTCATCCTTGAACCCCCGTTTTGTTTTAAGTTATCATGTGCCACGCTAAACTATTTTTTACTTTTACCCACCGTTATAGACTTTGGGAGTTAGCTTATGTCATTATATTATCTTTATGTATTACCATTGTTGAAGAAGTGGCAATTGCCAAGGATGTTCAGAAAAAGCTACCATCTTTGTATGAGCTCATATACCAATTTCCATATCATACATATCATTGCATTTAAACAAACATATGCTCTTAGATGTTTGCCATTTTAATTTACCATGTTGTAAGACATTTTGTAAGTTACATTAGCTTTTGTTTTCATCACTCGTAGCAATATATGTAAATTTTCAAAAAAAAATGTGTCGTACAAGGTTGATCAAACCGAGTGATGCATAAAAGAAAATCAACTATACAGCATAGATGCTCTCCTGTAGAGCCTCATTTTGGTAATGCATTTTCACCATGTGTTTCTAACTCCTTATGGAATGAAAATGACATATAGGTTCTAAATAAAGAAGTGGTATGCTAGTATTAATTAAATATTTTATTTTTTATTGTAGCATTTAGTTTCTTTCACTCATCTTTATTGTCCCCTAACATCCACTTATTGGTTCGACACTTTTATCCTTCTTGACAACATTGATGCTAGTGATTGTGTGTCGATGGAAACTTCTGCACTCAAACTATATAGGAGTAGGTGCCTCATCCAAGGACACCAGTTGTTGTACTCTCACAATTCCAAATGCTTTTAGTTGTGTAATCGTCCTTTGTTTGATTGGCACAGGAAGCACAAAGACCTCCCCATTGAGTAAGTTTCCACAAATGGCAGTCCCTTGGTCCAATACATGCACAGATCCGTATGTTGAAGATGTGTAGGAGAAGTGATCCTTGACCCAACCTACTATTGCAATTCCCTCACACATATTCAAAAGAGAAAACCTACATCATGTTCCCTAATTAGAAATATGTCATATCCTGTACTTTTTCATGTGAAATACTTTGCAAAGCAGAGCAACTAGTTGTTGGGCAAAGAAAAGTAGAAAGTTATCGAGTTAAGCAGAGCATGTACGTGTTGCGTGAATTAGAGCCTTCAGTTGTTGCTTGAAGTAGAGAAAATAATCATGTTCCAGTATAGCAGTGGTTGTGTGAACACCTTGCTAAGACGATCTATCAATATATTTGTTTTGACAGTAAGAGCAAAACATGTACCACAACAAAAAAAATATGAAAATAATGTGCTTTCAATATAGAGTGTGTTGTCATGTATATTTGTTTCAACAATTTCATTTTTTATTATTGTCATTAGAACGTATCAATATACAAATAGAGATAAGATGTGATATAATATGTCTTACTTTAAAAGCATTGTTTTTTAACACACACACTCTCTCTCTCTCTATATATATATATATATATATAAATATAAATATATATATATATGTATATATATATGATCTACAATATACTTAAGTGTATGTGGGGTTCTATATGACTCAATTATAATCCATTGGATCAAGATCTAGGGAAAGAAAAAACTAGAAGGTGCAGTGGCCCACAACTGTTAACAACATCCTAGCCTCTTTGCCCTAATTTTTTTACTCTCTCTCTCTCCCAATTAAATTATCTTCTCTCCACATTCACTAACCCACCCTCCACTTTCTCTTACTAGATCATGTACTATCATGTTTGAGTTCTTATTTCTTATAGACATATCTCACGAGTTCTGCATGAGAGAGAACTCTAGATTGAACTCCGTTCTCAGCCAAGGACCATGTTAGTGCCCCCTTCGAGTTTAACAACAACTAGTTGTGCATGAAGGAAATCTAGAAACACTGTGATGAGTGATGAGCTCTTCATGACTCCAAAGATCTGTCCACTCAAACTACTGCCTAGGATGTACATCATTTTGGGAGAGTATTGATCCTGGTTCCCATCACCTCATGGTGGTGGACCGGCAGCGGTGCCTACAACGTCACTAAGGTCACTAGATTCAACAAAATCCCCAATGTCTACTGCAAGGAACTTCTTCGTTGTGTCACCCCAGTCGGGCGCTCAAGAGGAAGGGTGTCAGAGATGTCATAGCCAACCCGTTAGAGGTAGCACTGCATGAGGCTTCTGGAGGGAGATATGCAAATCCACACATATATGTGGGTGCTAGATCAAGGACGAGTTGTCAATCGTCTAGGTCACTCTCCTGTTTGACTACAATAGAGGTAGTTCTAGTGGCCATAACATTAGTAATAAAGTCCAATGAAGCCATGCAATAATGCTGCGTGGCTAAGGGAAGGAGTGATAACACCCATTTTTGTGGTATTTACGGCCCATATTTCGTTGTCAAAATGGCCCTTTTAAACTGTTTTCATCTATATTTTGTCATGTTATTGAATAAATAAGTCGCACTATGCTCTTAACTCATTTTTATCATCTTTTACAGAGTTTTCCTCACTTTTCCACTCAAAATCAGCAAATCGGCCTGTCTCGACCCACTTACAAAGAATCAGCCTTTTACTAGCTGCACAACACGTCCACTACCCATCGTGGATGTTGGCCGATAGAGGTACGACCTGACACGGGCGTGTCACGCAGTGCGGTCACTGACGGGTGATATGCCATTTACCCGACAGAGAGCTCTGCCCGCCACGACTAATCAGCCCGTTATGGCATGTCACGCGATATGAGCCACTCACCGGAAGCAACCACCTGTCGTGCCAGATACCTTCGTAACCCGACACGCGATAGTCAAGCTACGTCGGACGACACACACACGTCAATCATCACCGAAGCCATGTATGTGGAGCCGATAAAGGGTATGTGGCGTCCGGAGATCCGCAACTTCTTCCAACCACTGCCTATAAATAGCAGCTACATGACTCCGATGGGATGGGTCAGAACCTCGCGAAGGCTAACTTTGGAAAGCATCTGGAGCTAGTGTGTCATGTCCCCGAGGCGTGTCGGGCGATACTAGGTGAGAACTTCCCCAACCCGAGAGGGGCGGGAGTGGTTCACTTTGAATCCGTCCTGGTAGCCGCAGCAACCCGTTATAGACCAAGGAGGTCACCCGATGTGCCGGGTTTCTAGATGGGCCCCTTCCTGAGATGGCTCACCTCTACACCTGATACAAGGAACCTGATACCCTAAGTCGTCTCTTACCCGACATGATATCGGTCCTGATATAGAACACCCGTCATGGTGTGTCACCCGAGAGGGTGGTATCCTGACCACGACCATATCGGGGAGGGTGCCTTGATCGATATGCTTGTCCGTCACGGCATACCACCTGAAACGAGCACGTCGGCCAGTGCTCCCACCCAATATTGGGTTAGAGGCACCTTAGGGGGTCTGTTGTTGTATGTCGCCCTCCTAAATTACGGAGGCGATATCTATCTTCACTTTTTCAGTCATTTACTTTCTTTATTTATGCAATGTAACTAAACCCTTTTATACAATGCTCATGCTAATGGAATTAGTAGAGTTTCAATACCTATTGCTATAAGTTTGGTCCCTTTTGTTGGATGATTGCTTTTTAGCATCCGAACTCTAGCTTGTATGCTTGGATCATGCTTTGACTAGCTATCGAATCGTGTTTCCCATTTCAACTCCCTCGAGAGAGGTGTTGTAACTCTAGTGTTTGGTCCGATTAGGGAGTACGAGAGTACCCAGGGTCAAAGTTGCTTCAGTTATCTTTCCACTCCAACCCAAGTCCACCATCTTTGAGAGAGGGTGTTTGTGCTTAGTTGGAGGTACCCTCTTTGAGAGAAGGGGTACTGGATGTTTTCTGTTGCCGCTTGTTATGCCTAAGCTTTCCTCCTTCGTTCCTTACTGAGGCAATAGTGTTATCTCCTCAGGTTCTATTACACAAAACCCCTAAAAATTGATAAATGCCAAAACCTTATCTTCCTTGTAACTCGAGTTGGAGATAGCTTTTCTTTATAGCACTTTCGTGTGGCATTTTGTTTCCCTTTTTTTAATTCTTTTGTTTTACCGATCTTGATCTACCATTCCCTTGGGAATATTTTCTTATCCTTCTTTTACCGGAGTGTAGAGTGTTGATTCCGTGTTCTTAGCACGACCACCCTTGTCCCTGTGGTTCGACCCCGATCGCTACTTCGGACCCCATCATCGTTGTGGGGGCCTAAGAGTCGGGTTATTTAAAAGTCTGACTACTTCAAATCTACTACTTTTGGACGCATGATTTAGGCCGGTCAACTTTTTGGCGCCGTTTTTGGGGACAACAAAAAATGGTACTATTAACAAACCCAAATCCACCAACTACACTCCCATGCCTCAAGCTTAGTAATAAATTTGACAACACAGTTTCTTTTAGTCTTCTAACCTGAATGTGTACAAAATAGTTCATTTCACTAAAAATTTGTTTTCTAACTTGATTATACCTTCTATTCAGGTACTCAGGGAAGAAGCACTCTGCTCAGTTGAGCACCGTTCATCATGCCACCTCGCGTGGAACCACCTCTTTCCGAGGATGAGTGAAATGCTAGAGTTGGACCACACCCACCTCTGCATGGGAACGATGACCGTTACAATAACAATCATTTACATGAAGAGCTAGAAGAACCTGAATCAGAACAACTTGGGGATGATCATCATCACGAGAGACGTCGTCATCACCGTAGGCACAGAAGAAATCATCATAATCAAGAGCAAAATCATAGGAACAACAACAGTGAAGATTCCAACGAAGAAGAAAAGACCCTCTGGGAGTTGGCTGCCACGAAGGCCAACAACTCGAGATGCCCAGTTGTAATCCCAAGGCTTGATGTTGTAAACTTTGAGTTGAAGCCAGCCATGATCTCCATGATTCAAAATAAAATCTTTAAGGGAAGTTCCAAGAATGACAACCCCTACCATCACCTCGATGCTTTCAAAAATATATGTGATACCATCAGAATGAGGGGAGTGCCACAAGAAGTGATCTACTGCAAGGGTTTCTTTTTCTCTTTGGAGGACAAGGCACTAGCATGGTACCTTAGACTGCCACATCAATCTCTGAACAGATGGAATTCCTTAGCGGATGCTTTCGTAAACAAGTTCTACCCTACAGAGTAGACCATTAGGAACATGCAGAAGATCGCATCTTTCATCCAGAAGCCAGGAGAAAACCTGCATGAAGCCTGGGAGAGATACCAGGAGTATCAGAGAGACTGCCCTCACCACAACAATAAGAAAGGTTTCCTGATAACAACATTCTACAATGGTCTGACTCCTGAAGAAAGAGTATCGCTAAATGCAGCTGTAGGAAGCGACGTTCTTGGGAAGAAGCCCAGTAGATCTAAAAAGATCATTGAAAATATGGTTGAACTACAAGCCAGGACCGACTACGACAGGACTGATAGAGGGTATGCTAAGAAAGCCGCTAATGAAGGATCGTCAGTCGAATCCAAGGCTCTTGAAGCAATCACCACTCAAATCCAAAAGATAGCCACTGATGTCAGACAGTTAAAAGAATTAGGAGGGAAAGGAAAGAAACAAATTGAGAAGGTGATAAAGTGTGTCACTTGTGGAGAAGGTGGACATGGTATTGATAACTGTGTTTACACCCGACCCGAAAAGTCAAGTGAAAGTGAATCTGAAGAAGAGGAACTTGAGAATGTTTCTTTTGTCAACTTCAAAAGACCGGACTATCCTAGTTTTAGTTATGGCAACAAGGATGCTGCAGAAAACTTGCATCAGTTGAATAATCCACCCAATCAAACGCAAAGGTTCAAGAATATAGGCGGACAAGGTCAGTACACCAGAACAACCATTTTTCAATCAAACAAGGTAAACTTTCAAGGGCAAGGGAAGTACCAAAACCGCTAAGCTGCTAACCCTAGCCAAGGCTAGGGACAAGCTAAAGAGCAGAGTCAGGAAAAGAACTTTGGTAAACCGGACTTAGTGGGACAATTGTTTGACTTTGTTAAGAGACAAGATACTATAAACAATCATTTGGCGCAAACCGCGATGTCCAACTCATGCGTTCTAAATATGATGCACGTCCAAATGGTAGATATGCAAATGCATCAATGCCAGATAGACCAGCAGCTTGCTCAAATGTTCGAGTTAATGAAGAATCCTTTGGGTAAGATACCATCCAGCACAGAATCTATCAAAATGGCAGTACTCAGGCCAGGAAGGACAATAGAGTGCCTTGAATCAGCCAGACCTGAAGAACCTGAACCAGGAGTTGCGGCAGAGAACCCAGCTGAAGGAGAAAACCAACGAGCTCATGTCAGGGAGCCAAAATCAGAACATGTGGAGGACCTATTCGGTAAAAGAAGTCCTTACTCTTCAAGATTGCCTTTCCCATACAAACTCATAAAGGCACATCTTAAAAAGAGATACGGAAGGTTTATGGAGTCGGTGAAAAAAGCTTCACCTCGAAGTGCCATTTCTGGATGCTTTGGAAGAAATGTCGACCTACACCAAGTTTTTCAAGGATTTGATCACCAAGAAAGGAAGAGGAGGAAGGATTGAGACGGTACACCTATCTAGTATGTCTACTGCCTTTGTGAAGGTGGATTTAACTACCAAGAAGAAGGATCCTGGAGCCTTTACGATTCCTTTTTCTGTTGGAGATAACGTCGAGCGGAAGGGTCTTGCTGATTTTGGGGCTAGTATAAGCCTTATGCCCTTAAGCCTCACACAACGATTGGGATTAACTGATATGGTCAGGACCAACATGAGGATCGAGTTGGCAGACCATACCTTCAAAATGCTTGTGGGAGTCGTTGAAGATGTTCTGATTCATGTAGGAAGATTCTTCATTCCTTGTGACATTGTTGTCATTGACACTGTTGAAGACCCTAATTGCCCTATCATCTTTGGGTGCCCTTTCTTGGCTACAGGGAGAGCACTGATTGATGTCGCTAAAGGAATCATCACTCTGAGGGTCAAAAATGACCACATTGATTTCAAGGTGAAGGATGCCATGAAGGGGCCTTCCCTTTTCGAGTCAACTTACTTTATGGATAGCTATTGCCAATATTGTGAAGAAGTAGAAAAAGATATCGCAATGGTAGACCCCCTTATGAGGGTGTTGAACAATCATGGCTCTGATTCTGAAGATCCTAAGGTTGTCAAGATCCTCAATTACCTAAACCAAAATGATGAAGATCTAAGTGATGAGGAGGAAGTTATAGAGACATTCAAGTTTGCTTCTCTGGAAATGACACCAGAAGAAGAAAAGGCACCTAAGACCAAGCCAGAGCTGAAACAGCTACTAGAAGGTTTAAAGTATGAGTTTCTAGATCAAGAAGGAAGAAATCCAGTCATAGTTAATGACAGTCTGACGAAAGAACAATTGGAAAGACTTCTCGAGGAATTGAGGCTCCATAAGCAAGCTATAGGCTATTCGATAGAGGATATCAAGGGGCTTAGCCCTGCTCTATGCATGCACCACATAAATTTGGAAGAATCCGCTAAACCCCTGGTCCAACCCCAGAGAAAGCTGAACCAGATGTTAAAAGAGATTGTTAAGAAGGAAGTGATCAAGCTGAGAGATGCAGGAATTATCTACCCAATCAACGATAGCAACTGGGTAAGTCCCATCCATGTTGTATCAAGGAAAGGAGGCATGACAGTTGTGAAAGGTGACAAAGGCGATGAAGTAGCGGTCCAGACTGTCACCGGATGGAGAATGTGCATAGATTATAGGAAGCTGAATCAAGCCACAAAGAAAGATCATTACCCGCTTCCCTTCATCGACCACTTGGTGATACATGCTCTTCTTGCCCACTTTTGTGTTGTTTCTTATTTTGTCATTTATGTGGTGACAAATCTTGTTTAATCTGACTATACTTTCTACTTGCCTCTCTATTAAGCTTGTTATGTGACTCAGCCGTCCTAATATAGTGTAATTGAATTGGTTTTGGGTTATGTGCACTTATTATATTTTTGGGATGGAAGTTATCTGCCCCATACTCGGGTTTCAAGTTTATGAGTCTTGGCCCACATTTTTATATATTTGGGAGTTTCATTATGTGCCATTCTCTATCAAGTTTCAAGTTTATGAGGCTTGGCCGCTAATGTCTTTTTATTGTTCTAGTAGTATGCTTATCTCACATGCATGTAGGTTGATGCTATTATTGAAGGGTTGTGTGCCTGAATTTCATGATATGTGCTTATGTGGCATAATTTTGTTGTTTTATAATGGCAAGTATCTCTTTTATCATTATATGTTGGAAATTCATTTCTCATGATGCCCGATTGGGTAGTCTTTATCCTTTCCATGGGAAGCCTTTCATTTGACATCCTTTATTTCATTTTATTCCTCAATTCCAATTTAGTATGCACATACTTGTTTAATGTTGATGCCATCTACTTTTCTCCTATTTCTGAGGTATGCTATCAACCCTAGATGTAGGTAAAGGAAAACATGGGATTCATCATGGACTTTACATAAGAAGTTGAAGTTTGGAGACAAACTTGATATAGTTTAGATTTCCATGTACTAGATCCTTATGTTGTTATATCCATGTAAACCCTTAATGGGGATGATGATGTACATTTGATAAATTGAATATAGTCATTACTTTTATTCAGATACTACACTTTGGTTCTTTTGAATACCATTAATGACATTATAAAATTTTACACATGTTCCAACATACCTTTTGAGTGTGTTTGGAATGGATGTTTTATTCTTCAAATTTTAGTAGGGAATGGATTCCCTCTAGATCCCACTCCTTACAGGGTGTATTATTGCATCCACAATTACACGTTATAGAGGATGATTGTGGTCATGCCTTGGTAGGAGAGAGACTATGGTCATATCTTAGTTTATGATGTGATAGGGGTCAACTATGGTTGTAACGCAGATGATTGGGTTTGTATACCCAGTTTACTAGTGTCGTGTCTATATACAAGGTGGGCTAGGCTGTTTTCAGTTGGACTCTATATATCACTATGAAGGAATGGACTAATGGAGGGTGTGGGAGATCATAGGAGTCCAACCCTCCTGGATCTTTTATGGCATTGATTTCAACTTAACAGTGGTCAGTTGGAGTTGAGTGGATACCTCAATTCCTCAGAGCATTTATAAAATATGTAATTAGCCATGTAGCATATCTGATTAAGATTATACACAACACTTCACATTGTATGATAACTCTTATTTATCTTCTCATATATAGATCATGGGTAGTGCATTAAGGAAGACATATGTGCTTATGTTGTAAACATGGTTATACTGTTGGCTATGTTTATCTTATTTGAATTGTTTGTGATGTTATTCATGCCTATGTAGTTATCTATTACCATAATGCTAATCAAAATCATGCAAATAGTTATGCTTACATTGTTATATCTACTTTTGATGTAGGTATCCTCACATGTTTTATTGTTAGAGATTCTTATGCTATCAGCAATGCTATGTTATTAGACATGCCTTACACTATTAGACATGCTTTTGTTGTTTGTTTTGTTCATCCTATTGGATATACATATATTGTTAGATGTACTATATTGTTTTTTTTTTTAAAGGAGATGTACTATATTGTTAGATATGCTTATGTTGTTAGTTTTTTTGTAATCGTAGGCATGCTATATTTTTAGACATGCTCCTACTTCTCAAATATGCACATGTGGATATCAATATTTATGATACTAGTAAAGCTCATGATAATGGGTATGTTCAATATAATATCTAAATCTGGTAGTTGAGAATTGTGCTACATTCTAAGACTCTAATTAGAATTTCTTTAAATAAAGACACATTGTTTGATGATTCCATTATGTTGCTTAATATGTCTATATGCTTAATCTAATTAACATTTTCAATACATAACCTATTGTAATCAATAAGTGTTGTTGTGAGTTGTATCTCTTTCTAGGACATGGGTCTCACCCGTGGGTCACCACAATCTTTTTAGGTGATCTTCAGTAGTAGTAGCAAGCCTGTGGCAGTGTGGAGGAGATGATATGATGGACCATAGATGGATAGTTATTTATATGTCTAGTATGTCCTACACTCATCCCTATTTCCTCAGGTCCAGATGGGAATGTTTTGAATATAATGTTTTATTGATTCAAGCTACATGTGGATGCAATCTCTTATTTATATGTTGTGGCTGGTGACACAAAGCCTTTGTAAGATATTTTTTGTATGATTTATGAAATAATCTAAGATGTTGGGCTTTTTTGCAAATGTTGTTAAGAAAAATAGTGAAAATTTAATCGATTTTAATTAGCCCTCTTTTTAGTGATGTGTTTAATTAGCAGTTGATCATGTTTAGGTTTTGATTACTTTTGCTTTGTGTGATGGGTTGGCACATTTGGTGGTATCAAAGCTATATATTCACTGAGTCTGTAGGGCGACTAGGACCCAGGATTAGGATGATAAGTAAGTAATGAAAATGGCATGAACATAATCCATACTTCCTAAATTTAGTGCTTGGATGCCTTGTCCAGGTATTCATATACTGAAGTAAAGGCAAGTATGGTACTCTTTGATTGTTATCTTTCTGATTACCCTGATCAAGTACTCATTTGGAAACAATCCAAAGAGCATAATAATTAAGAAATCATGGTGAACATATTTTAATCATACCTAAGGAAAGGTGAAAATGATATTGTAACTCATTATAATTTGGAAAGTTTGATTATTAAAGAAAGAGATATGACACCACTAAGATTAAATACAAACAAAAATAAGCTAAGAAGGAGTTCCTAAAGCTGTGATTATGGAGAATAGTGGAACAAAAGAAAAATGAATTTGTATTAGTGTAATAACCTAAGGTGTAGAATTCATACAATAATATGAGAACTCCAATGATAATAGCGATATGCAATAATAAAAGTGGATAAATATGGATGAACAAAGAGGAAACGTAGTTAATTTTAGACCAACCCCAATGTTAAAAAAGATACTAATGTAAAATTATCATTGTATATAAAAGAAATTAAAGGGAATGATCCTTGTTGAATGTATAAGAATGAGTAATGTAATGAACTAACCCCTAAAGGAGTGAATGAGAAACATGATAAATGAGAAGATACATATGAGTATGATAAATGACTAACATGAAAGAGTAATAAGGTATGATAATCTTGATAATTCCTACATTGCTGACAATGAATCCAAGTACAAAAGTGAATAAAACGTAAATAGTTGTAACTTGATAACCCCTTTGTTAGTAACTCTTGGGATGGATCATGGTATTGTGAGAGGTAACCTTTCCCCTTCTTCTCTTTCTTCTCGAGATGATGCATTCAAGTGCATATCAAGCCTTTTGGTATGTGAGGATTCGATGTAATCCTAGGGATGGATATCTTGGTGTAACATGTGGCTGTTTTGGACTACATTTCTAGGATTGTGATGTTTGTGATAGAGATACCTTTGGATTTTTCCAGAAAGTTAGGAAGATCCTTCCAACATGTTGAGTGTTGACCATGATGGTAGAGAAATTGATAAGACAAGGATGTGAGGTTTGCTTGACACGTGTAGTGGACACCAAGGTTATGAGTTCTAATATACATGGCTTATCAATGGTACGTGAGTTGGAGACGTTCGGATGAGTTCATGATGTTTCTTTCCCCTATAGAGAGTTAGATCTTGAGATGATGATAGAGTGACTTTTTGAGAAGAATAAAAATTATTCTAGGATAATATAGCTAATGATAGTGGGACAAGGTGTATGGATAGGTGACATCCTGATGTGGGACATCAGATCAGAGTGGTACAATGGAAGTGTGGTCGGCCCATGACCCATAAGTTGAGGAGGAAGGTTATAGATTTAGTGGATATATTGTGACATCACCATGAGATGGGAAAACGTTGGGGTAGTCATAAGATAAGAAGCATGGGAGGTAACCATCATTGTTTTCTTTGGATTTCGGGGGAAAAATTTCCATTAGGGGTTTATGGTTGTAAGACCCATGTCCTAGCTTGATGCCTAATCTTGAAGAATCGACGATCGTAGATGACCTCCATAGCATACACACCCCATAGTCAATGCAGGTCTTCATTGTCTAGATCTTATAGGGGGATGCCCTTGTTGATGGCTTCCATCATCCTCAACACTATGATAGCACAATCCTCCAGCCTCTTCTTTAGGGACTTTCATATTAATGGAGAAGAACTTCCTAAATCCTTGAAATTTGTCATCTACATCTTTGATTGCTCATTAAAGATGTAGTGGTATCTTTAGGGCATCTCTAACGCCCTTCCTTTTGTAGATTAGTGAAGTGATGTCCAATTCGGTTGCACAACAATTGAGCATCGTCATCTTCTGCTCATACATGTCCTTGACTATCAGTGCCCAATGATTTACATTCCTTATGGGCAACACTACATATCTTGTTTCCTTTCTTTGAACTGTTACCTTCAGTTTGGTGACATATGCTTCGTTGTAGTCTTCTTTGTAGAGGAAGCTAGCTAAACATGTCATCCCATTGAAGAATGGCTAAGGTTTGTCTGGGTGTAGAAATTCTTTTAGGAGGGTGGCACAGAGTACCTTGAACAACTTTTTGTGTACTCGCACCTTTTTCAAGAAGATCCCCCAGAAGTGATCTCTGGTTAGAGGTCTACCCTTGTTATTATATAGTATGTCTGACCTGGGTAGATTGTCGCTCAGGATGTCTGCCAAGATGTGGACATCTCTACACGTGATTTATGATATTGTAGACATGTCAATCTCCTTCATTTTGCATGGCAGGGGAGAAGCTACTCCCAGCGTTTCTGTTCTAGTTGATGTACTCTGCTCCCTGACGGGTTCATTCACGAAGAAGGTTGATATTTTGTCATCCTCATCGTAAGATGTTCCTTCGTGTGCAGAAGGTGCCAAGGTTTCATGGATAGTTGGCATAGTTGTGGCCATCTGTTCAGCTTCTTTGACTGACAGTTGTGTTGTGGTCGCTTGTTTTGCTACTTCTGAGGAAGCTTTTGCAACTATGTTGTCTCTGATATTTCTCTCCTCAGAAGTTTGGCCCAGCTTTGCGGCCTCTAGCATTTCTAGAGTTGAATCCATCTTTCCATCGTAGAGGTAGTTGTTATGCTCATGGTGTCTTTGGAATAGGAGGAACTCGTTACTCTCTTCAAGACCAATGCCCATCTCAGCTAACATCTTATCGAGCTCCGCAGCCCCTATCACACTAAAATATGTGATGACTTCTTCTAGATGACCTATAGCAAGTTGTTCTTCTTATGTCCGCTTATTTATAGGTAGGGTTGATTACTGTTTTGCTTTTCTACCACTTACTTCATTAGTTTCATCTTGCCCTTCTTCAGGGTTGCTATTGAGATCAAGATCGCTTGACAACGTTGTGGTTTCATTGTGTGTTTGTCGTTGGGGGAGCTTGATCGTTGTGGGGGTTCATCTTTCTTTGGCTCATCTACCGTTGTTATCTTCACATTGGCGCTCTCTTTTTTTGGCATTTCTGCTCCTATGTCGGTCCCTCCCACACTGTTGTCATCATTATCATCGTGGCTGGAGGGGCTCGATGAGATGTGCGCCAGGCATGCTGAGCACTTTGCCTTTCTTTTTCTTCCACCGACTCGCCATTTCTTCACGTATCTTTTAAATTTTTTGGCGGTCCTCTTTGAGGTGTTGGCATTCTTCCTCGAGGCTGGCCATCGCTGCATCGTAGCCATGACACATATGCTCATTTTCAGTTCAGATGACATGTCTCTCCTTCCTTAAATCCTCCATTTCATCCTTCATTTCTTTCAATACTCCCATCATTATCCATTGGTTGCTTAAAGCTTCTTGGATGAGGTCAGGGAGTGCTCGAGTTCTTTCGTTGAGGACTTGTATCTGTGTTTTTAGTGCAGATAAAGAAGAAGAAATAGTTGTATTTATCGTAGTGGTTTGATGCATGTGTTCCCACATGGAATCAAACCTTATACCTAATACACCCCCTAAGGATGGTGCATGACGTTGTTGTTAGCGTAGCTGGTGCTCCATGCGTGTCGTTGACATGCTTGACATTGGCGGTTGAGGAGGTGGTGGTCGTGGACCTTGTTATTTTTCCTTCTACTTGTCATGTGGTTCCACCTCAACTCCACATATTTCTGGTTTCGGTACGGCTTCGAAGCCTTGTCCTTCCTGCTCAGCCTCCGATTCTTTGTCGGGCTGCAAGTTGGTTGTTAATCCCTCCTTTTTCTCTACCTCTGGCTCCACTGTAGTGTGGCATCCAACTTATATAAACAAAATTTACTTAAGAGGAAGAGAATCATTTGCAGCGGATTATTGAAAATCACTAAAAATTAAAACTTTTTGCAAAGAGATCCACACATAGGAAATCTTTTTCATCAAGAACCAAAGTATAATATTTACATTCTGTTCCATAAGTACCCAACCTGTACTATCTCTTCTCGAGGATTACAACATCAATTGTCCTATTCAACATTATATACAGATAGTGTAAAACCTCGAGGCATCAAGCCAAAATCTTAGATTGATTCAATAAAAACACTGACTACTGACTCCGAGGACATGAGAGTACAGAGACGACACATAGGACTTTCAAACTATAAGACTAGACAGGCAGTATCTCCACCTGAGATATTACTGTTGTCCTTGATGTTGCTGTTGATCTTTCTCTGCTAAAAGTTTATTGCCTCCTTGTCCACGTCCACCTAAAACATTAGATCCCACGGGGGTGAGAAAATTGTAAATTGTCCCAGTGGGAGATATAACTCTCCCCAAAACATTATTATTGCAGTGAAAGATATAAAACTGGGAAGAGGATAAATAGTTTAAAGCATTCTCATCTTAAAGCATTGTAACTATTTATGATTTAATAATAGATCAACTATTCTCTTAATAAGGAATAGGAAGACTATGTATATCATTTATCCTTCATATTATACTATCATGTCAAACTTCTATTGTGACACTTATTATTTTGATATGTCACCCATGAGACATTCTTGTTTCAACTTATTGGCCTTAGCCAATCTGCTTAACAAATTTTTTACTATACTGGACATGAGAATGTACATCATCATGTCATTCTCAGGCATTGGTTTATACCAATCCTGTATAAACATTCCAAGTATTGGATTATACCAATCTTGTGAAACTAGTACAAGCATTAGACTTACATTATTCCTATGTATCTATTCCAAGTATTGGACTACGCCAATCCTGTGTAACTATTCCAGGTATTGAACTATGTCAATCTTGTGTAATTATTCCAGGTATTGAACTATGTCAATCCTGTGTAACCATTCCAAGTATTGAACTATGTCAATCTTGTGTAACTATTCCAGGTATTGGGTTATTACCAATCCTGTGTTATTATTCCAGGTATTGGGTTATTACCAATCCTATGTTATTATTCCAGGTATTGAACTATGTCAATCATGTGACATTATTCCGGGTATTGGGATTTAACCAATCCTATGTTATTATTCCAGGTATTGGGTTATTACCAATCTTGTGTTATTATTTTAGGTATTGAACTAAGTCAATCTTGTGACATTATTCCTGGTATTGGAATTTAACCAATCATGCGCAGTTGTTATTCCAGGTATTAGACTATGTGAATCCTGTGCATCTATTCTAGGTATTGAACTATATCAATCCTGTATAACCTTTAAAACATTTTGTTACCTATCACTAGGCAACAACCATCCTCATAGCTCATAAGGCCCATAAAATAGCTTGTCACTTCTCACTAGGCAACATCTAACCATATGGCTCATAAGGCCATTACACATCTTTAGAATTCAGGCATGTTCATTACTCTTAACATTTATCATTAAATGATTCTTAGTACAAGGTATGAGTTCATTCCTCATCCTTATCATGGTATGATTACATCATACTCAAATAGTTTGGCTTACCCTTATTCTCAAGGTATATTAGCCTATGCTTGTCAAGGTATATCAAATGCATTACATTCTATTATAACAATTTACACAGCACACTTCATATGTTCCTTACCCAAATAGATTGGATTTGAAATGCATCAAGGTATATCACTTTCCTCATCACCTCTAACTTCCTTGAGTTATCAGCTTATCTTGTATTAAGGAACTTCCCATCTTAATACTTTCATCCATTAACCTATCACTCTCCTCATGAAGTGCATAGGTCACACACAAGAATGGTCCAACTACATTTAATGGTATGGTCTCATTTCAGGTTAAGGCATTGCCTACAATAAGGTTGCCTATACTCAATCATTTAAGGTATTTCACCTTTATAAGGTTTCACCCTCTGCTTTATTATTAGGGTTCTGGTTTGTCATCATATTGCACAAAGTTATGGCTTTAAATATTATAACTCCATTTAGAATTTCACCTACCTTTACCCTTTATTCGGGCTTTGGGGTTTCACTTACTATTCATCCCAACTAGGGTTTCTCATGACATCACCCTCAATTAGGGTTTCTCACGGCATCACCATCAATTAGGGTTTCTCCTTTCCTATCAATGGGGGATACTCATCCCAATTAGGGTTTCACTCTTTATTCCCATAATTGGGGTTTTACATTATGTTACCCTGAACTAGGGTTAAGATTCATTAACCTTCTGGATTAGGGTTTCATGATCTCTTTATTAAGGATCATAACCTAATCATCACATGATCAATACTCATATATGAATTCCTCTCTATCTTCCTCCCAACTTGATTAGGTCACATCAACCCTTCAATCAAGTACATACAACTATGGTTAACATAGTGTACTAAGACATTGCTCTCATAACCTTTTAGGGTTAATTAATCTAAAGGTATTGATCATCTAGGTACTTTAGGGTTTCAACCTTTGTACCTAGCCTTAATAATCATCATTGGATCAATGGATCATTCATCATATTAATTCTCAAGAGATTCAATCACATTGGACTTCCATTACATAAGGTATCCAAATGAATTGACCAATTGGATCTTCTAATAGGTATCCAAGTGGATTAACCAATTGAGTCCTCAATTACATTAGGTATCCAAAAGGATTAACCATATTGATCCTCAAACAATTTTGATTACTTGGGCCCCAAACAGTCTTGGTCTTTCAAAGTTCAAACGGTTTGAAACTGTTTGATAAAGGTGACCTTCAAGATCGTTTGCTAAAAGTGACCTTCAAGATCGTTTGCTAAAGGTGACCTTCAAGATCGTTTGCTAAAGGTGACCTTCAAGATCATTTTCTAAAGGTGACCTTCAAGATCGTTTGCTAAAGGTGACCTTCAAGATTGTTTGCTAAAGGTGACCTTCAAGATCATTTGCTAAAGGTGACCTTCAAGATTGTTTGCTAAAGGTGACCTTCAAGATCGTTTGCTAAAGGTGACTTTCAAGATTGTTTGCTAAAGGTGACCTTCAAGATCATTTTATAAAGGTGACCTTCAAGATCACTTGCTAAAGGTGACCTTCAAGATCGTTTGCTAAAGGTGACCTTCAAGATCGTTTGCTAAAGGTGACCTTCAAGATCATTTGCTAAAGGTGACCTTCAAGATCATTTGCTAAAGGTGACCTTCAAGAACGTTTGCTAAAGTACCTTTTTGAAACCGCATGAACTCAACCGATTTGGAATTGTTTGGTCCCAAATGGTCTTGAGACTGTTTGGTCCCAAACAGTCTTGAGACCATTTGGACTCAAACGGTCTTGAGACCGTTTGGTCCAAACCTCCACAAAACCGCATGGACCAAAGATGGTCTCATCTACTCCAATCAGTTTAGGGTTCTCAATGTTGATTCCATCAACCATTGTATTCATGTAATTAATCATCAATTGGACCTATCACCATACTTTGATTGAGTTCAGTAGGTCATCCTTCAACTGATTTGACTCTCAATTTACCCTCAATTGGTCATCCATTAGGGTTTGAATCAATTGGATTAGGGTTTGGAATCGATGATCCTTCAACATTAATCAATGTGTAACTAGTTACATTAAAAATATTGGACCATCATCCAAATTGAACATGACCTGACCCCAAACGGTCTTGAGGTTGTTTAGATGACCTCCAAATTGTCTTGAGACCGTTTTCCCATCTCATCACTCAAATCCAAGTCATCTAATTAGGGTTTGGATCATTGGATTGATCACCAAACCAGCAATTGATTGTACATCAACTTAATATCATTGGACCTTCAATTGCTCAACCATACTTAACCCTAGACCTCCAAATGGTCTTGGGTGATCACCAAACGGTCTTGAGACCATTTGGGTGATCCCCAAACAGTTTTGAAACCGTTTGGGTCAATCAACCCAAAACATCATCTCAATCACTTGCAAAATCAACACTTAGCCGATTAGGGTTCATACCATATCTTTGGATCTTAAAACACTTAACCATACTCAACCCTAGACCTCCAAACGGTCTTGGGTGACCCCCAAACGGTCTTGAGACCGTTTGGGTGATCCCCAAATGGTCTTGAAACCGTTTGGGTCAATCAACCCAAGTTTCCAACTTAATCAAATTACAAATCAGCACTTAACCTGATTAGGGTTTTGGTGATTGATGTACCTTCAACTCATGAACCAATTGGAACTAATCAATCATAATTGATGGGTCATTAACCTAGATCATTTTCAAAAGATCTCCAAATGGTCAACCCTGGTCAACACCACCAAACGGTCTGAAACTGTTTGGTCTCATGCGGTTTGGTGAAAATGTTTGCTTCTAAACGGTTTGAAACCGTTTGCTCCCAAACGGTTTGGGAAACAGTTTGAGCAACAAAAGCAAACCATTTGCCTTGGATATTTTGTAGAGGTGTGTGATTATCATCTTCAAACTCTGAACTCATGAAACATGTTGTTGTTTCCATGGTGATTGCATCAATCAACCAAAAAAAATTTCGGGAATGTAAAAAGGATCACTAAGTGATAAGGAATTAATTGAAATAACAATATTAAGGGATCAAGTTATAAAAACCGCCTCCAATTGAGATCCAAAGCTCCAAACTCATGGAATAAACGGTGGATGAAGCTCTTTCAACTCCCCCTAGGATCGTCCTCAAGCTTTTGGTTGAAAAGTTTGGCTAGGGTTGAAGAGGAGATCGAATTAAGAAGAAATCAATGATTTACTTTCAATTTTCACCATGGAATCAAGGGGAAAAGAGGTCAAGAACCTTACCAATAGGTTGAGGTCATCCTACTCCTGTTCCTGAGATTCTCTTGGGGTCATACAAGGCAAAGAAAGAAAGGAAATCCGAAAAGAAGTCCTTAAGTGAGTGGAAAAGGGATATGCATAAGGAAATCCCAAGGAGAGAGAAAATGGGATTATTTCCTTTAATTCCCAAAATAATTTACACCAAATCCCCCTCCATTTCTTGGCCACGAAGACATCTTCATGTTATTGCAAAACCTCTTCATTATTCAAGAATAGAGGGAAAAGAAATTAAGCACCTTAACCCTTATAATATTAATATCCATTTTTGAGTGGAATTTCTTTTCCTTATAATAATGGTGACTGGAATTTCACCTCCTTAGGATATGCTCGTGCCTTTGCAAGGCTTAATCTCGTCCACACACATCTGAATCCAACCATTTTAATTTTTTGTTGAAGGCCCCTTCAATTATTTTATTTATTTTTGCATTAAATTGAATTAGGGTTCCAATTAGGCTTAAATCTTGATTATTTTAATATCAAGATTCTCTCTCCTCCAACTTAATTCAAATGAGGCGCCCCTCTCATTTTATTTGCTCTAAATGATTTCAAGAAACATTAGGGACCTTATTGAAGTGGTAATTTGCATATTGAACCTTATCTTTTGGGTAAATTGCACTTTACACCAAAACAAGGTTTTAATGCACAAACATTGTCCAACAAGCTCTATCTTGGTGTCCAGGCTTGTGGAAACCATACCACTACATCATATTCATTATTATGATGTCTCGACATCAGAGGAACATATTATTATGTAACATTTGTAAGTTAGCCCCTTAACTTGAGTAATTTGCACTTTAGTCCAAAATAAGCAAACATTGCTTCAACATTGTTCAAATAGGACCAAAATTGAAACATAAGTTCCTCATGAGCCCTAATTACTTTTCACAAGATAAGATTAAGCATATAATCATATTTCTTTATTAAAATACCTATGGTTAAAGCATAACCTAGTTCATGGATGTTACATGTAGCTACTTCCTGGTGTGGCTCTACAGGTGTGGGTTCTTCATTTGCCACTATTTCTTCTAGAAGTAAAGTTGTGGGGGTTGGTGGTTCAGCGACTTTTGTCCTTGCGTGGAATTTCACCTCCTTAGGATATGCTCGTGCCTTTGCATGGCTTAATCTCGTACACACACATCTGAATCCAACCATTTTAATTTTTGGTTGAAGGCCCCTTCAATTATTTTATTTATTTTTGCATTAAATTGAATTAGGGTTCCAATTAGGCTTAAATCTTGATTATTTTAATATCAAGATTCTCTCTCCTCCAACTTAATTCAAATGAGGCGCCCCTCTCAGTTTCTTTCCTCTAATTGATGTCAAGAAACATTAGGGACCTTATTGAAGTGGTAATTTTCATATTGAACCTTAGATTTTGGGTAAATTTCACTTTACACCAAAACAAGGTTTTAATGCACAAACATTGTCCAACAAGCTCTATCTTGGTGTCCAGGCTTGTGGAAACCATACCATGACATCATATTCATTCTTATTATGTCTCAACATCAGAGTAACATATTATTATGTAACATTTGTAAGTTAGCCCCTTAACTTGGGTAATTTGCACTTTATTCCAAAATAAGCAAACATTGCCTCAACATTATTCAAACAGGACCAAATTTGAAACATAAGTTCCTAATGAGCCCTAATTACTTTTCACAACATAATATTAAGCATATAATCATCTTTCTTTATTAAAACACCTAGGGTTAAAGCATAACCCAGGTCAGGGATGTTGCATGTAGCTACTTTCTGGTGTGGCTCTACAGGTGTGGGTTCTTCATTTGCCACTATTTCTTCTAGAAGTGACGCTGTGGGGGTTGGCAGTTCTGCGACTTTTGTCCTTGCGGCTGGCGAGGTTGGTGTATCTGATATTTGCTTCTTCTTTTCCACCACCAATTTCTTTCTCTGCTCTGTGCCCTACTTCTCTTTTATTTCGGCTTGGGTACTGCTCTCCCCGACTATTGTTGTTGGTTCAGTTTTGGCTCATTGTGCCCCTGATAACATCTTTCCAATGTCATCTTGGGTCGGCCATAGTTTGTGGGCGTTGTAAAACGTCATCTCTAGGAGGGGGAGGACCCTCTTTGAGCTGCTCTACTTGAAGTACAATTTCTCCCCCTTCTGTGCCAAAATTTCCATGTTGACAAGGGACTTGATATATATCCTCAGATGTCCATCTATCTCCTTATACTTTAGGACCTCATCTATATCCATCAAGTATTTAGCGATCTTCATTATCTGACCACACATGTAGTATGCATAGTTCCTTTTTGCTTCCCCTCCTATTGTCATAGATAAACGTTCAATTAATATCTTTCTGATATTTATTGGCTTTCTGTGTATCATCGACCAAAATAGGAACAGATCCCCCTTGCTTACTATTCTCGTCTCGTTCCTCATGTAAATGGTGTAATCTGTAAATTTTTTGATCATGAGAATGAAGTACGAGGTGATCAGGGAGGCTTTCGAGTTCTTTTAGTTGTGTTCTTTTTCTCCGATCAACTCTTCCCACAGTTGGTGGCTATCATAGGTGACTGATTCCTTCTCACTTGGGGCGGTGGAGTAGGTGTTTGCTTCTTCATGTGTCTTCATAAATATCTTATTCAACATTGCCTCCTTGATCATGTAAGACTCACCTCCTAGCCTTACATGTAGTTTATAATCTTCTCCGCCCGCCTTCCTTGTCTCACTACTTGTGGGGATTTTATTTAGCGAAGACAAGAACTATGTAGTTAACTTCTTATAGGACTTTGCCTCAGATGTGCATAAGGTACATAAATTTTCACCTTCTAGGAATTTGACTACCCTGTCGTAGATTCCCATCTCCTTAAAATCATCTACGTCCAGGTATCGAGTCGGGTTGAAATACTTGTTTTGGTACATCCAGTCATAGGTAGACCAGTGTATCGGGTTTCTCGACATGAACGAGGGTTTGTCAGCCTCCAACTTTGTTGGTGTCTCTCCTATGACTTCTCTCTCCTTGTTGGTTTTCTCTATCTCCTCCTTTCTTGATTTCTCTCTTACTACTTGTTTTGCCTTGTTGCTGCCCTTGGTTTCCTTAGGTGCAGCTTTCCTTTTCTTCCCCTATACTCGGGTCTCTATTCTCATGGATGGTATTCAAAGGTCTTTATTTGCTCAGTTTGTTCTATTTTTGTAGAAGTCCACCGGTGTCAGGTGACCCAGGATTCATTGATATTGTTCAAGTTTCAGCTACAACTCACCTCGTTTGGCCATTTGTAGAGAAGTATTCTTCTTTAATGTTGGTGTCAAGCTCGCCACTATTTTCTCTATCTCCTTTAAGGGTGTTGCCTGCATGTAGATGGGATTGTTGGAGAAGGCATTCTGCAAAGTTTTCACAATAAATTAGTTTATAATTGATTTAACAATGATTAGTCTTCTTGCAATTATCTGAAGAAGTCATTCTGTAAAGTTTGAATAATGAATTATTAAGTTCAAGTATGTATATTAGGACCACGACCCGCGGTCTCGTTATTGATTCAAGAGACACCGCGGTCATGGTTTCTGAAGGAGGTTGTGTTCAAGTCGAATTGAGAAGGAGATCGCGGTTGAGATCGAGGCCGCGGTCACAGTCGGGATCACGGCCACAGACTTATTCTATGAATCAGGCAGGTCATGATCGAGGGGACCATGACTTCAAGCAATGATCTAAAACACCGCGACCCGCGGTGTGAACCTAAAACTTAAAGTGTTGAGGGAACACTGTGACTGGGTTAAGATCAATGTGTCGACCATGGTTGTGGTTGCTATTGAAGCAGACCACGGTCACGGTTGTTGTTGCAGTAGACCATGACTCACGGTCTACCTAGTCCAACGGTTCCAAGTCCTTCGTTTGACTGTTGATTGGTGGCAGAATTTGATCATACTTGATTATAGATGTGCTCATCGGCGGGCAGTTGTGCCAGTTATTGTATTTTTAGGTTTTTAGTTATTGTTTGCAAATGCCGCCTTAGAGTGGGTAAGATTTTTGGCAAGAGAAAACAACAGTCGGCGGTGTGACAGATGGCGGACAATCCAAATGAATCAAAAAATGGATCGGGTGTGAGGCGAAATCGGTATTGATACGGCGGCAGTGGAGAGTCAAGGAAACGGCGGTAAGAAGGGAAAAAATAGGGTTTGTCTATTACCTTGATTTTCAGACAAGACGTAGAAAATGGAGAAGGTCGACGCGGCATTGAGTCTGTTGTGGCGGTGGAGCATCGGTCGCGGTTGAGCAGATCTGTCACGACACCCGCCATCATTTAAGATAACAAGTGTCATTAACAATAATAAAACATGCAGAAGCAAATCAGTTGCAGCGGATTAGCAAAAATCAGTGAAAATTAAAACCATTTGCAAAGAGATCCATTCACAGGAAAACTCTTTCATTCAGAACCAAAGTAAAACCTTACATCCTGGTTCATATATACATCTCATGTACTATTACTTCTCAAGGAATACAAACATCAACTACTCTGTCTTAACTGTACACAGGTAGTATAAAACCCTCGAGGCTTAAAGCCAAAATCTCAGATCGATCCATCAAAACATTACTCCTAGGACCTAAGAGTACAGAGACGACTCTTAGGACTTTCTATATACAACTTGACAGCTCATATCCCCACCTGGGATTTACTGCTGTCCCTGCTACTGCTACTGCTGCTCTTCCTCTGTAATAGGTTCCTTGCCTTTTCATCGGCGGTTACCTAAAAGTTTAATCCCACGGGGGTGAGACAATTATAAAAATTGTCCCAGCGAGAGATATAACTCTCAGCCAGAAACATTGTTATTGCCGATAATAGAATAACACTGAGCAGTAGAATTATATTTACTCAACAGTAGGTAAATCATTGAATAAGATATGCAGAGCAGTATTCTCTATGCAATCATTTCAATTATAACTTGATTAAGCAGCAAGTCATTCATTTAAGAAGGAATATGAAAAACATGTATATCATTTATCCAACTATGATATAATAGACCATGTATCATCAACCATTGATTCTCGCAATTCAACCCTAAGCAAATATGCTACACGGATGATTACATTTTACAATCATACTTATGCCCTGAGGAGATGAGGTATACCGCTCATACTCCAACCGACCACGGTTACGTAAAGCATCGGTACCACACATAGGTCAATGGAAGAGCCGGATTCCCATGACCTCAACTATCTCGGTCAGTACGAGATAACATGCAGGACATCTTGTGTCTCTGCTAGATAACTTTCCAGGGTATACTGGCAACATCGCTATTAGAGTTATAGCCCATAGCATATACTCTCTTCAGGATATGGCCCGTAGCCAATGCCCGGTATTATTTTGTGGAGTCATGGCCCGTAGCCATGATCTTATTGGGGTATGGTTCGTAACCAATCCCATTCATAGGACATAGCCCGTAGCAATGCCTATGGGGAATAAGGATATAATTGCCCAATTACCCCCACATATTCAAAAATATGCGTTCCGAGTAAACTCGTTTCACCATTCAGCTAATTCTGACGATGATGGATCTGTGATCAGGGCAACTACATTATATGGTATCACTTGATTAATTAAGTACATTATCATATTCTTTTAGCATCAGCCAAGTTTCCAAACATAACTTAATAAGACAAATGCTATAAAGAAAACATGTACTATTTCCATTAATCACTTCTCAGTCTTTATAAGACATGGGGATCTCAGTCCCTCATTTCAATACTGGGAATTTTCATTCCTTTGCAACTCAATGCCATAATCATATGGTTCTGGGTATTCAAACCCTTAGCTCATCATTGAGCATTATTACCACTTTTTCAGGTAATTATCACCTTCAGGTCACCTGACCAAGGTAAATATGATGCTTATTACATAAACATCTTCTCATGGCACTTAAGGCCCATTACTTCTCTTATTACCTCATACTAGGCAATAAGGTATAGCATGGCACATAAGGCCCAATAAACAATGTTAATACATAAAATGTCATAGCTCATACCTGGCTATGTTCATCATCACATCATACCTGCATGGTTAGTACAGATGATAATACATCAATTTCATATCAGCACCATGCAAAACAATATATAACATCATTATTCAAGGGTAACATCACTATTCCCTTACCAGGGTTAGGGTTTCCCATTTCTCATTAATTCAGACCCTCTTGAGTTAACCAACTTTATCTTGTATTAAGGTATTTCCCCTCTTAATACATTCCATCACAGAATACTCACCCTTAGCATATAATGCATAGGACACACATTAGAATTGTCCAGCTATCTCACATGATATGGACTTATCTTAGTTTAAGGCATAACTTTATTATAAAGTTGCCTATAAACAATCGCAATGATACACCCTCAACTAGGGTTTCACAAAGATACACCCTCAACCAGGGTTCACAATGATACACCCTCCACTAGGGTTTCACAAGGTTACACCCTCAACCAGGGTTCACAATGATACACCCTCCACTAGGGTTTCACAAGGATACACCCTCAACTAGGGTTTACTAACATCCTAATTAGTGATTTCACATGTAGACAACCTCTTATTAAGGTTATACATTGAATCAGCCTCAATTAGGGTTTACATCATGTATTGGGTCCATGCATTTGTTATGCATTAATGACTAGTACCATTAAAGGTATCTCCCACCTAATCACATTAGGTTTTCAAAAAGGTTTGATCAATTAGACCTTCAATAACATGACGTATCCAATTGAATTAACCAAATTGAACCACACTCAATTCTAATCAATGGAACTTCAACCAATTGGATCATTAACTCAATCATCATTTGAATCATGGCTCACACCTCAATTGGGACTTCAATTATGGTCTGATCTCAATGGGATTAGGGTTTATAAACACCAATTAGAGCTTTGAAGTCGATCATCAATCATGCTACTAATTGTGTTTCAATTGATTGCATTGGACCTTCAACCATTGAATTCATGGAACCAATCATCAATTGGACCTATGCTCATACTTCAATTGAGTTTAATAGGTCAACCTTCAACTAATTTGACCCTCAATTGGTCATCAATTAGGGTTTGATTCAATTGAATTAGGGTTTGGAATTGAAGATCCAACAACACTCATTAATGCAAGATTGGTTACTTTGAAACTATTGAACCATTATCCAAATTGGGTATGACCTGACCCCAAACGGTCTTGAGGTCGTTTGGATGACCTCCAAACGGTCTTGAGACCGTTTGCCCATCATATCACTCAAATCCAAGCCATCCAATTAAGGTTTGGATCATTGGATTGATCACCAAATCAGCATTGCAATGTATAACAGCTTGGTACCTTTAGACCTTCAAACACCTAACCATACTCAACCCTAGACCTCCAAACCGTCTTGGGTGACCACCAAACGGTCTTGAGACCGTTTGGATGAGCTCCAAATGGTATTGAGACCGTTTGGCCCATCTAACCTTTGCATTCTAGTGAAAAATCATCATGGATTGGTCTATCGAGTTGATCAACAGATCAGCACTACATTGCAATATGATTAGTACCTTTGGACCTTCAATTGGTCAACTATACTTGACCCCAGACCTCCAAACGGTCTTGGGGTGATCCCCAAACGGTCTTGAGACCGTTTGGGTGATCCCCAAACGGTCTTGAAACCGTTTGGGCTAATCAACCCAAAATCTCAACTTAACTCATTGGAATTTCAGCACTGTTTTCAATTAGGGTTTGCCTAATTGAATAGCCTCCAAATCATGATTCCTTGGGAGTTAATCCCTCAAATTCGGTGATTCATTAGAACACATCATTAGGAACAGTAATCCCAAACGGTAAATGCTTGGTCAACGCACTCAAACGGTCTTGAGACCGTTTGCCCAAAAAGTTCAATTAAATCAGATTGAAAATCAGCACTTAATCCAATTAGGTTTCCCTAATTGATTAGGCTTCAACTAACGATTCCTTTGGATTTAATCCCTCAAATTTGGAGGGTTGTTAATAAAAATAATTATGAACAGGAATCCCAAACGGTCAACGCTTGGTCAACCATCTCAAACGGTCTTGAAACCGTTTTCTCAACCAGGTCAAGTTAATCAGGTTGAAAATCAGCACATAATTCAATCCGATTGCCTAATTGATTGGCCTTCAACTCTCGATTCCTTTGGAGTTAATCACTAAAATTTGGAGGGTTATCAGCCTACATAATTAGTAACAAATTTCCCAAACAATCAACTCTTGGTCAACCATCTCAAACGGTCGTGAAACCGTTTTCTCCCAAATGGTTTCAAACCGTTTGCCCTTAAACGGTTTGCTGAAACCGCATAGCCAATCAAATTAAAACGATTTGGAGTAGCTATCAAAACGGTTTTTCTTGGTAATTTTCTTTGGATAAGCATCTAGGATGATTTCATCATCCCCTTCCTTCGAACAACCAAGAACAGCAACCTTTCTTGATGGCAATTGCAGCAAGAAACAAGAGTGCATCAAATTGAAGAAATCAATCAACAAAGCATAGAGAATTGATGCAATAGCAATGTTTAAGAGTTTAAGTTATAAAACCCGCCTCCAATTGAGCTACAAAGCTCCAAGCTCACGCCATTAATGGTGGATGAAGCTCTTGCAACTCCCCCTAGGCTCATCCTCAAGCTTTTGATTGCAAAAGTTGTCTAGGGTTGAAGAGGAGATCGAAATAAGAAGGAATCCATAATTTATTTTCGATTTCCACCATGAAATCAAGGAGAACGAAGGTCAAGAGCTTACCCACAGGTTGGGGTTCGTCCTCCTGGTCCTCCCTAGCTTCCTTGGTCGGTTTCCAAGCTAAGAGAAGAAGTGGGGTCGAAATAGCCTTTCATTTGGCTAGGAAAAGGCCTTTTTATAAAATTTCAATGAAAGAGAAAATGCATTATTAAAATGCATTTAATTCGTGCCGCCTCTTTCCCCTCAAATTCTCCTCAAAATCCTTAAGGAAGAGTCTACCTTCATTGCCTCTTATTACTCTCCATTATCCATGATTTAAAGAAAATCAAATTAAGCACCTTAATGCTTATTATATTAATATCCATATGTGAGTGGGTTTTCTTTTCCTTATAATAATGGTGAGTGGAATTTCACCTACTTAGGATATTTTCGTTCCTTATCTTGGCAAAGGAACTTCCATCCTTATTCAAAATCAACCCAAAACATTTTGGTTAAAAGCCCTTCAATTATTTTTATTCATTTTTGCCCTAAATCGAATTAGGGTTTCAATTAGGCATTAATTTTGATTATTTTAATACCAAGATTCTCTCTCCTCCAACTTAATTCAAATGAAGCACCCCTCTCATTTTATTTGCTCTACATGATTCCAAGAAACATTAGGGACCTTGTTGAAGTGGTAATTTGCATATTGAACCCTAGATTTTGGGTAAATTGCACTTTACTCCAAAACTAGGTTTTAATGCACAACATTGTCCAACAAGCTCTATCTTGGTGTCCAGGCTTGTGGAAACCATACTACTACATCATATTCATCCTTATGATGTCTCAACATCAGAGGAACATCTTATCATATGCAATTTGTAAGTTAACCCCTCAACTTGGGTAATTTGCACTTTAGTCCAAAATAAGCAATCATTGCTTTAACATTGTTCAAACAGGACCAAAATTGAAACATAAGTTCCTCATGAGCCCTAATTACTTTTCACAGGATAAGTACAAGCATATAATCAACTTTGTTAAGCAAAACTCCTGGGGTTAGAACATAATCCAGGTCAGGGATGTTACAAATTATCCACCCCTTATAAGGATTTCGTCCCCAAAATCATCAACAAAACATTAAGAGAAAAGAGTAGGATATTTCCTCCTCAACTCCCAGATCTATTAACACAAATACGAAGCAGGATAAAGAAATATCAGAATTAAAGTAATTCCATCTGACCTGTCACAACCCGAGGGTTGACTACTGCTTCAGACTGGTTCATAGCATAGAGCCTAGTCGTTGCCTGTTGTTGGCCATGTGCTCTATTATTGGACGCAGAAGATCCCGCCTGGGATGCTTGTCCATGTTGTCGGGTACCACTAGAAAACTGCTTTCTCTGAGAACCTTGCTGACTTTGTCTCGGGGGTTGATTCACCACAACATTCCCCGTTGGGCAATCCCTTGCCAGATGACCTACTAGTCCACATCGATGACAAGTTCTATTCTCTAGGTGTGGTCTAGGGGGTCCAGTTACTGACATAGAAGTTGAACTGTGAGCTTCCTTTGGTGGTGTAGGCACAGAATACCTTGGTTTCTTGAAACTCCCAGCACTATGCCCTTGAAACTGTGGGTATTCCTTCTTACCCTTAGTTTGTCGCTTCTCAACTATAGATCTCTCTATGCATCTTACAGACTCCACAAAAGTTGCAAACCTCTCCCGGTTCTCCAGAGCATACACCGGAGTGGTTAATTCAGCGTTCAACCCCTTCTCGAATCGCCGAATTCTTTCCTCATCATTGGATGCCATGTGCGGACAAAACCACAACAATTCCATGAACCTAGACTCATACTCAGTAATGTTCATAGGTCCTTGTTTAATTCTCTCAAACTGGGATATCTTCTCATCTAGAAATGTCTTAGGAAAGTATCTAGTGACAAATTCACGCCTGAATTCATCCCATCCAATCACAACTCTAGGTCTTTTGCCCTCCTCAATGGTCCACCAGTGTCCAGCACTCCCTTTCAGGAGATATACAGCATGCCTAACCCTCTCATCATCAGGTATCATGAGGATTCTAAAGGCTTTCTCTAATTCAGTCAACCATAGGTCAGCATCTGCTGGATCAGCTGTACCAGCATACTCTAATTCTCCTACCCTCTTCAGCCTTTCAAAGGTCTTGCCGGCACCATGTCTTTCATCATGAGGTGGTGCCCTGGGTGGAGGTACTGGCATTCTATCCGTCATGTGGGTCATAGCTGCCATAAACTGCCCGAACATAGTCTGAAAGGCTGGGTTCCCCATATCAGCTGGGTTGAACTGGGGTTGATCAGGTACAAGTTCCTCCCTGTCCTGGTCTCTTGCACCTCTTCCCGGTGCAGCCACACTGCTCTCAGCAGCGTGTTCATCATGTGATCCAGACATCTTTAGTTCTTCTTCTCCTATATGAGCAGAAGACACTATCAGATAAACTGGAAGACACTTAGAACAAACTCAACTACCTTAATCCTATGTCTCTGTAGACTCAGCGAACCTAGAGCTCTGATACCACTAAATTTTCATGACACTCGCCATCATTTAAGATAACAAGTGTCATTAACAATAATAAAACATGTAGAAGCAAATCAGTTGCAGAGGATTAGCAAAAATCAGTGAAAATTAAAATCATTTGCAAGGAGATCCATTCAAAGGAAAACTCTTTCATTCAGAACCAAAGTAAAACCTTACATCCTGGTTCATATATACATCTCATGTACTATTACTTCTCGAGGAATACAAACATCAACTACTTTGTCTTAACTGTACACAGGTAGTATAAAACCCTCGAGGCTTAAAGCCAAAATCTCAGATCGATCCATCAAAACATTACTCCTAGGACCCGAGAGTACAGAGACGACTCATAGGACTTTCTATATACAACTTGACAGCTCATATACCCACCTGGGATTTACTGCTGTCCCTGCTACTGCTGCTGCTGCTCTTCCTCTGTAATAGGTTCCTTGCCTTTTCGTCGGCGGTTACCTAAAAGTTTAATCCCACGGGGGTGAGACAATTATAAAAATTGTCCCAGCGAGAGATATAACTCTCCGCCAGAAACATTTTTATTGCCGATAATAGAATAACACTGAGAAGTAGAATTATATTTACTCAACAGCGGGTAAATCATTGAATAAGATATGCAGAGCAGTATTCTCTATGCAATCATTTCAATTATAACTTCATTAAGCAGCAAGTCATTCATTTAAGAAGGAATATGAAGAACACGTATATCATTTATCCAACTATGATATAATAGACCATGTATCATCAACCATTGATTCTCGCAATTCAACCCTAAGCAAATATGCTACACGGCTGATTACGTTTTACAATCATACTTATGCCCTGAGGAGATGAGGTATACCGCTCATACTCCAACCGACCACGGTTACGTAAAGCATCGGTACCACACATAGGTCAATGGAAGAGCCGGATTCCCATGACCTCAACTATCTCGGTCAGTACGAGATAACATGCAGGACATCTTGTGTCTCTGCTAGATAGCTTTCCAGGGTATACTGGCAACATCGCTATTAGAGTTATAGCCCATAGCATATACTCTCTTCAGGATATGGCCCGTAGCCAATGCCCGGTATTATTTTGTGGAGTCATGGCCCGTAGCCATGCTCTTATTGGGGTATGGTCCGTAACCAATCCCGTTCATAGGACATAGCCCGTAGCAATGCCTATGGGGCATAAGGATATAATTGCCCAATTACCCCCACATATTCAAAAATATGCGTTCCGAGTAAACTCGTTTCACCATTCAGCTAATTCTGACGCTAATGGATCTGTGATCATGGCAACTACATTATATTGTATCACTTGATTAATTAAGTACATTATCATATTCTTTTAGCATCAGCCAAGTTTCCAAACATAACTTAATAAGACAAATGCTATAAAGAAAACATGTACTATTTCCATTAATCATTTCTCAGTCTTTATAAGACATGGGGATCTCAGTCCCTCATTTCAATACTGGGAATTTTCATTCCTTTGCAACTCAATGCCATAATCATATGGTTCTGGGTATTCAAACCCTTAGCTCATCATTGAGCATTATTACCACTTTTTTCAGGTAATTATCACCTTCAGGTCACCTGACCAAGGTAAATATGATGCTTATTACATAAACATCTTCTCATGGCACTTAAGGCCCATTACTTCTCTTATTACCTCATACTAGGCAATAAGGTATAGCATGGCACATAAGGCCCAATAAACAATGTCAATACATAAAATGTCATAGCTCATACCTGGCTATGTTCATCATCACATCATACCTGCATGGTTAGTACAGATGATAATACATCAATTTCATATCAGCACCATGCAAAACAATATATAACATCATTATTCAAGGGTAACACCACTATTCCCTTACCAGGGTTAGGGTTTCCCATTTCTCATTAATTCAGACCCTCTTGAGTTAACCAACTTTATCTTGTATTAAGGTATTTCCCCTATTAATACATTCCATCACAAAATACTCACCCTTAGCATATAATGCATAGGCCACACATTAGAATTGTCCAGCTATCTCACATGATATGGACTTATCTTAGTTTAAGGCATAACTTTATTATAAAGTTGCCTATAAACGATCGCAATGATACACCCTCAACTAGGGTTTCACAAAGATACACCCTCAACCAGGGTTCACAATGATACACCCTCCACTAGGGTTTCACAAGGTTACACCCTCAACCAGGGTTCACAATGATACACCCTCCACTAGGGTTTCACAAGGATACACCCTCAACTAGGGTTTACTAACATCCTAATTAGTGATTTCACATGTAGACAACCTCTTATTAAGGTTATACATTGAATCAGCCTCAATTAGGGTTTACATCATGTATTGGGTCCATGCATTTGTTATGCATTAATGACTAGTACCATTAAAGGTATCTCCCACCTAATAACATTAGGTTTTCAAAAAGGTTTGATCAATTAGACCTTCAATAACATTAGGTATCCAATTGAATTAACCAAATTGAACCACACTCAATTCTAATCAATGGAACTTCAACCAATTGGATCATCAACTCAATCATCATTTGAATCATGGCTCACCCCTCAATTGGGACTTCAATTATGGTCTGATCTCAATGGGATTAGGGTTTATAAACACCAATTAGAGCTTTGAAGTTGATCATCAATCATGCTACTAATTGTGTTTCAATTGATTGCATTGGACCTTCAACCATTGAATTCATGGAACCAATCATCAATTGGACCTATGCTCATACTTCAATTGAGTTTAATAGGTCAACATTCAACTAATTTGACCCTCAATTGACCCTCAATTGGTCATCAATTAGGGCTTGATTCAATTGAATTAGGGTTTGGAATTGAAGATCCAACAACACCCATTAATGCAAGATTGGTTACTTTGAAACTATTGAACCATTATCCAAATTGGGTATGACCTGACCCCAAAAGGTCTTGAGGTCGTTTGGATGACATCCAAACGTTCTTGAGACCGTTTGCCCATCATATCACTCAAATCCAAGCCATCCAATTAAGGTTTGGATCATTGGATTGATCACCAAATCAGCATTGCAATGTATAACAGCTTGGTACCTTTAGACCTTCAAACACCTAACCATACTTAACCCTAGACCTCCAAACGGTCTTGGGTGACCACCAAACGGTCTTGAGACCTTTTGGCCCATCCAACCTTTGGATTCTAGTGAAAAATCATCATGGATTGGTCTATCGAGTTGATCAACAGATCAGCACTACATTGCAATATATATTAGTACCTTTGGACCTTCAATTGGTCAACTATACTTGACCCCAGACCTCCAAACGGTCTTGGGGTGATCCCCAAACGGTCTTGAGACCGTTTGGGTGATCCCCAAACGGTCTTGAAACCGTTTGGGCTAATCAACCCAAAATCTCAACTTAACTCATTGGAATTTCAGCACTGTTTTCAATTAGGGTTTGCCTAATTGAATAGCCTTCAACTCATTATTCCTTGGGAGTTAATCCCTCAAATTCGGTGAGTCATTAGACCACATCATTAGGAACAGTAATCCCAAACGGTCAACGCTTGGTCAACGCACTCAAACGGTCTTGAGACCGTTTGCCCAAAAAGTTCAATTAAATCAGATTGAAAATCAGCACTTAATCCAATTAGGTTTCCGTAATTGATTAGGCTTCAACTCACGATTCCTTTGGAGTTAATCCCTCAACTTTGGAGGGTTATTAATAAACATAATTATGAACAGTAATCCCAAACGGTCAACGCTTGGTCAACCATCTCAAACGGTCTTGAAACCGTTTTCTCAACCAGGTCAAGTTAATCAGGTTGAAAATCAGCACATAATTCAATCCGATTTCCTAATTGATTGGCCTTCAACTCTCGATTCCTTTGGAGTTAATCCCTCAAATTTGAAGGGTTATCAGCCTACATAATTAGGAACAACATTCCCAAATGTTCAATGCTTGGTCAACCATCTCAAACGGTCTTGAAACTGTTTGCTCCCAAACGGTTTCAAACCGTTTGCCCTTAAACGGTTTGCTGAAACCGCATAGCCAATCAAATTAAAATGATTTGGAGTAGCTATCAAAACGGTTTTGCTTGGTAATTTTCTTTGTATAAGAATCTAGGATGATGTCATCATCCCCTTCCTTCGAACAACCAAGAACAGCAACCGTTCTTGATGGAAATTGCAGCAAGAAACAAGAGTGCATCAAATTGAAGAAATCAATCAACAAAGCATAGAGAATTGATGCAATAGCAATGTTTAAGGGTTTAAGTTATAAAACCCGCCTCCAATTGAGCTCCAAAGCTCCACGCTCACGCCATTAATGGTGGATGAAGCTCTTGCAACTCCCCCTAGGCTCGTCCTCAAGCTTTTGATTGGAAAAGTTGGCTAGGGTTGAAGAGGAGATCGAAATAAGAAGGAATCCATAATTTATTTTCAATTTCCACCATGAAATCAAGGAGAACGAAGGTCAAGAGCTTACCCACAGGTTGGGGTTCGTCCTCCTGGTCCTCCCTAGATTCCTTGGTCAGTTTCCAAGCTAAGAGAAGAAGTGGGGTCGAAATAGCCTTTCATTTGGCTAGGAAAAGGCCTATTTATAAAAATTCAATGAAAGAGAAAATGCATTATTAAAATGCATTTAATTCCAAAATTGGTGCCGCCTCTTCCCCCTCAAATTCTCCTCAAAATCCTTAAGGACGAGGCTATCTTCATTGCCTCTTATTACTCTCCATTATCCATGATTTAAAGAAAATCAAATTAAGCACCTTAATGCTTATTATATTAATATCCATATGTGAGTGGGTTTTCTTTTCCTTATAATAATGGTGAGTGGAATTTCACCTACTTAGGATATTGTCGTTCCTTATCTTGGAAAAGGAACGTCCATCCTTATTCAAAATCAACCCAAAACATTTTGGTTAAAATCCCTTCAATTATTTTTATTCATTTTTTCCCTAAATCGAATTAGGGTTTCAATTAGGCATTAATCTTGATTATTTTAATATCAAGATTCTCTCTCCTCCAACTTAATTCAAATGAAGCACCCCTCTCATTTTATTTGCTCTACATGATTCCAAGAAACATTAGGGACCTTGTTGAAGTGGTAATTTGCATATTGAACCCTAGATTTTGGGTAAATTGCACTTTACTCCAAAACTAGGTTTTAATGCACAACATTGTCCAACAAGCTCTATCTTGGTGTCCAGGCTTGTGGAAACCATACTACTACATCATATTCATCCTTATGATGTCTCAACATCAGAGGAACATCTTATCATATGCAATTTGCAAGTTAACCCCTCAACTTGGGTAATTTGCACTTTAGTCCAAAACAAGCAATCATTGCTTTAACATTGTTCAAACAGGACCAAAATTGAAACATAAGTTCCTCATGAGCCCTAATTACTTTTCACAGGATAAGTACAAGCATATAATCAACTTTGTTAAGCAAAACTCCTGGGGTTAGAACATAACCCAGGTCAGGGATGTTACAAGATCTGCAGAGATGTAGGGTTTAGCTCAGGTTTGAGAAAGTAAGAAGCGAAAAGAGTCCAAGAAATTGGGGTTTTAGAATATATACAGTGGAGTGACCGTGACCCGTTGATCATAGATAAAGAAGGAGTAACCACGATCGCGGTGTACTTGAAACATGACCACGATGGCGGTCTCTTCTACCAAAGGAAACATAAAGTTGCGGTTGAGGTCATTAAACGTTGGTACCGCGGGTCGCGGTCTGATCGAAGCAAGGTGAACACTGCGACCGTGGTCTAAACCACGGTCAGAGTACTTGATCAAAATGAAGCTTGTTTCTTTAATCCATTCATCTTTTTAAAGGGGAATAGATATGTACAAAACTTAAAAAGGAAAGGAAACTTAATCAAACTAGATGGTAGATAAAACAAAAGCTTAAAGAAACAACAAAAACTTGGGTTGCCTCCCAAGAAGTGCTTGCTTTAAAGTCTCTAGCTCGACTTCATAATCATTCATTCCTTGGGTTTCTCAAATGGATGTGGAAACTCCTCATTCCTTTTCTCAGGTGATTGATTTGGTACCTCTAAACTGATTTTAGATCTTTAGATAAAAGCTTTGTCTTCATACAATATTTTTACTCTGTGGCCATTAACCTTGAAAGTTACTATTTTCTCCCCTTGTATCTCCATCATTCCTGATGGGTATATCTTCACCAAAGAAAAGGGGCCCGACCATCTTTTTCTGAATTTTCTAGGAAAAAGCCTGATGCTTGAATTGAAGAGAAGCACTTTATCACCTTCATGGACATCTTTGTTCTTTAGGTGGGCGACATGCCACACCTTAGTCCTTTGTTTGTAGATTTTTCATTTTTGTAAGAGTGCAATCTTAGCAATTCCAGTTCCTACAGTTGCAGGAATCTCTTCTGTCCTGCTTTCTCCAAGTCCATGTTTAGAAACTTGATCGCTCAAAGGGCTTTATGCTTGAGTTCAAGCGGTAGATGGTAGGATTTACCATAGATCAGTCTGTATGGTGTTGTTCCTATTGGTTTCTTGTAAGCCCAGAGAGTGTCATCTAGTTTCATAGACTAATCTTTCCAAGTATGGCCCACCCTCTTTTCCAAAATTTGTTTTATCTACCTATTGGACACCTCCACTTGTCCTGATGTTTGAGGACGATAGGGTGTAGCAACCTTGTGCCTCACCCCATACATCTTTAATAGAGCCTAAAATTGTTTTTCTCCAAAGTGTGATCCTCCATCGCTTATGACAGTGTGAGGCACTCCAAAGCATGGGAAAATAGTCTTCTCAAATAGCTTGATCACCGATTTCAAATCACAACTCTGAGTTGCTACTGCCTCGACCCACTTGGACACGTAGTCAACTACTACTAGGATGTACTGGTATCCTTTTGGTGATGGGAAATGACCCATATAGTTGATTCCCCAAATATCAAAGATCTCTACTTCTACCCATTCAGCCATAGGCATTTCACTTCTTTTATTGATATTTCCAGTGAGTTGGCATTGCTTACATGCCTTGACAAAATATGTCACGTCCTTAAATAGGGTGCGCTAGTAGAACCCAGATTCAAGCACTTTTGTAGTAGTTCTTTCTCCACTGCGGTGTCCTCCATATGTCGAAGAGTGACATTCCTTCAGGATTTACGGAACTTCTTCCTCGGGTATACATCTTTGATACAAATTATCAGAACACCTTTTAAATCATAATGGATCATCAGAGTAATAGTTCTTGACATCAGAGAAAAGCTTTTTCTTCTAGTTGTACATTATTTTAGGTGGTAGTTGGACACAAGCCAGGTAGTTACAAACATCTGCGAACCATGGTAGTCCTTGTTCCTCCTATTGAGCCATCAATAGTGCTTCATAAGTGTAGTTATCATTAACCGACAATTGATTTTCCTCATTGACAATGATTCTGGATAAGTTGTCAGCCACCACATTCTCCCTTCCTTTCTTGTCTATAATTTCATGATCAAATTCCTACAAAAGTAGAGCCCATCTTAGTAGTCTTGGCTTGGTATCTTTCTTCTGCATGAGATAACATATAGCACCATGGTCAGTACACACTTTCACCTTGGCCCCTATAAGGTATGACTGGAACTTATTAAATGCAAAAATGATTGCCAACATTTCCTTCTCATTGGTGGTGTTGTTCACTTGGGCTTCATCCAATGTGCGACTGGCGTTACAGATGACATGGTGTTTTTTGTCTTTCTTTTGTCCTAAGATTGCACCTATGGCGTAATCACTAGCATTGCACATTATCTCAAATGGAAGCTCCCAATCTGTACCATCAATTACTTTCCATGCCAAATAGTTTTGGGCTCAATCTTGGTAGCAACCAAGGTACTCAACAGGCATGACCATGAGTAAGATGTGCAACCTTGCAGTAATGGATAAATATATAAAGTGTGAATGTAGTGTAGGTGGAGATCTCTCAATTATTAGGTTCTAACTTGGGAGAAAGTGTGGGTGACTCTAGAGGCAACTCCAAAGAAGAAGAAGCCAAAGGAAAGAATGAGGAAGGACTTGCAGGAGTATCTCTCTCTCTCCGACCCTTTGATCACCAAGAACAACACCACTATAGAGAATAGCTCCTCCAAAATAGTTGTATCCCATTTCTTCCCTTCATTATTTATTTTTCATTGAGTTACTCTTTTTATACTATTGAGTTCGTGGTGTTTACCTTTTTTAGGGAATCACCCATATTTGTAGAGTGATATCCCTTATATATGGTGCCTAAATGCAATCTAAGTTTAAGTTTGTCAAAAAAATGGGTTTGGGTCAGTTTCGGGTCAAAAAATCTTGTATGAATTGTTTGACTATCAAATCCAAACAAGAACCTGTACCAGTATTTTACTCATACCTCTCAACCCAGAATCGACCCTGATCAAAAAATCTAAACCTGGAACCAAACCCAAACCCAGATCTGAAGATGTTTTTTTAGAAAAATAATTTTTTCAATTATAATTACCTACACGATTGTGAATAATTTCATTATCTAAAATAAACTACCAAAGACATATAATATCAAACAATTGTAATATTATTTTCCTTTTTTATATTAAAGAAAATAATACTAGTAGTAAAATATTAATATCACCTAAACTCAAGAAAACATCAATACAAGTGCAACATCACATATATCATACTAAAACAACACATATATCACATCAAATTGTTGTAACATCATCTATAGTATTCCAAAACAACACATATTCACATAAAAATATAACCCATCAAACAAATCAAGATGACTATACCATACTAGAACAACATTTATAACATATCATAACAACATTTGTATAACAAAAGTCATTATCAGTTCTAACTAACACATAAGTAAATTCTAATACAATAGGACTATCACAATATTACTAAAAGCAATACATATATCACATCAAATAACTAAAAAATATTGCAAAATCTCATATATTATACCATGATAAAATATGTATCGCTTCAAAAAATAGCATGTGTTCCATAAGTATACGTATTAAGTAAGTATTTAGAACCTAATTTTGTTTGGTTTCTAAACCCGGAATGACCTAGTTTAGATTCAGACACCTAATCTTAAACTGGAACTGAAATGAAATATCACAATTAAAACCCAAACCCATTGTTTTCGAGTCGGACACAATCGGGTTCATAGGTTCAGACAAATTTTGACAGCCCTACGTAAGTTCCATATTTTTTCCACATAATTAGCTTGTAAATTATTAAATAGGTTAATATGTTGATTTGATGTCATCTAGACTAGGTGAGGATGTTTGAATATAGATAATATGAAGTTTCAATCATCTGGAACCAAGGTCACCCTTATCAACAAAAATAATGCTTATAGAGTTTCAGTCTAGCTTTGACATCTAGTTGTACAATGTGCACCCTCAAGTGCATGATATTAGTTCATCCAATAGATTTCCTAATTTCACCAATTTACCAGAATGATGTGCTCACTAGCATGCATGGAAATGTATAATCTTAATATCCACCACCAACAACAACTCCAACATGCACAATGTTCACCGTCTGAGCATGTTGTGTGTCACTTTGATAGAATCTCTCTTGGAGATCACTCCTATGCATCATGTGCCTAACCAACATCACACAATGCATCATGCATTCTCAATCTATTTTAGATTATCATTATGATTTTTCTTCACAACCTCAAGATAATGTTAACAAATAGGATACTATGTGTGACATCCCGCTATCACATAGACAATATAATGCCATGTGAAAATGCACAGAACCACCATAAACCACATATTATAAAAAAACAGGTTAATTAAAACTGATTGTGGAAAGAAAATAAGAAAGGAACTATTACAACCAGATCCACATCTTGCAAAGAAACATGTTATATAAATATACATAAACTTGATACATGTCCACAACTCATAGGATCTAGCTATACCATAAGAACAAGAGTTCACCACATGTTTATGTACATAACATACCTAGCCAGGTCAACAACAGGATAAGAAATCCATAACTACTATACATCATGAAACCTCGTCAAAACACCCCCAAGGACCTGAGAGTACATGGATGATGACTCTAGGACTCTACTACAAAACAACCACAAAAGCAGCATATCCATCTCTTACCTTCTACTGTTCTTCTTGCTGCTCAGCTGCAACACCACGATCACCACCACATCTAGCACAACCACCTAAAAAGGGTTTTAAACCAAGGAGGTGAGACACACAGTCCCAACGAGAAACATAACTCCCCACCAAACTATAAAACCTCGGGAGATATAGAACAAATAAAGCAGGTAACTGATATAAGCAGATCATATATGCAACATACTGAGCAGAACTATCTCTATAACATCTTACCAGGATATCTAAGAGGCATATAAACAGATAATATATGGAACATGATTGACAAGACAAGTCTTATAGGATCTTATCATAAGATATGAGGAACATGTAATTAGCTGCAAGATATAACTAGGGCAACTATACAAACAAGGCCTCCACCAATGTTTTGTGTTTTCCCTAAGCAAATATACTATACGGCTATATTACGATTTATTATGCCCTAAGGAAGTGAGTCGTACCACTCAGATCCAAACCGACCACCGCTTGGTCACCATCGATTGCCATACAAGGTCAATGGGAGAGATGGGTTCCATGACCTCTTTCCCTTGTGGTCAGTGCACAAGAACCAACAAGCAGGACAGCAATCTCATGCTTAAGTGGCCTCAGCCACACAGGGTCAGGCTATCCTCTGCCTAGACCACCTTGGTACAGGTATCAGTGCTAGAAAACTGAGCCACGAGCATGTTCACCATGCTCCATCATCACAGAGCCATGAGCCTGTTCACCATGCTCTATCACATCTCCTGAGCCATGGTCCTTTTCACCATGCTCTAACCACACTGAGCCACAGTCCTGAAATAGTACTCTAAACATGCACTACTACTTAGGGCGTAGGCGCACCCCGCATATTCAACAATATGTGTTCCAGGTTAACCCTTAGGAGAACCTGTTTCACCATCACCAAACTCCTGACGATGATGGATCTATGGCCAGGGAAAACTACATGAAAGATTCATCTATAATTAATTAACATATTTTAAGTGGATTGCAAGATTCAACCAAGTTATGTAACATGTAAATTATAACACAAATAAACAACATAGATCTCATTATCATGTGTTACATTTTCATTCCTATTCTCAATGCCATCAACATCATCAAGATCCATCACAAGGATCAACATCACAGGGATTCAATCCCACCATCAGGGTACATCACACCCATCATATGTCATTGGGTTCATCGTAACTCTTGATGTTCCACATCATATCATTGTCATGCCATCAGCATGGCCTCATCATACAAATGGTACCTGCATGGTTAGCATAAGCATAGAGGTACAATTGTACTCATACAAGGAACATCTTAAACTAATTTCATATATCAAGAGAGATATAATTATGCTATTGGATGAGCATATCTATGCATGACATTATCATATATAACTTTTTAGTCAAGCATTAGGGTTACCAACCGAACACAAAGTACAATCCTCCCTATAGATATATCAGGTAAGGGACAACCCTCACCAAAGGTATCACAGCCCATAACGTTCCTCACTATAGGTGCATCAACCCTCACCAAATGTGTAACGTTCATCACTGTCTTGGTGAACACTGCATAAAGGGGCTAACATGGATGTCGGTCAACATGTATCTCAGGTTGACACCCATATCGATCAAGGCACAAGCTAGTTGATATCGTGCAACAGCATAGCGAGCAACCTATAATGCCCAAGTGTGCAACACAATGTTATGTCGGGCAAGAACCTAACGTGTAATGCCCGTGACGGGCAATTCTGTATCGAGCAACACCATGGTGGGAAATGCACCTACATGAGGCAATGACAAACAACATGCAACACCATGTCATGCAACACAGCAGCAACACCAAGCAGTGCGTCACAACAGAGTGTCGGGAAACACCATCCAAAAGAATGTTGTGCAAGGCACCAACTAACCTAAATGCCCAACACAACCCCGTGTCTTCCAAGGGAACAACACATCAGACATCTTCTGTATCGCCCAAGGAATCACCAAAGCAGCCACCTATTATTTTTCCCAACCCTAGCTCAAGGGGAAGAGAGGGATATCAGGCAGCACTACCCATCATGGGTATCATGCAAGGCAAAACCATGATGCCCAAGAGGGATATATCGCCCAAGATCTCAACTCCTCCAGAACACATATCTCGGCCAAGGGACCAACTAGGTGTCAACCAACCATATCATCCAAACCCTAACCCTAGGGTAGGAAAGGGATATCGATCAACACTCTTTCAAAGCATATCGGGTTACTAGGGTTAGAAGGTCTCAACCTCATCACAACCATCCACACCATATCACCCAAGGATACCAAGAGTGTTGGCTCACCTCTCAACAACCAAGTGAGAGCGGTTATGCACAACCTCAATCATATCAGGAAACAAGGGTAGAACAACACCCTATCGGTCAAGCCAACCACTGTGTCGCCCAACACCATAGGCTCACCTCTCAAGTCTAAGGAGAGAGGGGTATTTCCTCACGGGCACACTACACACACCTTTGATCTAAGGAACCCTAAGCTCACCTCTCAACTAAAGCGAGAGAGGGGTTTTGCTCAAGATCCCTTAATCCAAAGGATAGGCCAACACAAAGGGAAACTAACACACCACATATCGTCCAACATGATCTAGGGCACATGTAGGGTAGCAACACTACTAGCTAAAGTAAGAAGCATTACTAAAAAGATATGTATGGCCAATCAAGATAACATAGAAAAGCAACATATAAAGGAGATAGTATAGTTAGGGTTAGGAGTTATGTAACCCGCCTCAAGCACAATCCTCAAGCTCAAAAGCTCCAAGCTCCATGAACAAAGGCACCGCCACAAGAGAAGGAGGAGCAAGGACACTCTAGGGTTTCAGCCACCACTAGAGGAAGAAGAAGACTAGAGCTATGGATGCCAAGGATGTCACCCTCGAAGCTCCACCAAAGGATATCGGCCACCAAGAGAGAAGGCAAGCAACTAAGGAGATTAAAGGGGTTACAAACTAGCAAAGGAGGGGGTATATATACAAGGGGGTCAAGTGGGCGTCCACTAGAGGGCTGCTCCACATCTTCTCGCCCAAACCACCACTTGTCCAAGCTATGCCACCTTGTTAGAAAAGAGCAACAAGTGTCACCAAGGGTGACACAAACGAAGCTAGGTCACAGGACCACCTAGGCCGTTATCACCCCTTTGGGTGATATCGCCCTAACCCAAGAACTCCTCCAAGCCGATACACCACTTGCTTGATACACCCTTGCCCGATACACCTAGCAAGAAGGCGACACCAAGCTCAAACAAGACCCAAGAAAGCCCAAGAACAAGACTAAGCTTCAACAAGCTCAAAAGAGGCCCAAAACAACTCAAGTAAGGCACCCAACCCATCCTCTCAACTCTAGAGGATGCAAGGAGAGGGAAAGACATCTCTCAAGGTGACAAACTTGCACACCAACCCTTAAACTTGGGTAATTTGCAAGTTGCACCTCAACCTCTCAAAAAAGCACAAATAAGCCCTAACCACAACTCATGTGATTAGCAAACATCTAAACACAAGGTTTAGGCAAAGAAAATAGGGTAAGTCCAAAATGAAGGTCAGGGTCCTTACAAACCATAAACCCCTACAAAAGGATTTCACCCCCAAAATCTGAAGACAAAAGTGAGGGATACTTCCTCCTCATCTCTTCCTCAAGCTCCTACGTGGCTTCCTCAACACCATGATGATGCCAAAGAACCTTCACAAGAACCAGGTCCTTCCTCTTCAGCTTCTTCACTCTTCTGTTAAGGATTAACACTAGACCTTCCTCATAGGTAAAATCTTCATCAAGATCAACCTCCACCGGCTGTATCACTGTCTCTGTGCCTGGATGACTTTTCTTCAACATATTGACATGGAACACTAGATGCAACCTGTGCAACTCTGGCGGTAGCTCTAACTTGTAAGCTACTTTGCCAATACTTGCTATCACCGGATATGGCCCCATATACATTGGAGCCAACTTGTCTTTTTGGCCAAACATCAGCATGCCTTTCCATGGAGATACCTTGAGATACACCTTGTATCCCACCTAGAACTCTAGAGGTCATCGACAGTTATCTGCATACAACTTTTTTCTGTCCTGTGCCATTTTTAACTGTTGTCGTATGACGTTGATCTTTTCTATCATCTGTTGCACTAACTCAGGACCCAAAAGATGATACTTGCCAGACTCATACCAACATAAAGGTGATCTACACTTCCCTACATATAGAGCCTCGTAAGGTGCCATGTCGATACTCCATTGGTAACTGTTATTGTAAGCGAACTCTATCAAACTGAGATGCACGTCCCAACTACCTAGGAATTGCAAAACACAAGCTCGGAGAAGATCCTCCAAAGTCTGAATAGTCCTTTCAGACTGTCCATCTGTCTGTTGGTGGAAAGCGGTACTGAACCTCAAATGCGTTCCCAACGCTCTGTGCAATTGTTCCCAAAAACTACTCGTGAACTGAGGACTCTCGGTCTGAGACTATCGTTGTGGGTACACCATGCAAATGCACTATCTCATCCACATAAGACTGAGCAAGCTTCTCTACTGTATATGTCATTTTCACAAGTATGAAATGGGCATACTTCGTCAATCTGTCCACTATCACCCAAATAGAGTCATGATTTCTAGCTATCCTCAGAAAACTAACTACAAAATCCATGGTTACATGATCCCATTTGCACTGTGGTATCAGCATGGGTTGCAACGTACCTATAACGACAGTCGCCAAACTAACAAACAAATCGTTACTAATTAAGCGGAATAAACATAAACAATGGATTAACAAAAATCACTAAAATTTAAAACCATTTTGCAAGGAGATCCTTGTCCGGAAAACTTTTACTGAAAGATCCAAAACTCATACATATCATGATTTACATTGTACAACATTGTTTCATCTTATCTCGAGGACACCATATACCAATTGCTTTCTCAAAACATATACTTAAAGCAACATCAAACCTCGAGGCATACAAGACAAAATCTCAGATTGTTCATAAAACCAACACGTACTAAATCCAAGGACCGGAGAGTACAGAGATGACACACATGACTTCTATCTACAAGAAACAACAGTTAGTACACCCAACCTGAGCTGTCACTGCTATCCCTGTTGTTGTTGTTCTTTCTTAGCAGTATAGTCTCAATCCCCCTTGTACACATCCATCTAAAAAAATGTGGATCCCATGGGGTGAGACAATTGTCCTAGTGAGAGATATAACTCTCCACCAACAATGTTATTATCACAATTAAATAGTATTATAATGAGTAGAGGATAAGTAGTTTAAAATATTCCCATCTTTTAAAGCATTGCAACTATCTATGATAGAGCAGTAAATCATCTATTCACTTTATAAGGAATATGAAGAACATGTATATCATTTACCCATCATACTATATCAACATCTCAAGCTTATCCTGACATACTCATTATCATGGTATGTCATCCATGAATCATTCTCATTTCTATCTGTTGACCTTAGCTAATTTGTTAACCAGATATTAAATTGTACCAGGCATGTGAGTATACATCATCATATTCTGTCCAGGCATTGGACTATGCTAATCCTGTGCAAACATTCCAGGCATTGGGCTATGCCAATCCTATGCAAACATTCCAGGCATCAGACTATGCCAATCCTATGCAACCATTCCAGGCATTGGACTATACCAATCATGTGCAAACATTCCAGGCATTGAACAATGCCAATCCTGTGCAACCATTCCAGGCATTAGACTATGCCAATCCTATGCAATTATTCCAGGGATTGGGTTATTACCAATCATGTGCAATTATTCCAGGCATTGGGTTATTACCAATCCTGTGCAATTATTCTAGGTATTGGGTTATGACCAATCCTATGCAATGATTCCAGGCATTGGGTTATTACCAATCTTGTGCAGTTATTCTAGGTATTGGGTTATGACCAATCCTATGTAATTATTCCAGGTATTGGGTTATGACCAATCATGTGACATTATTCCAGGCATTGGGTTATTACCAATCATGTGTAATTATTACAGGTATTGAGTTATGACCAATCCTGTGACATTATTCCAGGCATTGGGTTATTACCAATCTTGTGCAATTATTCTAGGTATTGGGTTATGACCAATCCTGTGACATTATTCTAGGTATTGGGTTATTAACAATACTATGCAATTATTCCAGGTATTGGGTTATGACCAATCATGTGCAATTATTCTAGGTATTGGGTTATGACCAATCTTGGGACATTATTCCAGGTATTGGGTTATTACCAATCCTGTGCAATTATTCTAGGTATTGGGTTATGACCAATCCTATGATATTATTCCAGGCATTGGGTTATGACCAATCCAGTGACATTATTCTAGGCATTGGGTTATTACCAATCCTGTGCAATTATTCCAGGTATTGGGTTATGACCAATCCTATGCAATTATTCTAGGTATTGGGTTATTACCAATCCTGTGCAATTATTCCAGGCATTGGGTTATGACCAATCCTGTACATCATCAGTGAATACCACATCACCTTTACTAGGTATTAAACCTTGGCCAAGCCATCATACTTATTCACATGCTTTATGTAATTCAAGTATTCCTCTTATCTCCTTTAAGCTTATTCAAAATACTATAGCCCTTATTTGGCTATAAGCATAAAGCATATATGATTAAGATTTCATTATTATTATTGTATCCATTTATTATTATTATTATGTTACTAAGTTTCCATTTCGTATTTTATTTGAACATTATCATTTCTTACATGATACTTTTATAAACATCTTGTTACCTCTCACTAGGTAAAAACTATTCTCATTGCTCACAAGGCCCATTAAACATCTTGTCACCTCTCACTAGGCAACAACTATTCATATGGTGCACAAGGCCCATTAAACATCTTGCCACCTCTCACTAGGCAACAACTATCCACATGGCTCACAAGGCCCATTAAGTATCTTGTCACCTCTCACTAGGCAACAACTCACCACATGGCTCACAAGGCCATTAAACATACTGTAACCTCTCACTAAGCAACATACTTTGTCAACACTTTTTACTTATTTATTCAATCATACTTTTCCCATTCAATCATACTTATTTATTCTCATCATTTATCATTAAATGATTATCAACACCAGGTATGATTTTCTCTCTCATCCTTACCAGAGTATGAATGCATCATACTTTATTAACTTGGCTTAACCCTTTCTCAAGGTATGTGAGCCTACACTTATCAAAGTTCATTAAGCTCATTACATCTCAATGTAACAATTGGCATGACACACTTCATGTGTTACTCATCCATACATATTGAATTTTAGGTGCATCAAGGTGCAACAACCTTAAAGTGCTGGATGTGATATTTACCATGTCTTGGTGTATCACTTCCGTCATCACTTTTTACTTACTTAAGTTCATCAACTTATCTTGTATTAGGGTATTTCCCATCCTAATACTTTATCAACTATCCCATCATATTAATCTTGTAAAGTATTGACCATAGGTCACACACATGAATTACCCAACTATCATCAATGATATGGACTCATCTCGGGTTAAGGCATTATTGATATAAGGTTGTCCATTATCAACCACTTTAGGTGTTTCACCTATCAAGGTATTAGCCACATCATTACTTGGTGTTACACTCATCACTCCTAAGAGTTTCTTTCCCTCACCTTTACAAGGTATCTCAGGTTAGAAGTGTGCATATGGTCACCATATCAGATTATAAGTGTATGAGCACTCACCATATCAGGCTAGAAGTATATACATACCATTTATTTCGGGCTAGAGGTGTTTGTATGTGTTACTCATGTCATGCATGAGGTATTAATCCATCACCATGTCGGGCTAGACATCAACTAGGGCTGTGTATCGGGCTACCATATCGTGCAATAGCATTTGCTATTCTTTACTCATATCGGGTTACCCAAATTAGGGTTTCATGTCAACTTATAAGTATTCATTTAACCTTGTATCATGCATGTAGTCTATACTTGACTCCCTATCGTCCAAAAGGTGTATACTACACCCCCATATCGTGCAAGAAGGTATAAAATTATATCCATATCGTTTTAGTGAAGTAGGTGCATCATCATATTGGGTTAGAAGTGCTTACTTGTGTGCTTGCACCCGATATCACTTTTATAAAGTGATACCATCATCTTCAAGCTCTAGACCTTAGTTTTAACTATTATAGTTCATGGAAACAGGTCTAATCAACTACTAGAACTCATAATTTCATCAACTATTTCAGGAAATTTCGGGATTAAAAGTAAATCATTCAATATAGCAATTTAGGTGATTAATAATAACATGGTTGAGTTCAAGTTATATAACCCACCTTAAGAACAACTTCAAAGCTTCAAGATCCAAATATACACGTTCCTAAGGTTGAATATGACTTATCAAATTTCCAAGTCTCGTTCACAACTACTTCATATACAAGGAATCACCATGGATAAGCAATTGGTGAAGAAGAAAAGAAAGGAAGATCAAAACCCTAAAATCATGCTTCAATCCAAGGTTGAAGATGATCATGTCCTCACCTTAGGGTTAAGTATGAGATCCTTCTTGCTCCTTAACACATTTTCACAATACCCTTGTGTCCTTGCATGATATGCCACCCATCTTGCACGATATAACACTCACTTGCAAGATATGCCACTCAACACTTCACTCTATGGCTGATATCACCCTATATGGTCGATATCACCTACTTGGCCGATATGCTTTTGCTACGGGTGATATCCAAGGGCCTATGCACGATATTCTTGCACTCCTACATGATAAAAGATCTCTATGAACTATACCTTAGGGTAGTAGGGTGGTAAGGGTCGAAAAGTTTAACTAAGGGGTGAAACTAGGGGTATATATACTTGTTGCTCATGAAGGAATGTAAAAATGAGGTGTCATCAATTTGAGCTAGTAGGTTCCACGTGTCCATGCATGTATGACACGTGTACATGCATGCATCAACAATTATCTTGACATGAAAAATGGTTGAGGATCATTTTGGGATAAGGATTCATCCATTACATATCCTTTTAAATAAGATATATCAATTAATTCATCACTTTATTCACAACTCGTCACAACTTTACTAAGGAAGTTGTAACCCGACACACCTCACCTCCTTGAGGTGCTTTGCATGATATGACCTTTTCCAAGAGTTGACAAAACTATATGAGTCTTTTCCTATGGCTCCTTGGCCGATGGGCACTCATATATAAGCTTTTCAACTTGATTCAACTCAAGTTAAGCTTTCATTTTCAACCTCTTTTCTTAGTCATTTCATAACCAAGATAACCATCATTCATAATGGAACCAAACATGGTGTCTCCTTCTTTCTCTCTCCTCTACATGATACTATAAGGGAGTAGGGACACTCTAGAGGTGGTAATTAGCATATCAACCCAACATTTTGGGTAAATTACAATTTGTACCAAAATTGGTGCACAAGGTACCAACATTGTTCAAACAAGTTCAAACTTGGAATTTGGGCTTTCCACCAGCCACCACCTTGCATCATTCTCTCTATAATGATGCTCCAAAACAAAGGAACATTGGTAAAACATCATTCAATCAGGACCAAACTTGGAACATAAGTGTGTCACATGATAACAAAACACCTTAGAGGATTATATTAAAGTTCTAAGCAATTTTATTAGCCAAAACAAATAGGGTTACCTCATAACCCAAGTCAGGGTCATTATAGTACTGTAAGGACCCTGACCTGCATTTAGGGTTTACCCTGTTTGTTTTTCTTAATCTTGGTGCTTTGATGCTTGCTAATCACCTTTAAGTGGTGATTAGGGTTTTGTTATGCTTTGTTGAGAGTTCGAGGGGCTACTTGCAAATAACCCAAGTTTAGGGTTTTGTGTGCAAGTTGGTCATCTTGAGAGATGTTTTTCCCTCTTTGCTTCCTCTAGGGTTGAGAGGAAGGCTTGGGTTTGTGGTTTGAGTTTTCTTGGGCCTTGGTTGAGCTTGTTTGGGCCTTGAGGTGCCTTGGTTGGGCTTGCTTGAGCCTTGTGTCGGCCAGGACCTGCTTTGTGTCGCCCAGCAGGCTGGTGTGTCGCCCAGCAGAGCTGCTGCCTGCGTCGCCCATGATGCTTGGTCTTGTGTAATGGACATTTGGTGCATATTTTGGACAAGTGTCCCATGCCTTGCTAGTGTGTTGGCATGAACCCTAGGACAAGTGTCCCTTGGGTGGGCGACACTTGGCATGGTTGTACCTTGGTTTCTCCTCCCCTTCTTCCTATATAAGTAGCTCTTCTCCTTGCCTTAGCTTCCTGTGCTCTTTTGGTCTCTCCTCCACCTTGAGTGCACGATATCCCTCTCCATCTTTCTTGTGTTGGCCGATACACTCCCTTGGAGTTGAAGTGGTGGCCGATACACCTTCCTGGAGAAGCCTGGTGGACGACAGCTTTGGACCTTGGAGTTGTGTTGGACGATACCCCTTGGAGCTGGAGTGCTTCTTCTTCCTTAGAGCTTCAAGGCGGGTTGCATAATTTCTATCCCTAACTCCTTTCCTCTCGTTATGTTCTTGTTCATATGCTAGTAGATTAGTGTACCTTGCTTTTGTACCTATGTTGGACGATAGGCTAGGGAGATTGTTGGACGATATGGTTGTGTTGGGCAGCAGGCCTGACGGGCGATACCCCACCCCTGTCTTGGTGTGTTGGGCGATATCCCTCCTTGGTTGGGTGAGTTGGACGATATCTTTGAGTTGGACGACATGGCACCTTTGCCTTTGAGTTGGACGATAGGGTGCTCTCTTTGATGAGTGATATGTGTACCTTGGTGGACGATAGGCTGTATCCTTGAGGGTGGTCGATACCCTGCCCATGTGTTGGGCGATAAGGTGAGCATGTCTTGTTGGCCGATATGGTAGTGACCATGATGGACGATAGGTTCCTCTGATGATGAACGATGCTCTTGTTTCTCTCTTGGACGATGGGCCTTGGTTCCTTGGTGGACGACAGGGCTTCCTATGATGAGTTGATGGAGTTGCACGACATGCATAGATGGTGTAACGGTCGATAGCCCTGACGGGCGTTGCATCTTGTGTCGGCCGATAGGCCCAAGCTGTGACGCGCAATAGCATGGGGTTGTGACGGGTGTCAAGCCTTTTGGTTGGGCGAGTGTGCTAGCTGATAGGCCTTGTGTTGTTGCACGATATGTGGGGAGTCCTTCTCTTTCTTTCCCTCTCTCCTTTCCTTCTTTCTCTCCTTCTCTCTCCTGGCTGTTGTGGAGTTGTTAAATGGGTGTTACCCTTGGTTATCGGACGTCAGGTGTTGGCTGTGACGGGCGTTTTCCGATGGGGTGTATCGTGCGACACTCCCGGACGCGCGCCACACTTCCCTTGTAACGCGGCGTTGCGGGCAGAAGGCTGGGTGCAGCGCAGCGTTGCTGCCTTCCCATGCCCTAGCCGTATGGTTTTCTTAGTGAGGGTTGTGAGGTTTTAGTGAGGGTAAGTAGTTTTTTGGTGACGGTCTCTTATGTAATAGAAGCGGATGCTTATGCTTAAACAACACAACGTTAGTCATGCCTTGCTTAATAATGATTTCTATGATAACGACAGTGTTGCCTTGATTTATGATAACTATGACAATGTAAATAATAACCATGATGATAATGTTGTTGATAACAAAGATGATGGTGATGCCTTGCTAGTAGTGGAAGTATTAGTAATGATAATAATGATGCTAAGTGACAGCTACATTAATAGTCTGCTTGATGACATAGCAATAAGGATAATAATAGATGATGACACTAGTAATGGTAATGATGGTAACAAGAGTAGTAATGCTATGCATGATGTGAGTCTTATGCTTAATTGTTAATAGCAATGATAAATGGTAGTTGCATTAATGGGTGCTTAATGATAAAGGTAATGATGATGATAGAGGATGGTAACAGTAATGACTTTGGTAACAATAGTGTATACACAACATGTTTTTATATAAAGTAAATACCTTAAATGTTTGTATAATCTTGAAATAAAAGTAAGCATGAATAGGGTTTGTTAATGATGTGCTTAACAAGCTTGATCATCAAATAGGGTAATAATGATGAGTAGAGTATCTTGAATGATAGTTCATGATTGTGAGCATGTTCCTTATGTTGAATCTATGGTTATTGTGTATCCTAACCATGCAAGTGATGTGTAGCCATGAAAGGGCTATGTGACATATGTGATGAGTAACATTACCTTGATATTTGTTCTATGAGATTATATATGTAATGTGTTGATCCCATGATGATGACGTGAGCCTTGAGAGGCAGTGACAGTACATGATGAAGGATTGATATCATATGGTATGTGATGATCCTTGATATGGATATGGATGGTTGGCAAGAGGTCAAGTGGTAACATGTGATGCTGGATCCTTGTGATGGATCAGGTTGATGAGGTTTCAATAATAATATAATGTTCTTTATTTTCTGTTATATCTTGCATGTTATACAACTTGGTTGAATCTTGCAATCCATCTAAAAGATACTAATTAATCACAGTGAAATATATCATGTAGTTGCCCTGGCCATAGATCCATCATCGTCAGGACTTGGTGATGGTGAAACAGGTTCTCCTATGAGTTAACCTGGAAGCGCATATTGTTGAATATGTGTAGGTTGCTCCTAGCCTGAAAATGAGAAGGTAAGAGTGTAACTTCGGTTACAGACTCATATATGTATATAGAGCATGGTGAACAGGCCCATGGCTCAGGATATGTGATATTAGGAGCATGAATGCGTTCATGGCTCAGAGCACGGTGAACAGGCCCGTAGCTCAGTTTTACTAGCGCCGAGACATGTACCAAGGTGGGCTAGAGTGAGGGTAGCCTATGGAGCTGACCCTGTGGCTTAGACCACTTCAGCATGTGACTGCGGTCCTGCTTGTGTTGTACTCGTGTACTGACCACGAGGTGGGAGGTCGTGGAGTCCGGCTCTTCCATTGACCTTGTATGGCACCGGCTTGGGTTTCGTAACCGAAGGTTGGATTTGAACGGTACGGTTCAAATCCTCCGGGCATAATAATACGTAACATAGCCGTTAGTATTTAGTGCTTAAGATAAACACGAAACATTGGTTGAGGCCTTGTTTATGTAGCTAATTTTGTTATATCTGCAGTTACTTCTATATCCATCGGGTATGTGATAATATGCTTTGTTCTGATAATCATGTTACATAGTGATACATTTTATCTTGCTAATCATACCCCTTGAGAGATATCTGGTTATACGCTCTTGTCCAAATGGTAAGCTTGTCGGTAAGAATAGCCTTGCTTTACGTAGACTGCTCATGTTATATATGTTGATTAGATATCTGCTGTTATAGTTTATTCCTGCTGAGGTTCTGTAGTTGCGATGGGGAGTTATGTTTCCCGCTGGGACAATTGTTCAATTGTCTCACCCCACTGGTTTAACCCGTTTTTAGGTGGTCGAGGTAGACATGGTCGTGGTCGTGGTGTTGCGGTCGAGCAGCTTGAGGAGCAGTAGAAGGCAAGCGTTGGACATGCTGCCATTTTGGATGTTTTCTAGTAGAGTCTAGAGTCATCCATGTACTCTCAGGTCCTTGGCAGTGTTTTGACGTTGATTCACGATGAACGATCGATAATGTTTTGTATATCCTGCTGTTGGCCGGATGCGGGCCTCTGTGTATATGAACAGGTGATGAACCCATGTGATGGATGGACAGCTGTTTCAGTAAGTTGTAATCACGTATCAGATCTCGTGTATGTATATATGACGTGTTTCTGTGTAGGATGAGGACTGGAAAGTAATAGTTCCATAGTTTATCAGTTTTCCGCCATCGATTTTAATAAACCCGTATTTTCATAATCTGTGGTTATGGTGATTTCCACACATTTTTGCATAACACCTCATTATCTGTGTGATAATGGGATGTGTTTCCACAAGTTTTGGTATCAGAGCTTTAGGTTCTCTGAGTCTACAGGGATTTAGGACTAGGTTGAGTTGTTCTTATGAGTGTCCAGGTTTTCTTATAATATCTTCTACCCTCAGCAGAAGAAAAGTCAAGATGTCTGGAAACCATGAAGAACACTCTGCTGAGTACAGTGATGTTGCATCGGTTGATGGAGAAGATGGACAGGCACATGAAGATCGGGTGCCTGAGGTTCCCCAATTTAACCCAGCCATACTTGAACATCCTGCTTACCAACAACTTATGGGGCAGTTAATGGCTATGATGAATCTCATGGTTGAGCGATTACCAGTGCCTCCTCTGCGAGCACAGGTTCCCCATGAAGTAGCCTCAGGTATTGGGAAGACCTTCGAGCGGCTTCGCTGAGTTGGAGCTTCGTATTATGCTGGAACGGCTGATCCAGCGGATGCAGATCTGTGGCTGACAAGTCTCGAGAAGGCTTTTCGGATCCTTGACATCCCCAAAGCAGACAAGGTAAAGCATACCGTCTACCTTCTGAAAGGTAGTGCTGGTTACTGGTGGACCATCGAGGAAGAGAAGCGGCCTGGTGAAGCGATCTGTTGGGAAGTGTTTTGACGTGCGTTCGTCACCAGATACTTTCCCAAGACGTATCTGGATGAGAAGGTGAGTCAGTTCGAGAACTTGAGACAAGGAATGATGAACATCACCGAGTATGAAGCTAAGTTTATGGATCTGTTGAGGTTCTGTCCTCACATGGCGGCAACAGACGAGGAACAGATCAGACGTTTCGAGAAGGGTTTGAGTGCTGAGTTGAAAACCCCGGTGTCTGCATTGGAAAACCGAGAGCGGTTTGCTACGTTCGTGGAATATGTTTGATGGATCGAGAGGATAGTAAGGGAGAAAAGAGATTCTATGTCTCTTAAAAGACCTGCTCAGTTTCAAGGACGAAGGTTTGGTGGCTTTAAGAAGCCCAGGTTTTCAGCACCGTCAGTGATGAGAAGTGCTGGTGTACCATCTCAGTGGTCTCCGAGTAAAGGACGAGGTTATGTTTCTTCACCATCTAAGGCACACAGTTCAACTTCTGTGGCAGTAACAGGGCCAGCTAGGCCACCGTTTGAGGACAGGTCATGCTATCTTTGTGGACAGCTCGGGCATTGGAAGTTGAATTGCCCGAATAGAGATGTCGAAGTGATGCAGCAGCCGAGGCAGAGTTTCCAGAAGTCTGAGAGACCGCAGGCCAGTAGTCGCAGAGGACGAGGACGCGGTCAAGCATCTCAGGCTGGATCGTCTGCTCAAGGAAGCAGAGGTCGTGGACAGCAAGCAACGGCTCGATTCTATGCCATGAGTCAGCCAGAGGCGATAGTCAACCCGCGAGTGGTGACAGGTCGGATGGAGTTATTTCATTCTGATATGTCTTCTTCTTGCTTTATATATGTTCTTGTTGACCCGGGTGCTACACACTCTTTTATCGCCTATAGTATGCTTGAAAACTATCGTTTACCTATTAGCTGTAAGAAGGATAGCTTGTTGTTGGAAACCCCTCTTGATGGTTCCTCTTTGCTTCGAGAAGAGTGTCCATCTTGTGTCTAGTCTTTTCTGGGACACCATATCCAAGTGGATCTTATACCACTTGATATGCATGGTTTCGATGTTATCCTTGGGATGGATACCTTAGAGAAGTATAAGGTTGTCTTGGACTGTGGTTCCAAGCAGGTGGTGTTTGATGTTGCTGGAGAGAAGTGGATCTTCCAGGGAGATAGGAAGATTCTTCTAACATGTTTGGTATCAGCTATGGTGGCAGACAAGTTGTTACGACAAGGATGTGAGGCGTTCTTAGCTCACGTAGTGGATATAGTTGTGGTTACCAAGGCGAAAGGTCCTAGTCTTGAGGGGGTGTCAGTAGTTTGAGAGTTTACAGACGTGTTTCCTGAGGAGTTTCCTAGTGTTCCTCCACTCCGAGAGATTGATTTCGAGATCAATTCGGTTCCTGGAACATAGCCAGTTGCTCAGTCAGCGTATAGGATGGCTCCAACAGAGATGGCAGAGTTGAAGAAGCAGTTGCAAGAGTTGTTGGAGAAAGGTTTTATCCGACCGAGTACATCGCCGTGGGGTGCTCCCGTGTTGTTTGTTAAGAAGAAGGATGGATCATTGCGGTTGTGTATAGATTACCGGCAGTTGAAAAAGGTCACGATCAAGAATAAGTACTCGTTGCCGAGGATAGACGATCTGTTCGATCAGTTGCGTGGTGCTATAGTGTTTTCGAAGATTGATCTACGGTCTGGATATCACCAGTTAAGGATAAAGGAAGATGACATACCAAAGTCAGCTTTCAGGATGAGGTATGGTCATTTTGAGTTCGTGGTTATGCCGTTTGGGTTAACCAATGCGCCTGCAGCTTTCATAGATCTAATGAACAGAGTGTTCTATCCGTTCTTAGATCAGTTTGTTGTAGTCTTTATAGATGATATCTTGATCTATAGTCAGGACAGGCTAGAGCATGAGCAACATCTTCGTCGAGCATTGACTCTTCTTCGCCAACATCAGTTGTATGCCAAGTTCAGTAAGTGTGAGTTCTAACTAGATGAAGTGACTTTCTTGGGTCATGTGATCTCTGCTGAAGGAATCAAAGTAGATCCGAAGAAGGTGGAATCCATTCCGGATTGGGGACAACCGAAGACTTCGACAGAAGTTCGTAGTTTCCTTGGTTTGGCAGGATACTACCGCATGTTTATCAAGGACTTCAGTGTGATCGCGTTGCCAATGATAAAGTTGACCAGGAAGGATGTACCTTTTGTTTGGGATGATTGATGTCAGCAAGATTTCCAGAGTCTGAAGGAGAAGCTGACCAGTGCTCCAGTGTTGATTTTGCCAGAGCCTGGGAAAGGTTATGTTGTTTTCTGTGATGCTTCCAAGAAAGGCTTAGGTTGCGTGTTGATGCAGGAAGATCATGTGGTTTCTTTTGCCTCGTGACATCTCAAGAAACATGAGGAGAACTATCCGACTCATGATTTGGAGTTTGCAACAGTAGTTCATGCGTTAAAGATTTGGAGACACTATCTGTATGGGGAAGTGTGTCAGATCTTTACGGATCATAAGAATCTGAAGTACATCTTTACGCAGCAAGAGTTGAACATGCGACAGCGACGATGGATGGAGTTGATCAATGATTACGACTGCACTATTGAGTATCATCCTGGTAAGGCGAATGTGGTAGCTGATGCGCTTAGCAGGAAGTCTTCTTCTCTTTCTCCAAAGAAGGCACAGTTGAGTACTCTGGTATGCCATAAGTGAGATATGTTTGTTTCCCTTCGAAAGATGAATGTGCAAATGGAAGTTTCTTTGTTGTCTGGTCTTTTTGCACAGATGCAAGTCAAGCCTACGTTGAGACAGCAGATCAAGGATGCACAGCAGACAGATGATGCAGTACAGTTGATTAGATCAGAGTTCGACAGCGACAAGCGTGATGGGTTTCATGAATCTGAGGATGGAGTAGTTTGCTATCGTAATAGGATGGTGGTTCTAGATGCTGATGATCTGAGGAAGTTGGTGCTTGAGGAAGCACATACGTCGATGTATGCGATGCACCCAGGTGTCACCAAGATGTATCATAGTCTGAAGGACTTGTATTGGTGGCCCGGTTTGAAGAGAGATGTAGCTGAGTTCGTGGCGAGATGTGCGGTGTGTCAGCAAGTGAAGGTTGAACATCAGAAGCCGGCAGGTACGTTGCAACCTTTGCCGATACCGCAGTGGAAATGGGATCATATAACCATGGATTTCGTAGTTGGTCTACCCCAGACAACTAGGAATCATGATTCCATTTGGGTGATAGTGGACAGATTGACTAAGTCTGCCCATTTTCTACCAGTAAAGACGACGTATATAGCTGAGAAACTCGCTCGAGTGTATGTGGATGAGATAGTATGTTTGCATGGTGTGCCAGCAACAATAGTTTCTGACAGAGGTCCTCAATTTACGAGTCATTTTTGGGAACAGTTGCACAGCGCATTGGGAACGTAGTTGAGGTTCAGTACAACTTTTCACCCGTAGACAGATGGACAATCTGAGAGGACTATTCAGATTTTAGAAGATCTCCTTTGAGCTTGTGTCTTGCAGTTTCTAGGCAACTGGGATGTACATCTGAGTTTGATAGAGTTTTCCGACAACAATAGTTATCAGTGGAGCATCGATATGGCTCCTTATGAAGCTTTGTATGGAAGGAAGTGCAGATCACCTTTGTGTTGGTATGAGTCTGGTGAGTATCAGGTTTTAGGTCCTGAGTTAGTACAACAGACAACAGATAAGATCAAGGTGATACAACAACAGTTGAAAGTGGCACATGACAGGCAGAAGTCTTATGCAGACAATCTTCGATGACCTTTGGACTTCCAGGTAGGAGACAAAGTGTATCTTAAAGTCTCACCGTGGAAAGGTGTGCTAAGGTTTGGCCGAAAGGGTAAGTTGGCTCCCAGGTATATGGGGCCTTATCCAGTGATAGCACGTGTTGGCAAAGTAGCTTATGAGTTAGAGTTGCCTCCAGAGTTGCACAGGTTGCATCCAGTATTTCATGTTAGTATGTTGAAGAAAAGTCATCCGGATTCAGGTACAGTGATACAGCCAGTTGAGGTTGAGCTTGATGCAGATGTGACTTACAAGGAAGGTCCAGTGGCGATCCCTGAAAGAAGGATCAAGAAGTTGAAGAGGAAGGATCTGGTTCTTGTGAAGGTTCTTTGGCAGCGTCGTGGCATTGAGGAAGCCACGTGGGAGCTTGAGGAAGAGATGAGGAGGAAGTATCCCTCGCTTTTCTCTTCGGATTTCGGGGACAAAATCCCTTAAAGGGGGTTATCTTGTAAGGAACCTGACCTGCATTTAGGGTTTACCCTGTTTGTTTTGCTTAATCTTGGTGCTTTGATGCTTGCTAATCACCTTTAAGTGGTGATTAGGGTTTTGTTGTGCTTTGTTGAGAGTTCGAGGGGCCACTTGCAAATAACCCAAGTTTAGGGTTTTGTGTGCAAGTTGGTCATCTTGAGAGATGTTTTTCCCTCTTTGCTTCCTCTAGGGTTGAGAGGAAGGCTTGGGTTTGTGGTTTGAGTTTTCTTGGGCCTTGGTTGAGCTTGTTTGGGCCTTGAGGTGCCTTGGTTGGGCTTGCTTGAGCCTTGTGTCGGCCAGGACCTGCTTTGTGTCGCCCAGCAGGCTGGTGTGTCACCCAGCAGAGCTGCTGCCTGCGTCGCCCATGATTCTTGGTCTTGTGTAATGGACACTTGGTGCATGTTTTGGACAAGTGTCCCATGCCTTGCTAGTGTGTTGTCTTGAACCCTAGGACAAGTGTCCCTTGGGTGGGCGACACTTGGCATGGTTGTACCTTGGTTTCTCCTCCCCTTCTTCCTATATAAGTAGTTCTTCTCCTTGCCTTAGCTTCGTTTGCTCTTTTGGTCTCTCCTCCACCTTGAGTGCATGATATCCCTCTCCATCTTGCTTGTGTTGGCCGATACACTCCCTTGGAGTTGAAGTGGTGGCCGATACACCTTCCTGGAGAAGCTTGGTGGACGATAGCTTTGGACCTTGGAGCTGTGTTGGACGATACCCCTTGGAGCTGGAGTGCTTCTTCTTCCTTAGAGCTGCAAGGCGGGTTGCATAATTTCTATCCCTAACTCCTTTCCTTTCGTTATGTTCTTGTTCATATGCTAGTAGATTAGTGTACCTTACTTTTGTACCTATGTTGGACGATAGGCTAGGGAGAGTGCTGGACGATATGGTTGTGTTGGGCAGCAGGCCTGACGGGCGTCAGCCTTGTGACGGGCGATACCCCACCCCTGTCTTGGTGTGTTGGGCGATATCCCTCCTTGGTGGGGTGAGTTGGACGATATCTTTGAGTTGGACGAAATGGCACCTTTGCCTTTGAGTTGGACGATAGGGTGCTCTCTTTGATGGGCGATATGTGTACCTTGGTGGACGATAGGTTGTATCCTTGAGGGTGGTTGATACCCTGCCCATGTGTTGGGCGATAAGGTGAGCATGTCTTGTTGGCCAATATGGTAGTGACCATGATGGACGATAGGTTCCTCTGATGATGAACGATGCTCTTGTTCCTCTCTTGGACGATGGGCCTTGGTTCCTTGGTGGACGACAGGGCTTCCTGTGATGAGTTGATGGAGTTGCACGACATGCATAGATGGTGTAACGGCCGATAGCCCTGACGGGCGTTGCATCTTGTGTCGGCCAATAGGCCGAGCTGTGACGCGCGATAGCATGGGGCTGTGACGGGTGTCAAGCCTTTGGGTTGGGCGAGTGTGCTGGACGATAGGCCTTGTGTTGTTGCACGATATGTGGGGAGCCCTTCTCTTTCTTTCCCTCTCTCCTTTCCTTCTTTCTCTCCTTCTCTCTCCTGGCTATTGTGGAGTTGTTAGATGGGCGTTACCCTTGGTTATCGGACGTCAGGTGTTGGCTGTGACGGGCGTTGTCTGGTGGGGTGTATCGTGCGACACTCCCTGACGCACGCCACACTTCACTTGTAATGCGGCGTTGCGGGCAGAAGGTTGGGTGCAGCACATCGTTGCTGCCTTCCCATGCCCTAGCCGTATGGTTTTCTTAGTGAGGGTTGTGAGGTTTTAGTGAGGGTAAGTAGTTATTTGGTGACGGTCTCTTATGTAATAGAAGCGGATGCTTATGCTTAAACAACACAACATTAGTGATGCCTTGCTTAATAATGATTTCTATGATAACGATAGTGTTGCCTTGATTTATAATAACTATGACAATGTAAATAATAACCATGATGACAATGTTGTTGATAACAAAGATGATGGTGATGCCTTGCTAGTAGTGGAAGTATTAGTAATGATAATAATGATGCTAAGTGACAGCTACATTAACAGTCTGCTTGATGACATAGCAATAAGGATAATAATAGATGATGACACTAATAATGGTAATGATGGTAACAAGAGTAGTAATGCTATGCATGATGTGAGTCTTATGCTTAATTGTTAATAGCAATGATAAATGGTAGTTGCATTAATGGGTGCTTAATGATAAAGGTAATGATGATGATAGAGGATGGTAACAGTAATGACTTTGGTAACAATAGTGTATACACAACATGTTTTTATATAAAGTAAATACCTTAAATGTTTGTATAATCTTGAAATAAAAGTAAGCATGAATAGGGTTTGTTAATGATGTGCTTAACAAGCTTGATCATCAAATAGGGTAATAATGATGAGTAGAGTATCTTGAATGATAGTTCATGATTGTGAGCATGTTCCTTATGTTGAATCTATGGTTATTGTGTATCCTAACCATGCAGGTGATGTGTAGCCATGAAAGGGCTATGTGACATATGTGATGAGTAACATTACCTTGATATTTGTTCTATGAGATTATATATGTAATTTGTTGATCCCATGATGATGATGTGAGCCTTGAGAGGCAGTGACAGTACATGATGAAGGATTGATATCCTATGGTATGTGATGATCCTTGATATGGATCTGGATGGTTGGCAAGAGGTCAAGTGGTAACATGTGATGCTGGATCCTTGTGATGGATCAGGTTGATGAGGTTTCAATAATAATATAATGTTCTTTATTTTTTGTTATATCTTGCATGTTATACAACTTGGTTGAATCTTACAATCCATCTAAAAGATACTAATTAATCACAGTGAAATATATCATGTAGTTGCCCTGGCCATAGATCCATCATCGTCAGGACTTGGTGATGGTGAAACAGGTTCTCCTACGGGTTAACCTGGAAGCGCATATTGTTGAATATGTGTAGGTTGCTCCTAGCTTGAAAATGAGGAGGTAAGAGTGTAACTTCGGTTACAGACTCAGATATGTATATAGACCATGGTGAACAGGCCCATGGCTCAGGATATGTGATATGAGGAGCATGAATGCGTTCATGGCTCAGAGCACGGTGAACAGGCCCGTGGCTTAGTTTTACTAGCATCGAGACCTGTACCAAGGCAGGCTAGAGTGAGGGTAGCCTATGGAGCTGACCCTGTGGCTTAGACCACTTCAGCATGTGACTGCGGTCCTGCTTGTGTTGTACTTGTGTACTGACCACGAGGTGGGAGGTCGTGGAGTCCGGCTCTTCCATTGACCTTGTATGGCACCGGCTTGGGTTTCGTAACTGAAGGTTGGATTTGAACGGTACGGTTCAAATCCTCAGGGCATAATAATACGTAACACAGCTGTTAGTATTTACTACTTAAGATAAACACGAAACATTGGTTGAGGCCTTGTTTATGTAGCTAATTCTGTTATATCTGCAGTTACTTCTATATCCATCAGGTATGTGATAATATGCTTTGTTCTAATAATCATGTTACATAGTGATACATTTTATCTTGCTAATCATACCCCTTGAGAGATATCTGGTTATACGCTCTTGTACAACTGGTAAGCTTGTCGGTAAGAATAGCCTTGCTTTACGTAGACTGCTCATGGTATATATGTTGATTAGATATCTGCTGTTATAGTTTATTCCTGCTGAGGTTTTATAGTTGCGGTGGGGAGTTATGTTTCCCGCTGAGACAATTGTTCAATTGTCTCACCCCACTGGTTTAACCCGTTTTTAGGTGGTCGAGGTAGACGTGGTCGTGGTCGTGGTGTTGCGGCCGAGTAGCTTGAGGAGCAGTAGAAGGCAAGCATTGGACATGCTGCCGTTTTGGATGTTTTGTAGTAGAGTCTAGAGTCATCCCTGTACTCTCAGGTCCTTGGCAGTGTTTTGACGTTGATTCACAATGAACGATCGATAATGTTTTGTATATCCTACTGTTGGCCGGATGCGGGCCTCTGTGTATATGAACAGGTGATGAACCCATGTGATGGATGGATAGTTGTTTCAGTAAGCTGTAATCACGTATCAGATCTCATGTATGTATATATGACGTGTTTCTGTGCAGGATGAGGACTGGAAAGTAATAGTTCCATAGTTTATCAGTTTTCCGCAATCGATTTTAATAAACCCGTATTTTCATAATCTGTGGTTATGGTGATTTCCGCACATTTTTGCGTAACACCTTGTTATCTGTGTGATAATGGGATGTGTTGCCACAAGTACCTTCTGGCTTCTGATGCTCAGCCTTAACCTGTTGGCATATCGCACACTTAGCCACAAACTCGGCCACATATCTCTTCAAGCCAAGCCACCAATATAGGTCCTTTAGATTATGATACATCTTATTGACACACGGATGCATAGCATACATCGATGTCTGCACTTCCTTGAGCACTAACTTCCTCAGATCATCAACATCGGGAACCATCATCATGTTATGATAACCAACTAGTCCATCCTTAGACTCATGGAAGCCATCACACTTCTCGGCCACATATCTCTTCAAGCCAAGCCACCAATATAGGTCCTTTAGATTATGATACATCTTATTGACACCTGGATGCATAGCATACATCGATGTGTGCACTTCCTTGAGCACTAACTTCCTCAGATCATCAACATCAGGAACCATCATCATGTTATGATAACCAACTAGTCCATCCTCAGACTCATGGAAGCCATCACGCTTCTCACTGCCAAATTCTGTCCTGATCAACTGAACTGTAGCATCTACCTACTTTGCTTCTTTGATCTGCTGCCTCAACATAAGCTTCACTTGCATCAGTGCCAATAGTCCTGCCAACAGGGATACTTCCAACTGTACATTCATCAGTCACAAAGAGGTGAACATATCCCACCTATGGCATATCAAAGAACTCAATTGTGCCTTCTTCATAGGAAGAGAAGAAGACTTTCTGCTAAGCGCATCAACTACCACATTTGCCTTACCAGGATGATACTCGATGGTGAAGTCATAATCACTGATCAGCTCCATCTAGTGACATTGTGGCATGTTCAGCTCACTCTGTGAGAAGATATACTTTAGGTTCTTATGATCCATAAAGATCTGACGCACTTCCCCACAAAGACAGTGTCTCTAAATCATTAATGCATGGACCACTACTGCCAGCTCCAAATCATGTGTCAGATAACTCTCCTCATTCTTCGTAAGTTGTCGTGAAGAGAAAGAAACTACATGATCTTTCTGCATCAGCACACAACCTAAGCCTTTCTTGGAATCATCACAGAAAACAGCATAGCCTTTCCCAGGCTCTGGCAACACCAACACTGGAGCACTAGTCAACTTCTCCTTCAAATTCTGAAAAGCTCACTAACAATGATCATCCCAAACAAAAGGTACATCCTTCATGGTCAACTTCGTCAATAGAAACAAAATTTTGACTATCATATTCCCATTAAGACAATAGAGTAGAAGTAGAAACAAAATTTTGACTATCAGATTCCCCTTAAGACAATAGATCACATCAATAACTATGTAATGGAAAGGATGGTTTATGAGATCACACGTGATCCTAGAGCAAGTCCAACAACAATTCCCTCATAGTAGTGTGTGTTTTTTCATCAAGTCACACCCAGACAATGCCTACAATAGCTATGGGTTGTTCACCATTGGCAACAATTGACCTTGTCCTCTAAGTGACAAGCAACAATCTCCTTGACTATATAGTAGTCCACCCAAATCACTATTAAATCCTATCATTGTAGATGAATGGACATGAACGAGTTGTCCCTTTCTAGTTCCTGTACTAGCACAAACTTGCTCTCCCACATCGTTCTTCCTTGCTATCCCTCCCTTTATTAGGTAGGACTTTCTCTGGTTCTCTTGATTACCACAACTAGAGAACACAATAATTTTTAGAGATAATTTATTTATTTGAGAAACCCCAATACCCCTCTATTTATATGAGAGTTAGGGTCAGAGTTCCCAGTCTCAGTGGGAGACAAAGGGGATGGAAATTCACAAATTTTCACATCCTACAAATGACAAAATAGTCAGTCATAGATGAACCGGTCGGTTGGCATGTGAGCCAATTGGTTCAAACCTTGAACGGGCCATTTCATCATGTTTTCCAATCACTTTTGTATTGGTAATTAATATTCAATTAATGCATGACATGACATCAACACTCATCCTTGATCCAATCAAATTGATCAATGAATCAGGCATTTCATCACATGAACCGATCGTTTTATAGACTTTGAGCCAATCGGTTCACTAAGTGAACCAGTCAGTTCATGCTACAACTCATCCAATATTCAACAAATCCAATTTCAATCAATGTGACACTCCAACCGATCAGTTCAACACTTGAACTGGTCAGCTCAGAGTCTAGTCAGTCAATTGTTATTTAAATCAAATACCTAAACATTTTTATAATCAAGTTAAACATCATTTATGAATAAACTCCTATTCCAAGTGTATCATATGTGTCTACCCTATAGGTTTCAAGTTATGTTGGAAATGAGTGTCCATAAATTGGTTATGACATCACAAGCAATGAGTAGTATCTAGAAATACATCATTGCTACCCAAGTAATCGAAAAGTTGGAGAACAACTTCAACCTACAATTTGTCATTGGTGTTACAATGTTTGTATCGTTCCTTTGTCACTGATATCCATATTGAACTTGAGGCATGAAATTGTCATCCTCTTCAACATCCAATCTATGTTCCTTGAATTATAGAAAACTGTCTGAGATATATGAAAGCTCAATATCACATATTGACTCACATGAGCATGACTATGCATTTCTCAGTCTTGTCTATCAAGTGGCTAGGATATCATACTCCTATAGGAGGGACAAATCTGAGCTACATCACTCAAAATCATCCCCATGTGTCACAACACACCCAATCATCACCTTTATGACAACCCTTATTCAAGGTTACATTGGATGATGTAAAAGTACACTGAACGACACGTGATGAGTGTAGTGAGTTCAAGTCTAACAACCACAATCACCACCATCACTATGAGAGATGATTCTGACTACCATGTAATGGCTTCATGCATCACTTTCAATGTGGTTTATCTGATACATTGTTCTCTAACAAGTATCTATGTGTTTGGTTTGATATCACATATCACGACTTAATGAGATTTTATCATCGACCAACACACACTCTAGTCTTATTTGTTATTACAGTCATTATCCTTCCAAAATAACATTCGACTAGGGACATAATAAGAATGTATATACTCTTGACATCTATATTATCCCATTTTTAGGTCATCAACCTGAAGGCATACATCATTGAGTGATATCATTCTCTAGACATTTATTATGTTACATTATTATCTCATAACTGAATAAGACAAAATAAATTGGAAGATTGTCTTTATTATTTATCCAATCATTTACAAGATATACAATAACAATCATCATATGATTGTATCTCTAGGCATACATACCAACATGAATAATAGCTTTTGTAGAAGTTATTTTCACCTACTAACACCTTTTAGATCCTTAAGAATATCTCTTGCATTGATCAACAACCTTGAGAGACATTGTCTTATGCATGAGAGAGGTACAAAGAGCTAATTCAATATGTCTACACCATAATTTGATGGAGTGGACACAACTAAAACATTTTGCAGAGGTCAATCACATGATACAACGTTAAACATTGATGCAACAACCAATTAGAGAGTCTTTACTAAGAAAGCAAATGAAGATGATAAGTTGGATGAGATCGTCTCTATTAACCATTCTTTAAGGGGCATGGATAAATCAAGTAGTAATAGTGACACCGAGGCAATAGAAACTATGAATATGGTGCTAGAAAATCTCAAAAAGAAACTTAACGCCGCAAGAGTCAACCATCTACAACAAGTGACGATGTATTACTTCTAAAATGGTTTGCACTACAATATAGATTGTAATGTGTGTGCAAAAAGATTTAGTGAGGAGAGGAAAATATGATGGAGTATTATGTTAGATTTTGTGGAGGCAAAAAGTGCATCAAAAACAACAACAAAAATATTCTCCATATATCCTACCAATAGATCTCATCAACAATGACATATTCAGAAGGAGGGTGCTCGAGGTATACCATATCATGGAATAAGTTTGATGACGTCCCCTTCGTGTGATGGTGTGTGTCACTCCTCACTTGCATAAATAGTCCTCGTCAACGTCCTCTGAATGTAAGCACTCAACACATGTGTCTCTATGTAGTCCACATGACTAGACTGGAACTCCTTCATCACATTGCCTGAGCCGACAGGAAGGAGTAACCTTTCACTTGATGATGTACTAGCATTACGGTCTCTCTCTCTCTCTCTCTCTATCTATCTATCTCTCTTGGAGATGGTTCTAGCTAGGGATCATGTACAAGAGCATGTCTCACAAATTCGACCATCATGCCCTTATAAATAGGAGAAGAAAGGAAGCAGGGTTTCCCAAAATCCCTGGAAAATAAAAGGTAGCGTCTGCATTTTAAATGGACTTCTCATGGATTTTCAAAAAGACATTTAGAATATTTTGGAATTAATTAATTAACCAATTAATAATATTATTTGATTAAATAATTTTCCATCATCCGGATCTAGTCAATCAGTTGGGGTTAAAATCCAATTCATTGGCTTAAACATTTTAACCAATTTACTTAGATTATATTGCAATATTATTCTAGTGGATTACCTGAACATTTTAGTAGTCAATTTGACTGAAAAAATTTCCAATGATGTCCAAATTATAATCCTATTCTAATACATCCAATGTGTGACTCTGTAGGGTCCAAATTACATTGACAATGATATTCATAAGAAACTTATGACATCACAAAAAATGATTAGTATCTTGTAAGACTTTGTTGCTTCCTAAGTAATTGAAGAAGTTGGAGAACAACTTAATCTAGTATTGTGACCAGTGTTATAGTGATTGTATAATTCTTTTGTCTATAATACTTAGATTGAACTTCAGGCAAGGAAACATCATCCTCTTAATGTTCCATCTTTGTTTCTTGATATAGAGAAGACTATTGAGATACGAACCAACTCAATATTATATATTGACTCACATGAGCATGTCCATGCATTTCGTAGTCTTACTCATCAAGTAGACAAGATATCAATTCAATGGAAGGGACAAATTCCATCTACGTCACTGACAATAATCGACATGTGTCACAATGCACCTAATCATACCTATATAGCAACCCTTGTCAAGGCCACATTGAGTAGTGTTAAAATACATTGAAGATCATGAAATGATTGTAGTGACTTCAGGTCTAAGGACCACAATCACCATTATCACATTGAGATATAATTCTGAGCGCCATCATTGGGTTCCATGTATCACACTAATTGGGTCTGTCCAGTACACTTGTTCATAACATGTACCTATGTGTTTTACTTGATATCCCATATCATGACTAATGAGACTGTGTCACCAATCAACACACATTCTAGTCTCATGTATTTTGTCATCTATTTTGTTTCCACAATAATCTCTAACTAGTGGGGTGGCAAGAATGTATATATTCTTATCATAGATATGATGTCATTCTTTGGATCCTCAACCTAAACATATTTTTTATCAAATAATACCATTCTTTAGGCATCTACCATGTTTGTGTCATCATCTTATGATTTAGGAAAAACATAATAGTCATAATCACCTTTATTATTATCAAATAAAATAGATGATTACCCATTGAAATCGTCATATATTGGCTCTCTAGGCATTAATGCCAAAAAATCCCACTTACACTTAGAGCCAATTAGTAATCTTAACATGCCCATCGTGTGCCTGCTATGCAAGTTCTATACTATGTATGTAGGGTGCATGCAAGAGTGTGCAAGTAATCTTATAACATATACTGAATCAACTCCTTGCAAAAAAGGATTGACATTTTCTTCACATAATCTTACTTTATGTGATACTCATAGTCGCATTATAACTGAACATACTGTAAATAAACCTCCAACAATTTATTTAGTCAATCTTTGAGAAATCCTCAGCAAACACTGGAAAATAGTATTATGAGTAGTCATATTGGTAGCCACATACCTTTAGTAGAAATATGTATATCATGAAATCACACTTCAAGTATATTCAATCAATCCAATCAATAGATTTAAGTAATCAACATATAATCTACATGTATGTAAATCCTAAAGTGTCACCATTGCATTATTCATATTAAACCCTACTCAGTTCCTAATCTAAGGTTTAGGGTCATGTTCGGGTTTGTGAGAGGAATAAGGATACATACCCTAATTTCACCGCATAGTAAACATTGTGTGAAACCATAATTGTTATATCCATCATATCCTTTCATTATAAACACTTCGATTAAATTAAGTTCATTAACACCATATCAAGTTATGATGTTTAACCCAAAATCTTGATACATATGATTATACACTTTAGAAACCTCAATCATTCATATATGTGATTATTCACCTTATAAATCTTAATTACCATCATTATGATCATGATCATGTTAGATTATCATTATATTAAAAAATAAATGATTGCAACATGAATAAAAGCTTTTAAGGTATTCAACACCTACATCATCAATTCTCGAGTTTCCATTAACTAGTCATCACTTTAACATATATTAGAACTCTACTTTTGGAATTAGGATTAGAATCAAGCTTTAATTATATTTTATTAGTGTTCCTATCATTTTCTTGATCAGCTCTAATATATAATTTGTCTTAATCTGAGTTATTGATTAATTAGGACTATTGCAAGATAATCCATAACTGGCCAATCATACTCTGACACGTCAGCAAACTTACTTATTTCTTTTGTATTTGTGCTGATCTGGGATCTTAAGAAAAGACTCCTTCGCCCTCACATGTTAAACATGCATGAAAGAGCATACTAGACCTTGGAACGCATGTCTTCTTCTTCCTCATGAACTAGCTTAATTGCGGTCAGGGAACCCCACCGCCCGGTAAGTTGCCACATCTCCTGAGACCCAAGATCTAAGAGGAGGATTGGGCATCACCACACAGCCACATTAGACTCATAGGGTGCCTGGCCTTGCCGGAGGTAGTGCGAGTTGAAGGGAACTGTGTGGTCTCTACAGCAACTCTCCTACATGGAAGATGAGGCTTAACTAGGGCAACCATGCACCTGACAATGTGGTAGGAAAGGAAGGTCATTGTGGACCTCCTAGATATGCTCTAGGCTATCCATGAATCGTCTAGGACTTTTGTCAAGGTCTGCACTCCGCCTAAGACCTGATGTTGTCGTGTGTTGCACTCAGGGAAAAGACAGGGTCACGAGAATTCTAGGGACGAAGACCCTAGGCAGGGCTTCCTACGGACAATAGAGACTGGTTGTCACATCTGCAATCGATGTGAGGGTTCTTGGGGTCTTTATATAGGTCCTAGAAAGAACCCTATTACTACAACAAAGAAAGAAAGGAGTGAGAAAGTGGCCCCAAGCTAAAGTCTAGGTTTCCTTTCTCATATACTTGTTATGTAGAGACAAACGCATGCCACAATCCACTAATATTGAATGTGCCTTAATCACATTAACAATCGACCTTCTCCAATATGCCTTATTCTCACAATACATGACTATTTATATACATATATATAAACACATACATAAATAAATAAATATATATATATATAGAGAGAGAGAGAGAGAGAGTGAGAGAGAGAGACCGAGGGAGAGGTTAGGAAGTCTATACCGGTCTGTACATGCAATTTCATGTGTACCGGTCATGAAAATGGTGCATGTAGAATACATTAATTCAATCCAACCATATGGACTGAATCAAAACTCTATCGATTAGATATGTTCAAAAAATTACAATCATACCCCATTTATATCATGAGATGTAACAATATGTCATTCAATGGTTATGCAATTTTTGCAACTTACTGTTGATTAGAAAATATACATTTTCTTTGATTTGATGATCTAGCAATGTCAGTTTGAAGTGATTTTTTTGATGCACATGTTATCCAAGTGGTATGCATCACATACATAAGGTTAGATTACTTTTTATACTTTTACAATCATTATAAATGAAGATGGGTACCTATAAGCTACATGTACTTAGGTATACAATACTTTTAGCCATATACATATATGTGTGCCTATATATATTAACTTAAAAAGCATCAAAGTTTACTCACTCCTTCCCATTTTGGAATTTTCCAACCCATTCGACATAAAGAAACTTGTTTAGAAAACCAAAACTATTAAGGAAGGTGTATTTGACACATATTAGATTACTGATCACCAACTTTTTAGGAAGCTCTTCATGACTTGTAATCTTGATTATTATTCCTTTTCTCTCTCTTTGATGTAATCTTTAACTCAATTAACTTTACTTCATGAAGATTCATTCATATCTAATTCATGGGGTTTATTGGGATATTTTCATATACAAAACTTGATCTTTTAAGCATTTCATTAAAACAATCACCATTTTATCATGGAATGTCCTTTTCCTCCTAATATCTAGAATTCTCTTCTTTTTCTTATTATTTTCAAGTATAGCAAAAGTCAGGATGAGATATTCTTATTTGATATCTCAATACTTGTGTTTCCATTCATAGTTAGATAATTACTCCCTCAATTATCTAGAATAACATATATTTTCTTTTCTTTTAGAAACTGGATTATCATCTCATATTTCTATTGTACAATAATTCATCAAGTTATTACTATCTATTTATGCATAAAATCTCTTATTTGTTTATCTTGTGCCTCAAGGACCTATTAACATAGTAAATAGTCCCATGGGCCTCACTTGGGCCATGGGTTGCATCCATACCACAAAGTGCATAACATTATTATTCCATCAATAATAACTATTGAGAAATTTAATTATCAAATCATGTCTTATATTTATATAAATAAATTTTACCAAAATAATGATATTACAATAAGGATACTCTTAAAATCTTGGAGATGTGAATATGGTTCTGAGTGAATCCAAAACGTGGGAGTATTCCTCATTCTAGGTAGGAATAGAGTTAAACATTGTGATACCTTAGCTAAAAGACTACAATGAGACTAACCTCATGAGATGGGAAGATTGTATATTTTTAGGACAAGATGACATTGACCCAATCAGATATTTTGGCAATTCTGCTTCACGTTCTAGCTGCATGTGTGATTCCATTGTAAGTCCTATGAACATCTAAAAAGAGATGAACAAATTCCTATAGACTTCTAGGGAGGGCATACGAGGTGACATTGGGAAGGATGGGATAATATTTGCAAAACCTTTATAGGGAGAAGGATTATGAATGCATAGGTTTTAAAAAAAATGCAATCTGCTTCTTATGAATTCCACCTAGAATATCTTAGTCAGAGACTCCATTTGGTAATCCTTTTGTAGTAGGAAATATAATATGAGTGTTTGGAGCAAATATATGGGTCAACCATGGTTCATTAATAGTGTGGATAAATCCACAGGCCATCTCTTCTTGAGAGGAGTGGTGATTTTGGTTTCTGGATAGATTCCAAGACAATCTTGACTATGATAGCCTCTCATCACAAGGATTAGGGGGTTTACCTCTTACACACACACACACACACACACACACACACACACACACACACACACACACACACACACACATATATATATATATATATATATATATATATATATATATATATATATATATATATATATATATATATATATATATATATATATATAGTCTAGAGAAGAGGAATGTAGATGACTAGGAATAACATGAGGTGTTTCTCGCTAGTAGTTCTTTGGTTTATTGGACCTAGCAATGTGCAGGTATATACAATGGTAAGAAGATGGATGACAAGAACCTATGAGAGGGATAACTATATTTCCAAAATCACAATACAACATATCATTTTCAAGATTTTTGGTTCATCTAGATAATTGGAAGTTATACGTAAGTGTGTAGGGTCGTGGAGGAGGTCAGGGTGGTGAGGCCGACCTTCAAGGATGTTAGATGGAAGAGACTGTGTACGCGTCATGTAAACATTGAATCTTGGGGTTATTAGTTGGAGATCTCACATATTAAAAGTTTGAGGTGGATCAATAGATGGGATTATAAGGAACCACAAGGGCCTCATATTAGGGGGGCTTAGGGAATGGGGTCTAAAGCCCTTGCTTGCAGGTTAAAAGGGAATGAAGCTAGTCTTGAGGTCCTCATGTGTTCTGGACTAGACATAGGGATTTAAATGGAGGTTTATGACCATAAAATTGTCAGATTTCTAAGCGGGTTGGCCCCTCCTCCTTGGAAACTCAAAAGACATTTTGTATCAATCTCATCTTTTTTGTAGGAATGAGGTGGTGATTGTAAGTTTCTGTACAAAGCAGGTAATAGACTATCATACAAATTGGTGGAATATGGGATGAGTCTTCTGGATTGATACAACTTTAAGAAATTATATATAGACTCGAGGCTTGGAGCCTAGCATATCTAAGAAGAATCAAAAGTACAAAAGATCATATACAAAGGAAGTAGAGAGAAGACAAGTAGACACATGGAGACCCATTGCCTACCGGGGACCATGAGAGTGTTCCAATGTGGAAAATCATGAAACAAGTAGTGTCTTATGTGGGGTGGTTGTTGGTGACCCTTTTTGTCGAGTATGGATCCAACAGTGTTGTACTTCTTTAATTTTTTGTATGTGGATCGGGATGAATGGAATTCCTCCACATTTAACAAAAAAAATTTTAATTTGCACTCAATCAGGACATCAGGGAGAGCGATTCTCGGGTTAGCAAAATTTCAGCATACTCTTTAGGTCAGTATCCCTTTTTTTCCCTTCTCTCACATGCGAAATTTGTGTCTCAAGTATGACTGCATGAGCGCATAAGGTAAGTCGTTCATTCATATTGTTGTCCAAGGTACACAGTAATTTCCCAGAACACCGTATGAGTTTGAATAAATATTCATTTATTGGATCTTACAATGGATTTTTCTTATATTAATGACGCACGAAAACATATAGAGGTATGAATTTACAACACGCAAGAAAAAAGAAAACAGCAATGCATTGATCAGACCGAACCTTCCAGAAACAGTTGTCGGTAGATTTTAAGCAGATTATACAAATAGGAAATAACAAATAAGATACCAGTCCAGTTATTGCAAAAGGCAATTATTAAATGCACAAGCCTGAAACTGAAGAGCAATCCAAAATACTAGTTGTAGTTCTAACCCGCAATCCAAATCCTAGCTAAAACCTACAACACCTGCCGCCGAGTACTCCTATTCAGATTGGTTGATGATGCCACCGTGTCACGAGTCAAGCCCGCGAAGCCTATAAATTTAGGAAAGGATCCGTGGTACACTATTCCTCCTGTCGCCGGACTCCATCGTCTGTCTGGGGCGATGCCACCTTTGTGGAAGATCTCAGATAACACTGCCTGGAAACGACCATCGCCACGCTACACACCGCCCGAACTCACCGGACTTTGCAAAGAGCTGCTGCGAATGATAAGATATAGACGAGGCTCAGAAAGGGCCGACTCCGCTCGCGCCGCCTCGGTACTCAAAAACTCCTTGCTGAAGATCCACCGGAAAAATGGATACGACACCGAGGTCTACGTTTACACCTACATCTATCTATTGCGGTACAGTGAACTCAAGCCCATCGTCTACGATGGGGCACGTAAGATCCTGGTTATCGCGTTTTACATTGCCAGCAAGTTCTGGCAGGGACGTAAACGTACTCCGCCAGCCTCAATGTTCGGCGAGGTGGCCTCACTTGTGAAGAAGGATGTGTTGAGGCTCGAGAGGAGGTTTATACGGGATCTGAGATTTCGATTTGCCGCCTTGCCAGACTGCTACGAGAAGAATCGTTCGTTGCTTCGCAAAATAGGTCTTGATGAGTTGGCGACGATAGCGTTGCAAATCCTGAGGTCACCACCCACGCCCGTGGCGGCACAGGATGTACGAGAAAACCCTAGGGGTTCTAACCAACGGAGGACAAACCGAAGTTCCGCGGGGAGACAACGCCCCGATCAAGATTCGTATAGAAGGACAAATCAATTGCGACGCAAGTTCAGCTTCAACAGAGGAGCGAGCGGAAATAGCGGCGAAAGGCGCCACAGGAACCATCGGGATGTTTAGATGAATGGACAACACGGGTTGTTGTAATAGGAGTACATAGAAAAGTTTTAATTGTTGTAGTTTTTATAAAGAGGTGTCCGACATTCATGCCACTCTTGAATATAGAAACACTTTTCCCTGAAGAAGCACTCTTATTTTTTATACGATTATCATCGTTTCTCGTTCTGGATTTTGAGAAATTCATATCCATTCCAACATTGTAGTTTATCTGTAGTTTATCTGTCCGCCAAATCCAACTGTTGGATAATTCATAATAATGATGGACGCATTTTCTAGAAACCACACCAAAAACATGTCGTCGACAATATATACTACACATTTATTCATTCTTTTTACAGTAAATTGAACGGAGATCCACACGGCTAAATTTACATCTCAAACTAAAGAAAATGAGGTGTAGAACATGGTGTAAAATCGATGTAGTGTTTCCAATTTTGGTAAAAATTCCAGGTTTTGAAAATACGTACAACCGCAGGTTCAGCTCCAACAGCGGAGCAAGTGGAAGCACCCGCGACAGGCGCCACAGAAACCATCGGGATGTTACATGAATTAGGCTACACAGGTGGTAATAGGAGCGCATACAACAGTTTTAATTGTTGTACCTTTTTTTTTGTCGTAAAGAAGTAATGTCCGACATTCATATCACGATTCAATATAGAAACCCTTTTAATACGATCATCATCGCTTCTCGTTCAGGATTTTGAGAATTCATATGCTTTCCAATGGTGTAATTTATCCATCCGCCAAATCCAACTGTTACACGACTCTTAATGATTAATGCAACTTCAAAAACCACACCAAAACAGGTTGAGGAAAATACATACTACGTATTTTTTCATTCTCTGTACAGTACATTGACCATAGTTTCACACGGCTGATTTTACCGTTAAAGTTAAAGAAAGCAAAGTGTAGAACATGGCGTACAATCGAAGGAGTGTTTCTCGTTCAAATATGTATAAATTTGCAGGCGACGTGGTGTGACAAAAGGTTCAATTGTAATTATACAATACACTAAATGTGGATGCAAGACAAAAACGAGTACATATTTTGTGAAAAACATTTATTCATAAAACATAGTGAAAATCGTATTTATGATAAAATGCATCTTCAGTAAACTGCAAAAATCGTACTTTCGACAACATAATCTTAAAAAGAATCCACCAAAAATTATGTCTTGGACGATATGGCTGTTGGGATTCATTTTTTTATAGTGAATTGAACAGAAACTCACATGGCTAATTTTATATATCGAACTAAACAAAATGATGTGCAGAACATGGTGTAAAGTCGAAGCATTGTTATCGATTTTGGTACATCTTTTGAATACTTCAGGCACAAAATCTGGATACACGACACAAATTGTACATTCTTTAAGAAAATATTTATTTTTCAAAAATAATGAAAATCATTTTTATGATAAAAAAGAAAGTTTAATTCAAATTTTGAAGTAATATCACTTTGACTGCAACAAGAATATGATTGTTTCAACCATATTGTAACTCATGTTGCTTGGTCGATGGAAAAAATATTATTTTTGTAGTGTACTTATATTTTGTGTCTTGTATTTACACCTTGCGTTTTAAATTAACACATTCAATTTATATTTACCACATGAGGCTTCTACATGTGGCTAACAAAAACTTTTTATCCGCGTATGCACAATAAATCTACCATAAATTTATATTGTCATTAGAAAATATAACCAAGTCGTAAATTCTAAGTTACCGTATTGTATAAAGTATTGATTTATGTAGGAGTCATGAAGTTACATAAATATAATTATCATAAAATATAAAATAATAATTATACATACAAATTAAAAATAAGTATCATTTTTGAGGTTGTTAAGGTGAAGCCTCTTCTAGTTGGAGAATTTAATAATAAAAGAGCTACGCTAAGATGATTCTCAACATGGAGATTCAAAGGGACTGGAAATATAGAATGCTTATCTTGACAAGGAGAAGTACATCAAGAAGGTTTTTCACATATTTCATATGCTACATGTAAATCTTGTTTCAACTCCATTGTCCTCACACCTCATTAAATCGACTTTGCAATATAATCTAAGTAAATTGGTTCATGTACCTTTACCACAGTGCCATCAGTAGAATCATTTATGTTATGGTTTTTCACTAGAGAAGACATCACTTATACAGTCAATGTGGTTAGTCGTTACATAGCTCATCCTGGAAAGATAGATTGGGAATCCATTAAGTAGACTATGAGCTATTTTAGAGGAACTTCAAGTACTTTTTTAGTCTTTCATAAGTTGAAGTCATCACCACATGATACATAGACTAAGGTTATGCAAGAAATCTTGATAAAAAGAGATCTCTTACATGCTAAATGTTCACATCGGCTCGATAGTTATTAGTTGAAAATTGATGCACTAAATTTGTCATTTTTAAAGTCAACTTATGATTATTTTTGGGCACTTATTAGTCATTTTTATATTAATTTGGGCATAGTTTACTATGATTAGCATGTGATACTCAATTGCATAAAATAAATATAATTTTAACTTTTTGAATGATTTATTATATTTCAAGAACTTATGTTCAAATTTTATAAATTTCAGGAAGTTTTACAAGAATCTACACAATACAGTACTATTGACTTTAGAGTTGGTGGTACCGACACTTGCTTAGAGATGAAAAGAAAGAAATCAAGAATTCTCAATAGTACCGACTCTGGGTGTTGATACTACCGACAACATCAATGTGATGAATTCAATATTAATTGAGGAAACTCGGTACTATCGACCTATAAGTCTATAGTACCGACAACTTACCAGGTGTCCACAACTATTGAAGGAATCAGTAGTACCCACACCCAATCAGTAGTATCGAGATGTTGGGATCAGGCAGATCTGAAAATCAAGTCTAATCTGATAAATGATGATTTATTTCTCCCTAAGTGACTTATATGACTTAGAGGGATTTCAGCCAACCCTATCTATCGTACTCTATTCCATTGGACGACAGCAGAGAGCAAGGAGAGTTATTACTCAAGAGAACATTCCAAACAACAACTAATAATATTTTGGAGATGGACAATGGAAGACTAATACTGGGCAATTGAGAAGAGCGCTTTGAAATATTGATGTATGCGCCTACACAAACTATTGAGGGGAAGGCATGGTGTCACATGTTGCAGCAGATCTGAGAAAAGGTTTTGTTGTTTTTGGGGAAGCCTTTTCTAGACATGGTTCATGTGATGATAAGGTCCACAAAGGCACACTGGTGATGGAAATCTTGGAAAACATAGGAAATTTCTTTGACAAAGGCATATCGGTATCTTTATGATGAAGAGGAGGAATATTGCCCATCAACAATTGAGGAGGCAGCCTCTACCGATCTTGTTCAAGCATATCTGTAGTTTTGTTTAGAGGGATGTCTCTTGAATCTAGTAGATGACTATACCCGACGTTGTTTCTTGGAGGAGAGTATCTTGTTTCTCAAGGCACTATCGTGTTATTACACCATACACTTTGAGGATCTAGGACCACCACCTCCACCATTGGTCCCATCTTTACTGAGCCCCCTTGATCTAGAACTAAAGCCATAACTACTGCATTTGAAGTATACTTTCTTGGGAGCAGATGAGAATCTTCCGGTCATCATCTCAACTTCCAAACACTTAGGAAGAGGAGAAGTTACTTGTGGTTATAAAAATCCACCGTGTAGCATTTGAATGGTCCGTAGAAGACATTAATGGGAACTCCCTAGTTTCTGTCAGCACAAGATCATACTATAAAAAGGAACCAAGTTGATCATGCAACCTCAGTGGTGACTCCATCCCATCATGACTGAGGTAGTAAAGAACGTGGTAGAAAAACTTTTATCTGTAGGTATAATATATGCTATCTCTAACTCTAATTGGGTTAGTCCAACCCAAGTGGTTCTTAGGAATGGAGGAATAACAGTCACAACTAATTGAAATGACTAATTTATTTCTACTGTATTGGTGAATGGGTGGTGAGTATGTATAGATTATAGACGTTTGAACATTGCTACTTTGAAAGATCACTTTGCACTCCCTTTTATCTATCAAATCCTTGAGCGGCTCTCTGAACGCTCTCACTTTTGTTTTCTAGAGGGTTATTTAAGTTACAAATAGAGTTCTATCGAGCTACAAGACCAAGAGAAGTTAACTTTTACTTGTCCTTATGGCACTTTTGGGTATCCTCAGATGTCGTTCGGTCTTTACAACACACCAGCTACCTTTTAGTGATGCCTTCTCACCATCTTTTTTAATATGACAGAGCAATTCCTAAAGGCATTCATGGATGACTTCTCGATGTATGGTGAATCATTTGAAGATTGCCTTAACAATCATGATAAGGTTTTGCAAAGATGCGAGCATACTCACCTAGTTTTGAACTGGGAAAAATGTCACATGATGGTGAGTGAAGGATTGTTTTGGGGAACAAGGTGTCTAGTAAGGGAATGGAGGTTGACTTATAAAAATAGAAGTCATTTCACCTCCACCACCATCAGTGAACGGAGTGAGGAGGTTTCTAGGACATGTTGGATTTTATCGATGGTTTATCAAATAATTTTCATAGATAGCCACTCTCTAAGTTGTTAGAAAAGGACATTGATTTTAATTTCAACAAGCGGTTTATGCAGGAATTTGAGGTGTTATAGGAGAATTTGGTCTCTACACCTATTGTCCAGGATCCAAATTGGAGCCAACTCTTTGAGCTGATGTGTGACACATCAGATTATGCAGTGGGGGCTATTCTAGGACAACATCGTGATAAGGTTTCCACAATCATCTATTATGCATCTGAAACTCTTATTGATGCCCATTTGAATTACACAATTACACAACTATAGAAAAAGAGCTATAGGCAGTTGTTTTTGCTTTTCAGAAATTTTGCCAATATTTGATAGGGGCTAAGGTTATTGTTTGGATATATCATGCAACATTTAAATATTTGCTACAGAAAAAGGATTGAAAGCCTAGGTTGATAAGATGGATCTTGTTTCTTTAGGAACTTGATATTGAAATCAATGAAAAAGTAGGTATCAAAAATGTGGTGGCTCATCACCTATCTAGGCTTGAAAGAGTGGATGAAAAGGACATAGATATACCAATAGTGGATGAATTCCCAGATGAGAAACTCTTTGCTATGAAAAGAAATCCATGGTTTGCAAACATTGCAAACTACTTGTGTTGTGGTGAGTTGCCAAAGGATTGCAGATATCAGGAGAAGAAGAAATTCTTCCACTCTTTCAGGTATTACATTTGGGATGACCCCATTCTTCTTATGCAATGTAGGCATGGTATTTTGAGGTAATGTGTATCAAATTCTGAGTTTGAAATTATTTTGGCACATTGTCACTCTTTACCTACTAGGGGTCATCATGGTAGTTCTAGGACTGCGGCTAAGGTCTTAGAATATGGTTTTTATTAGTTGACACTTTTTAAAGACACATAACTTTGTACTTCATTGTGATGTTTGTCACCGTGTAGGTAATATTTCAAAAAGACATGAAATGTCTTTGAATGTTTCTTAAGAAATTGAGGTGTTTGATTTGTGGGGGATTGATTTCATGGGCCTATTTGTGTCTTTGAATTATAATTTATACATATTACTTGTTGTTGACTATCTGTCTATGTGGGTGGAAGTAATTCCAACCCGCACCAATGATTCTCAAGTTGTATGCCAGTTCGTGAAGGATCTCATTTTCTATAGGTCTGTGGTTCCCAGATTGATCATCAGTGATGGTGGATCTCATTTCATCAATAAGAAATTTGGTTCACTTTTGAGTAAATATGGAGTGAAACGTAGGGAAGGTACTCCATACCACCCCGAAACCCAAGGCAAGTTGACCGGTCGAATAGGGAGGTCAAGAAATTTTTTGAAGAGACAATGTCACCTAATAGGACTATTTGGAGCCTATTCCTTAATGATGCTCTGTGGGCATATAGGTCAACCTATAAGACACCTATAGGAACCACTCCTTTTAGGTTGGTCTATGGGAGAGCATGTCACTTACCCATAGAGTTAGAGCACAAATCTAGATGGGCATTGCAAAAATTGAACTATAATATGGATAACTCAAGAAGAAAAAGGATGATAGAATTAAATGAACTAGATGGGCTTAGGTTTGATGCATATGAAATATCAATAATATATAAATATAGAACCAAAAAGATCCATGATCGCCACATTCTACATAGAGTTTTAACTCCAGGATAGGAGGTCATTCTTTTCAATTCTAGGTTGAAATTACATCCTGGTAAGTTGAGGTCTAGATGGAGGGGACCTTTTGATGTAGTTAAGGTTTTTCCCCATGGGGTGGTAGAAATGATAAATGGGGCTAAGCCATTCCTTTTAAATGGCCAGTGACTTAAACACTACTTTGGGGGAGATGTGGTGAGGAAGGAGGAGAAGTTGAAGCTCATTCAGCTTAACTAACAATTTAATTAGGATCGTTGAGCCTATGATGTAAAATAAGGGAGCTTGTTGAGAGGCAACCCAATCATCACTTTTGTTCTTTCAATTCATGTTTGTAGTTTCATAGCTTTAATTTTTGATTTATTAGTTTTAATGTAAAACAAGTACCTTTATCAATTTTGTGTGGTGTGCATAATGAGTACTAGACGGTAATACCAACCTAGGTGTCGGTACAACCGATGAGGTCACAGAAAAATAGATCAAATTTGACTAAAAAACTCGGTACTACCGACCTACAACTCGGTAGTACTGAAAACATCATAGAGTGGCTGAGTACAAAATTAAAAGGAAATTGGTACTACCAACTTAGAAGTTGGTAGCAATGACATTTTGTAGAAAAGGAGATGAGCAAAGTGATAAGGACTCAGTACTACAGACCCAAAATCAATAGTACTGACATTAATGCACGCTCCAGCTTCGAACCATCGAGTTCCTTCCTGGAAGCACCAACAAATTTGAATGACTCGGTATTACTGACAAGAAAGTTGGTAGTACCGACACCTAAATACACAGAATCCACAGGAGCACCATCAACAACAAAGAATGTTCACATATCATAGTTGGTACCACTGATCCATGGCACAAGTGGGTACTACTGACATTTCATAGGTACTATCGACACCTAGCGATCTGCTTCGGCAACATCAACAAATCTGGGGCGTCAATATCAATGATTCACTTATATTTTAGATGAAAAGTCAATAGTATAGACTCTATCTTAGTACTATCAATGTGACGGCAAGGCTGTGACAGAAGCTATATAAGGAGGACTTGAGTTTCATTATTCTTCACACCTTCTTCACTCCTTCAAGCAAGCACGGGAAGGCATCTCTAGGCGTTAAGAGTTGACACTGAGCACTCTTTTTCTCAACCCCTTTCTTGTTCCAGAGATGGTTCCAAGGAGAGAAGCTTCTTCATCAGTGGGGAATCCTACATTGATTCACAAACCAACCTGCATCATCCTCCCCAATGCCGATGTGAGGAAGATATTTGAAGATTTGTAGAAGAGGGAGATTCTTGTGACATGATACGATGTTTGTGCATTTCTCAACTTCATTGTCTTCACCACAATCTTCTCCAAGTTTGTAAGTATTAGGGGCTAAACAAAAATCACCCGTTCATTGGAGATTGGCTCACATTCCTAGACCTCATTTGTGAGTTATTGGTGTCATTGGAGATATACATTCTCCATGAGCATGGGGAGGGATGGAGGGCAAGCCAAGTCAACTTTTTTATGTTCAACACTGACTTTCAACTAACATTATGGAAGTTCCATGTGATCTATGGCTGGAAAATGGGGGAAGAAGTATGTGTCCACACCAACTTCAACTTCAAGCATACATGGGACCTTTTGGTGGTGGTGCTAGAAGGCTTCCATATCAGTTGACACACAAACTCCATCACATACATCAAGCACCCCTTCACCCAGATCCCCCATCTCCTACTCACACGTACCATCTTTTCCAAGTCAAGTTAGGGTCAAGGGAAGACCCTATGGATGGGCCTTAGTTTTCTCCACAAGCTGATGGAATTAGGAGGAAAGAATTTGGACTTTGTTTCTTTCTTCCTCCAACATACAATGGGTGTGATGAGACTGGTGCAGTAGACTCCTCCTATCCATTTTAGAGGATTGATCATACTGACAGAAATCCATCTCAACCTCTACCTATCAACTCGAGATCCTTGAAGGCTATGCCAAAGATAGACCTAAAGCACTTCAAGATATCCAGCCTCCACAACTCACATCAGGGTACATTGCATGCATGATGTAAAATAGGCAAACAATACAAGGAGAGGGCTCTCCCTGATGCAGTCTTCAACTTGTAGGGAATCTACCTCATGAGATGGCCTAAAGACAATTCTTCAAAAGAAGAGGAGGAAGGAGATGACGTCAAAGAAGAATAGTAGTAGGAGCAACAAGAAGAATAGGATGAGGAACCAACCATCCCCATCATGAGGAGGTAGGTTCCAAGCAAGCGTCCACGACCATATGCAACATCTAGTTCTTGTGCTCCACCTCCATCACAGGAAGATGATCCATATTCCATAAAGGGAATTTACGACATGTTGTAGGAGATATATCAAGGGAAGCAACAACAAACGATGACTTTGGGAGGCATCCACGATGTCCAAGGATGGCTCTACTACAACCAACAAGCGATCTTTGAGAACTAGAAACTTCTCTTGGCCAACCAAGAGAACATGCACACGCCCCTGGAAAGGATGGAGGGTTACCAACAACCATTCTTCGACCATTATTGTAGCCAGGGATACTTTGGTGGTTATCCATAGCCTCCAACAATGCTACAACAGTTGTCGAGTTTTATGGGGATGTTCTACCCCTTAGATTCCACCATGCTACATCCTCCACCACCACCCATGTGACCCGATACAACTGTTACACCTATTAAGTTAGAATTCTAACTATGTGGACATAGTCAAGTTCCAGCTTGGGGGGGGGTAGTTGGAACAGTCTCTATCCTTAGTTTTATCCTTAGCGTTTATTTCACTTTTTTATTTTTTATTTATAGTTTTTATTTCACCATGTTTTAGGATCCATGATCTACCTACTGTAAAAGTGGACCTTAATTCATGATTCATGTCTTGTTATGTGCTCTCCTGTGTTTGAAATGGAAAATTAAAAATTGAAAAATCTTTAATAAAAAAATTGGCTTAGTTGCAAAATTCTTGAGTAACACCACCTAGAGGAAGTGTATGCTATAGTCAGCTTAAGGACATTTAATATGAATTGACATCCTAATTTTTCATGAAATTTGGATGAAGATGGGAATTAGGCCTTAATTGATCAAACAATTAATGAGATCTTAAATGGAAATTTAAGATGGAAACCCTAAGGTTACCCTGTACACAGGTCATTAGAGAGGGACAATCGTAGTTCATGAAAGGCATTGTCTCTTAATTATATGATTCCATCAATTTTCCATTCATTTTGACTCACCACCTTAAGATGAACAAGTAAGTCCATATTATTTCATCTTATTTGCATTCAATGGCATAATAGGTGACATCATAATTAGTTTCTTTTTTATTGCATTAGTTACACAATGAAAAAAAATGTTTTATGTATAAACATTCTCATGGATATCAATTTAGTTGTCTAACAATACATGTAGATAACACACATGTTTCATCATTCATCTTCATATCATGTGGTTATATTGTTTTCCTATGAAATAAGAGTGTAAGGATACACATCCATACCCTTAGAAAAAAATGAAATGAATGATGTATGTGAGTGAAGCCCAAGCATTATTGTTGTCATAATGGGCCAATGAAACAAAAAAAAGACTTTGTTAATATTTGAAGTTAAGTGGGAGAAAGGATGCCCTAAAATATTGATAAAGAGATGGAAACATTAATATGATGCATTCTTTTCCTTAATTCATTCTTGAAAATTTGAAGATATATTTGATACATGCATCATTTCACCCATACTATTAGGCATTAGAATTTATGAATTTCTCATTTTCTTCACCATATAGGTTCATCATGTTTTATTTTTGCATAAATAATTTAAATGTTACTTGTGAGTCTTCATAAGCCCACCTATTTCGTTTCATCCTTTTCTCTTACCGGTAGGCCACATAAATGATTATTATCCTCATCCATTCTTATAAGGAGAACTGCTTCCAAGTAGTTGGTAGTTAGGAAATAGAAATGTAGAATAGGGAATCACATAATACACCAAGTGAATGCTTGTTTGATTATGATGTTAACTACTCTCTTGATAGTGTTCATTGATCTATTGGTGGACAACTTTTATGGAAATTTTTTGACGCTTGGTAGCAGTTGATTGTTTAGTGGTCAATAAAGGTCGGTTTGGGACCACCAGGTGGGGATGGTTGAGAAATGAAATTCATAGTTTATGTTCTTTTTCTAACTTGTCTCAAATAGATCTGAAGGTGTGTTGCTTAAGGATGAGCAACATTTAAGCTTAGGGGAGTTTGATGCATTGGATATTTGTTGTCTTCATAGTCTATTTATTATTGATTTTTGTGCACTTATTAGTCATTTACATATTAATTTGTGCATGATTTACTATAATTATCCTATGACACTCAATTGAATCAAATAAATTTAATTTTGATGTTTTTGAATGATTTATTATATTTGAAGATCTTATGTTTGGATTTTATGGATTTATGGAAGTTTTACAAGAATCTACACAACTCTGTACTACCGAACTTGGAATTAGTGGTATCGACACTTGCAGAGAGAAAAAAAGTGTTGCGTTCCCACCAGAGTTGCACACACTAATAAAATGAGATTTGACTAGAAGCTCCCCATGAGATCGGAACACATGGGGGATCACTTTCAAAATTTATAATTACCTAAACCAACACACCTACTTGTACTATAGCACTAAACCTGCAAGCGCAGGGGGTCGTGACATAGTATAGGAGGGCAGAAAGTATAGGGTCTATCCATAGGGAGAAAAGGGGGCACTAGATCTATGTTAGTTTTTGGTTAGGTTCCAACTAAAGAGTCTAGGGTTGAAGGGTTTAAAGGTTGATTTGATGATTACACCGTAATGGTGAACAAGCTAGCAATTAAGGGAAACAGACAAGATCAAAACCTAAGTTACCCTAGACATTTAATTCTAATGAACAAGAAAATACAATACAAGCAAGAAAAGAGCAGGCTATGCTAAGGCAAGCAAGAAGAGGTCTACACAAAACTAAGCTAGAAAACAAGGCAAAAGAGAAATTAAAGACTTAAATAGAAAGAACAAAGCAAGAATAAGGAAAGAATCTAGATAAGGAAGTAATGGGATAATTTAGCTAACACAAGCTAAGCAAGAAGGCAATTAGGGTTATAAAGCAATAAGGGGATGTGTGGGCTGTTTGGGGGATGCACTTATCAATTATGTTGGTGATAACACTTTATTTTACGTACTTTTTGTACATATTTTATACCTTTTTTAGTATATCTTTTATTTGCTTTCACCAAAATTTTACCATCTTTTTTACTAAAACCTTACTTACATGATTTCAGGTACAATCACAGCCCAAGCCGCGGTCGTTACCTCGACCGCGACCCACTCATTCAACCCCACGGTCGATGTCTCTAAGCCTCTTTAAAAATAAGGTCATCATACATTGAAGTCAGACCGCGATCATACTAAAGCTCTGATCACTACTAAACCGCAACCACAATGAAGGTCACGATCAGTACAAAGGCACCAGTCAGACCAGGGACCGTGGTGTATTCAGAGACTGCGGATGCCAAGTTTACCCACTAATCAATTAAGACCGCGATCCATATGTGGTCGTGAACCTTGCAGACCGCGATCAAGATGGACCGTGACCAGTGTGGAGGCCGCAGTCAGTGCTAAGTCCCCGATCCTTGTAGACCACGACTGAGTGAGAAGGCCTCGACCTCAACCTCTCCAACACAATGCACGAATCGACCTCGGCCACGATCATTTCCAAACTATGAGCAAGTGGCAGACCGTGACTCAATCGACCACAGGAATAAAGAACAGACCATGACCATAGTCTCACACCTCCTCCAACCCAGACCATGACCGCGGTCTAGGCTTAAGTCAGTGAAATGTGCCTATAAATAGGCCACCCACCCATCTTGTCAAATAATTAGATCATAGATTGGATCCTGAGAACCACAAAGTATTGCTGCTACCAAAATTCATTCCATTCCACACCATCCACCAGTGTTAGATCTCTAAAGGAGGAAGATGAGAAGAGAAAAGACTGAAGACTCCTTCTTCGAGAGAAATAGATCATCCGCTCCATCAATGTGCTAGATCCATATCTGAAGAAGTACCGTGTCGTATCACATCTCTTCTCTCTAGATCTATCATTCCTTTTCACTGTAGTTCCCTCCTCACTTCAAGGATCCTCATGTATCTATCTTTCTGTAACACTGTTATGCTGTCCGCAAGCATGAATGTCTAAATACCTTAACCTGGGTTGGGAGTAGCCACTAAGGCTCTCCCAACATGTATAGTCTCTCTTTATTGAATATATGTACACTCTTGTCAAGATTATCTCCATACGCTTGTTTTAATGCTTCACTTGTATGCTTAGCTACCATCTTGTGATGTTTGATAGTTGGTATCTCGAGAGAGTAATATCACTTTTATCATGTGTTATGGAGTAGTATGAATGCACGAGAGTGTTGGAATGCTAAGGCTTTAAACCATATATTATCCTACATAGTTTATGTGTGGTCATCTCAAGAGAGAGACTACCCGTGGACTTAGATCTATCCTCATCTCAAGAGAGAGTGGAAAAGATGATTTTGATGGTTGCTTGTAGTCTAAATAAGGTTATGTGAGAGAGAGAGATGATGTTGCATGTTGATGAGTGGTCTTATTAGGTAAACCCCAGCCCAAGTTTCCTCCCATATCCTTGTTTTGTCTTATTTTTGTTTTCATTCATTCTTCTTACCTTTGTTTTACTTGTCTTAGCTTTGGTTTGTGAGCCACCATTCCTTAGGTAACACCTTTAAATATACCCGTGTTTTCTGGAGTATAAGAATGTTAGATTCTGTGAGCTTAACACTGACAACCTTGTCCCTGTGTTTGACCCTGATCGCTACATCGGACCCCGTTTATTGGGCCTAAGAGTTGAGTTATTTCTTTAAAAGTCTGACTACTCTGAATGTACTCCTTTTGGACGTGAGATTTAGGTCGGTCAACTTTTAGGCACCGTTGCCGAGGACAAGGCAAAACGACACTGTTAAGAGCTTGAGTCCACTCATTGTACTCCCGTGCCTCAAGTTTAGCAATAAGCTTGAATGCGCTGTTACTTTACGTCTGCTACCCTGCTATTGTGTAGGATTAGTTCATTTTAACATGTCCAATTTACTAACTCCACTGTGCGGTCTATTCAGGCACCCAGAAAGAAGCAGACTCATCCAACTTTGCTCCTTAATCTTGAAATACCATGTCACCTCACATAGATGTTACTCTCTCTGTGGATGAGTAGGATGTGAGGAATCAACACAACCCATCACCACCAGGCTCGGATGAAGATAGAGATGGACGTTACGATGATGATCATTCACATGAAGAGGACAATAGGGATGAAGATCATCGTGAAGACGATCATCGCAAAGAAGACCGATGAGATGTGGAACAACACCACATGCATCAAAGAAGGCATCACCGTAACCATCATTACAATGAACGAGAGCGTGATGGTCAGGATAGCGACAGTGAGGACGAGGAAGAAGGGAAGACTCTTCGTGAGTTGGCAGTAACAAGGGCCAATGAGTCTAGGTGTCCGATCATCATACTAAACTTCAATGCGACAAATTTCAAGCTAAAACCAGTTGTCATATCTATGATCTAGAACAAAATTTTTGTGGGAACTCAAGAGAAACCCATACCATCATCTAGATGCTTTTAAAAATATATGTGATACTATCAAGATGAGGGGAGTCCCGCAAGAGGTGATATACTACAAAGGTTCCAACTTCTCTTTGGAAGACAAGGCTCTCTCTTGGTATCTAAATCTCCCTCACCAATCTATAAATGGGTAGAGATCCCTAGCAGATGCTTTTGTTTCAAAGTTTTATCCTAGAGAGAGGACAATCCATGACATGTAGAAGATTACCTCTTTTGCACAAAAATTAGGATAGAACTTGCACGAAACATGGGAGAGTTTCCAGGAATACCTTAGGGACTGCCCACACCACAATTATCATAATGGGTTCCTAGTGACCACTTTCTATAATGGGCTAACTCATACAGAGAGGACTTCATTGAACGTAGCCGGTGGTAGTGATTTCCTTAGGAAGAAGCCAAGAAGAACCATGAAGATAATAGAAAACATGGCTGCGCTGCAAGCATGAGTAGACTATGAAAGGAATGACGGATGCCCAACGAGGAATCTAGGGGCTAAAGGACCATACATGGAAGCCTAGGCATTAGAAACCATAACGACTCAAATTCATAAAATAGAAACCGATGTAAAACAACTGAAAGATACTGGAGTTAAAGGCAAGAAACATACTGAGAAGGTCATGAAGCATGTCACATGTGGAGAAGGAGGGAATGGGGTTGATAATTGTATCTACACCAAGCCAGAGGAAAATGAAAAAAGAGAAAGTGAAGAAGAAACACACAACGTTTCCTATGCCAACTTCAAGAGGCTGAACCACCCTGGTTTCATCTATGGAAACAAGGATGCAGCTGAGAATTCACACCAACTGAACAACTCACAAAAGCCGCCACCAGGTTTCGAAAAGAAAAGCAGACAAACTCAATATACTCGAACAACCAATTATCAAACCAACAAGAACAACTACTCAGGGCAAGGTAAGAATTAGAATCGTCAAGGAGCAGGATTGAGCCAAGGACCAAACCAAGGCCAAGGCCAAGGATCAGGACAGGCAAAGGATAATAGCAAACAAGACTTAGTCGCCTAAATATTTGATTTTGCTAAGAGGCAAGAAATAGTGAACAATCAACTAGCCCAAAGTGCTCTAGTTAATTCTGGAATCTTGACAACCATTCAAGTTCAGATGGTAGATATGCATACACACCAATGCCAAACTGACCAACAACTAGTGCAGTTGACAGAGTTAGTAAAGAATCCCTCGGGAAAAATTCCATCGAATACATAGATTGTTAAAATGGCTACCCTCTGATTCGGGAGGACACTGATCAACTTAGGAACTAGGGATGACAATGAAGAAGGAAAATATGAGGAACCACAACCTGAGATGGAAGGCTCTTATGAGAAGTCTTCTGATAAAGGAAAATATGCTGAAGAAAGAAGAAAGAAAAGTGGAGAAGTAAGGGATCCAGATTTTGTTGATGAAATCTTCAGGAAGAAAAATTTGTATGCACGAAGGGTCTCATTCCTATACATGCTCATCAAGGCATACCTAAAGAAAAGATATGAAAAATTTATGGAAGCAGTAAAGAAATTGCACGTAGATGTTCCATTTCTAAATGCCTTAGAAGAAATGCCCACGTATGCAAAGTTTTTCAAAGATCTCATCACAAAGAGGAGAAGGGGAAACCATGTTGAGATAGTGCATCTAGCAAACATGTCTAGTGCCTTTGTACAAGCTGAATTGCCAACTAAGAAGAAAGATCCTGGAGCTTTTAACATCCCTTTTTATGTTGGGGACTACCTTGAAAGGAAAGGTCTAGCAGACATGGGAGCGAGCATTAGCCTCATGCCCTTGAGTTTAGCTCAAAGGATGGGATTGACTGACATGGTCAAGACAAAGATGAGGATTGAACTGGCAGATCACACGTTCAAGAGACCCGTCGGTATAGTAGAAGACGTCCCCATCTGTGTGGGACGATTCTTCATCCCTTGCGACATTGTTGTGATAGACACTGTCGAGGACCCAAAGTGTCGTATGATATTCAGACGACCATTCTTGGAAATTGGAAGAGTTTTGATAGATGTCACTGAAGACATCATAACTCTCTAGGTTGGAGACGATCACATAGGCTTCAAGGTGAAGGAAGCCATGAAGGGACCATCTCTTTTCAAATTGGTCTACTTCATGGAAAACTATAACCAATACTATGAGGAGGTTCAAGAGGAAAAGGCCATAGTAGACCCCCTGATAAGGGCCCTGAACAACCCAAACCCTCTGGCAGAAGACCCAGAAGTGGTTGAGATTCTAGATTATCTTAACCAAGGCAAAGAAGATCTCAGCGAGGATGAAGAAAAAACTGAGATTGTAAAATATGCTTCTTTGGAACAGTCGAGCGAAGAGCAAGAGGATCCCAAGCTGAAGCCAGAACTGAAACCACTCCCCGAAGGACTAAATTACGAATTCCTGGACAATGAAGGATAGAATCTTGTAATAATTAATGCAAATCTAACAGAAGAACATAGGGAAAGACTCCTTAAAAAAGTTGAGGAAGCACAAAAAGGCAATCAGATACCCTGTTGAAGACATCAAGGGACTTAACCCAACCCTTTGCATGCACATGATAAATTTAGAAGAATCTATGAATCCACTGGTTCAAACTCAAAGAAAATTGAACCAGATGATAAAAGAAGTAGTCAAGAAGGAAATATTGAAACTACAGGATGCATGGATTATATACCTGATAAGCGATAACAACTAGGTAATCCCCATTCATGTAGTGCCTAAGGAAGGGGGGATGACTGTAGTGAAAAGAGAAAATGATGACGAAGTAGCCACAAGAACTGTTATGGGCTGGAGGATGTGCATTGTTTACAGAAAACTGAATTTGGCCACAAAGAAAGACCGTTTTCCCCTACCTTTCATTGACCAAGTCTTGGAAAGACTTGCCCACCATGACTATTTTTGTTTCTTGGATGGATATTCTAGATTTTATAAAGTTATGATCCACCCTGATGATCAAGAGAAAATGACATTTATGTGCATCTATGGCATGTACGCCTTTAGAAGAATGTCTTTTGTCTTATGAAATGCTCCTGCAACTTTCCAATGTTGCATGATCTTGATGTTCTCAGACTTCTTAGAAGATATAGTTGAAGTGTTTATGGATGACTTCTTAGTTTACGGGACAAACTTTGATGATTTCCTAAGAAATTTATCCTTAGTACTACAGAGATGCGAGGAGAAATAATTGGTCATAAACTGGGAAAAGTGCCACTTTATGGTTCAGAGCGGTATTGTCCTATGACACAAAATTTCCAAGAAGGGCATTGAAGTGGATCTAAGCATGATCGAAGCCATCACTAAACTCCCACCACCAAAGTCCATGACTGGGGTAAGAGATTTTCTAGGCCATGATGGATACTATAATAGATTAATCAATGATTTCTAAAAAATCTCGAAGCCCATTTTAAATTTTCTAATCAAAGACGCAGTCTTCAAATTTGATGATGAATGCTCAAAAGCTTTTGAGACCCTGAAGAAGGCTTTGAATCTTGCACCTTAGGAAATCATGGGGAGTAGTGATTATAGTAGGATCACACGGTGTAAAGTTGGTTGGGAACGATGAATGGGGCTGATGTCAGGAGATCTTCTACAAAAGTGGTGTACAATGTTCTTAGTGTTGCATACAATGCGCACTAAAGTTTTTGTTTTGGACAGCTCTTGGGTATGTGCATGATGTGCATGTGAGGGATCATGTTCTGCTACTAACTTGGTAAAATTGGTGAATCTCCTCGGTGAGCGCATGGCATGCAGTTGAGGCTACATGTTAAGGTTGGACTCAAACTCCTACAATTTATTTGTGTTTGTGAGGGTGATCTTGGTTCTAGATCAACCAAGATTCTATTAATACGAACTAAAACACCCTCAATTATCCCAGAAGACAAACTAACTTAGCTCAACAAGTAAAAGCTAACTATGTAGCTGAAGTATGTATGTGGCAACACATCCCGCTATCACATAGACAACGAGGTGTTACGTGAAAATGTGTGGAAATCACCATAACCATAGATTACCAAAACACGGGTTAATTAAAACAGATTGCAGAAAGCTGATAAACTGAGAAACTATTACATTCAAGTCCACATCCTGCAAGGAAACATATTATATAAACATACACAAGCCTGGATTCATATCCACAGCTTAGAGGAACAGCTGTTTAACCATCACATGAGTTCATCTCCTGTTTATGTGTACATAAAGGCCCTTATCCGGCCCGTAACAAGATATATAAAACATCAATAGCTATTCATTGTGAAACAATGTCAAAACACTCCCAAGGACTTGAGAGTACAGGGGTGACTCTAAGACTCTACTACAAAACATCCAAAACAACAACATATCCATCGCTTGCCTTCTACTGCTCGTCTTGCTGCTCGGCCGCAACTCCCTGATCACCACCATGCCTAGATCAACCACCTAAAAAGGGTGTAAACCAGTGGGGTGAGACACACAGTCCCAGCGAGAAACATAACTCCCCGCCAAAACTACAAAACCTCAGAAAGATAAAACAACAACAGCAGATAACTGATAAACGGTATAACAAGAGCAGTTTATAAAGTAAAGCTATTCATACCGTCAAGCTTACCAGAACAGACGGAAGGCATATCACCAACTATTTCTTTATGGAACGTGATTAACAAGATAATATTTATAAGACATTACCTCATAACATGAGGAACATATAAGTAACTGCAGATATAAGAAGATTAACTACACAAGCAAGGCCTCAACCAATGTTTCGTGTTATGCCTTAAGCAGTGAATACTATTCGGTTGGATTACGTGTTATTATGCCCTAAGGAAGTGAGCCGTACCGCTCAGATCCAACCGACAGCTACGAAACCCGGAGCCGGTGCCATACAAGGTCAATGGAAGAGTCGGACTCCACGACCTCCCACCTCATGGCCAGTGCACGAGAACCAAAGCAGGACCGCAGTCTCATGCTTAAGTGGCCTCAGCCACAGGGTCAGCTCCATAGGCTACCCTTCCTCTAGCCCGCCTTAGTACAGGTCACGACGCTAGTATATTTGAGCCACAGGCCTATTCACCGTGCTTTGAGCCATGAACACATTCATGCTCCATCATTCTGAGCCATGGGCATGTTCACCATGCTCTACATCTATACATATCTGAGTCTGCAACCGCAACTGCACTCGTTTTCCTCTCTATTTTAGGCTAGGAGAAACCTCACATATTCAACAATATGCGCTCCGGGTTAACCTGCAGGAGAACCCGTTTCACCATCACCAGCTCCTGACGATGATGGATCGATGGCCAGGGCAACTACATGATATATTTCACTATGATTAATTAGTATCTTTTATGTTGATTGCAAGATTCAACCAAGTTGTATAACATGCAAACTATAACAAGAATAAACAACATAAAACTCATTATTATGCTTTTATTGTAACCAACATCATCCTGAGCCATCTCAAGGATCCAACATCACATGTTTCCACTTGTCCTCTTGCTAATTATCCAGATCCATCTCAAGGATCATCACTTACTATGGGATCTCAATCCCTCATCACATAGTGCCACTGCCTCTCAAGGCTTACCTCATCAACATGGGATAGCAATCCCAAGCACTTTAGTCAAACGTAGGTCCTCAGACCACACACATCATATATATAATACCTCATCATCAAGAGTAACTATCAAAGCAATGTTACCCATCATATATACCTCATTGCCTTTTACTTGGCTATGCATCATCTGCATGCTTAGTATACACAATAATCATAGGCTTTAACAGAAAGACCATGCTATCAATATAAGGTGACATTAATGATTATATGCTTTATCAATCATGCCTCAACTGGTGATCATGAGCATAGGTTACATCATTAAGCAAGGCATTCTACATGCTTATCATTTCCTCAGCATTATTCATAACATCAAGATGATCACATGCATATGTAAAGACATGTAAATTAAATAGATGAGTTTTACCCTGACAATTACCATTAAGCATATCAAGGGTCACCATCATGACTAATCGTGATACATACACAAGGTTTAGAATAGATGTGGTCTACTATATCGTGCCCATCCAGGGTTACTATCAAAACTAAATGTGATGCAAGATCAACATATCAGTTTCTATAAGGGGTAGGACCCTCACTAAAAACATCCACTATTCCCACTAGAGGTGGTATCAGGCAACCAAGAAACCATACCATCCCATGCACTCTAGTGTAATGTGCAATGACTGCCATGCACATCTGTGTCACACAACGATGCATTGTGTATCAGGGATAACGGCCACAGGGCAAGCCGTGCAGCCAGGGGTATCGGGCGACAGGGTGTCGCGCAACGCCCGCCAGGTGTAGGGCTGTCGTCCGACACACATCCATGACTAGTGTGATGCCCTTCACTACAACTAACTAGCATCGCCTCCAAAACATCAGGGCATAACACAGGGATAAGGGTATTAGGCAGAACATGCAGCATAGAGTGACACCCGTCACGCACATGTTCAAGGACCAAGGTGTCGTCCAAGGTCAGACCAAGAGAAAGGTATCGAGCAACAACACCACCAACACCATATCGGGCAAGATGCACCCCGACAGGTTCACCACTAACCTCAAGCTCAAGGGCATCAAAACCCTAAAGGATCAAGAAGATGGCTCACCTCTCAACTTAAACGAGAGAGGGGTCTTACACATCTCATATCACCAATCGGGAAACACAAAGAACAACCCTAAATGATGTCCACAACTACCACCAAGCTCACCCTTCAAGTTCATGGTGAGAGGAGGGTGTTGCTCAAACTACTAGAACACACACTCACCTCTCAACTTAAACGAGAGAGGAGTGTTGCTCATGATACTAGAACTCAAGCTCAATCCTCAAGACCTAGGAGAGAAGGGATTATTGCTCACTAAGAAACCCTAGAACACATGGTTCGGCCAACAAGAAGATACTAAACAAGAAACTAAGCTACTAACATACATAACCGATCTTCAGTATAAGAACATAGAAGATGGTAATGTAGTTAGGTTTAGGAGTTATGTAACCCGCCTTAAGAAAGATCCAAGCTCCTAGATCCAAGCACCACCAAGGAAGAAGGAGACTCCAAGGGAGGATCGGCCACCAAGCTTGCAAAAGAGGAGGGTCTGTCGTGCACCAAGGAGAAGAAGACTAAGGAACTAAAAGGGATCCTTAGCAAGGAAAGGGAAACACATATATAGTAGGGGTTGGAGGAGAAAACAAGGTAGATCCAAGAAAGGTGTCCCCCACCTAGGGACACTTGTCCATGTCCAAAAACCACCACTCTAGCAAGCCCTAAACACATGTCCAAGGCCATTGCCACATGCAAGCATCAAGCACCAAGTGTCCAATAGTGGTGACACAAACGAGGTCAAATATGGTCAAAGATCCATGGGCGACACACTTGGTCGATACACCACCACCATGGGAGACACAACCCTGGGCGACACAAGCACCCCCTTGCCCGACACAAGGTTCAACTAAGCAAAGGCAAGGCATCACAAGGCCCAACAAGCTCAACTAGACCCAAAGGAACTCAAGCAACGAGCCCAAACCTTCCTCTCAACACTAGAGGAAGCAAGGAGAGGGAGGAACACCTCACAAGATGAAAAACTTGCCCACCAACCCTAGACTTGGGTTATTTGCAAGTAGCACCTCCAACTCTCAACAAAGCACAAACATACCCTAATCACTACTAAAGGTGATTAGCAAGCAACTAAGCATCAGGTTTAAGCAAGGCAAACAGGGTAAACCCTAAACGGAGGTCAGGGTCCTTACAAACTAAACCCCTACAAAGGGATTTCGTCCCCGAAATCTGAAGAGAAAAGCGAGGTATACTTCCTCCCCATCTCTTCCTCAAGCTCCCATGTAGCTTCCTCAACGCCACGATGATGCCAAAGAACCTTCACAAGAGCCAGGTCTCTCCTCTTCAGCTTCTTGACTCTCTTGTCAAGGATCATCACAGGACCTTCCTCGTAGGTTACATCTTCATCAAGCTCAACTTCGTCTGGCTATATCACTATTCCTGTATCTGGATGACTTTTCTTTAGCATACTGACATGGAACACTGGATGTAACCTGTGCAACTCTGGAGGCAGCTCTAACTCGTAACCTACCTTGCCAACACGTGCTACGACTGGATAAGGCCCCATATACTTGGGTGTTAGGTTACCCTTCTTGCCAAACCTTAGCACACCTTTCCATGGCGGGACTTTAAGATACACATTGTCTCCTACCTGGAATTCCAAAGGTCGTCGAAGATTGTCTGCATAAGACTTCTGCATGTCCTGTGCCGCTTTCAATTGTTGTTGTATCACTTTGATTTTTTATGTTGTCTGCTGCACTAACTCAGGACCCAAAAGTTGATATTCACCAGCCTCGTACCAACATAAAGGAGATCTGCACTTCCTGCCATACAAGGCTTCATAAGGAGCCATGTCAATGCTCCGCTGATAACTATTGTTGTAAGAAAACTCTATCAAACTGAGGTGTACGTCCCAACTGTCTAGAAACTGCAAAACACAAGCTCGAAGGAGATCTTCCAAAGTCTGAATAGTCCTTTCAGACTGTCCATCTGTCTACAGGTGAAAGGCGGTACTGAACCTCAACTGCATTCCCAACGCTTTGTGTAACTGTTCCCAGAAACGACTCATGAACTGAGGACCTCTATCAGAAACTATGGTTGCTGGCACACCGTGCAAATGTACTATCTCATCCACATATACCCGAGAGAGCTTCTCAGCTGTGTACGTTGTACGTTGTCTTTACTGGTATGAAATGGGAAGACTTCGTCAATCTGTCCACTATTACCCAAATGGAATCATGATTCCTAGTTTTCTGGGGTAGACCAACTATGAAATCCATGGTTATATGATCCCATTTCCACTACGGTATCGGTAGGGGTTGCAACGTACCTGTCGACTTTTGATGTTCAACCTTGACTTGCTGACATACTGCACATCTAGCCACGAACTCGACTACATCTTTCTTCAAGTCGGGCCACCAATACAAGTCCTTCAGACTATGATACATTTTGGTGACACCTGGATGCATAGCATACATCGACGTGTGTGCTTCCTCGAGCACTAACTTCCTCAGATCATCAGCATCAAGAACCACTATTCGATCACGATAGCAAACCAGCCCATCCTCAGACTCATGGAACCCATCACGCTTTTTGCTGTCGAACTCTGATCTGATCAACTGTACCACATCATCTGTTTGCTATGCATCTTTGATCTGCTGTCTCAGCATAGGCTTGACTTGCATCTATGCTAAAAGTCCAGCTAACAAGGAAACTTCCATATGTACATTCATCTGCCGCAAGGAAACAAACAAATCTCGTCTATGGCATACCAAGGAACTCAACTGTGCCTTCTTTGAAGAAAGAGAAGAAGACTTTCGGCTAAGCACATCAGGTACCACATTCACCTTACCAGGATGATATTCGATGCTGCAGTCGTAATCATTGATTAACTCCATCCATCAACATTGTCGCATGTTTAACTCATGTTGTGAAAAGATGTACTTTAGATTCTTATGATCCGTAAAGATCTGACACACTTCCCTATACAAATATTGTCTCCAAATCTTTAACGCATGAACCACTGCTACCAACTCCAAATCATGAGTCGCATAGTTCTCCTCGTGTTTCTTAAGCTGTCGCGAAGCAAAAGAAACCACATGATCTTCCTGCATTAGCACACAACCTAAACCTTTCTTGGAAGCATCGTAGAAAACAACATAGCCCTTTCCAGGCTCTGGCAGCACTAGCACTGGAGCATTGGTCAGCTTCTCCTCCAAACTTTGGAAAGCTTGCTGACAACGATCATCCCAGACAAAAGTTATATCCTTTCTAGTCAACTTTGTCAACAGTAACGCAATTCCACTGAAGTCCTTGATAAACCTCCGGTAGTATCCTACTAAACCAAGGAAACTACGGACTTCTATCGGCGTCTTCGGTTGTTCCCAATATGTGATGAACTCCACCTTCTTCGGATCCACTTTGACTCCTTCAGCAGATATCACATGACCCAAGAAAGTCACTTCTTCCAACCAGAACTCACACTTACTGAACTTGGCATATAACTGATGTTGACGAAGAAGAGTCAACGCTAGTTGAAGATGTCGCTCATGCTCTAGCCTGTCCTGACTATAGATCAAAATGTCATCTATAAAGACTATGACAAACTGATCTAGGAACGGATGGACCACTCTATTCATCAAATCCATGAAAGAAGCAGGTGCATTAGTTAGCCCAAACGGCATAACCACGAACTCAAAGTGACCATACCTCGTGTTGAAAGCTGACTTTGGTATGTCATTTGCCTTAATCTTCAACTGATGATAACCAGACCGTAGATTGATCTTTGAAAATACTGTAGCACCACGCAACTGATCGAACATATCATCTATCCTCGGTAACGGGTACTTGTTCTTGATCGTGACCTTGTTCAACTGCCGGTAATCTAAACATAACCGCATTGATCCGTCCTTCTTCTTGACGAACAACACTGGAGCACCCCAAGGAGACGTACTTGGTCGGATGAAACCTTTCTCCAACAACTCTTGCAACTGTTTCTTAAGCTCTGCCATCTCTACTGGAGCCATCCTATATGGTGTTTGTGCAACGAGTTGTGTTCCTGGTACTAGATTGATCTCGAAATCAATTTCTCAGGGTGGAGCAACACCAGGAAACTCACCAGGAAAGACATCGGCAAACTCTCGGACAACTGACACTTCCTCGAGACTAGGACCCTTCTCCTTGGTAGCCACAATGATATCCACAATGTCAGCTAAGAATGCCTTGCATCCTTATCGTAGCAACTTCTCTGCCACTATAGCTGATACCAGACATGTCAGAAGAATCTTCCTATCTCCTTGGAAGATCCACTTCTCTCCAGCATCACCAAACACAGCTTGCTTGGAACCACAATCCAAAACAACCTTATACTTCTCTAAGGTATCCATCCCAAGAATAACATCGAAACCATGCATATCAAGTAGTATAAGATCCACTTGTATACTGTGTCTCGAAAAAGATAATACACAAGATGGACACTCTTCTCGAAGCATCGAGGAACCATCAAGAGGGGTTTCTAACAACAAACTATCCTTCTTACAACTAACAGGTAAATGACAGTTTTCAAGCATACTATAGGCGATAAAAGAGTGTGTAGCACCCGGGTCAACCTGAACAGATATAAAGCAAGAAGAAGACATATCAGAATGAAATAACTCCATCTAACATGTTACCACTCGCGGGTTGACTATCGCCTCCGGCTGACTCATAGCATAGAATTGAGCCTTTGCTTGCTGTCCACGTCCTCTGCTTCCTTGAGCAGACGATCCCGCTTGAGACGCTTGACCGCGTCCTCGTCCTCTGCTACCACTGGGCTGCTGTCTATCTGACCCTTGATGATTTTGTCTTGGCTGTTGTGTCACTTCAACATCTCTGCTTGGGCAGTTCAACTTGAAATGCCCCGTCTGATCGCAGATATAGCATGACCTCTCTTCAAACTGTGGCCTAGATTGTAACAACCCTGACCTGGGTTATGAGGTAACCCTATTTGTTTTGGCTAATAAAGTTTCTTAGAACTTTAATATAATCCTTTAAGGTGCTTTGTTATCATGTGACACATTTATGTTTCAATTTTGGTCCCGATTGAATGTTGTTTGAGCAATTTTCCTTTATTTTGGACCAAAGTGCAATTTACCCAAATTGAGGGGCTATAATGCAAAATTTCACATGTTGAACATGCCTCATGTGTTGTAGCATCATTATTGAGAGAATGATGCAAGGTGGTGGCTTGTGGAAAGTCTAAATTCCAAGTTTGAACTTGTTTGAACAATGTTGGTACCTTGTGCACCAATTTTGGTACAAATTGTAATTTACCCAAAATATGGGGTTGATATGCAAATTACCACCTCTAGAGTCTTACCACTTCCTCTATGTATCATTTAGAGGAGATATAATGAATTAGACACCAAGTTTGATTCCATTATGAATGATGGTAATCTTGGTGAAGAAATGACCAAGAAAAGGGTTGAATTTGGAAGCTTAACTTGAGTTGTATCAAGTTGAAAAGCTTATATATGAGTGCCTATCGGTCATGGAGCCCAAGGAGGTGTCCCATATCGTTTTGTGAACTCTTGTAAAAGTCCATATCGTGCAAAGAACCTCAAGGAGGTGAGGTGTGTCGGCCAACAAGTTTCCTTAGAAAAAGTGTATCGGCTTGACATGAAATAGTGATTAAACCTAGATAACTTATCCAAATGGATAAGTAATGGAAAAAATTGCATCTCTAGATGATCCTCAACTGTTTTGAAAGACAAGATAAATGATGGTGCATTCATGGACACGTGTCACCCATGCATGACACGTGGCACCTACTAGCTCAAAATGTTGACACCTCATTTTTTCCTTTCTTCATGATCATCAAGTATATATACCCCTAGTTTGACCCCTTAATGGAATTTTTCGACCCTTACCACCCTCCTACATTATGGTATCGTGCATGGGGCTCTTGTATCGTGCAGGAGAGCAAGCATATCATGCATAGTTCCTTGGATATTTCCCATAGCAAAAGCATATCGGCCAAGTAGGTGAAATTGGCCATATAAGGTGATATCGGCCAATAGGGTGAAGAGTTGTGTGCCATATCATGCAAGTGAGTGCCATATCGTGCAAGTGAGTTCCATATCGTTCAAGAGGGTTGGCATATCATGCAAGGGCACAAGGGTATCGTGCATAGGCCTTGGGTATCGGCCATAGCAAGTGTATCGGCCATACCATGTTGATATTGTCCATAGCAAGTTGATATCGGCCAATTGAAGTGATTTTGGCCACAAGTGAGGGGGTATCGGCCACAAGCAAGGTTGTGTCGGCCAAGAGGAAGTCCATATCGCCCAAGAGTGATGGGGTTTCGGCTAAGGAGCTAAGGAACTCAAAACTTAACCCTAAGGTGAGGATAAGATCATCTTCAACATTGGTTTGAAGCATGAATTTAGGGTTTTGATCTTCCTTTCTTTTCTTCTTCACCAATTGCTTATCCATGGTGATTATTTGCATATAGAGGAGTTTTTAAGTCCATCTTCAACCTTAGGAACGTGGAGCTTTGGATCTTGGAGCTTTGAAGTCATTCTTAAGGCGGGTTATATAACTTGAACTCAACCATGTTATTATTCTTCACCTAAATTGCTATAATTAGTGAAATACTTTTAATTCCAAAATTTCCTGAAATAGTTGATGAGATTATGAGTTCTAGTAGTTTCTTAGACATTTTGACATGAACTATAATAGTTATAATAAAGGTCTAGAGCTTGAAGATTGTGATATCACCTTATAAAAGTGATATCGGGTGCATGTACATAAGCAAGCACCTCTAACCCGATATGATGATGCACCTATTTCACTAAAATGATATGAATAGGTTTGTAAACCTTATTGAACGATATGGGGGTGTAGTATACACCTCTTGCATGATAGGAAGTCTATTGTAGACTCCATGCATGATACACGGTCAATTGTATACTTGTAAGTTGATAAGAAACCCTAAATTGGGTAACCTGATATAAGTGAAAAGTAACAAGTGTTATTACATGATATGATCATATGATACATCATTGATACTTAGTATCATGAGGCCTACATGACCTTATATGATATGGTTGCACGATAGGGTTGCACGATACACAACCCTAAACAATATGGTAACCCTAACCCGTCATGGCTAACCCTAGATGGTGACTAGCCGATAGGGTGATTGAAAGTACTTCTAGCACGACATGGTGATGGGTTGATATCTCATAAGTATCATGGGAAACACATACCTTGTGCCCAATATGAGGTCAAAAAGGTATTTCATGCCCGATGTGGAGACAAGTGCAAATCCTAACCCGATATGGTGAGTGTTCATACACCTCCAACCCGATACAGTGGTATCTATACACCTACAACCCAATATGGTGAACATATCCATATGATTTAACCCTATACACCTTGTAAAGGTAAGGGAAAGACACTCTTAGGAGTAATGAGTGTAACACCAAGTAATGGTGTGGATAATACCTTGATAGGTGAAACACCTAGAGTGGTTGGTAATGGTTAATCCTATATCAATAATGCCTTAACCCGAGATGAGTTCATATCATTAGTGATGGTTGAATTATTCAATTGTGTAACTTATGACCAATACATTACATTATAAATGTGATAAGCTAGTGCATAAAGTATTAGGATGGGACATACCCTAATACAAGATAAGTTGATGAACTTAAGTATGTTAAAAGTAATGAGGGAAGTGATACATCAAGACATGATAGATATCACATCCAGCACTTCAAGGTTGATGTACCTTGATGCACCTTAAATCTAATATACTTGGATGAGTAACACATGAAGTGTGTCATGTAAATTGTTACATTGAGATGGAATGTGATTAATGCACTTTGATAAGTGTAGGCTATCATACCTTGAGAAAGGGTTAAGCCAAGTTAATAAAGTATGATGTAATCATACCCTGATAAGGATGAGAAAGGAACTCATACCTTGTGTTGATGATTCATTTAATGATAAATAATGAGAATAAATAAGTATGATTGAATACTTATGATGTTAATGTATGCTCCTAGATGTGTGGAGCAATGAATTAGGGTTTGGATTAATAATATGAACTTGAAACCCTATTCGGCTATAAAGGGAAACCCTAACCCTAATAATTGTTGCCTAGTGAAGAGGTAACAAGATGTTTAATGGCCTTGTGAGCCATGTGGATAGTTGTTGCCTAGTGAGAGGTGACAAGATGTTTAATGGGCCTGGTGAGCCATGTGAATAATTGTTGTCTGATGAGAGGTAACGAGATGTTTATAAAAGTCTCATGTAAGGAATGGTAATGTGTAAAATAAACTAAGAGAAATGGAAACCAATAACTTCATAACAATAATAAATGGTTATAATAATAATGAAATCTTGATTATACATGCTTTATGCTTATAGACAAATAAGGGCTATAATGTTTTGAATATGCTTAAAGGAGATAAGAGGAACACTTGTAGTACTTAAAGAATGTGAATTGATATGATGGCTTGCCCTAGGGTATAATGCCTAGTAAAAGGATGTGATAACCAATGATGAATTTAAGGGATTGATATCCCATAACGAATGTATAATCAGGAGTGGTTAGAGTCCACTGCCTGGCTGTTTAATTACAGGATTGGTTGCGGACCAATACCTGGTAGAGGCATGAAGCCTATAATCACAGGATTGGTAATAACCCAATACCTGGCAGAGGCATGACGCCTATAATCACAGGATTGGTAATAACCCAATACCTGGCAGAGGCATGAAGCCTATATTCATAGGATTGGTAATAACCCAATACCTGGCATAGGCATGAAGCCTATAATCATAGGATTGGTAATAACCCAATACCTGGCAGAGGCATGAAGCCTATAATCATAGGATTGGTAATAACCCAATACCTGGCAGAGGCATGAAGCCTATAATCATAGGATTGGTAATAACCCAATACCTGGCAGAGGCATGAAGCCTATAATCACAAGATTGGTAATAACCCAATACCTGGCAGAGGCATGAAGCCTATAATCACAGGATTGGTAATAACCCAATACCTGGCAGAGGCATGAAGCCTATAATCACAGGATTGGTAATAACCCAATACCTGGCAGAGGCATGAAGCCTATAATCACAGGATTGGTAATAACCCAATACCTGCCAGAGGCATGAAGCCTATAATCACAGGATTGGTAATAACCCAATACCTGGAAGAGGCATGAAGCCTATAATCACAGGATTGGTAATAACCCAATACCTGGCAGAGGCATGAAGCCTATAATCACAGGATTGGTAATAACCCCAATGCCTGGCTGTGTAATCACTGGAATGGTAGAGTCCAATACCAGGCTGTTCACAGGATTGGTAATAACCCCAATACCTGGCTGTGTAATAACTGGATTGGTAGAGTCCAATACCAGGTTGTTCACAGGATTGGTAATAACCCCAATACCTGGCTGTTAATCACTGGATTGGTAGAGTCCAATACCAGGCTGTTCACAGGGTTGGTAATATCCAACACCTGGCTGTTTGTAAAGGATTGACATAGTCCAATGCCTGGAATGGTTGCATATGTTTGGCATAGTCCAATGCTTGGACAGGATATGATGATGTATACTCACATAACTGGTACAATTCAATATCTGGTTAGTAGATTGGCTGAGGCCAATAGATAAAAATGAGAATGATTCATGGATGACATACCATGATAATGAGCATCACAGGATAAGCTTGAGATAGTATGATGAGTAAATGATATACATGTTTCTTCATATTCCTTATAAAGTGAATAGATGATTTACTGCTCTATCATAGATAGTGGAAATGCTTTAAAAGATGAGAATGTTCTAAACTGCTTATCCTCTGCTCAGTTTAATACTATTTAACTGTGATAATAACATTGTTGGCGGAGAGTTATATCTCTCGCTGGGGCAATTTTCAATTGTCTCACCCCCGTGGGATCCAAATTTTTAGGTGGACGTACACGAAGAGGTGAAGACCTTTCTGCACAAAAAGAACAACAGTGACAGGGACAGCAGTGACAGCTCAGGTTGAGTGTATTGTCTGTCATGTCTTGTAGATAGAAGTCATATGTGTCGTCTCTGTACTCTCAGGTCCTTGGAGTTGGTTCGTTATGGTTTCATGAACGATCTGAGGTTTTGGCTTGTAAGCCTCGAGGTTTTATGTTGCTTCATTATATGGTTTGATAAAGCAACTATTATATGTTATCCTCGAGAAGAGATGGTAAAGTGTATGTACAATGTGAACAATGATGTATATAAAGTTTTGGTTCTGCCTTAAAGAGTTTTCCTAGAAATGGATCTCTTTGCAAAATGGTTTTAATTTTTGGTGATTTTTGTTAATCCGCTGGTAATGTTTTAAATTCCACTTAATCAATAATGATTTGTCTATCGGTTTGGTGACTGTCGTTACATAGATGGCCTTGTCACTACCACAGAAGCTGTGCTATGTGCCTTTGATGGTGAAGAAACATAACCTCTTCCCTTACTCGGAGACCACTGCGATGGTGCACTGGAACCTCTCATCACTGACTGTGTTGAAAACCTTGGCTTTTTTGAAGCCACCAAACCATTGTCCCTGGAACTGAGCAAGCCTCTTCTTGGACATAGATTCTCTTTTCTCCCTTACTGATCATTTGATCCTTCGTATGGATTCCACAAATGTAGCAAACCGCTCTCGATTCTCCAACGCAGAAACAGGTGTTGTCAGTTCAGAACTCATACCTTTCTCGAAATGTCTGATTTGCTCTTCATCTGTTGCTGCCATGTGAGGACAAAACCTCAAAAGATCCATGAACTTGGCCTCGTACTCGGTGATGTTCATCATTCCTTGTTGTAGGCTCTCAAACTGACTGATCTTCTCATATAAATATGTCTTCGGGAAGTACCTACTGACGAACTCGCGCCGGAAAACCTCCCAACCGATCACCTCACCAGGTCGCTTCTCCTCCTTGATGGTCCATCAGTGACCAACACTACCCTTCAAAAGGTAGACAGCGTGCTTTACTTTGTCTGCTTCAGGGATGTCGAGGATCCGAAAAGCCTTCTCAAGACTTGTCAGCCACAGATCCGCATCCGCTGGATCAGCCGTTCCAGCATAATCCGAAGCTCCGACTCGGCGAAGCCGCTCAAAGGTCTTCCCAATACCCGATGCTTCTCCATGGGGAGCATGTGCTCTCGGCGGAGGCACAGACAATCTCTCTACCATGAGATTCATCGTAGCCATCATCTGCCCCATAAGTTGTTGATAGGCAGGGTGTTCAAGAATGGCTGGGTCAGGTTGGGGGACCTCAGGCACCCGATCTTCATGTGCCTGCCCTATAGCTCCATCAACTGATGCAGCATCGCTGTGCTCAGGAGCATGTTCTTCATAGTTTCCAGACATCTTAGATTTTCTTCCGCTGAGGGCAGAAGACGATTATAAGAAAATCTGGAAAACTCACAAGAACAGACTCAACCTAGTCCTAAATCCTTGTAGACTCAGCGAACCTAGGGCTCTCATACCAAAACTTGTGGCAACACATCCCGCTATCACACAGATAATGAGGTGTTACGCGAAAACGTGCGGAAATCACCATAACCACAGATTACCAAAACACGTGTTAATTAAAACTAATTGCGGAAAGCTGATAAACTGAGAAACTATTACATTCAAGTCCACATCCTGCAAGGAAACATATTATATAAACATACACTAGCCTGGATTCATATCCACATCTTAGAGGAACATCTATCTAACCATCACATGAGTTCATCTCCTGTTTATGTGTACATAAAGGCCCTTATCCGGCCCGCAGTAGGATATACAAAACAACAACATCTATTCATCGTGAAACAACATCAAAATACTCCCAAGGACCTGAGAGTACAGGGGTGACTCTAAGACTCTACTACAAAACATCCAAAACAACAACATATCCATCACTTGCCTTCTACTGCTCATCTTGCTGCTCACCGCAACTCTGTGATCACCACCACGCCTAGCTCGACCACCTAAAAAGGGTGTAAACCAGCGGGGTGAGACACACAGTCCCAGTGAGAAACATAACTCCCCGCCAAAACTACAAAACCTCAGAAAGATAAAACAACAACAGCAGATAACTGATAAAGGGTATAACAAGAGCAGTTTATAAAGTAAAGCTATTCATACCGTCAAGCTTACCAGAATGGATGGAAGGCATATCACCAATTATTTGTTTATGGAACATGATTAACAAGATAAGATTTATAAGACATTACCTCATAACATGAGGGACATATAAGTAACTGTAGATATAACAAGATTAACTACACAAGCAAGGCCTCAACCCATGTTTCGTGTTATGCCTTAAGTAGTGAATACTATTTGGCTAGATTACGTGTTAATGCCCTAAGGAAGTGAGCCGTACCACTCAGATCCAACCGACGGCTGCGAAACCCAGAGCCGGTGCCATACAAGGTCAATGGAAGAGTCAGACTCCATGACCTCCCACCTTGTGGCCAGTGCACGAGAACCAAAGCAGGACCACAGTCTCATGCTTAAGTGGCCTCAGCCACAGGGTCAGCTCCATAGGCTACCCTTCCTCTAGCCCGCCTCGGTACAGGTCACGACACTAGTATATCTGAGCCACGGGCCGGTTCACCGTGCTCTGAGCCATGAACGCATTCATGCTCCATCACTCTGAGCCATGGGTCTGTTCACCATGCTCTACATCTATACATATCCGAGTCTGCAACCGCAGCTGCACCCATTTTCCTCTCTATTTTAGGCTAGGAGAAACCTCACATATTCAACAATATGCGCTCTGGGTTAACCCGCAGGAGAACCCATTTCTCCATCACCATCTCCTGACGATGATGGATCTATGGCAAGGGCAACTACATGATATATTTCACTATGATTAATTAGTATCTTTTATGTGGATTGCAAGATTCAACCAAGTTGTATAACATGCAAACTATAACAAGAATAAACAACATAAAACTCATTATTATGCTTTTATTGTAACCAACATCATCCTGATCCATCTCAAGGATCCAACATCACATGTTTCCACTTGGCCTCTTGCCAATTATCCAGATCCATCTCAAGGATCATCACATACCATGGGATCTCAATCCCTCATCACATAGTGCCACTGCCTCTCAAGGCTTACCTCATCAACATGGGATAGCAATCCCAAGCACTTTAGTCAAACTTAGGTCCTCATACCACACACATCATATATATAATACCTCATCAGCAAGAGTAACTATCAAAGCAATGTTACCCATCATATATACCTCATTGCCTTTTACTTGGCTATGCATCACCTGCATGCTTAGTATACACAATAATCGTAGGCTTTAACAGAAAGACCATGCTATCAATATAAGGTGACATTAATGATTATATGCTTTATCAATCATACCTCAACTGGTGATCATGAGCATAGGTTACATCATTAAGCAAGGCATTCTACATGCTTATCATTTCCTCAGCATTATTCATAACATCAAGATGATCACATGCATATGTAAAGACATGTAAATTACATAGATGATTTTTACCCTAACAATTACCATTAAGCATATCAAGGGTCACCATCATGACTAATCGTGATACATACACAAGGTTTAGAATAGATGTGGTCTACTATATCGTGCCCATCCGGGGTTACTATCAAAACTAAACGTGATGCAAGATCAACATATCGGTTTCTATAAGGGGTAGGACCCTCACTAAAAACATCCACTATTCCCACTAGAGGTGGTATCAGGCAACTAAGAAACCAGAACATCCCATGCACTCATGTGTAACGTGCAACGCCTACCATGCACATCTGTGTCATGCAACGCTGCGTCGTGTATCAGGGATAACGACCACAGGGCAAGCTGTGCGGCCAGGGGTATCGGGCGACAGGGTGTCGCGCAATGCCCGCCAGGTGTAGGGTTGTCGGCCGACACACATACATGACTAGTGTGATGCCCGTCACCACAACTAACTTGCATCGCCTCCAAAACGTCAGGGCATAACACAGGGATAAGGGTATCGGGAAGAACATGCAGCATAGAGTGACACCCGTCACACACATGTTCAAGGACCAAGGTATCGTCCAAGGTCAGACTAAGAGAAAGGTATCGAGCAACAACACCACCAACACCATATCGTGCAAGATGCACCCCGACAGGTTCACCACTAACCTCAAGCTCAAGGGCATCAAAACCCGAAAGGATCAAGAAGATGGCTCACCTCTCAACTTAAATGAGAGAGGGGTCTTGCACATCTCATATCACCAATCGGGCAACACAAAGAACAACCCTAAACGATGTCGACAACTACCACCAATCTCACCCTTCAAGTTCATGGTGACAGGAGGGTGTTGCTCAAACTACTAGAACACAAGCTCACCTCTCAACTTAAACGAGAGAGGAGTGTTGCTCATGATACTAGAACTCAAGCTCACTCCTCAAGACCTAGGAGAGAAGGGAGTATTTCTCACCAAGAAACCCTAGAACACATGGTTCGGCCAACAAGAAGATACTAAACAAGAAACTAAGCTACTAACATGCATAATCGATCTTCAACACAAGAACATAGAAGATGGTAATGTAGTTAGGGTTAGGAGTTATGTAACCCTCCTTAAGTAAGCTCCAAGCACCACCAAGGAAGAAGGAGACTCCAAGGGAGGATCGGCCACCAAGCTTACAAAAGAGGAGGGTGTGTCGTGCACAAAGGAGAAGAAGACTAAGGAACTAAAAGGGATCCTTAGCAAGGAAAGGGAAACGCATATATAGAAGGGGTTGGAGGAGAAAACAAGGTAGAGCCAAGCAAGGTGTCGCCCACCTAGGGACACTTGTCCATGTGCAAAAACCACCACTCTAGCAAGCCCTAAGCACATGTCCAAGGCCATTGCCACATGCAAGCATCAAGCCCCAAGTGTCCACCAGTGGTGAAACAAATGAGGTCAAAGATGGTCAAAGATCCATGGGCGACACACTTGGTTGATACACCACCACCATGGGCGACACAGCCCTGGGCAACACAGCCTGGGGGACACAAGCACCCCCTTGCCTGACACAAGGTTCAACTAAGAAAAGGCAAGGCACCACAAGGCCCAACAAGCTCAACCAGGCCCAAAGGAACTCAAGCAACGAGCCCAAACCTTTGTCTCAACACTAGAGGAAGCAAGGAGAGGGAGGAACACCTCACAAGATGACAAACTTGCCCACAAACCCTAGACTTGTGTTATTTGCAAGTAACACCTCCAACTCTCAACAAAGCACAACCATACCCTAATCACTACTAAAGGTGATTAGCAAGCAACTAAGCATCAGGTTTAAGCAAGGCAAATAGGGTAAACCCTAAACGGAGGTCATGGTCCTTACAATGTAACTTATGTCAGTTGCTGCTTGAATTTGCATCATAAAAAGTAGTATGGAATATGTTCATCAGAAGTAAGTTAATACTCCTAACTTATTTAAGGTAACAAAAAATGTGGCCTTGTGAAGTGTAAATTTGAGAAAAGAGTGTAATCAATAATTGACCTCAAATGTCAAATTGCTATCTAGATTGAAGAAAATACATGCGAAAATGTAAAAACAATCAACACGGGTTAATAATCCAAATATTTTCTAGGTTTGAGATACCAAAGGATTCTTTATCTTATGAATCTTGTAACCATAATAGGATTACTATCACTTTAATCTTTTGGTTCAATTAAATATAAGTCCAATTTGTTTTTTCTTTCTATACGGTGGGATGAATAAAAACCTCCTGACATACCAAAAAAGGGATATTTTCATTTCAAAATGCTCAAACAAGAGGACCCACAAGTATTAAGATTCCATATAAACAAATATTGACATTTCTAAATCTGATAAATAAATGAAAAACATGTTGAAGATACTATTGTTAGGGGAAGAATTAAGACATCACCACACGCTTGAATCTAAAATTACTAGTACAATTCACTATATTACCCATTTTTAATCAAATAAGTCTTGATTAACTACTACGATAGCATTCTGTCCCATCCAGATGATATGCCTAAAATCAAAGAATACAAAATACATCGAACTACGTCTCGAAATGACCTATTCCAGTGATTGGATAGAATTCCCAAAAAATGATGAGAGGATCATAGATATACATGTTGGGTGAGATCAATTGAGCACATGAGAGTAGAAATCATGGCCGACCAACCTACATCATATCATAAAAGACCTAGAACATGGTTGAGAATATTAGAAACAACATGTTGATACATGATTTACAAGCAAAGAAGTTTCTCCTGAACACAATGCCTAGAAGGAAACAAAAGAAAAGTCATAAGGTAATGAGCATACAAGAATCAAAATTTATGATTTAGGGAGTGGTGAATTCAACTGAGGACACAGATGAGGGAAGGACATGGTATTTTTTGTCTAAAAGTTGGTTTGGCACAATGAAGGAAGTCGGGGGTTATTTATTGGTTCGGGGTTTACCATGTTATTTCAATTTGGTGGCAAAGTTTTTTAGGAAGGTTCAAAACCTAAAGTAGGTTCATGATATTAGGGTTCAATATGAAAAGAGTCCTTTGACTTTTCACCATGTTCAACTTATTTTCTTTAGTTTTATTTAAAAAGTTGCCGCGCGTGTATGGTAATAATAATGAATCATGATTTCATATATATTGTCCACGACATGTTTTTGTTGCGGTGTTAATGTCATTATTTGTAAGAAATCATGAGTGATAGATAGCATTCATCACATGGGTTGTGTTATAGTTGGATATGGCGGACTGGTGTCGCGGCTTCTTTCCGCACCTCCTCTACGGCACCTGCATAGGCAATGGCCTCAGGAATCGCATCGCTAGCATGGCCAACTCATCAAAACCTATCTTGCGAAGTAACGAACTACCTCGTAGTTGGTCCCTATAGCGGTAGAGCGGAATCCCAGATCCCGTACAATCCTCCTCTCAAGCCTCATCACATCCTTCTTAACAATTGAGGTGACTTCGTTGATGTAAAACCCAAGAGGAGAACCAGCCCAAAAGATCGACCTATTGGGTGGAGAGCCCCTTGGACTTTATCTATTGCCCTTTGGTATCCCATACTACCAATATGGGACTATTTCTTTTTATTACACGTAACAAATCCCCCCACTTAAGGTCCGACGTCTCGACGGACCACCGGCCCAACCGAACGTTGCAGACCCGCCGGGCCTAATCATAGGATCCACCAAAGGCAGCCCACTCCGGCTCCTAAGGCAGACTCTGCACTTCCCATGACAGCCCACCGGGCCCATGACAAAGCCACTTTAGCAGCCCATACTGCCAAAGTGTACCCAATCGGACCATAAATGGGTTAGGCTCTGATACCATTTGTAAAGTTCAAGAGGAGAACCAGCCCAAAAAATCAACCTATTGGGTGGAAAGCCCCTTAGACTTTATCTATTGCTCTTTGGTATCACATACTACCAATATAGGACTATTTCTTTTTATTACACGTAACAGTTGAACATAGACACACACGGTGTATGTTTATGTCCCTCGGGTAAATAGAGATAACGGGTATTATATGTGCTCCGTCGCATAGTTGCTTGCATAATCCAGTGAGCTCGGGTAGCATGTAGTGATTCTTTAAGTTCGGGTGTCTTGCAGTTCGCCGTGTGTTCCTTTAGGCTCTGGCTTCCAAGCAGTATTATCTGAGATCTTCCACAAAGACTACAGATTTAAGCCATGTTGTTCTAGAGCACGGTTACCTCGATTGTGTGGACATCTTGATTGGGTTGTGGGCGCACGGTAGAGGAGACAGAGATATGGATTCAGTCGGCTGGAGGAATAGTTTTTTCACACTCTAAATCTGCAATGACAGGTCGTGGCACTGGGCCGCACTATTATTATGGCTAGTAAAATAGAAAATAATGGAAAACTTAGGATTTAATTGTCAACTGCTCGAGTTGGGATTTTACCAGGAGTAGGCTATTCTTTTTCTCATTTATTTACACGTGTCCATGTCCATCAATTGGTAGGGTGTGGATTTTATTGATGTTAGAAGTCGAGTGATCCTGAAAAAGATACAGCCTGCTCCTTGTATAGTTAGGAACAACAAATCCTCTGTACAACTGCTCCTATCAGAAATATGATTGACTACAGATTTAAGCCATGTTGTTCTAGAGCAGCTAAACTGCACATCTAACTCAAAAACTCACAACTAAAAAAATTAATGAGATGTTTGTACAGTACGGATTAATTGTATCACCCCCACAACATCACAATTACCCCCACAACATCGTCTTTGTAACAACAAATTTGCACATCATGTAATCCCAAATTTCCAATAGGGCGACAAATAACTTCGGACTTGGGGATAGATGTTGTAGGTTTTCGATTTCTGAAAGCCACAACAAATAACTTCGGTTTCACCAACCCGACAACCAGAGGATGCAATACAACTTCAAATTTGAGTCGGAGTTGTCTTTACATTTAAAATTAGAAGTAATATGATAAATTATCTAAGGAACTCAAAAGAAGCGGTCCAACAATGTGAACAATATATACGTATGAAGTGTATGGTATGCAAATGTGCACTAAATGCAACTTCCCCTTTCGCCCCTGTCGTGGCTCCGCACTCCTCACTCTGTTCCTATATCCGGGCCCACTGCCTAAGATCAACTTTCCGACAGGTCACCTATCCCAGTACTACTTCAAACTGAGCACGCTTAACTATGGAGTTCTTTAGTGATGAGTTCCCGAAAAATAAAGTACACCTTAGTGATATATGTAGTCTAATCAATCTTTTAAGATCATGTTATCCCAGGTCTCAAATCCTGAGATGTTAACAGACGACACACCCTAGTCATGGCTCGTTACGATTGCGCTATCACGGTCTTCTCTCCTGATGACCACCTCCTCCAGGTGGAGTACGCCTTGGAGGCCGTGCGCAAGGGCAATGCCACTGTGGGCAGGGGCGGAATTAGGGGGAGGCTGTCGGGGCTTTAGCCCCCCTCCCCCAGACAACTAATACAAATAGTTATCTTTTTAGTATTAAGTATAGCTTAAAGTATAAATAATTACATTAATTACGTATAAATTTTAAAGAATGAGACTAGCTGGAGTGGTATATAGCTTGAGTTTTAAAGCAAATGATGCAGGTTACATTCTCAATGGGACAACATTTTTAGCTCAGCCCCCCTCTGTGCTAAAATGTACACATATGATTTCAGCTCCCTTAGTGTAATTTTCTAGTTCCGGCACTGACTGGCGGCGTTTGTGGCCCACCGACACCATCGTTCTGGGCGTCGAGAAGGAGTCCACAATCAAGCTTCATGACTCGCAGTCCGTGAAGAAGATCGTGAGCCTCGACGACCACATCGTGCTGGCGTGCGCGGGGCTCAACACCGACGCATGTGTCCTCATCAACCGAGCGCGGATCGAGTGCCAGAGCCACAAGCTCACCGTCGAAGACCCCGTCACCGTGGAGTACATCACGCGGTATATCGCCAGGCTCCAGCAGAAGTACACGCAGAGCGGAGGTGTGCGGCCCTTTTGTCTCTCTACCCCCATTATAGGGTTTGATCCATACAAGGGAGTGCCCTCGCTCTATCAGATCGATCCGTCGGGGACATTCTCTGCTTGGAAGACTAATGCCACCGGCAGGAACTCCAATTCTATGCGGAAGTTTTTGGAGAAGAATTACAAGGGGAAATCCGGGAAGGAGACTCTGAAGCTTGCAATCCGTGCTTTGCTGGAGGTTATTGAGAGTGGTGGTAAAAATATTGAAGTTGCCGTCATGACGAAAGAGCGAGGCCTTCCCAGGGAGAGGTAGTTGGGAATATTACTGTATTTATTGTGTAGATGTACGGAACTAGTGGAGGTCTTTAGCGTGCTCCATTTCCCCTTATAGGTAATTACTTTATAATATGAAAAATTCTACGCATAACACCCCCACATACCCGGCCACCTACCCGGATATCGGGAATCATCAACTGCTGCTCCCACCAGCTGCTGCACCAGCCCACTGTCACACCCACCAACTTCTGCTACTGCATGCACATTTAAATTGATATCTCCAGCAGCAATTTTGCATGCTTTTACATGCAAAAAGGATGCATGAAATAAGTACCTCGCCACCAAATAAAAATCCACCATCATTTGATTTCCCTCTAATCATTCCCTCCATTTAATTTCAAATCACCTATATAGATGCAAATCTATATATATCCCCACTGCAGATTAAGTAAGTACTGTACCTACAATAAATACATATACATTCACAAATGAATTTGAGAGGTACTGTACTTATATTTGACAAACTGGGTTGAAAATTAATAATTGGGTACAATACTTATAGATGCATTTTATAGTTGATTATGGACCAGATGTGTACTACATTTTTGTAAAAAAATTATGTCAATGCGAAAAATGTTGTTATTGGATTCCGTAGGTACTGTACTTATGCTTCCAGATCAGTTATACAATTATGCTTGATTTTGTAATTTGTTAAGTACTGTACTTATGTTTGGTTGTATAATTTGGTAAGTATTGTACTTATGTTTGAAAAAACTGAGTTGGAATTAACAAGTGGGTACTGTACTTATTTTGCATGGATTCCGTAGGTACTGTACTTATGTCCAGATGACAAATGTTACTACTAGATTTCGTAGGTACTGTACTTCTACTTCCAGATCAATGTTGTTATTAGATTTCGTAGGTACTGTACTAAAGGAATGACAACGGAATCTGAAAAATTGACGTAGTGTACTTTTGTGAGGACATGAGGACGCTAGGACTTATATAATATAACCGCGAGAGACCAATGGGATAAAAAAAATTCGATTTAGTAAATATTTGAATGGCAGATAGTAGCTGTGAAAGCTTGGGAGTCCCGTATGTCTTTTGGGCTTCCGAGGTACGCAACATATTTCTATTAATTAAAAAGTAGTTAAGTGTATATTCTTTGTAGGTTACTAAGAAAACGGGTGGGCTACCGGGTCTATAATAGACGGTGGGTAGCGTAACTCTATAATATTGCATGATGTTCTATTTTTTCTCAAAAAAATAAAAAAATGTTTGCCCAAGATCGTATTTTTAAATGGAAGGATGATACGACGCAAGGAAACAAGTATACAATGTGGAAGAAAAGGAAAAGGAGAAAACGCCAAAAGGAAGCAGGTGAGCAACTCATAAATGATCGAATCAGAAATTTGAATTCCAGTGGCCCGAAGGAAAGCATAAAAGGAGAAAAAGTTACAATAACTTCGATAAGTTTTCATAATACATCTAGGAGAATTAATCACAATTAATTATAGGAGGAAAGATATATAGAGTTACTTAAAAAGAAGTGCCTTTGAGCCAATCATTTACGGTCTGTTTGGTACGTGGTGAACGGAGGGTACGAGAAGGGAGGAGAAAGTGCTTAAGTTGTTTGGTTGCATATGGTGAAGGGGAAGAGAAGGGAATGGAGGGGAATGGAGAGAAAAGAATCAAGTGTACTTCCAGCCACTTTTTTCCCCACCAAATCGGAGTGGAGACAATGGGAAGTGGAAAGACTTGGCGGGAAATTTGTTATAAAGCTTGCTAAGAAATATGGAAATTAAGTTGATAGAAAATATAAATAATATGGCGGAAAAAACTTGTATAGCTCACAACTAATGAAAAAAAGAGCATGAAATCTCTCATCACACTTGGAGGGAATGCAAAATGTTGAGAGGAAGTTGGAGGGAAAAATAGCAGAAAAAATAAAAAATAAAAAGAAACCAGAATAAATATAGCATATAATTAAAAAAATAGAATGTCTAGAAAAATGTTGGTAGGAAATACGGGAAGTTTGAGATAAATAATTATTTAAACATAATAACATACAGAAAAATAAAAAAAGGGAGGGAATTATAGAGGAAAGTGGAGGGAACTCACAAGTTATGGAGGGTATTTAAATAAATAAATGGAAAGTTATAAATGTGGAGAGAAGTACACGTATACAATGACTATAAAAGAGAAGTGGTAGCCCCTATTTGGATGAACAATGTTTTACATCACGTTAGACATAAGAAGTGAATCTTCTTCGTCACCAAAATAAGTATATGCATAATTTTATTTTGATCACGAGACATGTGAGCTTAATTTATCTTAATTTTTTATATACAAATATGTGTGTTGTGTATGTAACCTTTTAGAATAATAAGGATTGTTAAAAAATGACATTTTTAAAGTTTTTTATGTACTCTCCCCTTCTCTTCCCCATGCTAACCAAACTGACTAAATAAGTCTCCCCTCCCCTCCCCTCCCCTTCCTTCCCTCCACTTCATTCACCGCGTACCAAATGTAGCATTAAAGGGACTAGATGTATTCAATCTCAAAATCTAAGATTTTATTAGTTGTAGTATTTTGTAGAATGTAGGTGGTGTGTTATATATGTGGACATGGACTCTTTAGTCCCACATTGTCTTGTTCTAACTTAAAAGTCATTTTTATAGATGAAAAATTTTGTGAACACCTTTTCAAAGAGCTAGAAGAGGGAATCATGGACCATACACATGTGCATACACATGTAATGTTACACCCCGATCTCACAATTTCCTCAAATCATGAGATTAGGGCGTAAGATAGGATTTATATTTAACACAAAGAACACCCTTAACTTTACTTTTCTATAAAACTCTTGTTTCTTCGCATTAAACCACATAAAACATTTTAACAAGGGAATCTGAACATTTCTTTTACTAATCATACATCAATAGTAATGATACATGTATAAGCATTCATGATGTCTCTCACACATTATGCACATAAAACTTGCTAATTAGCATACATATCAAAAGAGGAACAATATTATACATCGTAATTACAACTCTCTCTCTAAACTCTTACTGAGGACCTAGAGTGGCAAGGACCGACTGACTCAACTAATCTCATACTTGACTCCTGTGGCAGGTCTACACTGAAGCTCTGGCTATCTCCAAGTCCACGCGGTTAACCCTAAAATGTTTGAGTAGAGGGGTGAGCCTACTCGCTCAGTGAATGAGTACTTCATGGAAACAGACTAATGCACTAATGTGATTACAGATATAATTTTGAGTAAACAATTTACAATTTAACATAAATTCAGAACTAAGCAAGGCAGTTCTAATAACATAACAGATTTGCAGAATATAATCATATTTCCATGTGATAGCACATAATTTGAACAGATAATCAGATATGAAGAAATAGCACACAAGTTTGAATACTTTAATTTACTATGATCCTATATGATTACATACTTATTTTATTATTATGCCCTAAATATATGCAGTGTACTCTGCATATAAAGATCCGCAACAAGTCCATGCTACGGTCCCACCGTACAAGACTTAGCGACACACCCGGGAAATGCTAAGTCTGACTGCTGTCCTGGTCTGCTACAGGACTCTCAGGCTCACACGGCCTCACTGCACTCTCAAAACAGTGTACACTAGACTCCTCCTTTAACCTAAGTACATCGGCGGAGAGTAACAGGGTTACCTTCGTGATGCTGCACGAATGGTGTTAGATAACTGTGTTTTCTTTTCTTTCCAGTGCCACCGTGACACACGCACGGATTATTGTTGAACACTGCTTTTCTGCCCTCGTGCCACCGTGACGCACGCACGGATTATTGTTGAACACGAGTCACCGACCATCTAGACACACGCTAGTAGGTCGTTTCACCCCAAGGTGCAGACCTCTCGAGGGGTTCTACGGTGTTAGGGCACCTAACTCTATTAACTGATTAACATATAACCATTTAAACAGGAATATCACATTTCATACTTATTTCACATTATGGGTATCACTTGAAAACACATATATATCATTTGTCATCTTCAACATGTCTCAGTAACATCCCTTTCTAGGGCATGTCATATCTCATCACCTGCAATTTACGAGATATGTATTGAAATATAAGAAGCCCTGCAGTATGTAGACATCATCTCAGAGAGAACAAGCATATAACGTTAAATGCACTAGAAACATACAATTCAACAGTTAAGTATCACCACATCTCATATCGAGACCTTTTATGTTACCATAACATGATTCATTGAAAACCCTATCCTTAGGGTTTCATTCGCCTTATTCATTCATCACATGCCAACACCCTACTCTTAGGGTTTCATTTGCCTCATTCACTTGTCACATGGCTCTTATCATGATCTCATAAGATATAAGCATTCACTAAATAAAGACTGTTTCCAACAAATCATATATAATCAATATAGATATGAAATCATGGAAACTTAACTAAATTTAGATTTTTCCATATCATTTACTGAGATATCATGTATCAAGAATAAGATTCAATTAGGATAACCCATGAGATACATCCTAACCACTTATAGGATTACTAGTCCTTTTCAATAAGGTTGGAACACTAGTGATGTCTCAATTAGGTTAAACCCTAATTACATCATTTGATATAAATCTGAAAAGCATTCTCACTAAGAAGTGTTGTATACGTATCTGATATGAATCTACCATCAAAAGTCATTCAAACAGAGAAGGAATCTGTATCATATCAATTTATAATAACTTAAATCAAACGGACATTTCAGGATTTAGAATTCACATGCTAAGCATTTAGGGATTTGGATGTTATAATCAAATTCGTGCATTAGAATGTTTGAAGGAAGAACCCACTCACCCTAAGGTGTGAAAACACCTCAAAACCGCAACTCAACTCAGGGGATCTCGAATTCCTATCAAATCCCTAGCAAATCTCCCAATTCTCCTTCCATTCAACTCGGAAACCTTGAAAAAGAGGGATTATGAAGAAAGGGTGAGAAAAGAGGGAATTTTGAAATTATCTTGGATCAGATCAGAGCATGAACGGAATCTTGACATGAGAGAGAAGATCCACCATAAAAGTCTATGCAAAGAATCCAAACTTACTTGATTTCACCCTTCCTGGAATCGCAGAACCCTAATTCAGCAATTCCCCCACTTTCTTCACTCATGCCCTAACTCTCCCTCTCTCTCTAGGTTTTCGTTTCTCTGGAGTGAATGACGAAGAATGAGATCTGTGTGTGTGTGGTTTCTCATATAAGTCAATTGAGCTGCTTGGGTCAATTGCATATTGACCCAACACTTAACTTTAATTATATAGGCTGAATATTCAGTTATACAAAGGTTACTGTAATTAGTTTATTTCAGAGATCAAACATTCTCCAACAATTATGAGAATTTAGAACGTTTTTTATAATTGATCTATAAAGCTTCAGTTAAAATTTGAGATCATTTGGAGTTACCAACAAATAATTAAAAATAGAACAGTGCACTGCTATATTGCAGTCTGCAATATATTCGGCCGAGTTTGTCCTGCACAAACTCGACCGACACCCTTACTGTAGGGATTCAAAAGTCATCCAAAAATTATGCCAATTTAACAGAGTGTCTAAAACTGTGTTTTTCAGGCACAGTTAAAATTTGAGATCAATTGGATATACCAATAAAAAGATAAAATTCAATTACCACACTGCTGTAAAATTCTGGAAATGTGATCGGTCGAGTTTGAAACTCGGCCGATAAACAGGTCAGAGCATTCTTCAAAAATTCTGATATTTACCAATATTGTTCACATTTTATATATCCAATTCATATCCAAATTTTAAGTAAATCAGAGTTACACATAAAATACTAAAAATCATTTAGTGAGACATTCTACTTATCAAATTCTGTATTCATATGTCATTAAAACCCTATTTTGGGCCGATTAGGGTTTATGCTTCTCAAATCCTAATTCTCAAGACAAAAGAACATTTAGACTTCTTATCATAGTTAAAACATCCTAATTGTGTTATTGTCATTAATTATATTTCAAGAATGATTATTCTAATTAATCTTTGCAATAGTCTAGGTAAACCCTAGTTTACCAATTAAGCTCAGATGGGGTCGTAACAACTCTCCCCCCCTTAGAATGTTTCGTCCTCCAAACATAAACCTACAAGAAAGATACATTCAAGGCTATGCTAAGCTTCTAAAGCCTTCCATGTCATTATATTCTTGTATTTCATACCTGAATGTAGTTTTCAACATTAGATCTTTTAATTCTTTACTAAATCACAACATATTACAAATAGTTCTCATTGATATCAAGCAAATTCTTTATGCCACAGTCAAACATAGAATGCAAAGATAACCCACCACGCTTTCACTGCACAACTCTGATACTCTGATACAACTATCTCAACTTACACTGTTCAGAGAGTTCTATTGTTCTGTATCACCTTTAAGTGACAAAAGCGAGTTCACAATGCTGTTTTAAACTTTAATAAAGTGCTATTCAAATAGCAAAACAGTCTTGAATTAAAAGACTAGATTCAACAATCAATTGCACAATACTACGCTTGGCATCCCCATTGGGTCATGGATGTATGAGGTGAAGCATTACCACCTCATTCTATACTATCCCGTTTCGATCCTGGGACCTGTGGGTTATGGGCCCACACACAATTCAAAGTGTAACCATCGCATTATATCATTTTAGGGTTTCAACAACAGTAATAAGGAAATCCACGATTGTATCAGTCATTCAAGCATTAATCATACTCAATTACCATCACTCAGTTATATTAGAGCTAGGTATAACAAGCTACACCTCATTAGGGTTACTTGTCCAGACAATCTGATTATCATCCCTTTCTATTAACATGAGTGAATAAGTATGACTACCTTGTTCAAGGTATCTCTCCATATGTTCTGACATCATCCAAACCGTATCACCATGGCACAAATATACAATGGTAAGATGCATATCAGGTATGAATTACTACAACTATCATATGCCTTTAATTTAACATATAGCTTGCACAAATACACTGAAATCATATGTAGAACCAACTTTCATACCTTAATATGCCTTCAACAACTCATACATGTAAAAACAAATTCACATACTACACAAAGCTAGTGTTTTCCCATATCTCTCTGCTCATTCATTACTTATTTACCTTTTGCTACCTATCCTTTTCATATGATTATATACGATAAACATCATTAACATTGAAGCATTTAAGATAGGAATAGACTATTTGTCATTCTTGCTATCACACAAGAATTTATTTCTTATCGCACTTCATCATATTGTATGTCACTATTACATTCACTAGATGCCCCCACCAAGGTAGTTATGCACCATATATGATTCATTTTCTCTTATCATTTCATTCCCACCTTGCTCTCATTAAGGAATATATGAAAGAGAAGATGATTTTAAGACTTGGAATTCTTGTATTCAAACATTCCCTTAATACATTCTCGTATGCAGATTTACTTAGTTATCAACAGAGATATATGATTAATTAGCACTTGCTTGAATCTCACAACCTCTTTATTTATAACTTTTTCATCATATTTCAAACCCTTTCTTACGTTTCATAGTCCTCTTACCATATACTACTCTTTAACCCGTCATCTTTAATTCTAAATTTTTCTCTTGTGACCATGTTGCTTATTCATATGTATGGTCATGTATACCATGTTGCACATATTTCCTCCTTTATTTTTATACTATTGTGAAGTTAATGTTTTAAATTAATAGTCCTTCTATTAGTTTTTCCTCATGTTGAATACATTACATATTCTTCATTTTTTTCATCAAGTGGATCATGCATGGGTCAAACATAGTTTCTCTTTCAATCAAGTTTTTCTCTTTTGAATACAGTCCACCTTTATATGACTTATTCATTCATTAAATTACACCTATGTTCTTTGCTTAGAAACTAGTTTGTTGTTCTAGTCTTATGAATTACATGTTCATACGATCCTTTTTACTTTTATGGACCTATTGAAAGCTCACTCTATTCTTCTACTTAGCCTTTGCTTTAGAGTTCATAAAAGCATTATACTCTATTCTATGATTCATTCTTCATGATTGATTCTTGTTATCTTGAAACATACATACATACATTTCACATATCTTTTCTATATTTCCTATGTATAGTTCATGCAAAATTAATCAATAAACTGATTATGAGCTTCATATCATGTTCTATTGTTCCCTATTAAGGGTTTCACATTTGAGACCCCAAAGTTGAACCTCAGATATCAGTTTCAACTAATTCTTAGTTGTTCTGATCTTGCCCATCTGTTTTAACATCTTATTGTATATACATTCTTACTCTGATGTGGGTCTAATTATTCCAATTCTATTCTTATTATGCTATTGATACGATTCATTAGATCCTAGTAACGCATCCTGCCAACCGGACCAGGCCAAACCTGAAATCCTGAAGCCAAGAACTACAAAGGATTACATTCTTTCTGAACTGCCACTCACAGCTCAGAAACTCGGCCGATTGGTCAGAAACTCGGCCGATTGCTTCACAACTCGGCCGATCCGCTTGAAACTCGGCCGATTAACTTGCTGTTTGATTTCTTGAAAAAGGAAACTCGGCCGAATCACATACAACTCGGCCGATCAGTTTGCTGTTCGATTGCCTATTAAGGAAACTCGGCCGAATCACATACAACTCGGCTGAATCGTGTACAGACTGAAAACCTAAATAGACCTGCTGATGTCAATTTCACTCGAATCAGCGGGCAAAACTATAGAAACAAAAGCTCATTCAAAGGTCAATTCTAGTCTACTTGTTACAAAGAATGAAATCAATAAATGCTACAATTGCATAGTGTACAACATATATTAAAGACCCATATTTCAAAGTATTGAATATTTCAATTCAAACATATAAGAGCATTTATGTACATTTCCAACAAAAACAACATTATGAAATGTAAGTTCTATCTCCTTTTTACATTTATGCTCTTAATTCTTGTTTCTTTTCTCGTTTTCTAACCCTAACATTTCTAGGGTTCCTCTTTAGCCCATTCTTCCACTGTATACCTGGCCAGGGTATACGTGAGAGAATAGACAGAGTAGCTTGTACTGGCTGATCCAAGTACTCAGATATGGGGCCAGGATATACAAATACTCAAATCCCCAAAGCTAACATCAAACATCTCCTATCTGCCACACTTAGGACTCAAACATACTAACTTAATGGTCCTTGACAACTCACCCTAAGCTCTGATACCAAGCTGTTACACCCCGATCTCACAATTTCCTCAAATCATGAGATTAGGGCGTAAGATAGGAATTACATTTAATACAAAGAACACCCTTAACTTTACTTTTCTATAAAACTCTTGTTTCTTCGCATTAAACCACATAAAACATTTTAACAAGGGAATCTGAACATTTCTTTTACTAATCAGACATCAATAGTAAAGATACATGTATAAGCATTCATGATGTCTCTCACACATTATGCACATAAAACTTGCTAATTAGCATACATATCAAAAGAGGAACAATATTATACATCGTAATTACAACTCTCTCTATAAACTCTTACTGAGGACCTAGAGTGGCAAGGACCGACTGACTCAACTAATCTCATACTTGACTCCTGTGGCAGGTCTACACTGAAGCTCTGGCTATCTCCAAGTCCACGCGGTTAACCCTAAAATGTTTGAGTAGAGGGGTGAGCCTACTCGCTCAGTGAATGAGTACTTCATGGAAACAGACTAATGCACTAATGTGATTACAGATATAATTTTGAGTAAACAATTTAAAATTTAACATAAATGCAGAACTAAGCAAGGCAGTTCTAATAACATAACATATTTGCAGAATATAATCACATTTCCATGCGATAGCACATAATTTGAACAGATAATCAGATATGAAGAAATAGCACACAAGTTTGAATACTTTAATTTACTGTGATCCTATATGATTACATACTTATTTTATTATTATGCCCTAAATATATACAGTGTACTCTGCATATAAAGATCCGCAACAAGTCCATGCTACGGTCCCACCGTACAAGACTTAGCGACACACCCGGGAAATGCTAAGTCTGACTGCTGTCCTGGTCTGCTACAGGACTCTCAGGCTCACACGGCCTCACTGCACTCTCAAAAGAGTGTACACTAGACTCCTCCTTTAACCTAAGTACATCGGCGGAGAGTCACAGGGTTACCTTCGTGACGCTGCACGAATGGTGTTAGATAACCGTGTTTTCTTTTCTTTCCAGTGCCACTGTGACACACGCACAAATTATTGTTGAACACTGCTTTTCTGCCCTCGTGCCACCGTGACGCACGCACGGATTATTGTTGAACACGAGTCACCGACCATCTAGACACACGCTAGTAGGTCATTTCACCCCAAGGTGCAGACCTCTCGAGGGGTTCTACGGTGTTAGGGCACCTAAGTCTATTAATTGATTAACATATAACCATTTAAACAGGAATATCACATTTCATACTTATTTCACATTATGGGTATCACTTGAAAACACATATATATCATTTGTCATCTTCAACATGTCTCAGTAACATCCCTTTCTAGGGCATGTCATATCTCATCACCTGCAATTTACGAGATATGTATTGAAATATAAGAAGCCCTGCAGTATGTAGACATCATCTCAGAGAGAACAAGCATATAACGTTAAATGCACTAGAAACATACAATTCAACAGTTAAGTATCACCACATCTCATATCGAGACCTTTTATGTTACCATAACATGATTCATTGAACACCCTATCCTTAGGGTTTCATTCGCCTTATTCATTCATCACATGCCAACACCCTACTCTTAGGGTTTCATTTGCCTCATTCACTTGTCACATGGCTCTTATCATGATCTCATAAGATATAAGCATTCACTAAATAAAGATTGTTTCCAACAAATCATATATAATCAATATAGATATGAAATCATGGAAACTTAACTAAATTTAGATTTTTCCATATCATTTACTGAGATATCATGTATCAAGAATAAGATTCAATTAGGATAACCCATGAGATACATCCTAACCACTTATAGGATTACTAGTCCTTTTCAATAAGGTTGGAACACTAGTGATGTCTCAATTAGGTTAAACCCTAATTACATCATTTGATATAAATCTGAAAAGAATTCTCACTAAGAAGTGTTGTATACGTATCTGATATGAATCTACCATCAAAAGTCATTCAAACAGAGAAGGAATCTGTATCATATCAATTTACAATAACTTAAATCAAACGGACATTTCAGGATTAAGAATTCACATGCTAAGCATTTAGGGATTTGGATGTTATAATCAAATTCGTGCATTAGAATGTTTTAAGGAAGAACCCACTCACCCTAAGGTGTGAAAACACCTCAAAACCGCAGCTCAACTCAGGGGATCTCGAATTCCTATCAAATCCCTAGCAAATCTCCCAATTCTCCTTCCATTCAACTCGGAAACCTTGAAAAAGAGGGATTATGAAGAAAGGGTGAGAAAAGAGGGAATTTTGAAATTATCTTGGATCAGATCAGAGCATGAACGGAATCTTGACATGAGAGAGAAGATCCACCATAAAAGTCTATGCAAAGAATCCAAACTTACTTGATTTCACCCTTCCTGGAATCGCAGAACCCTAATTCAGCAATTCCCCCACTTTCTTCACTCATGCCCTAACTCTCCCTCTCTCTCTAGGTTTTCGTTTCTCTGGAGTGAATGACGAAGAATGAGATCTGTGTGTGTGTGTGGTTGCTCATATAAGTCAATTGAGCTGCTTGGGTCAATTGCATATTGACCCAACACTTAACTATAATTATATAGGCTGAATATTCAGTTATACAAAGGTTACTGTAATTCGTTTATTTCAGAGATCAAACATTCTCCAAAAATTATGAGAATTTAGCAAGTTTTTTATAATTGATCTATAAAGCTTTAGTTAAAATTTGAGATCATTTGGAGTTACCAACAAATAATTAAAAATAGAACAGTGCACTGCTATATTGCAGTCTGCAATATATTCGGCCGAGTTTGTCCTGCACAAACTCGACCGACACCCTTACTGTAGGGATTCAAAAGTCATCCAAAAATTATGCCAATTTAACAGAGTGTCTAAAACTGTGTTTTTCAGGCACAGTTAAAATTTGAGATCAATTGGATATACCAATAAAAAGATAAAATTCAATTACCACACTGCTGTAAAATTCTGGAAATGTGATCGGTCGAGTTTGAAACTCGGCCGATAAACAGGTCAGAGCATTCTTCAAAAATTCTGATATTTACCAATATTGTTCACATTTTATATATCCAATTCATATCCAAATTTTAAGTAAATCAGAGTTACACATAAAATACTAAAAATCATTTAGTGAGACATTCTACTTATCAAATTCTGTATTCATATGTCATTAAAACCCTATTTTGGGCCGATTAGGGTTTATGCTTCTCAAACCCTAATTCTCAAGACAAAAGAACATTTAGACTTCTTATCATAGTTAAAACATCCTAATTGTGTTATTGTCATTAATTAGATTTCAAGAATGATTATTCTAATTAATCTTTACAATAGTCTAGGTAAACCCTAGTTTACCAATTAAGCTCAGATGGGGTCGTAACATGTACGCCTTGTCAAATAAGGTCTGACATGATCATTGGGATTTGAGAGAATGGTCTTCGGTTTCTTCTTATATAATAAAGATTAGAAATGAAATTTTTGTGCAACTCGAACACATATTTGAATTTATTCGAGTAGCTCTGGTGTGGCATTTTTTAACAGTTTTAAATAGATCGGAGTATGTTGTATTCAAGTTATATTTGACCAGTTGCATGTGCTCAACTATGGTTCCAATAATTGTGCAATTAGTTCATTTGATGATTCTATTTCATAAGCATATTATTGTGTGTGTGAGAGAGGGAGGAATTTTAATCTGATTTTCTTAAATAAACCACCATGGAAATTATTGTTGTACACTTGAATCATATATTCATTAACCATGTCACTATTGCAACGGAGGCTGAAGTATGAGCAATCGTCATTCTCCTTATTGGTGATCAATTGTAGATGTTGTGAGTCACTAATCCTCCTCATGAGACAGAGGCATGGTCTAAGTTCATTTGAAATAAGTTGTGTGTCTCAACCATGTGAATGTTCTATCCTGGGAGAGAAATAACAACCACATGCTTGCATTGTTGGTGAGGTGCTATTTTCTCTAAGGCTAGTCCTTTCAAGGGGGCAATTATGAGATAAGTCTTTCAGCTCTTCTTATTCTATTGATCCACTTAATGCTTGATTAATTGTTCATTTCTAGATATTTCTTTGTGTACATGTCTTGTTAAAAATCTTGGTTGCATGTTGCATGATATATGGTTAGTATTTCCAAAAATATTTTATAAAATAGATTCTATAACATATGTTACTTTGATGGGTACTTCTTCCATTTGTGGTTAGATCGACATGTCTTCCATACCAGATAAATTGGTTGGGTTGTACTCAAATATTAGCAACAATGAGAGTCGATACGGATAACAATGGTAGGAACAATTCAGAAAATAGATCTGACTTGTCCTGAATAGGATGAATTAGATCGTATATGTTTAAAAAAGATAGTTGATTAGGAGGATACAGATGAACTATCAATATTTAGTATAATTTAATGTATGTTGAGTATTCTCTTCTAATCCTCAATACTTCTCCTATTACGAATGCTAATGGACTTTGGGAAATCTTATAATATAAATATAATATTGAATATCTTGAAATTGCTAAATATTATGTTGCTATGTTTTTGAAATTACAAGAACAATTGGCTCAAAGGAGAGGGAGAGGTGACAGAGGGAGAGGTTTGGGGGGGGGAACCCTAGAGGGGGGAGATGGTTCTGGCAGAGAGGTGATGAATGAGCTAATTAAATCAGTAAATCCATCTAGCCCAAGAGTGACTGATGGAGAGGAATTGTCAGTTGATTCCATCCAATTCTCATTGAGTGATGTGGTTTCTCTGGCTCCTTCGCAAGGCATCAACGTCTGTTTCAAATCAATTGCATCATATGCTTCTTTGCAAGGTGGTGGTGAGGGTGACAATTTAGTTGTGTTGTTTACATCTTCACAACTTCTTAATCTCCTCCTCCTCCTCATCTTGAATCTTGAAAGCATAGAGGACCTCCAAGTTCATATCCAATTATAGAATGTCTTTCAACTAGTCGCCTTGGTCGTGACAATGAGGATGTGACCATTCTAAAGTATATTGATCCGAAAATGAGAAATGGTGTTCTATGTGCTTCTATTTCAAGTCAAGGTGACTCTCCCTCAGACTAGAGAACATATATGTGTTGGTAAGGAATGCCTATAGAGTTAATCATATGATGATCGACATGGCATATAAAGGATTTGATATATATATATATATACATATATATATGTATATATGTATATATATATATGTGTGTGTGTGTGTGTTTGTATATATATACATATATAAAGGAACGCTTCAGATCCATTCTATTTTCATTTAGTTATGAGATAATGAGGAGACAGTGAAAGTGTAAAGAATGACATTACTCAATGATGTATGTCTTCGAGTTTGTGACTTGGAAGAATGAAATCATACGGATGTCAAGAGTAGGTACATTCTTATTATGTCCCTAGTCATTTGTTACTTTGGAAGGTAGATAGACACTAGTAACTCTACAGACTAGAGTGTGGGTTGGTTGATGAAAAAGTCTCATTAGTGATAATGTGGGATATCAAACCAAACACACATATACTTGTTACAAAATAGAGTATCAGACAGACCCACCTTGAGAGTAACACATGGAAGCCATAATTGGTGGTCTCATAGAGAAGGCAGTGATTGTGATTCTTAGATCTGAGATCACTGCACTCATCACATGTCATTCGGTACGCTTTGACATCATCAAATGCAATCCTGAAACATGGATTGTTATAAATGTGATGATTGGGTGATTGTAACTCATGGGGACTGATTGTAAGTGATAGATATGGGATTCATCCCTCCTACTAGAGTTTGATATCATGTCCACTTGATAAGAGAGACTGAGAAAGGCATGCTCATGGACATGTGAATAAATATATGATATTCCAGTCTCATATATCTCAAACAATCTACTCTTGGTTTAAGAAACATAAATTGAATATTGACAGGGTGACATTTCAATGCCTTGAGTTCATTCCAGATATGAGAGATATAGGAATTATACAATCACTACAACACCTTACACATATTGTAGGTTGAAGTTGTTTTCCAACTTTCCAATCACTTAGGTGGCACTGATGTGCGACTAGGCACCGCTCCTTGCTTGTGATGTCATAATCTAGTTATGTACCTTTCACTACCAACGTGATATGGAACATATATGGTCACACACAAAGTAACTCATCTAGAAGAGAAGTTTGATCTTGAATGATAATTGGATTGATTACTAAAGTGTTTAGTTACTCAATTCACACAACAAATCAGCTGACTGTACTTCCAACTGATCAACTCATAGGGTGAGATGGTTGTTTGGAGAGCCAAATGATCGGCTCAAGTGTTGAGATGGTTGTTCGGGTCATCAGGCTGATTGGAGTTGATTTGGCTAAACTTCTACATGAATAAGGCACCAACCGATCGGCACACTGGGTGAACCGATCATATGGGGTTGTGCAAGATGACCGGTTCAGCTGGTCAATCGATCGACTCGATTAGGCCAAACAAATATTCTAGTAGCTTTCATGAATTCATGAGAAAATTTGATCATTTTGATTGTTCAATTCTATTGAAATAAGGAATTAATGTTTAGCATTAATTGGACACAAATTTTCGAATTCATATGCAATTGGGAAACTACAAAGCGACAGACTCACTATGGGAGATGATACAATAGACGCTCGTCTAGGTTGCTAGATGATCGGTTCAGTGCTCGTAGGTTGCCAAAATTCTAGATCTTCTGGTCTCTTTCACTCCCATACAGACTGGGAACCCAGACCCAAACCCCTCCTATAAATAGAGGGTTACTGGGGGCTTTCCAGAGCATAACATAGACAATTGAGAATCATTTGTTCTAACCGTTGTTGGCCTCTTTGGTTGTGGTAACCAAGAGAGTCTAAGAAAGTCCTACTCGACTAGGGAGGGATAACGAGGGAGAGAACAACTAAGGATCATTGTTTTGGGAGAGAAATTTGGTGACTAGTACATGAACGAGAGGGACAAATCCTTCCTATTTGTTCTACTTGAACAACAACAATTCTAGTTGGTCTATGTGGACTACTTTAGAGGCGGGAGTCCTTTGGCTACTGCTAGGAGAGAAAATTTAGTCTCTAATTTGTGGCGATATTATAGGAGCCAATCCAGAAGTTGTTATGTCCACCGTCCATGGCGAAGACAGAAGTTACATAACCACCTTCCAAAAGCAATTAAAAGATAGTTATACTGTAATGAGTTGTTGTCATTGGACTTACTATAGGACCAGGTATAAACTCGTTAAACCATCTTTCTTATTTCATAGTAGTTGACGTGATCTTATTGTTATGGGAATACAGATAGATAAAAATATTTTGAATCCCCTCCTCCTTCTCATCCTGAAGGAACAAAGATCCCTCACATTTCATGTACAATTGCAAATTGGATTTCAACAAGTCTCCTTGGTCATGACAATGAGGATGTGGCCATTCTAAAGTACGTTGATCTGAAAATGAGAAATGGCATTCTATGTGCTTCTATTTCAAGTCAAGGTGACTCTTCCCCAAATTGGATCACATATATGTCCATCTGTTTCACAGGAAGAAAGCCTTACAGTGGCCTTCTTTAAGGGTGGATTAGAAGACAATGGAATCCTAGTTGCAACTTTGAGGTGGTTGCAGAAGAGAAGGAGGGCTTCATTATGACGATGTCATCCTATAAGTAAAAGGAATGAATCAAGCCCCATGGATGATGGATGGTTCATTAGTGATTATCCAACCTTGGGATGCAGGGTTTAATCTTGTTCCCCTTTCCTTCGTCTCGGTGCTTGTTTGACTGAAGATTGAGAATCCTAAAGTTCCCTAGAGTCTAGTAAGTATGGCTTGACTTGCTAGCACCATGGGAAGAACCCTAGATTACATGGATATTTCCCTCATAGAAGGCTATATAGTGGATGCCAAGGTTTGCATGGAGATGAAATCTACATCAAGTTTTCCTAAGGGGGCGATGGTTGAAGTTGATAGAGTTTCAAGCTTCTAAAAGTTGATGTCATCGCCACTTATTTGTTCAAGATGTAAACACTTAGGTCACAGGATGAGTTCTTGCCCGATAGTTATGAGGAAGGAAACTCCCTTAGGTGAACTTCAACTCCATTCTGGATAATATGCATCTATTTGACGTAATTCCAAAGAGAAGATTAACACTGAACAATTGCAACTAGAAGACAATTGCACTATAATGAGTTGTTGTCACTGAACTTGCACTAGGACCAGGTATAAACTCGTTAAATCATCTTTTGTGTTCGTATTTTCCAACAGTGGTATTAGAGCCACGACAATTTACTATGTTTTGAGATAATTGATATGATGGGATTTTTTATTTTCATGGTTGATTTATTGCATACAATGTGAATACTTAAATTGTACATATGTGTATCTGATCAAACACCTATAATACTAAACTAATATATATATATATATATATATATATATATATATATATATATGCAATTTACATGTGTCGTCCTAAAAGGGTTTTGACGGTGGATGTGTAACATGGTTATGACCTATAACCTTATGTCTATGTGTGGTTGTATGGTTTGGTTTTATTCATTTTTATCTCTATCTGTGTATCAAGCCTCTATCTTCCTATTCCCAATGTAAATTTAATTCTTTCCTACCTTTAACCCCCTCGAATTTAACTTAAGGTTTCTGTCTACCATGTAATAAGTTTAATAGAAATAGAATATTTTCCTTCTTACAACGAAGAAGAAGAAGATCATCACCGCACGAGACAGCCAGTTTGTGAGATAAGGAGACTGTCTGGAGGACCATGAAGGAAAGGATCCAGACGACCGCTTGGTGGACCCAAGCATCCATTTGAAATGAATCCAAACATCAGTTGGACTAGAGGCCAGACGACCATTCAAGACGACCAACTGACCGGCCAAGAGGGGAGACAGCCAGTTCAAGGGTCAAACCGATCTACTCAAATTGTCAAGCACATATCTACACCAACAACTGGTTCATGCATGTGATGTGATGTTAACTTAGGTGGTAGTAAATCCTTGTGCATCCAAGGAATTATAGTAGACATGGCCATAACCAATGGTTTTCATTTATATTGCATGTTTACATTGTGAGATATAGCATGCATATGATACATACTATATATGTGATGATTGGATCTAGTATATGTATATATATATGATATATATAAAATCCTTCAAATCAAATATATTATGTCTAAGATGCTTTTCAATAGCAATACACATAAAAATCTTGTTCAACTAAGCGTAGGTTACGCCAAAGCGTGGTCCACCGTCTACCTCGTGGAAGTGTGATGGTAGTAATGTAGGTTCTGCCAAAGAAGGGTGCATTATTATCGTACTGGCTATTGAGTCAGGCTTAAGTGGTGATTCTTAGAGCGTCTAAGCCCAGAAGCATAAAGATGATAATGAAAAAGAGTTGTGCATATCATCTATCTAAGAATTGCATATGATGTTATTAGAAACGTTTCCTACCTAGATAATTGACTATGTATGTTGATGCTGGTCTGGTCATAGTTGAATTATCTTGGATTTTGGCTCATTAGAAAAAAATGTGCCCCTTCAATTTTTTGAATTGATACTTGAGGGTTATCAATTTGAACAAAATAATGAAAAATATAATTCATTAAAGACCTAACTATTATCACCCAAATTTTAATAAAATCAAATCAAATGAAACTAAAAAATGAGTTTTTGACAAAAAAATTGCAAATTCCTTTTGTACAATCAAATGGCAATAAACAACAATCACTTTTCTCTACGGTTGGTCCTTGAGAAGGACAATCTAAATGGGAACAACTTCCACAATTGGTTTAGGACATTGAGAATTATTCTAACACATGAGTACAAGCTCTATGTCCTGGAGCCATCAGGGCTAGATGAACACCTTCCCAATTCACAAAGGGCTGTCATGGATGCTTATAAGAAGCATACTGAAGATGTCATGGATGTCAAGTGTTTGGTTCTATTATCCATGAACTATGAGTTATAGAGGCACCATGAGAACATGGATGTTATTAAAATGGCCACACATCTCAAGAACATGTTCCAAGATCGGGCAAGACAAGTGAGATATGATGTCTCCAAGGCATTGCTCAAGTGCAACATGGTAGAAGTAGATCCATAAGGTCTTCATGTTCTCAAGCTTCTTGGGTATGTGGAGAACCTTACTAGACTAAGATTCCCCTTGATGAAAGAGTTGGACTCTAACAAGATTCTTCTGTCCCTACCAGACTCATACAGTCAGTTTGTCATGAACTACAACATGAATTCCTTTGATAAATCATTGATAGAGTTATTAGGCATGTTAAGAACAACTGAGACACAAATGAAGAAAGACAAGCCCAAGTATGTGATGATGATCAATTATACTAAGGGAAAGTCTAAAGGCAAAGGCAAAGGCAAAGCTAAGAAGTGTTCTAAAGCTAGCTAAAGCGCAATTCTTCAAGTGTAAAGAGAAAGGGAGGAGTAAAGAAGAGAGGTGATTGTCACCATTGTCACCAGCATGAACATTAGAGAAGAAATTGCCCACTCTGGATAGAAGAATTAAAGAAGAAGAAGGAGAGCATTGAAGGCTCCACTTTAGGTATAAATCATATAACATAAATTTGGTTACTTCTTAATCCTGGTATGTGATACCAGACAAAGATCTAAGATATTGATGTGCATGATCTGACAAGATGTAAAAGGTCTTTATGAAAGTACAAAAATGGACAAGCTAGAACAAGAGTTGTTGAAGACATAGTCTACATTTAAATTTATCTTAGCCCAAATGGCATGTAATTGAGTTAGTAGAACTACTATTTCATGTATGTCAGTAATAGAAACATTTTCTTTATGAATCTTGTATAGATAAGGATGACCATCAATAAAGAGTTATAAATAATTCTATTTCAAAGATATGATCTTGTATGGCAATGCCCAACCACCTATTGATCTTTGTATGAAAGAATATTTCTGATGAATGTTTATACAAAAGGATTACATATGATAACTCAAACAAATTATAGCATTGTCATCTAAACCATACATGTGAGAAATGCATTTCTAAGAACATGCTGATGTTCGTATAGACTCTTTTAGTTATTGAACAAATAAGATACATGAAAGTCTTATATGTTAGCAACATGACAAACCACTTCTCAATAAGTGTAGTAGAGAAAAAGTATTCTATTAGAACTTATACATATGATGTATGAAGATCTTCTACAATAAGTGGTAAAGGCTATCATAATTACTTCAAAGTATTACTGATGATATGGTGATATGCATGCAGTAAAATATAAATCTCTTGAAGTGTTCAAGAAGATTACATGTATAGAGTATACAACTTCCCTAAAAGTTATTAAGATGGTTTGATATAATCAATGTTGAAATACTTTACATGAATAGTTTGAGAACCTTCTAAATAGACTATGATAGTGTATCACAGTCAATTCCACCTGAAACATAAAGATGAGTTAGAAAGATGGATTCAAAACATGATGGGTCATGATGTGATTATTATTTAATCAATCCTATAAATTCCTTAAAGATAAATTCTTATGCACTAAATATTATTACCATCTAAATGGTTTAATAAGACAACATATGAGATATGTCATGGGAATGTGCAGACGTGTCTTAAAATCAAAACTTATGCAAGAAAATAGTTTCTTGAAAAGATTTAATCATATGTTAATTTATTGAACACTACTTATCTCATTCCAATAACAAAGTGTTTGTTGGTTGGATAGTTGAATCCCAAAAGAATCAGTGGGAGTAAAGTAGAACTTGAAAAGTTTGAGACCAATAAGAAACATTTGAACCATAAGAGGTATAAATGAAACCTTGAAGAATCACAAGTTGTTGTGGAAACTCAAGTTCATTATGTAACACAAGACTCATAGTTCTAGTAGATCATATCTAGAGTTAGAAGATTGTGAATCCTATAAATCAGACAGGTTATGAGTTGATCATATGGTGAGTGAAATATCAATTAAGAACTATTGAGGAACCACATTTTGAGTAATGGCTTAAGGCTATTATATCTAAAATGGAATCCATAAGACCAAAAAGATATGATCTTGGTGGAACAACCTAAAGGGGTAAAACCCATAAGGTGCAATTGGGTTTTCAAGAAGAAAACCAACATGGATAACATGAAGGACAAATTAGCAGTAGAGGTTTTGAATCAAGTTCAAATGTTGAAAATGATGAAATCCTTAAACAATTGACTTGCTTATTATTGTAACTTGTTAAGACTTGATGATTTGACATGTGAAGATTAAAACCACATTCCTTAAAAGGAACAATTGAGTGGATGTGTACAAGGCACAACATGAAGGTTTTATAACTCCATTAATGCAAATAAAGTCTATAAGCTATAAAAGGTTGAAGGAAGTATATCAGACATGGAATCTTCTATTTGACAAAAAAGTCAAAGAGTTTGACTTGAGTTAAGATAAAATATGAAATACGTGATTACAAAATATATACTGGGAGCATATAGAAATATTCCACTTGTGATGAGGAATAACATCCTAATACTATGAGTATTGAGATCTGGCTTGGAAAAAAACCTTCAACAATGAAGGATTAGGCGAAACTTCCTAAATGTTAGGGATCAAGATCTATAGAGATAGTTCTTCAAAGTTTCATAACCTAGAATAAATACATATTGGCTAATGTTGAAAGAGTCCTACATGAAGGAATCAGTGGGAGAGTATCTATCCATACAGATGAGATTAGTTTCTCAAGAATCTAATATTCCAATTCTTATGAAGAATGGAATGGATATGAATAAGATGGCATATGCACCAACAATTGGATCTATCATAAATGCCATATGATGTAATCATCCCATGTATCTTGTATGTATTGGACATGACAAGATGTGTTTCCAATATTAATGTCATTATAAACATCCATTAGTACCTAATAAGTATTTAAGGATATGTTGTTAGTGAATAACAACAAGGAAGAGTTTAGTGTAAAGGGTTACACTGATGCAAGCTTCCTAAATGACATAGAATGATTGTGTCATAAAATGTGATAAATTTTTAAAGAGAAAAGATTTTTGAGTTGAAAAGAGTTCTGAAATATAAGCCATTAATTCTATAAATGAAGTTGTATGTCTTGGTGTTGTGAACAAAAGAGTGGATAATGTATGAATCTGGAAGTTCATCTGATGAACTTATAGATGTTCCAACCATTAATGACACAATAGAAATACTATGCCAACAATGGATATGTTGGTTATATAGGAATATATGAGATCATACTACAAAAGTTTCATCTCATATAAAATATGATACAACCAAGAGAATTGAAACATGAAATATACAAACTATACCAAAGTGTTGCTAACCAGCTAGATTAACAATTGCACAACATAATCTTAGTGGACATGTTTAGATCACTGAGAATGAGATTCGTTGGTGACTATCTCTAAGTGCAAGTGGGAGTTTGTTGATATGGTATGCCCAAAGAGCCAATCATATGATGATTGACATGGCATATAAAGGATTTGATATATATATATATATATATATATATATATATATATATATATATATATATATATAAAGGCAAGATTTTGATTCAGTCTATTTTCACTTAGTTATGAGATAACGAGGATACAAAGTGAAAGTATAAAGAATAACATATTACCCAATGACATGTCTTCAAGTATGTGGCTTTAGAAGAATGAGATCATACAGATGTCAAGAGTGGGTACATTCTTATTATGTCCCTAGTTGGTTGTTAGTGTGGAAGGTAGATAGATGCAAAAAAAATAAAGTCTGGAGTATGGGTTGGTTGATGACAGAGTCTCATTAGTCATGATATGGGGTATCAAACCAAACACACATATACTTGTTAGAGAACAAAGTATCAGACAAACCCACCTTGAGAGTGACATGTGGAAACCATAATTGGTGGTCATAGTCATATCTCATAGTGAAGGTGGTGATTGTGATTCTTAGACCTGAGATCACTACACTCATCACATGTCGTTCAACACTCTTTGACATCATCAAATGCAATCCTGAAACATGGTTTGTTATAAAGATGATGCTTGGGTGACTGTGACACATGGGGACTGACTATGAGTGATAGATATCAGATTCATATGTACTACTAGATTTTTATATCTTGGCCACTTGATGAGCGAAACTAAGAAAGGCATGCACAAGCACATGTGAATCAAAATATGATATTGAGGTCACATATATCACATATTGTAACATCCCTGACCTGGGTTATGAGTTAACCCTAGGTGCTTTGCCTAAATATGTAATTAAATCTTTGTGATTAACTCTGAGCATGTAATTAAGTTTCTCAGAAACATATATTTCAGTATTTGCTCCTTTTTATTTAAAGTTGTAGCATTATTTTGATATACAGGGACCTATGTGCAATTTACCCAGTTAAAAGGGTTAGCCTACAATTTGCACATGATGATATGTTCCTCTGATGTTGAGACATCATGAGAAATCTTTTTGGCAAAGTTTGAGGGATTTCCCAAGCTTGGGCACCAAGGTGCAGCTGTGGAAGCAATCCCGGTGCTTGAAACCCTAATTTGGGATAAAATGCAATTTACCCAAATTAAGGGATTCAATTTGTAAAACATATCATCTAATGTATCTTTCTAGATTCTAGCCATCATTTAGAGAATAAATGATGAGGAAGTCACCTCAATTGAGTTATCAAGTTATGAAATATACCTTGTGATTGAATAATCAGGGTATATGTACAATATCCCTTTTATGTATGTACCTTAGTATTAGATTGATCTTCTTTGCCCTCTTTTTTCTAGACTTTAAGAGAAGTTTTGTCCTTAGAATAAATAGGAAGGGACGAGCAAGTAATGAAGGAAGGACCTAGTTGGATTTATGGGAAACTTATGGGCCTTTAATGAAACCTCACCCATGTATATATATACACTTTACCTCTATCACTGTTTCCTCTTTGCTTGGCCGACTAAGGACTGTCTTGGAGCTCAAGAGGAACGACCAAGGGTGCAAGGTAGGTTTGAACCCCTCTTCTTGCCTAATTCCATGGTTAGAACTCAAATTCAAGGTCAACTTCATGGCTAACTCTTGAAACCCTACCTTTCTAGCCATCTCTTTTCGTTCTTCCTTGGAGTTTTCACCTTGGTCAACCTGTGGGAACTCAAGGACGCCATTAGAGCTTGGAGCTTGAAAGCTTGGAGCTCAAGGAGCAAGCTTTAGGCGGGTTTTATAACTCTAAACCCATGCTTTACTATGTACATCTTTTATATGCGGTTTGATGATAGCTCTTAATGTTTCCCTACTTTCCCTGCTATTTTTGCAAGCAAATCCATGGGATATCCGTACTGTTCTTGATCTAGGAGATGAAGGCGTGATTTCCAAGAAAAACCCACCGCTTTTCACTTTCTTAAACGGTCTCACCAGTTTCCTCTCTCGGTCTCAAGACCGCGAGGTGAGCAAACGGTCTCGAGACCGCGACAGGGAAAATGGTCTTCAAGACCGTTTGTCCCCGTTGACCGAGCGTGGAACGTATAAGAAATCTGTTCCTAATTATATAGGATAAGTACCCTCAAAATATGGGAGGCTAACTCCAAAGGAATCGGGAGATATGACATTTTTGAAGTAACAACTTTAAATGAATTTATTCCTGATTCTCAAACGGTCTGAAATTGCCTTTTTGGGCAAACGGTCTCAAGACCGTGTAAGGTCATTTACCAGGCGTTGAACGTATGAGATTACTGTTCAAAATAATGTTAATTAACAACTCACCAAGTTTTATGGTCTAATTCCAAACGGGCTAAGAGTTGAAGGGTGAATACTAGGGCTAACCCTAGGTGAAATCAATACTGAAATTATGGTGACCTAATTAGGGTTTTTAGGGTTGATTGACCTAAACGGTCTCAAGACCATTTAGGGGTCACCCAAACGGTCTCAAGACCACGAGGGCAATCAAACATGACCGTTTGGAGGTCTGGGGTCAAGAATAATTGACCAATTGAGGACCCAATTTCAATAAGTTATCAAATTAATCAAAATTCTGATTTTGTGACTCAATCATGGTTCAACCCCTATCAAATCACATTAGATCTTGATGCAATCTTGGGCAAACGGTCTCAAGACCATGTGGGGTCCACCCACATGATCCCAAGACCGTTTGGGCCAAGTTTGGACCCAATTGGAGCTCAATTGAAGGGTTCAACCTTGTGTTGATGCACATTGACGAGTGTTGAAGGGTGAACATTGATAGACCCTAATTGAATCGATTTCAACCCTAATTGGTCAACAATTGAGGGTCCATTGAATGACCAATTGATTAAGCATAATCTTAATTGACCCAATCCATAAGTGGTCAACATGGCTCTGACCTTTAGAGGGCTTCAACATTGGTTGACATTATCGGTTGTATCATTGAATCTTGTTGATGGTCCAAGTGGTTGAGACCATGTGAGCTCGCGGTCTCAAGGTCGTGAGGAGGCTCACGGTCTCAAGGTCGTGAGGAGGCTCGCGGTCTCAAGGTCGTGAGAGGGCTCACGGTCTCAAGACCACGAGGGGCCTCGCGGTCTTGAGGTCAAAGAAGGGCAAACGGTCTTCATGATCCTCGCGGTCTTAACCTCAATTTGAGACTTCGCGGTCTTGAATCAATGGAGGGCTCGCGGTCTTGGAGGAGGAAGAGGCCTCGCGGTCCTGAGGTCAAAGGTGACCAAACGGTCTACACATACTCGCGGTCCTGATGTCAATTGGTCAAAAGGTCAACTCAACCAATGGGTCTCAAATCGATTGAGGGTTGATGGTTGAGATCGATCAAGATAATTCAAGGTTGACTTCTTTCAATCAATTGATGATATAAATGGTTCAATGTTTCCCTAATCAAACCCTAATGATAACCTAGGATATTAAGGGGTTAATGGACTAAGGTTTTGACCATGATGATGATCAATGGGGTGAATTACCAAAATACCCCTGAAGGGTAAATTAAGTAATACCTTGATCAAATCAAACCCTAATCGCATGATGGTGATGTTTTGGGCTATGTTAGCCTATGATGACTTAATCCGACCTGATCTAGGGTGATGTTGACATCACCTAACTTTATGATGAGAGAGAAAGTACTTCTAGAGAGAGAAAGTACTTCTAGAGAGAGAAAGTACTTCTAGAGAGAGAAAGTACCCTTTTCAGGTGAAAACTCAATTAAAGCATAACCAATGCACAAGAATGAGCATAATTATGGTATGATCCACCTGTGTGAGATCATAGAAACCCTAATTATGATAAATGATGAACCTTTAACTAATCTAAGAGCATCAATGAAGATGTTACTGATGGAGTTTAGTTTATGCAACACCACTAAAAATCCTAGAGATGATGAGTCTCTAAGTTTAGCCTTGCTAGTACTATGGTAAGAACTCCACCCACATGTGCTAAGACATGTGGAAGTCTTATCGTAGTATAGTTAAGGGTCGAATCCTCGGGACAACGGTCTTGACGAAGTCAAGATGGAAAACGTTTAGCCTTTACTTAACAACTTAAAGATTGATATTTAGATCGAAAGTTTGATTTGGTTGTTTTAAACTAAGTACAAAGAAAGTAAAGCAAGAAAGTAAATAAAGCAAGTAAATCCTAAGAGTTAACAAATGATGATGAATCACTGGGGTTAAGCAGGTATTTACCACCGCTACACATGGATTGTATATGTACTAAGCAAGACTTATAAGCTAAATGCATGGATGTTTCCACAAGACCGATGCCTTATAAGACAAGAGCGATGCGTTGCATCCAAGGGTGTTCCACAAGACCGATGCCCACATAAGACAAGAGCGATGCATTGCACCCTTCGATGTTCCACAAGACCAATGCCCATATAAGAAAAGGGCAATGCATCTCATCCTCCAAGGGTTAAGTAACTCTCATGCGGTACATCACTACGCGTCACTGAAGGATGTAGTCTCCGAAGAGAGAATCTTACTCAACCGCAAGAAACGTGCATCTAAAACTAACAAGCGAGCGATAATTACCAAATCGAATAGCGTCCTTGTAGGCCTAGTCTCCTATTCGGATAACCTAGCTACGAGAAGTGCGGGAATGATGCAACGCCAGCCATTCCCGAACAAATGGTCACATGCTTTACATCATTCCCCTCGCAAAGTGTGTTCCTCGACTTACCAAAGGTCTCTTCCATACAGATGGGAGTGTGCCAAATGATTGTGAGTTTACTCCACTCTTTGAGATACACTTCTAGACACCGAAACGGATGCGTGGTGGATACACACACCAGAAACCAACACTAAATCGGTATTCAAGCCTCGATAGCGGTCGTAGACAAACCACAACGAAATACAATAAATGCATACAAGAACGTGGCCATCATTCAAGCATGTGTGAAATGATTTAGTATTAAAACGAAATGATAACATCTTTTTTACAGTACAAAATACAAAACATGGGCAGCGGGGCTAGTCCCCGCACCCCAGTGGATGGAACTACTCGCTCCTCATAGAGGGAGCAACAAAGAAGGAGGCAAGAAGAGATAGAAAGAACATCATCTCCACTGAGGAGAGAAGGTTGAACCCTTAGTGGAGAGAGCAACGATCTCCACCCCTTGTAGCTTGCTTGATGACGGATCTTCTCCTCTCACCTTCTTTGTTGATGAGAGAGCAACGTAGCTTGCAATGGACGTGAGTCTCAGACCGGCAGCCTCAAGTGATGGATGGAGTTGTTCTGGTAGTGGAGAGACAGCCTCTAGACGTCTGGACTCCCACTATGAACGGCCCTGAGGTCTTATTTATAGGCTTTGAGTGAGATCCAAATGGTTTAGAGACCGTTTGGGCTCAAACGGTCTTGGGACCGTTTGGCGTCAAACAGTCTTGAGATCGTTTGGCGTCAAACGATCTTGGGACCGTTTGGCGTCAAACGGTCTTGAGACCGTTTGAGCTTCATGCGGTCTTGGGACCGTTTGGCTTCATGCGGTCTCGGGACCGTTTGAACTCCATGCGGTCTTGGGACCGTTTGGCTTCATGCGGTCTCGGGACCGTTTGAACTCCATGCGGTCTTGGGACCGTTTGGCTTCATGCGGTCTCGGGACCGTTTGAACTCCATGCGGTCTTGGGACCGTTTGGCTTCATGCGGTCTCGGGACCGTTTGGCTTCATGCGGTCTCGGGACCGTTTGAACTCCATGCGGTCTTGGGACCGTTTGGCTTCATGCGGTCTCGGGACCGTTTGAACTCCATGCGGTCTTGGGACCGTTTGGCTTCATGCGGTCTCGGGACCGTTTGAACTCCATGCGGTCTTGGGACCGTTTGGCTTCATGCGGTCTCGGGACCGTTTGAACTCCATGCGGTCTTGGGACCGTTTGGATCTACTCGACCCTTGGGCTGGTTTGTTCTTTTGTTATTTTTTTGTGCTTTTTCTGCAATTATAAAAGGAAAAGTTAGTTTGATGATGTATTTACAAAAAGGGGTAAAATTAGGTTTAAGTACAATATAAATGTAGAAAGAGTATGGAAAACTAAAGAAAAAGACTAAGATAAACTACTAAAATAGGAGGTTATCACCCCCCCTAACTTAGAGTCTAGCTTGTCCTCAAGTTAGATAGAGCTGAGGCATGAAATGGCGCGGCGATCTTAATTAAAATTTCCGTACTCTTGCTTCAATTCTTGACCTGAGTTCCCCAGGGGTCGTATCTAGGCTTATTGCATGCCTTAATCCTTTTGGATTTCGAGAGTTGCTTGGATTTCAGGTTTTTCCGTATCTCAAAGTTTGCCTTGGGACCACATTTATTTTGTGCATGCTGTTGACTCTAATCAACTTTATACCTCTCTGGAAACCTATTGGAAGCTAGAGAGGGTATGAGGGTTGGCTAAAGGCTTTGAAGTGTAACTCCCCTTCGAGTGGGGGAGGGGCTGTCTATGCTTTTTAGGATCTCACTACCGGACACGACACATCTGCCTTTATGAGGGCAGCTGAATGTACCGGCCGGGCAAGTCCTTTATTAGCCTTTTCATATACTTGGAACTTTTAGGGTTTCACTACCGGACGCCACGCATCTGCCTTTTTGAGGGCAGCGGAATGTGCCGGCCGGGTGAGCCCTTTATCAGTTCTTTATATAGGTCCTTATTCGTGGCACAACTCTCATGATTTTATTCGTCTCTCTGGCTTTTATTCAAAAACTCACAGGCTTGGGTTTTGGGATGAGGATTTATTTTGGGCGGCCAAGCCTCTTTTATTTTGAAGAAAGGAAAGTTGTTCTTAAAGTTTTTCAGCATGCACTTATTTGGTTTGTGGTCCACTTGCAGAGCTTTTTGACTTGGAAGTTGCCTGATTTCCCTCTCATCCTTGAGATCTCGGCTTATTTCTGCCCTGATTTTGACCTATGGAGAGTCAGATAAAGAATTGGAGCAAAAATATAGGATCCATAGTGGATGGGGGTCGATAAATCGCCATTTGATGTCTAAGTGCTAAATACTTGTAGAGACTAACATGATTCTAGAGTTAGTTGAGGTGATTAAAAAGAATTTGTAAAAAGAATCTTGAAAGAATAAAAAGAATTTGTAAAACAAAAGAAATGTATGGAAAGTGTTTAGAGAAAAAGAAGGGAGTATAGAAGTTGATACCTAGCCCTTGTCTAATGTATCCCCCCCTAACTTATCACACACTCTGTCCCCAGAGTGGCAAAGTGATAGGTTGAGAAAACATTAGAACAAGGGCTGCAGGTTAAGGTAGATTGTCGGTTGCCCCTGGAGAACGCAGTAGTGTAGATGCGAACTGCCCACGTAAGGCGTGGTAATCCATGTCCGTCATTTCCTCCACTGGTCTTTGGAGAACGATTATAGTGTACATCCAGTAGAGGACGTGGAAGCCGCAGTCGTTGGATTGTCGTATTTGCTGGGGGCATTTATGGTAGAAGGCGGGGCGGCTGAAGTGCTCAGTGTTGTATGCCCTAGTGTGCTGACTCAGAAGTTCGATTAATTTCATAGCACACTCCTTTGCCATTTCTTCTGTCGGCGTCTTGGGCGTTACGACGTATTGTCGTTGTCGGGCATTGAACTGGCTGTCGGAACTGTTGTATATTGTAGTGGTTCCAGTGTGGAGATTGGTTGCCAGAAGGAGCCAGTGCTCTTGATGTAGGATCGGTAGCATGATGAACTTCGGCGTTGTATGTTGAAGATATGCAATCAATGCTTCTATTGTGCCGAAGTTTTTCAGTTTGAGCAGATCGTCTTTCATGTACGGGGACGCCATATATGTATCGGGATTGTGTTGGCCAATCTGAGATTGGTAAGCGGCCATGAGGCTGCAAGAAAGTTGCCCCTTATCTTGTAAAGTCTCTCGCAAAGAATCAGCCATTACGATAATGTCTTGAGACATGAATACGATGCCGTCTTTTTCTGCGGAGAGTTTTGCCATGATTATGCGTATTTCAAGGTCGTTTAGACCCTTGCAAGAATCGCGATCGAAATCAGGAAAAGTTGGTGTAGTTGTGTACGCGGGGTCTTTCTTGCTGGTGTCTTCTTTGGGCAACTTGTTTTGTTCTGACTCTTCCAGAACTTGGCGGAAAGGTCGCCGCTGTCGACGTTGCACAGCTGAGTAAAGATACCGTGGAACATCATCTGGTGACATAGTCGGATCGTTGAAAAATCTTCTGTCACAGATGAGTTCCATGGCGTAGCGTCCTCTTAGCGAATGGAAGTCTTCATCTGCCAAGTCTGTGAATGGGATTTCCTGGTTAAGCGCTTGAATATGTCTGATGGTATAGAAGGCGCTGTCCCCGGATCCCGTGGTGGCTTGAACTGGAGGGTTAATGATTCTAAACCATGGTTGGCTCCAGTCTTGGCGAAGAGAAGGGCGTACAGCCCAGATTACTTTAAGCAGCCGGAAGGGTATACACCGAGCTTCACCTGCTGCGTCTCCGATAAAGTTAATTATGCCGGATGGTAGCTCGGCGGTATTGAAGTTGTAGACTTTGGCGTCCCTTGCCGCGGTGTCCACTATCATAAAGAGCCAGTGTCCCGAGACTTGGAAAGGCAGCGTGATATAGCGTGCCCGACGTGCTAATCCGACACGTAGCCGCTCAATCGACCTCACCTGCAGGCTTTTGTGTAAAAGGCCAAGAGACAGTGCAGGTGAGGCGTTGAAGGCTGGTTGTATCCGTTTTTTACTTTTATATATTTCTATACAGTTGGCAAGGAGGACACGAAAAATTGACAGTGGCATCGTAGACCGGGGTCGGAGGATGCAACGGAAATCTTCGCGTGTCAACGTACGCCTGGTTTTTGTATTAATGTAAATTGTATCGTCCCCCGCTTTTGCATCGTCTACTATAGTGTTCAGGATGAAAATGTCCTGAGCATCTAAAGTAGAGATGGCTGTCCTGTCAAGATCATGCATTTTTTGTGGAAGAGGGGGGGGCGGGGGGAGGTTTTGTGGTGGAGGGGAGGCGTGTTGTTCGAAGGCTTCTTCATGGCCTTTGATATTGTCATCCTGGTCGGAGGCGGAGTCAAGATCTGTGTCTGTATCTAGACTCACTCGGTCCGCGTCGTCCAGGTGAGGGGGAGAAGGTGTTGAATAGGGAAGAGGAGTTTTTGGCGAGGTAGCGCTGGCTCCTTTTATGCACTGTTGGAGCTCAGCGAATGCTGCATCTTTGGCGGCTTCTCCCATTGACCCCATAGCGGAGTAATCAAAGAATTGGTCCCCATAAGAAATGTTGACGTTATCGTGTTGTGGGGACTTGGGGTGATAGTCACTTTCTTGGTGACCTTTATCGGACCCTTTATGGGAGGGTCCTGCAGCATTCCCTGGATCTTCGCCATCATCGTGCTTGTCTCCTGGAGGTGTGTCTTTATTGGAGTCAGCAGATGAATCGGAGTCTTCTTCTTCTTCATCATCATTGTCGTTGTCAGCCGCAGCTTCGTCTGATTTCTTCTTATTAGACGGCTTTTTACACCGCCGGTGAGTGGCATGTAGCTCATCGAAAGCCACCTGCAGATGCTCGTGTTTTTCGAGCAATGCGTCGTGGGCTTCTTTGAGATCTGTATATCTGTCCTCGGTGGTGAGGAGGCGTGCAGTCAGATCTGTGACTTGGGCACGTAGTTGTTGTATTTCATTGATGGTAGCCTCCTCTTGATGATGGTGGAGCTGCGTAATTGTTTCGTCGATGGTAGCCAGGCGCGAGCTTAGCTTGTCTTGGTTTTGCTCAAGCTTGCGGAGATTCTCTTGCAGAGGGTGAGTCTGGGTCGAGATCTCATCGACTTTTCTCGTCGTAGCTTCTTGCTGACGTGTTGCCTCAAGGATCAGGTCCGGCAGGTTGTTGGTGTGGCTGTTGATATGTTCAACTTGCCTAGCCACTTCATCCTGTCGTTGCTGAATACCTTGTAGGACGACAGGAAGAGCTTGATGCTGATTGTCGATCCTGGTTACCTGTTTAGTTAAATCCTGTACACAAGAAAAAAAAGAATGTAATAAGTTAGAAGGATCGGTGAGGAGGTGTCGGACAGCGTCAAATTGACGGCCGAATTCCTCACCGATGTTAGTAAAGGGGGCCCCAGGGGCGGAAGGGTGATGTGGCTGGGGCCTATGTGGGATGGTGGTAGTGTCTTGCGGAAAAGACACTGATGAAGGCCCGAACTGCGTAGTGACTGTTGATGAGGTCACCAGTGGTGTCGGGGTGGTGGCGGATGTGAAGAGTGGTGGAGTTGATGATGAAGGGGTGGGGATTGTGGATGGTAATGGAGAGATGGTGAAGTCGGGCATGGAGGTGAAGAAAGGTAAGCCCGATGTTGGGGTGGGTGAAAAAGTGGATGTGAATGCTGATGTGGAGGTGGAGGGGAAGGCGGTGGTGGGAGCAGTGGAGAGCTGCTCGTTTAGACTCTGGATGAAAGAGTCAAGGGAGGATGTTGTGAGAATTTCATCGTTGAAATGCTCATCCTCCGGGTTGGGGCGGGATGTTGGCGTCTCCGACAGCTGCTTGGCCTGTAACAACCTTCTAGAGAGCCGTTTGACAGGGATTTTTGTAAGTCGTGCTGTCGGGGCTGTAATACTCATCTCGGTTGGACCCGCAGTTTTTTCTTTCTCGGCGGGTTTAACCGAAGCTAGCAACTTAGTAAGCTCATCGTCAGAAAACAGGAGCTATGTCATGTCATAGTGTGCTAGCTCTGGTAGCGGAAGGAGGGTTCTTGAAGATTTAACCATCGGGCAGAATACGTAGTGTATTTTCCCATCCTTTTCATTGATTATGAACGAGTTTTCAGAGATTGCTCGTTCGTAAGGATGTCGCCCTTGATTAGCGTGCATTGGGGTAGTAGCCTGTCCATCTTAAGGAATTTTATTATGTAAGTGACATGGCCCCCCAAGCAGATCTCTTTCCCTATTAGGGCAGCAGAAAATTTCTGGACCATCAATCGTCCAATGTTTACTGGCTTGTCGTTGAGGATAGACCAGAGGACAAAGAGGTCAGATATTGTGACGTTTCCTCCTTCCGATCTTGGAAAAAGCGCGCCAGATAGGATTTTGTGCAAAGTGCGCACAAATCCGGAATGTATGTTGGACGCTTTACAGGTTTTTGCGTCGTAGGTGGGAAGTCCGGTTAAGCTTTTCCAGAATGTATGGCGGTTGAATTCTGGGTGATCGGTTCCCACTAGCTTGGCCTTTTGTAGCTGCTCCGAGTCGTCGATGAACATAGAATTCAGCATATTTTCTGTCAAGACGACATCGCTACCAAAGATCTGGGTGACAATTCTTCTGTCACCCCCATCCCGTGACCTATCAGCGATGTCAACGGGCTCCTTTCTCAGAAAGGAGAAGAATTCCGCCGTAGGTTCAAAGTATGACACTTCAGGTAATGAGCACAACCTGGCGAGGTTGGCTTTCTGTAGTACGCTGAAGATGCGATCTTGAATTCCCATTTTGACTAGTATGCTGGAGCAAACATACTTAGTCGGTTTGAGGGTTTTGTCAATGGACATGGAAGGTTGTATGTATAGGTTTTGAGGTGGTGGAATTGGAGCAGTAATGGGAATGAAGGTGGTAGGGCTAGTAGCTGCAGAGGTGATGGTGGTAGCAGCGTAAGTGGATGGTTTGGCGAAGGGTTGGTCCATGGCGGATGAAGGGTGGACCTGTTTTCTTGCCCTTTTTGGAGGCTGCCCAGATGCAGCCTTTGCAGCCTTGCGTTTCCCCTCTGTCTCTTGGGCAGAGGAGTCCTCATCGGGGTTCGGTATGTAATCCGAACCTTCATCGTCGTCCGAAGAGACATGCTCAATCTCTTCTTCAGGAGCCTCACCCAGGCATTGGGTAAGGCGGGTTATTTCGCATAGGACGTCGATGATCTTGATTTTTGGAGGGACAACTCCAGTGGTGTTGTAGGTGTCCCTGATTTGCACGAGTTTTTCTCGCTCCTCTATCATCTGCTCCCTTGTCAGAGCAGGGGCAGATCCGAAAGTCTTGTTTGATGCCATTTCTGAAAAAGGTACAAGTTTCTTAGTTAGAAAAGAGGATTGAAACAATTTAGATTAAGAAACAATTTAGAAGCTTCTTAGTTTCAGGACCGTTTGATTCCAAACGGTTTGAGGACCGTTTGGTCCCAAACGGTTTGAGGGCCGTTTGGTCCCAAACGGTTTGAGGACCGTTTGGTCCCAAACGGTTTCAAGACCGTTTGGTCTCAAACGGTTTCAAGACCGTTTGGTCTCAAACGGTTTCAAGACCGTTTGGTCTCAAACGGTTTCAAGACCGTTTGGTCTCAAACGGTTTCAAGACCGTTTGGTTCCAAACGGTTTGAGGGCCGTTTGGTCCCAAACGGTTTCAGGACCGTTTGGTCCCAAACGGTTTCAAGACCGTTTGGGTCCAAACGGTTTCAAGACCGTTTGGTCTCAAACGGTTGCAAGACCGTTTGGTCCCAAACGGTTTCGGGATCGTTTGGAAAACCGTTTGGAAAACGAAGAGTCGCAGGTTGCCGGCGCAGGGGAAGGCGAAACGGCGCGAAGGTGAGCGCGCCAGCGACCTCGACGATGACGAAGACGATAGGAAAAACGGTGACGGCGGTGGAAGCGGTGGAAGAATCGGAGTTTCTTTCGACAGCGACGGTGGTAGCGGAGAAAAAGACGTTGCGCGATGGTCGAGGAGACGGCGACTGGTTCAGTGGTGGTGGCGACAAAATGGCGCGGTGACGAAGGCGACAGAGGAGTCGGAGAACTTCGTTCGATGACGGCTGCGATGGCGGTGTAGGAAACGTCGGCGTGAGCGGCGTGTTTGGAGTCGCCGGACTACCTTGCGGAAGAAGGTCGAACGAACGGGTGAGCGGTTAGGGCGAATGCAACAGTAGCAGGAAGAAGACTCTTCGCACGAACGCTCTGGAGAATTCGAAGATTCGAAGAGAGAAAGATGGAGTAGGGATGGTGTATATATATAGTGATTGGTTGGTGGTCTTTCGTATTCCAAACGGTTTTGAAGACCGCTTGGTCCCAAATGGTCTCAAAATCGTTTAGTCCCAAGCGGTCTCGAGACCGTTTGGTCCCAAACGGTTTCGAGACCGTTTGGTCCCAAACGGTTTGAGGACCGTTTGGTCCCAAATGGTTTCGAGACCGTTTGGTCCCAAACGGTTTGAGGACCGTTTGGTCCCAAACGGTTTGAGGACCGTTTGAGGACCGTTTGGTCCCAAACGGTTTCGAGACCGTTTGGTCCCAAACGGTCTCGAGTCCGTTTGGTCCCAAACGGTTTCGAGACCGTTCGGTCCCAAACGGGCTTAAGACCGTTTGGAGGTAACAAAAGGGGTTATATATTTTTATGTTTTTGAGTATGTATATATTTGTATATATTTTTTTTTTTGTATTTTGGTTTATGGATTTTTATGTTGTTTGTTTTATATATTGTTTTTGTAGTTTTTATTATGTAGATTTTTTTTGTATTTTTAGATTTAGTAATAAAAGAACTTGAAGAAAGCAAAACAAAATTAAGAGAGAAAAAAAACTAGAAAATAGAGAAATTGATGTTCAGGTCTTGGGTTGCCTCCCAAGAAGCGCCTTGGTTTTACGTCGCTGGCTCGACAAGATTATTGCTCCGGCTATGCTGACTGTTCAGGGTTATGACGGGGGTTTGCCTCTGGTTGCCCAGCAAAAGTGCCGGCTTGAGGTTTCAATTGAGCGGCAATCTGTGCCAGTTGAGCTTCTACGGATTTTTGCTGAGCTTGTTGATTTGTAAGCATGGTTTGTTGCGATTGAAGCATTTGTCTAATCAAGGATATCTCATCAGATGATTGAGGAGGAGCACCCCTTTGTTGATACTGAGTAACTTGCTGTCCTGGTTGTTGTAAAGGTGCAGTTAACTGTGGCTGCAGGGGCTGCTGCAACTGGGGTTGCTGTGGCTGCTGCAGCTGGGGTTGTTGCAACTGAGGGTGCAGTCCCGAATGGGTGTATTGGTAAGACGGATTCCTGGGATAGGTAGGTCTTTGAAAACCTTGTCTGTAATTCCCTTGACTGAAGTTATTCTGGAGTCCCGGTGGTTGTCTGTTGAAAGATCCACCTTGTGCCTGCTGCTGTGGGTTGGCAGTCCCTGCAGGATTCCCGTATTGGAAACCAGGATGGTTCCTTGGTTTATCTGGGTTGTAATACATTTGGCCAGGTATTGAATGTATGGAGTTGACTTGCTCTGGCATTTGGTCTTCGGGATGCTCGATGATGGGTTCATATTGCGGCATAGGTGGTTGTAAATCCATCATGACATTGTACAACAATCCACATGATAATGTGGGATGATCGGATGCATGACAGGCTTCACAAGTTCCAGTAGCTGCCTTAACTTGTTGAACCTGGGAGCTTTTCTTCTTATCATATTCCCCGAAAGAAGTTTTGAGGGCTTGTTGCTTGCTAGCAATAGTCTTCAAAGCCTCAGCAATGGCTTTGAGTTCCATAGATTCTTCCGCTTTGTAAACCTTGAGAACGCCTTTGGGTTGGTTAGATGACCTTCCCCAATTGGATTGGTTCTCGGCCCCCAACGTAACTATATTCCAGGCGTCTTCGTAGTTCTTTCTCATAAAGTTTCCTCCAGATGAGGAATCTAGGAATTGCTTGATATCATCACTTACTCCTCTGTAGAATGTTTCTATTAGTTGATTTTGAGAAATGCCATGGTGAGGACACTTTCTCAGGAGTTCTTTGAATCTTTCCCAAGCTTCAGAAAGTGTTTCTCCAGGTAATTGGGAAAAGTGATTAATCTGTCCCCTGATCTCATAGGTTAGGGAAGGTGGGAAGAACTTCTCAAGAAACTTCTCTTCTAAGGGAGTCCAGGTAGTGATGATAGGGTGTCTATCCAAAGCGTTGTACCAGCTTAGTGCTCTTCCAGATAGGGTGAAGTGAAAAAGGTGTAACATGATTACTTCCATTGCAATGCCTGCTTGGGGTACAAGTCGGCAGAGTGACTTGAACCTCTTAAGGTGATCCATGCAATCATCTCCGTGTGCTCCGGAGAAAGAGATGCCTTGCATGATCTGGATCCATTGCGTCTGAATTTCAAAGTGTGGTATGTTGATAATCAGTGGTCGGACAGGATGATCATCTTCATAATTCTTTGGGACTGCATAGTCCCGAAGTTGCTTGTTTCTTAACGCAAGTTGAGCAGCAGCCTGCTCTGCTTGGATGCGGGCTTGTTCCTCAGCTCGGATCTCAGCTTGCACCTGAGCACGAGTGTCAGCAATGAGTTGTGCTCGTTGTGCTGCTATGGCGGCGTTGACTCTTTCTGCAATAAGGCGTTGCTCTTCGGCCATCTGTCTGGCTCTTTGGCGGTTAAGTCTATTCCTTCGGTGAAAACTTCTTCTACCTCAGAATCGTATTCTGGTTCAGGGGAGAATCCGATGCTATGCGGGGGTTGCATACACGTTTTCTACCTGAGTAGAAGGAAAATCTCAAGTTAGGAAAAATGGAAGGAAATGAAAAAGATCAAGAAATATTGGATTGGTTATTAAGAAAAAGTGTAAAATCCTAATCAACCAAGAAATTGGTAAGTAAAAACTAAAAAGTTCCGTTGTCCCCGGCAACGGCGCCAATTTTTTGATGGAGTTTAGTTTATGCAACAGCACTAAAAATCCTAGAGATGATGAGTCTCTAAGTTTAGCCTTGCTAGTACTATGGTAAGAACTCCACCCACATGTGCTAAGACATGTGGAAGTCTTATCGTAGTATAGTTAAGGGTCGAATCCTCGGGATAACGGTCTTGACAAAGTCAAGATGGAAAACGTTTAGCCTTTACTTAACAACTTAAAGATTGATATTTAGATCGAAAGTTTGATTTGGTTGTTTTAAACTAAGTACAAAGAAAGTAAAGCAAGAAAGTAAATAAAGCAAGTAAACCTTAAGAGTTAACAAATGATGATGAATCACTGGGGTTAAGCAGGTATTTACCACCGCTACACATGGATTGTATATGTACTAAGCAAGACTTATAAGCTAGATGCATGGATGTTTCCACAAGACCGATGCCTTATAAGACAAGAGCGATGCGTTGCATCCAAGGGTGTTCCACAAGACCGATGCCCACATAAGACAAGAGCGATGCATTGCACCCTTCGATGTTCCACAAGACCAATGCCCATATAAGAAAAGGGCAATGCATCTCATCCTCCAAGGGTTAAGTAACTCTCATGGGGTACATCACTACGCGTCACTGAAGGATGTAGTCTCCGAAGAGAGAATCTTACTCAACCGCAAGAAACGTGCATCTAAAACTAACAAGCGAGCGATAATTACCAAATCGAATAGCGTCCTTGTAGGCCTAGTCTCCTATTCGGATAACCTAGCTACGAGAAGTGTGGGAATGATGCAACGCCAGCCATTCCCGAACAAATGGTCACATGCTTTACATCATTCCCCTCGCAAAGTGTGTTCCTCGACTTACCAAAGGTCTCTTCCATACAGATGGGAGTGTGCCAAATGATAGTGAGTTTACTCCACTCTTTGAGATACACTTCTAGACACCGAAATGGATGCGTGGTGGATACACACACCAGAAACCAACACTAAATCGGTATTCAAGCCTCGATAGCGGTCGTAGACAAACCACAACGAAAGACAATAAATGCATACAAGAACGTGGCCATCATTCAAGCATGTGTGAAACGATTTAGTATTAAAACGAAATGATAACATCTTTTTTACAGTACAAAATACAAAACATGGGCAGCGGGGCTAGTCCCCGCGCCCCAGTGGATGGAACTACTCGCTCCTCATAGAGGGAGCAACAAAGAAGGAGGCAAGAAGAGATAGAAAGAACATCATCTCCACTGAGGAGAGAAGGTTGAACCCTTGGTGGAGAGAGCAACGATCTCCACCCCTTGTAGCTTGCTTGATGACGGATCTTCTCCTCTCACCTTCCTTGTTGATGAGAGAGCAACGTAGCTTGCAATGGACGTGAGTCTCAGACCGGCAGCCTCGAGTGATGGATGGAGTTGTTCTGGTAGTGGAGAGACAGCCTCTGGACGTCTGGACTCCCACTATGAACGGCCCTGAGGTCTTATTTATAGGCTTTGAGTGAGATCCAAACGGTTTGGAGACCGTTTGGGCTCAAACGGTCTTGGGACCATTTGGCGTCAAACGGTCTTGAGATCGTTTGGCGTCAAACGGTCTTGGGACCATTTGGCGTCAAACGGTCTTGAGATCGTTTGGCGTCAAACGGTCTTGGGACCGTTTGGCGTCAAACGGTCTTGAGACCGTTTGAGCTTCATGCGGTCTTGGGACCGTTTGGCTTCATGCGGTCTCGGGACCGTTTGAACTCCATGCGGTCTTGGGACCGTTTGGCTTCATGCGGTCTCGGGACCGTTTGAACTCCATGCGGTCTTGGGACCGTTTGGCTTCATGCGGTCTCGGGACCGTTTGAACTCCATGCGGTCTTGGGACCGTTTGGCTTCATGCGGTCTCGGGACCGTTTGGCTTCATGCGGTCTCGGGACCGTTTGAACTCCATGCGGTCTTGGGACCGTTTGGCTTCATGCGGTCTCGGGACCGTTTGAACTCCATGCGGTCTTGGGACCGTTTGGCTTCATGCGGTCTCGGGACCGTTTGAACTCCATGCGGTCTTGGGACCGTTTGGCTTCATGCGGTCTCGGGACCGTTTGAACTCCATGCGGTCTTGGGACCGTTTGGATCTACTCGACCCTTGGGCTGGTTTGTTCTTTTGTTATTTTTTTGTGCTTTTTCTGCAATTATAAAAGGAAAAGTTAGTTTGATGATGTATTTACAAAAAGGGGTAAAATTAGGTTTAAGTACAATATAAATGTAGAAAGAGTATGGAAAACTAAAGAAAAAGACTAAGATAAACTACTAAAATAGGAGGTTATCAGTTACTCATACATGATGATGTTATGAGTTCAATTCACCTTAATGTGAATAGTAAACCCTAATTCAAGGGTAATGGCATGCTTTTGAGTATTAAACTCTATATGATGTGAATTAGAGATTTAACTCTTATGACAAGAGTAGGAAGTATATTCCTTATTTTTGTATTACCTTTATCAGTTATAATAACCATGCAGGTTCTGATATGAAGGTAATCATATCCAGGTATGGATGTTGATGTTATATTCATTAAAGGCATGTTGTTAGCCTTATGAATAAGTAAAGTAATCTGATGCCTTGTCAGTGGCATCCTATGCTGATACTGGGCTGTGAGAGCCATGAATACCATCAAGGTCATGCCTTAGAGATGACTTGTGATGAGGATAATGAGAAATGATGATTGATATGAGTTAGGCCTGTTACATTTAGTATTCTTCTTTTATAGCTGCTATGCTACTGTTATTGTTTGGAGAACAATGTATGCTGTTAAAGAATACTAAATGTACCTAACTAATCAAGTATAATGTAGAGCCCTGATCATAGATCCATCATTGTCAGAGATTAAGTGATGGTGAAACAGGTTTTCCTCAGGGAACTCCTGGAGCACATACTTTTGAGTATGTGGGGTACATGGATGTGTAGAACCTTACATCCTAGTGTAGGAAAGTGATGTAGATGTGTAATCCATCCATCCTTCACTATAACTCCATACTGTATCAGTGGTAGGTAAACATGAAACCTCCTGATGACGAAGAAAGCACAAATATCCGTATCAGTGGTAGGTAAATATGAAACCTCCTGATGACGAAGAGAGTACAGAATGCCACTGTGACTCTAGAATAGCGAAGGACCAGTTTACCCTGGTGAGCTATAGTAGTAGAGACACGAGATGTCCTACAAGTGATCCTCTTACTGACTGAGGAAGGTGAAGGTCATGAGAATCCGGCTCTCTTAATGACCTATGTATGATACTGATGTGACTTCTCATCGATCAGTTGGAGTATGAGTGGTATGCCTCATCTCCACAGGGCATAATGTTGTTTGTAAAACATAATCAACCATGTAGTATAACTTGTTAGAGATGACTCCAAGTTAGTTGATTGATGTTACATTGCAATAGTGTTTATATTCTCCATATCTCCTAAATTGTAGAGATCTTGTTATACCTGCAACTGTTATAGAATACTTTGAAGGCTTTACTGCTTAAGATATTCTTTGATGTTATAATAAAGCTTCTGGCGAAGAGTTATAACTCTCGCTGGGACAATTATGTATAATTGTCTCACCCCGTAGACTTCAACTTTTTAGGTGGACGTCAGAGATGAAGGAACCAGCCTACAGGTGACCAGTCTCAGCAGCAGCAGCACCAGGGGCAGTAGTAGAATCTCAGGTGGAGATGATCCTGCCATATGGTGTAGTTAGAGTTAGTCCTATGTGTCCTCTGTACTCTCAGGTCTTGGAGTCTTGTGTTATGTGATCTTGAGATTTTGTATCTTGATGTATATAATTACTCAAGAAGTAATTATCCTGAGATGTAAACAGTTTATCTCTCTTTATGAAAGAAGTTTTTATGGATCCAAGTTCTTATCTCGAAAAGTTTTAATTTCCCATGATTTTTGTCTTCCGTTGATTATCGATTCGCTTCCGCTAAGTTTTAATCGTGTTTATGTCATGGTTTGGATATCAGAGCCCACAACTAGTGGTATCAGAGCTCTAGGTCAGTTGAGTCTACAGAGGCATAGGACTTAGGATGTCGAGTCTACCTTTAGTACTCCTTCCTTATCTAATAGAATCTTCTGCTCCTCAGGAGAAGAAGATACTTAAGAATGTCAGAACATCACGATGAGTACGTGGCAGAGAGTAGTGCTAGTGCACCTCGAGGCGGTGCAAGAGTTCCTAGAATAGAACAACATGCACATGAGTCACCAAGAGAGCCACCCCAGTTCGACCCAGCTGACATGAGTAATCCAGCTATACAGATGATGTTCGGGAAGTTCATGACTGCCATGACACACATAACTGATAGGATGCCCATTCCTGCACCTAGGGCACCTGTCCATCCTGAAGCACAAGGTATCGGTAAGACATTCGAACGAATTCGTCGTGTCGGAGCTACCGAGTACTTCGGAACTGCCGACCCTGCAGATGCTGACTTATGGTTGACAGAGTTGGAGAAGGCTTTCAGGATTCTTATGATTCCGGAAGCTGAGAAGGTTAGACATGTTGTCTATCTTCTCAAAGGCAGTGCTGGTCACTGGTGGAACATGGAAGAGCAGAAGAGGCCTGGAGTAGAGTTCTCATGGGAAGAGTTTCGTCAGGAATTTATCAAAAGATATTTTCCAAAGACCTTCCTAGATGAGAAAATCTCTCAGTTCGAGAAACTAAGGCAAGGTATGATGAACATTAGCGAGTATGAAGCTAAGTTCATGGAGTTGTTGTGGTTCTGTCCGCACATGGCTGCTACGGATGAGGAAAGAATCAGAAGGTTCGAGAAGGGTTTGAATTCTGATATGTCAACCCCTGTATCTACCTTAGAGAACCGAGAGAGATTCTCTACCTTCGTTGAGTCAGTCCGAAGGATAGAGAGATCTGTGGTTGAGAAAAGACAAACCCATAAAAGATATCCACAGTGCCAGGGTTCTTCATCTAGGGATTCCAAGAAACCTAGATTCCCTGCACCTAACCCTCCACCACCCAGATCGAGTTTTCAAACTCAATGGACACCAAGCAGAGGTAGAGGACGGAGTCAACCGCTTCAAGGGACGCACAGTTCTGCATCAGTGTCAGTTACTGGACCACCCAGACCACAACAACAGGAGAAGAGTTGCTACAACTGTGGTAAGGTGGGACACTTGATGAAGGATTGCCGTTCTAGGCCTGTCGGTGTGACACAACAACCCCCGAGACAGAATCAACAGGGATCTCAGAATAGACAACATCAAGGAGCAGCTCGAGGACGTGGACAAGCGTCTCAAGCTGGATCATCAGCACCACCTCAACACCAGGCGACTGCGAGGTTCTATGCTATGAACCCACCTGAGGCAGTGGTCAATCCACGGGTAGTGGCAGGTCAGATGAAACTTTTATATTCTGATATGTCTACATCCTGTGTTGTATCCGTTATGATTGATCCGGGTGCTACGCACTCTTTCATCACTCGTGAAGTGATTCGTAACTGCTATGTGACTGTTAATCATAGGACAGATAGTTTGTTGCTAGAGACTCCGTTGAGTGGGTCTGCCGTTTTGCAGGAGGTATGTTCTCCCTACATCCTCTTCTTTTCTGACCATCGCATTCAAGCGGATCTTATACCACTTGATATGTAGGGATTTGATATAATCCTTGGGATGGATACCTTAGAGAGGTATAGAGTTGTCTTGGATTGTGAGTCCAAGTTGGCTGTGTTTGCTGACGAAAGCAACACATGGATCTTTCAAGGTGAAAGAAAGATTCTGCCCACCTGTCTTGTATCAGCTATGGTTGCTGATAAGCTATTGAGGCAAGGATGTTATGCGTTCTTAGCCCATGTGGTAGATGTTACCAAGGAAAGTTCCAATCCTGCTGAAGTTCCTATAGTCAGGGAATTCGAAGATGTGTTTCCTGAAGAACTTCCTGGTATACCACCACCTCGGGAGATTGATTTTGAAATCAATCTGATCCCAGATACGAAACCATAGCTCAAACTCCGTATAGGATGGCGCCTGCCGAGATGGCAGAACTCAAGAAACAACTTCAAGAGTTACTTGAGAGAGGTTTTATCTGACCGAGTACTTCACCTTGGGGTGCTCCGGTCTTGTTCGTTAAAAAGAGAGATGGGTCAATGCGGTTGTGCATCGACTATAGACAACTCAATAAAGTAACAATAAAGAATAAGTACCCTCTGCCGAGGATTGATGATCTCTTTGACCAGTTGCGTGGTGCAACAATCTTTTCAAAAATAAACTTGAGGTCTGGATATCATCAACTCCGTATTAAGGATAGTGACATATCCAAGTCCGCCTTTAGGACAAGATATGGTCACTATGAGTTCACGGTTATGTCGTTTGGACTAACCAATGCACCAGCTGCATTTATGGAACTCATGAATAGAGTTTTTCGACCCTTCCTTGATCAGTGTGTTGTCGTCTTCATAGATGACATACTGATTTATAGTAAGGATGCTCAGCAGCATGAGCAGCATCTTCGCCAAGCTTTGACCTTGCTAAGAGAACATAAGCTGTACGCTAAGTTTAGCAAGTGTGAGTTCTGGCTGCCGGAGGTATCTTTTCTTGGACATGTGATATCCGCCTCGGGAATTCGTGTTGACCCTACAAAGGTAGAATCTATTCTACAATGGGAACAACCAAAGACACCGACGGAGATTCGAAGTTTCTTGGGGTTAGCTGGCTATTATCGAAGGTTCATTAAGAACTTTAGTTCTATAGCTTTACCTTTGACCAAGTTAACCCAGAAATATGTTCCTTTTTCTTGGAGTGATAAGTGTCAACAGTCTTTCCAGTTGCTGAAGGAGAGATTGACAAGTGCACCTGTGCTAGTGCTACCTGAACAAGAAAAAGGATATGTAGTCTTCTGTGATGCTTCCAAAAATGGACTAGGATGTGTGTTGATGCAGGATAAACAAGTGATTTCTTTTGCTTCCCAACAGCTTAAGAAACACGAGGAGAATTATCCAACACACGATCTGGAGTTAGCTGTTGTGGTTCATGCTTTGAAGATCTGGAGGCATTATCTCTATGGAGAGACATTCCAGATTTTCACAGACCACAAAAACCTTAAGTATATCTTCTCTCAGCATGAGCTCAACATGAGGCAACGTCGCTGGATGGAGTTAATCAAGGACTACGACTGTACAATTGATTACCATCCAGGCAAGGCCAATGTTGTTGCAGATGCCTTGAGTAGGAAATCAGCAACATCAACCATGAATAGAGCACAAATAAACTCTTTAGTATGCTCTAGGAGAGATATGCTTATCTCTTTAAGGCAAGACAATGTACAGTTGAAGGTGTCATTGTTAGCCGGTTTGTTAGCTGAGATGCATATTAAACCTACCCTAAGAGAGCAGATTAAAGAAGCACAGCTAGGTGATGCTACAGTTCAACATATAAGATCTGAGTATGGAAATGAGAAGCAAGATGGTTTTCATGACTCAGAAGATCAAGTAGCTTGTTATAATGGAAGGATGATAGTGCCAGATGTGGACACTTGAGGAAGTTAGTCTTGGAAGAAGCCCATTCTTCCATGTATGCTATGCATCCAGGGAGCACCAAGATGTATCGGAATTTGAAAGATCTGTATTGGTGGCCTGGAATGAAGAAGGATGTTGCAGAAATTGTTATGAGGTGTCCTTTGTGTCAGCAAGTTAAAGGTGAACACAAGAAGCATGTAGGTACAATGCAACGTTTACCCATACCACAGTGGAAGTGGGACCATGTGACCATGGACTTTGTCATTGGCCTACCCAGGACAAGCAAAGGACATGATTCCATTTGGGTAATTGTTGATAGGTTGACTAAGACAGCACATTTCTTACCTGTCAAAACAACCTATTCTGCTGAAAGGTTATCAGAGTTGTATGTTAAAGAGATAGTGCGTTTGCATGGAGTTCCTATCACAATAGTTTCTAACAGAGGTCCTCAGTTTACAAGTCGTTTTTGGGAACAGTTACACCAAGCCTTAGGCACCAAGCTAAGGTTTAGTACGGCCTTTCATCCACAGACTGATGGACAGTCGGAAAGGACCATACAAACCTTAGAAGACCTGTTGAGGGCATGTGTTCTCCAGTTCACTGGAAGTTGGGATCTACACCTAAGCTTGATAGAGTTTGCCTATAACAATAACTATCAGCATAGTATTGATATGGCACCTTATGAAGCCTTATATGGTAGACGTTGTAGATCACCCTTGTGTTGGTTTGAGACTGGTGAGCACCAGTTGTTAGGTCCTGACCTGGTGCAGCAAACCACAGAAAAGATTAAAGTAATACAACATAAGATTAAGATTGCTCAAGATAGGCAGAAATCTTATGCTGACAAACGTCGTAGACCTTTAGAGTTCCAGGTTGGAGACAGAGTGTATCTCAAGGTCTCACCTTGGAAAGGGGTCCTTCGTTTTGGAAGGAAAGGGAAGTTAGCTCCTAGATATATCGGGCCTTATCCAATCATCGAACGGATTGGAAAGGTAGCATATAGACTAGAGCTACCACCTGAGTTACAGTGGTTACATCCTGTGTTTCAGATTTCTATGTTGAAGAAATGTCACCCAGACACCGAGTCAGTTCTACAACCTATGGAGGTAGAATTGAATGATGACATATCCTATGAGGAGGGACCAGTGTCAATCCTTGATAAAAGAATTAAAAGGTTAAAGAAGAAAGATATAAGTCTTGTGAAAGTCCTCTGGAACCATCGTGGTGTTGAAGAAGCCACTTGGGAGTTAGAGGATGAGATGAGAAGGAAGTATCCTGCCCTTTTCTCTTAGTATGTTTTATCGATTTCGGGGACGAAATCCTTATAAGGGGTGGATAATTTGTAACATCCCTGACCTGGGTTATGAGTTAACCCTAGGTGTTTTGCCTAAATATGTAATTAAATCTTTGTGATTAACTCTGAGCATGTAATTAAGTTTCTCAGAAACATATATTTCAGTATTTTCTCCTTTTTATTTAAAGTTGTAGCATTATTTTGATATACAGGGACCTATGTGCAATTTACCCAGTTAAAAGGGTTAGCCTGCAATTTGCACATGATGAGATGTTCCTCTGATGTTGAGACATCATGAGAAATCTTTTTGGCAAAGTTTGAGGGATTTCCCAAGCTTGGGCACCAAGGTGCAGCTGTGGAAGCAATCCCGGTGCTTGAAACCCTAATTTGGGATAAAATGCAATTTACCCAAATTAAGGGATTCAATTTGTAAAACATATCATCTAATGTATCTTTCTAGATTCTTGCCATCATTTAGAGAAGAAATGATGAGGAAGTCACCTCAATTGAGTTATCAAGTTATGAAATATACCTTGTGATTGAATAATCAGGGTATATGTACAATATCCCTTTTATGTATGTACCTTAGTATTAGATTGATCTTCTTTGCCCTCTTTTTTCTAGACTTTAAGAGAAGTTTTGTCCTTAGAATAAAGAGGAAGGGACGAGCAAGTAATGAAGGAAGGACCTAGTTGGATTTATGGGAAACTTATGGGCCTTTAATGAAACCTCACCCATGTATATATATACACTTTACCTCTCAAGCAAAGGAACTTTTCCTTCGTGCATATCACTATTTCCTCTTTGCTTGGCCGACTAAGGACTGTCTTGGAGCTCAATAGGAACGAACAAGGGTGCAAGGTAGGTTTGAACCCCTCTTCTTGCCTAATTCCATGGTTAGAACTCGAATTCAAGGTCAACTTCATGGCTAACTCTTGAAACCCTACCTTTCTAGCCATCTCTTTTCATTCTTCCTTGGAGTTTTCACCTTGTTCAACCTGTGGGAACTCAAGGACGCCATTAGATCTTGGAGATTGAAAGCTTGGAGCTCAAGGAGCAAGCTTTAGGCGGGTTTTATAACTCTAAACCCATGCTTTACTATGTACATCTTTTATATGCGGTTTGATGATAGCTCTTAATGTTTCCCTACTTTCCCTGCTATTTTTGCAAGCAAATCCATGGGATATCCGTACTGTTCTTGATCTAGGAGATGAAGGCATGATTTCCAAGAAAAACCCACCGCTTTTCACTTTCTTAAACGGTCTCACCAGTTTGCTCTCTCGGTCTTAAGACCGCGAGGTGAGCAAACGGTCTCGAGACCGCGATAGGGAAAACGGTCTTCAAGACCGTTTGGCCCCGTTGACCGAGCATGGAACATATAATAAATCTGTTTATAATTATATAGGCTAATTACCCTCAAAATATGGGAGGCTAACTCCAAAGGAATCGGGAGATATGACCTTTTTAAGTAACAACTTTAAATGAATTTATTCCTGATTCTCAAACGGTCTGAAATTGCCTTTTTGGGCAAACGGTCTCAAGACCGTGTAAGGTCGTTGACCAGGCGTTGACCGTATGAGATTACTGTTCAAAATAATGTTAATTAACAACTCACCAAGTTTGATGGTCTAATTCCAAACGGGCTAAGAGTTGAAGGGTGAATACTAGGGCTAACCCTAGGTGAAATCAGTACTGAAATTATGGTGACCTAATTAGGGTTTTTAGGGTTGATTGACCTAAACGGTCTCAAGACCGTTTAGGAGTCACCCAAACGTCTCAAGACCGCGAGGGAAATCAACCATGACCGTTTGGAGGTCTGGGGTCAAGAATAATTGACCAATTGAGGACCAATTTCAATAAGTTATCAAATTAATCAAAATTCTGATTTTGTGACTCAATCATGGTTCAACCCCTATCAAATAACATTAGATCTTGATGAAATCTTGGGAAAACGGTCTCAAGACCATTTGGGGTCCACCCACATGATCTCAAGATCGTTTGGTCCAAGTTTGGGCCCAATTGGAGCTCAATTGAAGGGTTCAACCTTGTGTTGATGCACATTGATGAGTGTTGAAGGGTGAACATTGATAGACCCTAATTGAATCGATTTCAACCCTAATTGGTCAACAATTGAGGGTCCATTGAATGACCAATTGATTAAGCATAATCTTAATTGACCCAATCCATAAGTGGTCAACATGGCTCTGACCTTTCGAGGGCTTCAACATTGGTTGACATTATCGGTTGTATCATTGAATCTTGTTGATGGTCCAAGTGGTTGAGACCATGTGAGCTCGCGGTCTCAAGGTCGTGAGGAGGCTCGCGGTCTCAAGGTCGTGAGGAGGCTCGCGGTCTCAAGGTCGTGAGGAGGCTCGCGGTCTCAAGGTCATGAGAGGGCTCACGGTCTCAAGACCGCGAGGGGCCTCACGGTCTTGAGGTCAAAGAAGGGCAAACGGTCTTCATGATCCTCGCGGTCTTAACCTCAATTTGAGTCTTCGCGGTCTTGAATCAACGGAGGGCTCGCGGTCTTGGAGGAGGAAGAGGCCTCGCGGTCCTGAGGTCAAAGGTGACCAAACGGTCTACACATCCTCGTGGTCCTGATGTCAATTGGTCAAAAGGTCAACTCAACCAATGGGTCTCAAATCGATTGAGGGTTGATGGTTGAGATCGATCAAGATAATTCAAGGTTGACTTCTTTCAATCAATTGATGATATAAATGGTTCAATGTTGCCCTAATCAAACCCTAATGATAACCTAGGATATTAAGGGGTTAATGGACTAAGGTTTTGACCATGATGATGATCAATGGGGTGAATTACCAAAATACCCCTGAAGGGTAAATTAAGTAATACCTTGATCAAATCAAACCCTAATCGCATGATGGTGATGTTTTGGGCTATGTTAGCCTATGATGACTTAATCCGACCTGATCTAGGGTGATGTTGACATCACCTAACTTTATGATGAGAGAGAAAGTACTTCTAGAGAGAGAAAGTACCGTTTTCAGGTGAAAACTCAATTAAAGCATAACCAATGCACAGGAATGAGCATAATTAGGGTATGATCCACCTGTGTGAGATCATAGAAACCCTAATTATGATAAATGATGAACCTTTAACTAATATAAGAGCATCAATGAAGATGTTACTCATACATGATGATGTTATGAGTTCAATTCACCATAATGTGAATAGCAAACCCTAATTCAAGGGTAATGGCATGCTTTTGAGTATTAAACTCTATTTGATGTGAATTAGAGATTTAACTCTTATGACAAGAGTAGGAAGTATATTCCTTATTTTTGTATTACCTTTATCAGTTATAATAACCATGCAGGTTCTGATATGAAGGTAATCATATCCAGGTATGGATGTTGATGTTATATTCATTAAAGGCATGTTGTTAGCCTTATGAATAAGTAAAGTAATCTGATGCCTTGTCAGTGGCATCCTATGTTGATACTGGGCTGTGAGAGCCATGAATACCATCAAGGTCATGCCTTAGAGATGACTTGTGATGAGGATGATGAGAAATGATGATTGATATGAGTTAGGCCTGTTACATTTAGTATTCTTCTTTTATAGCTGCTATGCTACTGTTATTGTTTGGAGAACAATGTATGCTGCTAAAGAATACTGAATGTACCTAACTAATCAAGTATAATGTAGAGCCCTGATCATAGATCCATCATTGTAAGAGATTAAGTGATGGTGAAACAGGTTTTCCTCAGGGAACTCCTGGAGCACATACTTTTGAGTATGTGGGGTACATGGATGTGTAGAACCTTACATCCTAGTGTAGGAAAGTGATGTAGATGTGTAATCCATCCATCCTTCACTATAACTCCATACCGTATCAGTGGTAGGTAAACATGAAACCTCCTGATGACGAAGAAAGCACAGATATCCGTATCAGTGGTAGGTAAATATGAAACCTCCTGATGACGAAGAGAGTACAAAATGCCACTGTGACTCTAGAATAGCGAAGGACCAGTTTACCCTGGTGAGCTATAGTAGTAGAGACACGAGATGTCCTACAAGTGATCCTCTTACTGACTGAGGAAGGTGAAGGTCATGAGAATCCGGCTCTCTTAATGACCTATGTATGATACTGATGTGACTTCTCAGCGATCAGTTGGAGTATGAGTGGTATGCCTCATCTCCACAGGGCATAATGTTGTTTGTAAAACATAATCAACCATGTAGTATAACTTGTTAGAGATGACTCCAAGTTAGTTGATTGATGTTACATTGCAATAGTGTTTATATTCTCCATATCTCCTAAATTGTAGAGATCTTGTTATACCTGCAACTGTTATAGAATACTTTGAAGGCTTTACTGCTTAAGATATTCTTTGATGTTATAATAAAGCTTCTGGCGAAGAGTTATAACTCTCGCTGGGACAATTATGTATAATTGTCTCACCCCGTAGACTTCAACTTTTTAGGTGGACCTCAGAGACGAAGGAACCAGCCTACAGGTGACCAGTCTCAGCAGCAGCAGCACCAGGGGCAGTAGTAGAATCTCAGGTGGAGATTATCCTGCCATATGGTGTAGTTAGAGTTAGTCCTATGTGTCCTCTGTACTCTCAGGTCTTGGAGTCTTGTGTTATGTGATCTTGAGATTTTGTATCTTGATGTATATAATTACTCAAGAAGTAATTATCCTGAGATGTAAACAGTTTATCTCTCTTTATGAAAGAAGTTTTTATGGATCCAAGTTCTTATCTCGAAAAGTTCTAATTTCCCGTGATTTTTGTCTTCCGCTGATTACCGATTCGCTTCCGCTAAGTTTTAATCATGTTTATGTCATGGTTTGGAGATCAGAGCCCACACATATAGTCTACTCTTGGTTCAAATATCATGGATTGAACATTGACAAGTTGATGTTTCCATAGCTTGAGTTCATTTTAGATATGAGAGATAAAGAAATTATACAATCAGTGCAACACCTTACACATATTGTAGGTTGAAGTTGTTCTCCAACTTTACAATCACTTGGGTAGCACAGATGTACAACTAGGCACCAATCCTTTCTTGTGATGTCATAAGCTAGCTATGGACATTCACTACCGATGTGATATGGGACCTATAGGGTCACACATAAAGGAACTCATATACAAGAGGAGTTTGATCTTTAATGATAATTGGATTAATTACTAAAGTATTTAGTTACTCAATTCATGGAACAAATCAGCTGACTGTATTCCCATCTGATCGACTCATAGGGTGAGACAGTCATTTGGAGAGCCAAACGACCAGCTCAAGTGTTGAGAGGGTTGTTTGGATCATCATAGTGAATGGAGTTGATTTAGCTAAAATTTTGTATGAATAAGGCACCAACCGATCGACTAATTGGTTGAACAGATCAGCTCGGGTCGAGCAAGATGACCGGTTCACCTGGTGAACTGATCAACTCAGTTGGTCTGGACGAAGATTCTTGTAGCTTTCTCAAATTTGTGAGAAAGTTTGATCATTTCATTTGTTCAATTCAATTGAAACAAGGAATTAATGTTTAGAACTAATTGGAAACGAATTTCCAAATTCATATGTGATTGGAAAACTACGAAATGATCAACTCACTATGCGAGACGATCGGCACGTACACCAGACGGCTGTCTAGGTTTCTAGACGACTAGTTTAGTGCTCATTGGTTGCAAAAATTTGTGATCTGCAAGTCCCTTTCACTCCTATACAGACTGCAAACCCAGACCCAAACCGCTCTTATAATTAGAGGGGTATTGGGGGAAGCCCATCCTATAAATAGAGGGGTATTGGGGGCTTCTTAGAGTACAACACCGACAATTGAGAATCAGTTGCTCTGACAATTGTTGTCCTCTCTAGTTCTAGTAATTAAGACAACCCAAGCAAGTCCTACCCGACTGAGGGAGGGATAGTGAGGGAGACAACAATTGAGGATCATTGTTGTGGGAGAGAAAGTTGGTGACGAGTACACCAACAGGAGGGACAACTCCTTCCTGTCTATTTTAGTTGCACGATAGTAGTTCTAGTTGGTATGTGTGGACTACTATAGAGGCAGGAGTCATTTGGCCGCTACTAGGAGGGAAAAGTCAATCTACAATCTGTGGTGAGACTGTAGGTGGCACTATAGAAGCTGTCATGTCCACCATCCATGGTGAAGACCAGGAGTAGCACAACCACCATCCAAGAGTAACTAGAAGACCGTTGCACTACAATGAGTTGTTGCCGCTGGACTTACTCCAGTATAGGTATAAACTCGTTAAACCATCTTTCTTATTTCATAGTAGTTGACCCAATCTTGCTTTTATGGTAATACTGATGGATTTTTTTTTCTTAATCCCCTCCTCCTCCTCCTCATCCTAAAGCACAGAGGTCCCTCCCAATTCATGTCCAATTGTAGACTGGCTTTCAACTAGTCGCCTTGTTTGTGGCAATGAGTATGTGTCCGTTCTAAAGTATGTTGATCTGGAAATGAGAAATGTTGTTCTATGTTCTTCTATTTCAAGTCAAGGTAGATTGGAGCACATATATGTCCATCCATTTTATAGGAAAAAATCCTTATAGTGGCCTACTTCAAGATTGGATTAGAAGACAATGGTGGCCTAGTGGCTACTTCAAGGTGGTTGCTGAAGAAAAGGAGGGCTTCATTGTGTCGACGTCATTCTCTATAGAAAATGAATGAGTACTAAATGAGGCCCCATGGATGATGGATGTATCCTTAGTAATTATCCAACCTTGGGAGCCAGGGTCTAATCTTGTTCCCCTTTCCTTCATCTCTGTGCTTGTTTGGATATAGATTGAGAATCCTAGAGTTCCTTGGAGTCTAGTAAGAATGGCTTGAGTTGCTAGAACCATGGGAAGAACTCTAGATTACATGGATATTTCCCTCATGAAAGTCTGTTTGGAGGATGACAAGGTTTGCATGGAGATGAAATCTACATTAAATTTTCCTAAGGGTGCGATGGTTGAATATGACAAAGTTCCAAAACTTCTAAAAGTTGATGTCAATGCCAAACCACTTATTTGTTCAAGATGTAAACACTTTGGTCACAAGCTGAGTTCTTTCACTGATAGTGACAAGGAAGGAAGCGTGTATAGGTGAATTTTAACCCCATTCTGGTAAATATGCATCTATTTGATGTAATGCCAAATAGAAGACTAACATTCATCATGGGGTGAATTCCTCTGTTGAACATGGAGAGGATGAAGTAAAAGGGAGTTTTATAGCTAACCTAAAGGAGTCTCAAGAGTAGTTTATTTCTTTTGTTGACGCTAATGGAAACATTGAGTCTAATATAGTGGAGATCAATTCACATGTTATTGATGAAGGATTTGAATCTCAAGTCAGTATCTCAGGGAAGTCTGCTATCTACTATTTGCAAGATCTGTATATGTTATGTAATCCACATGATTTGGTGATGGAAGGTCTAAACCTTGAATGGGAATGTCACAGAGCTATTTGTTACCCAAATCCTCACTCCTAATGGCTAGAAAGAGAAAGGCGAGAGGACACGAGCGTCCATCTATAGGATAGATCACATAATGTATGCTTGAATAAAACCACAAACAACAACTAAGGTATGAGACAAGAAAACATAAAAAATGCTAAACTTATACCTCATAAGATCTTTGGTCCCATATATCAACCATTTTTATTCAATTTGCATGTCATTATATATCATCAAAGTACAAACAGATTATGATAAGTGTGGAATCATTGATCAGAGATTCAAAGCATACATGTTACCTAAAATCATGAAATTGGTACACATCAGCACCACTGTGTTGAGTACGCTATCAAACATATAAAATTGTAGGTTTAAGAACATATATTGCTTAGAAAAAGCATAAAGTAATAACAAGAACAAAGAACAAACATGATTAAAGACTCTCATATTAACATGCAAGCATATTTTATGTTCATTTCCATTATACCAACAATATCATAAGGCCTTTGACTAGCTTCTCAAAGGAAGGGGTCCATGAGGGTGTTGAAGATTGGATACCCTATATCAATGTGAGGGACTACAAGACTAAACATCATGAGTTAACCCTATTTGTAAGGGACCTCAAGGCCATCACAAGAGCTAACCCTTGTATCAACATGGTATGCCCTATCATGACAACTCAAGTAGGACACCCAACCTTGTGTCCTTACCTTGAGAATACATGAAGGTGCATAAGGTTGTATAATGGACATCTATCATTATGTTTTCAATTTTGTTCAACATATGTAATCAAGACAAAACATAGTATTCATATGGAATAATATCTCAAATAATTATATATAGCCAAGCATTATAATACCTACATGCATGCTATTTCAATACCACTATTATGGCCAATAGGAGGATAAAGCATACCTTGATACGAGCAATGTAGCATTATACAACATGATTAGATATTTGAAAAGAGTACATTAAAGAGATCCTAAAATTACAATAAAGTGTAACTAGATGAACATCACAACACTTATGTCATCTTAAACATATTCATCAAGGGTGGATGTTTCACTTAATCTATGTTTCATATATTATGGTGATTGTTTTTGACAACTCCAATATTTATGCAATATCCATCATCAAGCTACATACTAGATCATATATGATTTTACTTAGGGTGAAACATCCTTACAATATCAGGGATTTCCAACTTAGGTTTCATAGATCTTAATAGGGAAATCATAAGATTAAATATAATTTTGTTTTTAACAACATATCATCCATTTAAGTCATATTTAGTCATTTTCATGCCAAAGAGTCAACATTAGAGTACATGAGAGATCAAGCTTGATTTAGTGACATAAAGATCAAGAAGTTATTGATTTGATGCATCAAATAGCATGTGTGACCATTAGGGGTGTATTTATACAAGGTTAGATCTCAATATAACAATATTCATATTCGATCACATTTCAATGGCATGTATAAGTCAATCATAATAGTGAACAAGAGTGTACCACTTGCAATTTCGTGTTACAAAGTCATAAAAAGTACTGATTTCAAGGACAACATAGAGATTTGGTCACATTTCATTGACATTAGCACAAGATTTAAAGAATCATCATGAAAAGTCTATAAATGTCCCATTTAATATCACTTTTCATATTATCAAGTTGTAATAGGGTTCAAGTATGGAATAAAATAGATTCTTTTATCACTCATGCATCAAAAGTTACTGATCTATAGAAATCATGATGATTTTTTGTGCATATAATCAATTTGAGCATCCATTTAAATGATCATTAGCATCAAAGTTCCAATTACATACATCTCATGGTTCATTCAAGGAATTAAGGCCATTCATAGGGTCAATCAGGATCAAGTTCAATTTCTATAGTAGAAGATAACATAATATACTGATTGGGGTCATCAAAGTCAAGAGATGACAAGAAATAATCAAGGTTAAGAATTAAACATAATTAAACATTTAAAAGAGATGCATTTGATGACATTTTCAACATATTAGAAGCTACACATGGAATTTGGCTCTGAAACAAAGTTCATTGAATATTTTCCATCGAGTAGATAAATTTAATATATAAAATGTCCCATTTGGACTTAGGAATAATTTAATATGATTTTTTGCAAAATTTAGTTAAAAATGCATAAGAGAGGGAGATATATACCACAATGAGGTGTTGAAGTGGTCCACCGTCATTGGCTCCCATTGGCCATGCAGGCACCAGTTGGAGCGGGGTTTGAGGTCTTCATTGACTGATAAATTGTGAGAAATAGAGGAGGGAGTGGTTAGGATTGCATGCAAGGTGGGTCGTTGATGTGGTGGACATCATGGTCCCATCGAGATCGACAGTCTGGGAGGTCCTCTCCTTAACCCTACTCTGTGTGGTATGCCTGCATTGTGCTAGAGGCGCTTGGGGCGAACATGCTCTCTAGAGATATTAAGAATCAATAGGTGAGAGGGATTTGAGCAACATGAGATGGCTGCCCCTACTCGGCTCAGCCTTCTAAACTTGATGGTAGTTACAAGCAGAGGCGAGGGCAACCGCAACATGCCCAACAAAGATCACTGGAGTAGCTCAACCTTAGAGCATTGGTGCTTCAAGTGTTGCCTTTTCTGGGTATGAACGAAGGGAGAAAATGAGGGAAAATGAAAGAGCAAGATTTCTTTGAGCTTGAGGGATTAAAAAAAGGTGAGAGGAGGACTGAAACAACATCCTCCACTGTGGCTTCAGCCACGGTGGCTGACCATGGTGGGAGGGTGCCCCATACCCCTTTGAGGCCCTAAAAGCCAAGGAAAATGTAGGAAAATGGTCGGGGAGACCAAGTGGGGGAGTTTAATGGTGAATCCAGTCAAAATAGAGGACAAAGAGGGGGAGTAGGCACATGTTGAAGGCATGGCCAACACCACTAGTCGCTGACCTCAGCATGAGCTAGAGGACAACTCCCCAACCGAGTGATCAGAAAATGTTGTCACGCGGTTGTCAATCGCTCCCGACCGCTACATGGGTCCAGTGTGGTTGGATGCATGGGAACAAAAGGTTTTGGCTGTATCATAGGGAGGCCCAAGATAGAAGCAATTTGATGAGGCCCAATAAGGAGAAAAATAAGAAAAAAAAGTTGAAAAGGCTAGAAAATAGGGCAAATTCAATTTGCCATAGCTTCATGCTCGATTATCGGATTAGGGTAAAATCTTAACCATTGGATCTAAAATTGCATCCTCTATCTAAAGGAAAAGGCTTTATATCAAGATTAGGATGTTGAGAATTCTTAAAAATTCAAATAAATTTCTGAATCAAGTTCAAAATTGAAATTCATCATCATAACTTATTGACTGAGAAACATGTGATATCAAAACATCAAATTAATGATAGGAAAATCATCAAGTCAAAGTGAGTGCATTATGAGTCAAGGTTTGCATAGTTGGAGGAGAGAGAAAATCCAGTATGTTATAGGGAACTAGGCTATTCCACCAAGAAAAATCCTAGTTGTGTGAGGCAACTATTGGAGAGCTCAGGGTTGTATTTAGAATACCAACTCAGAACCAACGAGTCTGAGTATGAAGAGCATGGTTTATCTAACAATTATGGGATTTGGAGCTGGATTTGATGAAGCAAATCAAAGTGAAAGAGCGTACAAGACCCAATAAAAAGAAGAAAAACCCCAGGGAAAAGACAAACAAGATCTCTAGAGTTGTTTTTGACAAAATAATTGACTCAATCTGATTGCCTAGGCTCTTTCCTTCTCAGAGTCTATTTTTGTTTCAGGTTCCTCGGGCCAATATCTTTCTTTGTATACTCTTCCTATTTCTTCAGTCTTTGATGCTTGGTATATTAGTTGTCAAGGTTTTGCTGGATCTGAACAAGGTTTTCTAAACCTTTTAGATGTGGTTTGCTTGCTTGTTTTTCTTTGGGAGATAGTCCCTACATGGAGTTTTTGTTTTCCTTCCTTTATCTTAGGGATAGGTGGGGTTACGCCTGGGACATGTTAAGATCCCTTTTGGTTTGTCCATATGGTGCGTGGAGGTTCAAGTTTGTATGTATCTAAAGTTTGGTTTTAATGAATAAGGATTTTTTGTTGACCAAAAATAGTTTATGAATTACAAATGGTTGAAGAAAGTGTCATGTCCTCACAAGAACATGTGTATGAACTCCTTGTTAATAGTTTGAGGGAGGCTAATATGTAACTACCTGACAAATTTGTTGTGATGACTATAATTGAGAAACCCTTAAATCTTAGAAAAAACGTGCTCTTGATCCCAATCATAAGTAGGGAGTTATTTTTAAAATTGTTTGATTAATAATATAGAAATAAAAGAACTACATAGGTTGATAATTACTATGGGCTAGTTGAAATTTCTTCTAAGGTCATTCAAACTTAGAAAAAATGTTAATCAATCTCATAAGGGAAAATGAAAGGTTAATTGGAAACCAAAAGACATGATCGAAAAGCAAACCTTGTTGGATTTTTTATCACACTGGTCATTGTGATAAGGAGTGTACCTTCAATAAGTCCAATGAAATGTAGTTGTTGATGAAGATATAGTCGACATGATGATGAGTATTTCTATATATAATAATATCACATAATAGGTAAACCTAAAATTCTTCAAATGTTTGAACCATCATACTTGATTGATGATATCAGGGTAAATGTTCATGTTTGTGATGACAAGTCCCTATTTGTATCTTTCTATGCCATCAACAATAGGGAAATGACCATTGATGATAACTGCAACATTGAATTCAAAGGAAAAGGCCATGTGGATTTGAAGTTTCCACTTGAGAATGTTCTTAGTCTTAATAGAGTAATACGTGTTCTCACGATCAGATGCAATACCCATAATGGTCCTATATTATTTTGGAGTGGTTTTAGAGAACACTTTATATGAATGTTGTATTGACTCAGTATCTTGATGGTTTGTTTTATGGAAACTGATTATTGTATGATATTGATGATCCATTTATGATTCATGTACAACCTGTCTATATTTCTTTGCTGAAAAAATAGAATTTCTATTTATGAATCTTGAATGATTGAATGTTTTGCATGAAAGTATGGGACATATTAATTATGATTCCATGAAAAGAACTAAAAATCTTACTATTATTGTCACTGATAGAAAACATAAATGTGATTTATGTATGCAAGATAAAAAGTCTAGTAAACCTTTTGTGATGCCTCGGCATGCCACAAAGCGAGATTACTCAAAACAAATCATGGAATTATCACTAACAATCACTTTAAAACAAAATAGGGTAAATAAAAACGGATTTCACATATCCACCTTAAGTGGAAACATATTACATATGATTCTACAAATCCACATGTATGATATCTCATGCCAAAGGATTATTACATAACATTGTTCACTAGCTCACTAGACACAACCTATTACATATGTTAACTTGTTCATATATACACATGCCATATCTGTACAACTATGGCCTATAGCCAAAAACCACGTATTGATGTGCAAAATCACAAAAACCTTATCAAAGATCGAAGAGTACAGGGATGACACATTGGACTCTAGTACAAAGCACTAGCATCATATCCAACCTTAAAACAACTACTATTGCTCTTGCTACTCAACTTAAACTGCACGATCTCTACCTTGTTGTGCACGACCACCTAAAAGATGAAGAAACCAATAGGGTGAGACCAAATGTCACAGAGAGTGATATAACTCTCCATCAACGTCTATTATAAGCACTGGTAGATAATACTGAACATATTAAATATTTTAAGATGATTCAACTCAATGATATGAATAAAGCTAATAATATTGATTAAGCAGTTCAAGCATCTACAACTGAATAGTAGAACACCTTATGTTTTAAGAAGTAGTATGTAGAACATGTATAACAATTTATTTTTATTACTATAGTATGATTCAAGAAATCAATACAAGAGATAAGGAAAAGGGTCATCCAATGTGAGTCGTGTTTAACCCTAAGCAAAATACTACATGGATGTATTACAACTTCTATTATGCATTGAGAAGATGAGGTATACCACTCATGCTCCAACTAACCACTCCTAAGTCAAAATCAGTGCATACAACATCAATGGAAGAGTTGATCCAGAGGTATATCACTCATGCTCCACACCCTCAGTCAGTCTGAGTCTACCACAATGACATATCAAGTCCAACTACAAAATAGCCTAGTCCACCTTGGTATATAGGTCAAGACACTAGTGAAACTGAGATATAATCACAATCGTTCTCTTGCCTAGGTATGATCACAGTCATCCCAGTAAAAATATCACATATACTGATTCACATCATCTGAGATATGATCTCAACAATTCTCCTGACATGGTATGACCTTAGCCATCCCAGTGTTTTAAGCATATAAGGAGATACCTACACTTGCACCTTACATATTCATAAATATGTGCTTTGATATTCCTATAGTAATTACTCATTTCACCATCCATCTAGACCAGACGCAGAAGATGGATCTATGGCACATGGCAACTACATGATTAGGGTTTCGCTTGATTGGTTAAGACAATTGGGTGTCTTTCAGCATCAATCAGGTTACAACGTATACACCCTAAACAAGTTCTACAAAGAATAGGGCATAATATAACTCCAGAAGATATAAAACATTTGAAGTATAAACTTGCCATATCATCACATGATAGTACTTCCATACAAGGCTGTCAAAATAATCACATTGTCATGGGATATAAATCCCTCATCACATCACTAGAGGATACACCTCAACTTGGCATTGAGCCTCTGCTAGGTCATAAGACCCAAACACATAATCCTAGTGTCACATCATTGTCTCATCATGCCTCACAAGGCTCATAATCATCACATGTGTCATATAAGCATCACCATAGAATTCATTACCTATGATATTCATTCAACTTGCAAGTTTAGATTGACACAAGTAGGAGAGAGATAAAATATCATGACACATCAATCATTCAATCAAGCCCAACATTTATATCATACACTTGGAAATAGGGATAGGGTTCACTCATAACTGATTAGGGTTTATATCACAAATCCACCATATAACCCTAAGTACCTCACCTTCCCACATTCTTGGAACATGTAAGTCAACCGTCATCATCACTCCCTACCACACTAAGGAACAACTTGCCCAAGAAAAGCCATCAACTCAAGAAGTTACGAGATAAAGAGGTTAGGTGGTTGAAGAACATACATCATGATCCTCGAAGGTCATGGTCAAGACCAGCGGCCTAGTATCATCACAACACACCAGCGGTCGAAGGGATTCTTGGTCAAAGGCTACTTCAGTGACCAAGACACCACTTGACATCAGCGGTCAAAGAAGATTCACACATGGTCGAAGAGAAACCTAGGTCAAAGGGAATCCTGGGACGAAGGGAAAATTCAGCAACCAACAACCTCACTCAACACCATTGGTTGAAGGAGCACAACAATCAATCACCACATGCCATATCATTCTCCATCACTCGAAGAGAATAGTCCATTTTAGGGACCAAAATAAAAGCATAAGGTCAACGATCAAGCCAACAAAACCAGTGACCAAAACACCTTCAACAGCCAAACTAAGAACATCATCACCACATAGCCAAAACATGGTCCAAAATGGTTAACACTGAGATATCATATCCTTCAAAACATCTATGCATACACAGAAGCTCAAATGTCACTAGGATGTAACTTCATGGAAAAATATGATCATCATAACCCTAAATCAACATCACTCTAGATCAACATGAAAACCCTGGTATGATAGGTGTAAACTCAAAGTTAAGAACATAGAGATAGGTCTGAAACTTCATCTTGCACAAGAGAACCAAACCAAGAACTAAGGTAACAAAACCCAAATTGAGATGCATGCAAACCATCATCATCACTCTCAACTATATTTCAACCATATGAATTAGGGTCTAGGAGAAAGAGCAAACTATGAAGGATGCTTAAAAATATTAAACCCTAAAACAAGATAAAAACATCTAGCAAATCATGATCACGCTTTGAGGTAAAATAGTAACATGCAACAAGATTATGGTGCTATAATAGAAATGGGAAGTGAGTTATATAACCCTCCTTAGATGATGGTGTAACCACCTTCAAACAAGAAGCTCTAAAATCAAGAGAGAAACCTAGCCTTGATCTCCTTCACGACCAAGCTAGTCAACACCTAAAAAAGATAAGAAAAACCCTAGGTTAAAGGGAAAGAAAGAGAACCAAAATCGCAAGGCCGAAAAAATGACAAGAAGGGAGAGTTCATCCACTCAACTTGAGAACTACCTTAGAGGACCAGTGATTTGGCCCAAGAAAGAGGATTACCTTCCCCCCAACACAAGAACCACCATGGAAGCTCCATGGATTCAGCCAAGTGAGGAAGAAAGAGGTAGGGCTTACAATGAAATAAAACCAAGAGGTTGGATCACTTTCCAAGGACCAAAGAATTACCAAAGATCACCAAGGAAGAGTATCTCCAAGATTGGATCACCACATGAAAAGGATTTCTACCACTAAGCACACAAGGGACGAAATCCAAAGATGAGATAGGAAAGAAGGGTGCAAAAGGATCATATGCATGGAAGAAGAGGGGTACATATATCTAAAGGTAGAGAGAGACCAAAGAGGTTAGGTCTCATGCACATAAGTGCACCCGGCCGTGATGGGATGGGCACGACCGTGCCCAGGTCTCTAATTTTGCACAGATCAACTTGAACCATCCTCTTTTTAGATTATGATCCAAACTACACTGGCAAAAAGTGCATTGACTTTGTCAACCTATCAACTATCACCCATATGGAGTCATGACCTTTGGCTGTCCTAGGAAAACCAACCACAAAGTCCATCGTGACATGATCCCACTTCCATTGTGTCATGGGAAGAGGTTATAAAGTTCCTACAGGCTTTTGGTGCTCTGTTTTGACCTGCTAACACACAGGACATATGATAACAAAATCAACCACATCACACTTCAAGCAAGGACACCAATACAAGTCTTTCAAATTGTAGTACATCTTGGTGCTTCCTGGTTGCATAGCTTGCATAGAAGAGTGAGCTTTTTCTAGAACCAGCCTCCTTAGATTAGCAACATCTAGAACCACTACTCTACCATGGTAACATACGGTCCCATCATCTGACTCATGGAAGCCATCATGCTTCTCACTTCCAAACTCTGCTCAAATATGTTGTGTTATTGTGTCATCATGTTGAGCCTCTATGATCTACGGACTCAACAAAGGTTTCACATGTAGGTGTACCAAGAAGCCTTCTAACAAGGACACCTACAAATTTACATTAATCTAACGTAAAGACACAAACATGTCCCACTTGTGGCACACCAAGGAACATAACTGCGCCTTATCAATAGATGATGATGACAAAAACTTCCTAATCAAAGTGTATTCCACCATGTTCACTTTTCCTAGATGGTAATCTATGGTGCAATAATAGTCTTTGATTAACTCCATCCAGCAGTGCTGCCTCATGTTCAGCTCCTGCTTGGAGAAGATATACTGTAGATTCTTGTGATCTGTGAAGATCTGACACTTCTTTCCTTATAAGTAATTTCTCTAGATCTTCAAGCCGTGAACTGCTACATCTAACTCCAAATCATTTGTGGGATTGTTCTCCTCATGATTCTTCAATTTTTATAATGCAAAGGAGATCATATTCTTATCTTGCATCGACACACAACCCAAACCATTCTTTAAGGCATCACAAAAGACAATGTAGCCCTTTCCTTACTCTAGCAACACTAGCACTGGAGCACTAGTCAACTTCTCCTTCAACAACTAGAACGCACATTGACATTTGTTATCTAAGAAAAAGGATGCAACTTTCCTTGGTAGCTTCGTTAGGGGTAACGACACGGCGCTGAAGTTCTTGATGAAACTCATGTAGTATCTAGCCAAACCAAGGAAATTGTGAACTTCTATCAGCGTATTCAGGTGCTCTCACTCTATCATAGACTCAACGTTCTTGAGGTCCACACGAACACCCTCATTAGATATCACGTGTTCAAGTAAAGACACTTCCTTCAACCAAAACTTGCATTTGCTGAACTTGGCATATAGTTGGTGTTGTCTTAACAGGGTCAATGCATGTCGCAAATGCTGCTCAATGTTGTTGGCTATCTCAGTTGTATATCAAGATGTCATCTATGAACACCACCAAAAATTGGTCAGGATAAGGTTGGAACACCCTGTTCACCAAGTCTGTTAATGTTGATGGTACATTAGTTAGCCTAAATGACATAACCACAAAGTCATAGTGATCATACCTTGTCCTGAAAGCTGACTTTGGTATGTCATTTGCCTTGATCCACAACTGGTGATATCCATACCTCAAATCTATCTTTGAGAACATTATGGCACCTCACAACTGGTCAAATAGATCATCAATTCACAAGAAGGGATACATGTTCTTGATCATCACTTTGTTTAACTGTCTATAGTCGATGGATAGCCTCATGGATCCGTCCTTCTTATTTACAAACAAAATGGGAGCACCCCACGATGACTTACTTGGCCTGATAAAACCTTTCTCAAACAACTCTTACAACTATTTCTTCAACTTGTTCATCTCAGTTGGCTCCATCCTATACGGTGTCTGTGCTATTGGTTGCGTACCAGGAACCATATTGATTTTAAAATAAATCTCTCTAACTGGGGGAACACTAAGGAACCCGTCAGGAAACACATCCTCAAACTCATAAACAACTGGCACCTCCTGGTTACTTAGACTCCTCTCCTTGGCATCCACCATATGCGCCAAGAACACATCACAACCCTATCTCAACAACCTCTATGTTGTCATCGCTGACACCAAACACGTAGGGAGAATCTTCCTATATCCTTGAAAACCCCACATGACATCACCATCGATAAATGTCACCACCTTAGATATACAATCCAAGATCACCCAATACTTCTCCAAAGTATCCATTCCAAGGATCACGTCGAATCCATGCATGTCAAGTAGTATAAGATCTACGTGAATGATGTGTCCTAAAAAAGAAAGGACATAGGAAGGAAACACCTCCCACATCTCAGCAGAACCAACCAAAGGGGTTTCTAAATGAAGGCTATCAGCTCTACAAATAATAGGAAATGAACAACAAGCAATCACTTCTCTAGTGATAATAGAGTGCATGGCACCTGGGTCAAGAAAAATAGATACAAAGAAAAATGAAGACAAATTAGAATGAAATAACTCCATCTGACCTATCATGACACATTGGTTGACCACTCCTTCCAACTAACTCATGGCATAGAATCGATTCATCACCTAGTTGTCATCCCCTTCCTCTGTTGACTTGTCTAGACAAACTAGCCTACAAAACCTGACCATGTCCTCTACCACTACCACTTTTGAATTGTTGTCATTTTTGTGACCCTTGTTGACTCTATCTCTTCTGTTGGGTCACTTCTTCGTCTCTCATAGGGTAGTTACATCTGATATGTCCCACCTTTCCGCCCTTGTGGCAAGTCCTGGAGTCATATTATGGAATTGACGACCCTATCATCGAAATTGATGTTGCGCTATGGGCTCCTAAAGGTAGAAAGCTACGACCGCTACCTCTTCTTGGTGACCACTATGATTAACTCATTGATCTTTATTATGACATCGGTGCTGAAAACTTGGGCTTCTTCAAGCTTCTAGATGAGTGTCCTTGATACTATGCATCCCTCTTCTTGGCATTCACATCTCTCTTCTCTGCTAATGACCATTCTACCCTCCTAACTGACTCCACAAATGTGGAAAAATTCTCTCTATTATCTAAATATGACACCGGTGGTGTCAACTTTTTACTCAACCCATCTCAAATCATCTGATCCTTTCTTTGTTTATATCTGCCATATGCGAGCAAAACCTCAAAAGCTCCATGAACTTAACTTCATACTCATTGACCGACATAGATCCCTGCCAGAGCTTCTCAAACTGTGTGATTTTCTCATCCAGATAGGTCTTTAGAAAGTACCGACTCACCAAATCCAATAAAAAATCTTCCCAAGTGATCACGACAGTAGGCCTTTTCTCCTCCCCTATGGCCAACCAGTGGCCAACACTCCCCTTCAACAAATACATTGCATGCTTCACCTTATCTTATTCAGGAATGTTTAGGGTCTTAAAGGTGTTCTCCAGCTCTATCAAACACATATCTGCATTTGTCAGGTCATCCATACTTGCATACACAACCATCCCTACACGCCTCAATCTTTCAAAGGTCTTCCTAGAACCCAATGATTCCACATTTGGGAATGTCACTCTCGCTTGGGGTGGGGGCATTCTGTCAGCCAGATACATCATCGCAACCATGAATTGCCCAAACATGGACTAAAAATTGGAATTGGTCACTACCTATTGGTCAAATTGAGGCATATCAATCTCAATATCCACCCTCTCCCACCTCCTGGCACCACCACCGTGTGCAACAACACTTCTCTTAGTAGCATGTTCTTCATGTTCTCTAGTCATCTTTTTTTCTCTTCTTCTTCTTCTGCATAAGTAGAAGTTACCATAAGATTGAGTGGAGGACACTAGAGCAGACACAACCCTAGTCCTATGTCCATGTAGACTCAGTGAATCTAGAGATCCAATACCAACCTAAACTATGACGCCCCAACACACCACAAAATGAGATTACTTAAAACTAATAGGGAAAATTAAAACTGATTTATATCCACCTCAAGAGGAAACAAATTACATCTGAGTCCACAAAGACCACTATCATATCTCATGCCAAAGAATTATTACATAACATTTTTCACTGGCTCACTGGCCACAACCTATTACATATGTTAACTTGTCGATATATGTACATGTCATATCTGTACAACCATGGCCTATAGACAAAAAACCTCAAACGATGTGCAAAACCACAAAAACCGTCCCAAGGACCTGAGAGTATAGGTATGACACATAGGAATCTACTACATAGCACTAGTAGAATATCAAACCTTCAAACAACTATTGGGCCTCTTGTTGCTCATCCTCAACCGCGCAATCTCTACCTCATCGTACACGACCACCTAAAAGATGTAGAAACCCATGGGGTGAGACCAAATGTCCCAACAAGAGATATAACTCTTGGCCAATGTCTATTATAAGAAAAAGTAGATAATACTGAGCCGATTAAACATTTTAAGTAGATTCAACTCAATGATAATTATAAAACTAATTATACCGATTAAGCAGTTTAGGCATCTACAATTAAATAGTAGAATTTTTTTTGTTTTAAGAAGGAATATGTAGAACATGCATGACAATTGATTTCTCTTATGGCATTATAATTCAAGAAATTAGTAAAAAAGATAAGTCAGAGGGTCATCTAATATGATTTGTGTTTAACCCTAAGAAAACTACTACACGATTGTATTACATCTTTTGTTATGCCTTGAGGAGACAAGGTATACCACTCATGCTCCAATTGACCACTACTAAGTCAAAATTAGTGCCATACAAGATCAATGGAAGAGCCAGAATCCATGATCTCTCCACACCCTTAGTCAGTCTGAGTCAGTCACATTGACATATCAAGTTCAACTACAAGAAATCCTAGTCTTCCTAGGTATATAGGTCATGACACTAGTGAAACTAAGATACACCTAAACTAGGCATTAAGCCTCTTCTAGGTCATAAGACCCAAACACATAATCTCGGTATCACATCATTGTCTCATCATGCCTCACAAGGCTCATAGCCATCACCTATTTCATATAAGCATCACCATATCATTCATTACCTATGACATTCATTCAACTGCAAGGTTATATTGATACAGGTAGGATACAAAGAAAACATCATGATGCAACCATCATTCAATCAAGCCCAACATGTATATCATACACTTGGAAATAGGGTTAGGGTTCACCTATAGCTGATTAGGATTTATATCATGACTCCACCATCAAACCCTAAGTGTCTCACCTTCCCACATTCTAGGAACATGTAGGTCAACCATTACCATCACTCCTCCACCACACAAAGGAGAAACATTCCCAAGAAAAACCACTAATTCAAGAAGGTATGAAATAATGAGGTTAGTGTTGGTATGTATGCCCTGAGAGCCAATCAAGGGATGATTGGTGGGATACATTAAGATTGATTTGATAAACATCAAAGGCAAGCTTCCAATTCTTTCTGGTTCAATCATATGAGATAGTGATAGAACAAATTGAATGTTTAGTGAATGAGAGTACTCAATGACGTATGCTTTCAGGTTGAGGACCTGAACGATGAGATCATACAAATGCTAAGAGTTTGTACATTCTTGTTATGTCCCTAGTATGATGTCATTGTGGAAGGTAGATAGACAGCAATGACATACACGACTAAATTGTGGTGTTGGTTGATGATAGAATCTCATTAGTCATGATATAGAGATATCAAACCAAACACATAAGTACTTGTTAGAGAACAAGTGTACTGGACAGACCCACCGTGAGTTTGACACATGGAACCATGACATGGTAGTCACAGTCAGTACTCACAGTGATGGTGGTGAGTGTGATTCTTTGACCTGAAATCACTACACTCAACACATGTCGTTGGGCACACTTTGACATCATCAAACGTAGTCCTGAAACATGGGTTGTTATAAAGGTGATGATTGGGTGGCTTTGACACATGGGGCTATTGAGGGGTGAGTCATAGATATGGGATTTGTCCCTCCTGAGGGAGTTTGATATCCATGGCCACTTGATGAGTAGGATTGAGAAAGGCGTGCATGCATGTGTGAATCAATATGTGATATTGATGTCATACATATCTCTTCCAATCTACTCTGAGATCAAGAAAGTGAATGAACGTTGACAGGATGACTATTCCATGCCTCGAGTTCATTCGAGATATCAATGACAAAGGAATTATACATTCACTGTAACACCATTCATGGATTGTAGGATTGAAAGTTGTTCTCCAACTTTCTATTTCACTTGGGTAGCACTGATGTGTGACTAGGCACCGCTCTTTGCTTGTGAAGTCATAAGTGTTATGGACTTTCACTGCCAACGTGAAATGGACCTGTAGGGTCACACACATAGGATTTAACCTAGAAGAGGAGTTTTGTCCACAAACAATGTTTAGATTGATTACTAAAGGAGTTTAGTAGTTCAATTAAACACTCAATTAATTGATAGCTCAATATCATAATGTTCAAGGTGTTGGACACATTGATTACAGTATCAAATTGATTGAAACTGTAATTGATTGTTTCTGCACAATCTGCACTCCCAACCGATTGGCTCATGTGATGAACCGATTGGATGAGCATGGTGAACCGATCGGCTCAGATGGTGAGTCGATCGGCTCATGGATAGGGTGAATCGATTGCTTCAAGTGTTGAAACGATCAGTTCAACTGATTCAACCGAGCAAGTTGGGAAAGTAGGATTGGTGAGAAATTTCTTTTCGTTTCACTTGCCCAATTTGATTGGAACAAGGATTGGTATTTGATACCAATTAGAAACAAAAGATAAAAGTCAATCGCGAACTGACCAGGACCATGAACCGACCGGTTCAGAAGTGAACTGACCGTTTCATGGGTCCCAACCGATCAGTTGAGCTGTCAACCGACCGACTCAGGTCCCCAACCGACCGTTTCCGAAATGAAACGATTGGTTCAGGTTGCACAGTTGGTTGTTTTTGTGGAAAATCTCGAACCCTTCTACTCCTGCTTTAGTCCCACATTGCCCGGGATAGAGAACCCTGTCCCATGACCCTCCTATATATATAGGGGTATTGGGGGCTTCTCAAAGGACAACTCAGTGCAACAAGTTACTCTGTAAAGTTGTCATTCTCTTTGGTTTTGGTAACCGAGAGAGCCCGAGCAAGTGCTACCTGATAAGGGAGGCACAGCAAGGGAAAGACAACTGCAGAAAGCAACTGGTGGTAGGAGAGTGTGTCGGTGACTAGTACGCTGACAGAAGGGTGCAACTCCTTCCAATTCCTTGTGAGACAAGGAGATTGGAGTTCCAGGTGGTCCGTGTGGACTACTTCAGAGGCGGGAGATTTCTGCCGCTCGGAGGATAGCTTTCAATCCCGACAGTCACGGTGAGACCAGGAGTCGTCAGTCCTGGTGCGACCAGGAGCTGCACAGACACCGTCCAAGACTGGAGGTGAAGACCGCACAAGCCGTGAGGTATTGTCACCGAGCAAGACTCAGGACAAGGTATGATTCCACAAACTATCCTTTCCTATTGTATAGACGTTGACATGTTTCCTTGTTCTGGGTTTGGGGAGGAAAATTTTGGTTTCCGCTGCCTTATCTGCCTCCCTTAAAACCCAACAGTGGTATCAGAGCCACATCAACTACTCTATACTATAGGATTATCGATATGATCGATTTTCATTTTTCGTCTTTATTTATTTCATACGATGCGAATAAAATTGGCTTTATGCATGTCCAATCCTAAATCCAAAAATCCCAATTTACATATATGATATGTATTATTAATGCACTCGATACGCGTCGCCCTTAAATGAGTTTTGTGGTGGATGTATAGAGTGGTTATGGCCAATAAACCCTATCTGTGTATGCTTGTATGTGGTTTCTTGCATCTCAGTCTGCGCACCGATCTTCCTTCTCCTATTCCTGATGTAACTCGAAATAATTCAGGATTTCTTTCCTACCTTTTCTCCCCTCGAATGTAACTTGAGATTTCTCTTTTTACAATGTAAAATAGGATAGATTTTATTTCCTATTATGTCAAAGAACGGAGGACATCCTGATGACAGCTGAGACGATCGGTTCAAGGCGTGAACTGATCGGTTGACGTTCGAGACGATCGGTTCAAGGAGTGAGCTGATCGGTTGATGACTGGTTCGAGGAGCGAGATGAGCGGGTGGCGGCCATGATGAGATGCATGATGACCAGGCGAACCGATCGGTTGGAGGAGCCAACCGATCGGCTGGTGGCACCCAGCTGACTGGCGTGATGGCGAGCCGATCAGTCATGTGATGAGTTGATCAAACCCAGAAAGGCAAAGCACAGAGTTCATCTTGTACATGTTGCATGTGATGTAGACCTAGATGACTGTGATTCCTCTTGTCTCGAAGAATCACATTAGGATGGCCATAATCATCGCTTTTATCGTTTTGCATGTTTTCTGTGGGATATAGCATGTATATGATACGTACTATGTATTGTGGTGATTGGATATGTATATGTATATAAAACCAAATCCCTCATTAAATATTAATGTTTTAGATGCCTTCCAAACGCGTCACGTGTGAAAAGCTTGATCGACCAAGTGTGGGCACGCCCAAGCGTGGTGCACCATCTATCTTGTGGAAACGTGAAGGATGGATATGTGGGTCTGCCCAAGCAGGGTGCATATTCATCGTGTTGGCTTTGGGTCCGACTTAACAAGGTGACCTAGATAGGATCTAGCACCTTGAGGCATGGAGATGATCATGGCAACGAGTTGCATATGACATCTTATCAAGAGTTGCATATGATGCAATTGGCAAGAGTTTCCTACCTGAGAGATCTAAGTTGTGGGTGACAGCCCTAGCTGGTCCATGACTTAGAGGATTTTAAGATCTTGCCCACTAGAAGGTTGTACGCTGCAATCTTCCGAATTGATGGTGAGGGTTATCAATTTGAACTAAAATAGTGGGAGCGATAATTAATTAAAGGCCTAATTATATCGTCAACTTTTCAAATCAATCAAATAAGTCAAAAATGAGTTTTGGACTAAAATTGCATATTTCCTTTTGTAGTACAAATGACAACAAACAACAATCACTTTTCTTTGCGATCGGTCCTTGAAAAGGACAGGCTAAATGGGACAAACTTCCACGACTAGTATAGGACATTGAGAATTGTTCTCACTCAAGAGCGAAAGCTCTATGTCCTGGATACTCCAATTCCAGAGGAACCTGCTCCTAATGCACCAAAGACAGAAAGGGATGCTTACAAGAAGCATTCTGATGATGCCATTGATGCAAAGTGCTTGATGTTGTGCTCTATGAACCACGAGTTGCAGAGACAACATGAGAACATGGGTGTCATTGAGATGATTCAGCATCTCAGGAACATGTATAAAGATCAAGCACGGCAAGAGAGATACGATGTCTCAAGGGCACTGTTCAAGTGTGTCATGATAGAAGGAGATCCAGTTGGTCCTCACATACTCAAGATGATTGGGTATGTGGAGAACCTGACAAGATTGGGATTTCCACTGAGCCAAGAGTTGGCTACTGACGTGACACTGCAATCGTTGCCAGAATCCTACTGTCAGTTTGTGATGAACTACAACATGAACAACTTTGATAGGCCACTGTTAGAGTTGTTAGGCATGTTGAGGACAGTCGAGGCATAGATGAAGAAGGACAAGCCTAAGTCTGTGATGGTGATCACGAGCAAGTGAGGCAAGTCCAAGCGAAAGGGCAAGGTCAAAGCTAAGAAAGGTTTTAATGCTAGCCAGAAGCCCAAGTCATCTTCAGCTCTCAAAGCCAAGGGAGGCGTGACCAAGAAAGGCAATTGCCACCATTGTTAAAAGCCAAGACATTGGAAAAGGAATTGTCCTCTCTATCTGGAAGAACAAAAGAAGAAGGAGGCGACATCCGTCTCTACTTAAAGGTGTCATGAAAGTAAACTTGTAACACTTTTGAGATATATGATACCAAGATGTAAAGTGTAAAGCACTCAATAAATGGGGCAAGTGTTGCCGCCATAGATAGGAGTACTTTAGTTTATTTTGAGCCTAAAAGGCATGTAATACAGTTATGAACTGCTATTTCATATTTTCCAATAGATAGAAACACTTTATTTTTGCATATTGTATGACAATGATGTCAATCAATAAAGAGATGTTTCAATTTCTAAAGATATGATCTTTGTGGCAATGCCTTGTTTATCTTGTGGTATTTGATATGAATAAGATAATATGATACCTAAAAGTTATAGATAACTCAAACAATCAAATTAGCATCAATCATGAGAAATTCATTTCTAGTTTCCATGTGATGGATAAATCTAGAATCTTTTGGTTAGAGAACCAGTAAGAGACATGAATATCTTGAACATGATTAATCAATCTTCACTAATGGTAGTGGGAGAATGATTATCCTATTTGGGATAATACATGTGATGTATTTACATACCTATTGGAACAAATGGTAATACTTCAAATGGTGTTTAGAGAAATACCAATATGAATATCTTGAAGTGTTCAAGATTATCATAGATGAAGTGCAAATTTGGTAAAATTTTAATTCTTGATGAGATCAACGAATGAAATACTTGGACCAAATGTTTGAAATCCTTATGAGTGATTATGATAGTGTATCATAGTGAACTCATGATTATGGCATGGTGATGTTTAAATCAAGAAGGAATCATACTCTAAGGAGTTAGAGAATGATTATCAAATAACTGAATTCTTCTTAATAAAAGAATACCCCTCACTAATAAAAGAAATTAAGAATCACAAGGGTTGTGAATTCTTATATCCTTACACCTCAATTATCTATGTGATGAGATGTTCATGTGATGAGTCAACTATCTAGATGAATATGAGGAACTGAATTTTGAGTTATGGTTTATGACCATTACATCCTAAATGACATCCATGTGAACCATAAGGTATGACTTTGATGGTAGCACTCATTGGATGAAATCCATAAGTGCATATGAGTCTTAAGTGTTAAGACACATGGATAACATTTTGAGAAGTATGATGCTTGTTGATTGCAACTTAATGACTAAGACATTTGGCATATGGATACTAAAATCGCATTCCTATGAGGAATAAAACAAGGATGTGTACGTGACACAACCTATAAGGTTTATGAATCCAATCATGCAAATAAAGTCTATAAGTTACAATGGATTAATCAATGTGATTGACTGAGTATAAGAAACTCAGAATTGGATCTTTACTTTGATGGTATAGTCAAAGGGTTTGACTGATATGTCAAAGATAAAGAAGGGATATGTGATTTAGTGGGAGCGTGTTCACATTCCACATGTTGATGTGAAATGAAAATGTTCTACAATGGAAATCCAAAAGTGGAAATTATCTTTAAGGAAGATAGAGATGTTTCCTATGTGATAGGAATAGAGATCTATAGAGATAGTTCTCGAAAAACCTCTTGACCTGAAAAGAGAAAGCATACATCGGCAATCTATACTGAAGGGTTCAGTATGCACAGATTCAGTGGGAGAAAACTTTTCAATGTTACATGGAGTTAGTATCCCAAGGCCAAGTGTCTAATTCTTATGAAGAATGGGAACACTAAGAATAGATATGGATCTATCATGTATGTAATTATCCCATTATCTTGCATGTATCGACATGGCAAGAATAAAATGCATTCATCATCTTGTATGTAGGGCATGGCAATATGATGTGCTCATCCTAATAACTCGTATGTGAGACATGACGAGTGGATGTCTGTCTACTTCCAGTAAGGGTTACTGGAATACCATGAGAACTTGATAAGTACTTGAGAAGTACTAGTTCTATGGAGATAAGGAAGAGTTCAATGTAAAGAGTTACATTGATGCGAACTTCCGAAAGGATGGAAAATTAATCGCAAAATATATATAGGATATATAAAAGTGAAAGTTTGTTGATAATTGAAAGTGTTCCAATAAAACCATTTAAAAAGGAAATGTCGAGTATCTATGTGTTAGAGAACAACAATAGATACTATATGGATCTGGAAGTTCATGAGATGAACTTATAGATATTCCGCTCATTGATGACAAGTATGGAATCCTTGATCATGCAATGTGGCTAAAGGTTAGCAAAGGAATACTAGATCGCATATTACAGCAACTCCATCTCATACGTGTGACGTACAGCGAAGAGATGTGAGACATACAATTTATACTGACTTTGGCAAGGTGTTGCCATAACTCACTATGTTCGCACTAGAGCACAGTAACATCTGGGACATGTTTGAAGATCACTATGAATATGATTCAAGGGTGATTGGCTTGTAGTGCAAGTGGGAGTCTGTTGGTATGTATGCCCTGAGAGCCAATCATGGGATGATTGGTGGGATACATTAAGATTGATTTGATAAACATCAAAGGCAAGATTCTAATTCTTTCTGGTTCAATCATATGAGATAGTGATAGAACAGATTGAATGTCTAGAAAATGACAGTACTCAATGACGTATGCTTTCAGGTTGAGGACCTGAACGATGAGATCATATGGATGCTAAGAGTTGGTACATTCTTGTTATGTCCCTAGTCAAATGTCATTATGGAAGGTAGATAGACAGCAATGACACACAAGACTAGATTGTGGTGTTGGTTGATGACAGAATCTCATTAGTCATGATATAGAGATATCAAACCAAACACATAGGTACTTGTTAGAGAACAAGTGTACCGGACAGACCCACCATGAGTTTGACACATGGAACCATGACATGGTAGTCACAGTCAGTACTCACAGTGATGGTGGTGAGTGTGATTCTTTGACATGAAATCACTACAATCAACACATGTCGTTGGGCACACTTTGACATCATCAAACGTAGTCCTGAAACATGGGTTGTTATAAAGGTGATGATTGGGTGGCTTTGACACATGGGGCTTTTGAGGGGTGAGTGATAGATATGGGATTTGTCCCTCCTGAGGGAGTTTGATATCCATGGCCACTTGATGAGTAGGATTGAGAAAGGCGTGCACAAATGTGTGAATCATTATGTGATATTGATGTCATACATATCTCTTCCAATTTACTCTGAGATCAAGAAAGTGAATGAACGTTGACAGGATGACTGTTCCATGCCTCGAGTTCATTAAGGATATCAGTGATAAAGGAATTATACATTCATTGTAACACCATTCACGGATTGTAGGATTGAAAGTTGTTCTCCAACTTTCTATTTCACTTGGGTAGCACTGATGTGTGACTAGGCACCGCTCTTTGCTTGTGAAGTCATAAGTGTTATGGACTTTCACTGCCAACGTGAAATGGACCTGCAGGGTCACACACATAGGATTTAACCTAGAAGAGGATTTTTTTCCACAAACAATGTTTAGATTGATTACTAAAGGAGTTTAGTTGTTCAATTAAACACTCAATTAATTGATATCTCAATATCATAATGTTCAAGGTGTTGGACACATTGATTAGAGTATCAGATTGATTGAATCTGTAATTGATTGTTTCTACAAAATCTGCACTCCCAACCGATCGGCTCATGTGATGAACCGATTAGCTGAGCTTGGTGAACCGATCATCTCATACGGTGAGTTGATCGGCTCATGGATAGGGTGAATCGATTGCTTCAAGTGTTGAAACGATCGATTCAACTGATGCAACCGAGCAAGTTGGGAAAGTAGGATTGGTGAGAAATTTCTTTTCATTTCACTTGCCCAATTTGATTGGAACAAGGATTGGTATTTGATACCAATTAGAAACAAAAGATAAAAGTCAACCGGGAACTGACCCAGACCAAGAATCGACCGGTTCAGAAGTGAACCGACCGTTTCATGGGTCCAACTGATCAGTTGAGGTGTCAACCGACCGACTCAGGTCCCCAACCGACCGTTTCAGAAATGAAACGATCGGTTCAGGTTGTGCAGTTGGTTGTTTTTGTGGAAAATCTCGAACCCTTCTACTCCTGCTTTAGTCCCACATTGCCCAGGATAGAGAACCTTATCCCATGAACCTTCGATATATATAGGGGTATTGGGGGCTTCTCAAAGGACAACTCAGTGCAACCAGTTGCTTTGTAAAGTTGTCGTTCTCTTTGGTTTTGGTAACTGAGAGAGCCCGAGCAAGTGCTACCCGATAAGGGAGGCACAATAAGGGAAAGACAACTGTAGAAAGTGACTGGTGGTAGGAGATTGTGTCGGTGACTAGTACACTGATAGGAGGGTGTGACTCCTTCCAATTCCTTGTGAGACAAGGAGATTGGAGTTCCAGGTGGTCCGTGTGGACTACTTCAGAGGCGAGAGATTTCTGCCGCTCGGAGGACAATTGTCAATCTCGATAGTCCCGGTAAAACCAGGAGTCGTCAGTCCCGGTGCGACCAGGAGCTATACAGACCCCGTCCAAGACTGGAGGTGAAAACCGCGCAAGCCGCGATGTATTGTCTCCGAGCAAGCCTCGGGACAATGTATGATTCCACAAACCATCCTTTCCTATTATATAGACGTTGACGTGTTTCCTTGTTCTGGGTTTGGGGAGGAAAATTTTTGTTTCCGCTGCCTTATCAGCCTCCCTTTAAACCCAACAGTTAGATGATTGAAGAACATACATCATGATGGTCGAAGCTCATGGTCAAGACCATTGACCAAACATCATCACAACACACCAGAGATCAAAGGGATTCTTAGTCAAAGGCTACTTCAGTGAGCAAGACACCACTTGACATCAGCAGCCAAAGAAGATTCACACTTGGTCAAAGAGAAACCTTGGTCTTACGGAATCCAGGTTCAATGGGAAAATTCAGCAACCAACAACCTCACTCAACACCATCAGTTGAAGGAGCAAAACCACTAGTGACCACATGTCATATCACCCTCCATTGGTCAAAGAGAATGGTCCACTTCAATAACCAAAACAAAAACATACGGTCAATGACCAAGCCAACAAAACCAACAACCAAAACACCTTCAATGACCAAACTAAGAACATCATCACCACATAGCCAAAACATGGTTGAAAACATATGATTAACATTGAGAGATCATATCCTTCAAAACATCTATGCATACCAAGAAGCTCAAACGTCACTAGAGTGTAACTTCATGGAAAAGGATGATCATCATAACCCTAAATAACATCACACAAGATCAATATTAAAACCATGGTATGATAGGTGTAAACTCAAAGTCAAGCATATGGAGATAGGTCCAAAACTTCATCTTACATAAGAGAACCAGACCAAGAACTAATGTAACAAAACCCAAATCGAGATGCATGCAAAGACCATCATCATCACCCTCAACTATATTTCGGCCATATGAATTAGGGTTTAGGAGAAAGAGCAAACCAAGCATGGATTCTTCAAAATTTAAAACCATAAAACAAGATAACAACATATAGCATATCACGATCACATTTTTTTGGTAAAACAATAGCATGCAACAAGATTGTGGTGTAATAATAGAAATGGGAAGAGAATTAAATAACACATCTTAGATGATGGTGTAACCACCTCCAAACAAGAAGATCCAAAAGCAAGAGAGAAGCCTAGCCTTGATCTCATCCATGAACAAGATAGTCATCACCTCAAAAAGAGAAGAAAAACCCTAGGTTAAAGGACACGAAAGAGAACAAAAATATCTAGGCTGAAAAAGAACAAGACGGGAGAGAAAGGAGAAGAGTTCCTCAATACTACTTGAGCACTACCTTGGAGAACTAAGGATTCAGCCCAAGAAAGATGAGTACCTTCATCCCAACATAAGCACCATCATGGAAGCTCCATGGATTTGGTAAAAAGAAGAAGAAAGAGGTAGGGTTTAAAATGAAATGAAACCAAGAGGTTGGATCACATACCAAGGACCAAAGAATCACCAAGGAAGAGTAGCTCCAAGATTGGATCATCACATGCAAATTATTTCAAACACTAAGAACCAAGGTTGAGCTTCTTCTCCATCAAGTGCACAAGGGTCAAACTCCAAAGATGAGAGAGGTAATAAGAGTGTAAAAGGGTCATATGCATGGAAGAAAAGAGGTGCATATACCCAAAGGTAGAGAGAGACCAAAGAGGTTAGGTGTCATGCACATAAGTGCCACATGTACACCACACATCAACCATGCATACGAGCTAGGTCATAAAAAGCAAGGTGGTTAGCAACCTCACTTGGTCCTAGAGGTCCATCGGTCGAAGGGAAAACCAAGCGACCAACACACATGAAACCCTAGGTCAGCAACCAAAAGAGAGAATGAGAGTCTCTGTGACCTTTGGAACTCCATCACACACTCAAAAATCTCTACAACTGCAAGGAAACATCAAGAAGATCCAAGGATGGTCACTGAAAGACTAAGAACTCAAACGGCCAACACAAGGTCAACATCAAACTAGGGCATTCAAGCAAACTGTAGAAACAACACACAACAAGCACCTTCTATCTCCTCCTCAAACAAAGGTTCAACAAGGTGCCTCAAATCACCATATTATCTCTCATGATGCCAAGTCACAATGGGAACAACCTACATGTGAAAATTATAAGATAACCCCTCAACATGGGTAAATTGCAACTTGGTCCAAAATAAGAAAACATAACTCAAACCACATTCAAACAGGACCAAACTGAAATCACAAGCATGTCCCATGATATTAAGGCATATTAAGAGATTAAATTATTATTTAAAAATCTTATTAAGACAAACAAACATAAACAAGCACTTAGCTAGGTCATGGGCCTTACACCTTTCTTTCATTTAATAGAAAATATATTATATTAGATTTAATGCATACGAACATGTGTTAGTTTAATGCTATAACCAATATGGATAATAATAGATATTTTATGTCATTCATTAATTATTGGAGTAGATTTTGTACATCTACTTAGATAAAAGTAAGGATGTAGCACTAGAAATGTTTCAAATTTATAACAATGATGTGGAGACACAAATTGGTAAGGTACTTTATAGACAAAGAGATCTAATAATGGAGGAGATTATACCTCAAGCATGTTTCTATAATATTGCCAAAGTGATGGTAGTGTGCATGAGGTAACTTCTCCATACTCACCAAATCATATGAAATAGAGGAATGGAAGACTAGGACCATAATAGAAACGGTCAACACTATACTAGAAAGTTATGAATTCCCAAAAATGGCATGGGTGGAAGCTTTGGATACATATTTTAATACTTTAAATAGACTCTTTTATAAATTTAAGGAGAGTAATCCATTTGAATTTATGTGTGATAGAAATAAATTGTAAGATATCCCCATGTGTGGTGTTTTCTTACAAAATTTTTTAACCCATAACATAAGGAAAGAAGTTGGGACCAAAACAATTGATGACATCTTCCTAGATTATGTGGAGACAAGTTATGCATACATATTATTAACCATGAAATTTGGGATTTCTAGCATGGGTGTCAATGCAATAATTATACTCCATGATGTTTCGTTCTTTGAAAATGTGTTTCCTAAGAAGTTTAGTGTACCTCAAAGTGGTTCTCCAATATATCCTAATCCTATAGGTTCCATTCCTAAATAAGTAGAAAGGATAACTAATGTGGGGCCTAGTACTTAGTGTTTTATTTCAAGATCAAATGATTCTTAGATATCTAAACTAATGAGGGGTATGTGAAAGGACATCCAAGGTGTTTGTCGATTACAATGTTGAGGATGATCATATTTCCAACCAACTAGTCATGGTTTCTTGTAATTAAAGGTAGTGTAAGAAATCCTTTAACAATGAAATCCAATGAATTCATTAATAGGAAATTTAATATTTGGTGGATTTACCTTAAGGTTGACTACAATTGGATACAAATAGATTTTAGAAAAGAAACTAAATTTAGATGGGTCTATATATATTTTTGTATGACCACAATTCTAGTTTTTATTGCAGTAGCTATCATTATCTCACTATCCACCTGTAAGGAGTGGGACCTGAGATGAGATCCACTCCCTATTAAATTTCGAGAATAATTACATCTAATACAAACATACTAACAAGCATACTAAAATGGGTGTAAATTTTTCATTTCCCAAATAATAGTATACAACATTAACCAAAGTATAGAAGCAGAATAAAAAATTATGACTATATTTAATTTATACAAGATTGCATAAGATTCTTAGTTAGGGTTTACATGAAAATAACAACATTAGGGTCTAATTAGAGGTATGTCCAAACTATCTCAAGTATAGCACCCTAGAGTCAGTTTCTCTAATCCAAGTCCAAGTCATCATGTTGATTCATCCATGTTCTTAGCCTACGGGTTGGAAGCATACCCACAAGACAAGACAAAATAGATGTTCTCAGTGAAAAGTCAGTATGAGCATGTTAATTGGGATTGAACAACATTATGGAAAAATGAAACAATTAAACTTTATTAAAACTTCCCAAATCAAGAGGGATAAAGAACCATCCATGTGGATATCAAAATAATATGAATATCAAATATGATGGTAAACAATAAGAGATTTCTTTCCTTCAAAACAATGTCACTAATAATATCACAATTCATAAGAAGTTCATGTAAACAACATTAGACTAAGGTTATTTCAAGAAGGACTAGGACACCATAGCATCTCATCCAAAATGTATTGGGTGGAAAAGTGCACCCTGATCAAAATAAGCACGCCCTATATATATAATGATTGGAAAAACACACTCAAGGTGGAAAAAACACACCCTATATATGGTTGTACTCATGAATTACTATTAGAAATAAAATTAGTATAAGTCGTGCATAATGTAGAGGTAAGAAGTAAGTTCACTTGACCTTGAAATAAAAGGTGATAAGATTTAACATGTATCATGTGAGGTTAGAGGAATCATAAACAAATATATAATCATTTTATGAAATAAGGTGCAACATAAGATCATAAAGTCCACTACAAGAAGGTTACAATATGAAATACTCAAATTAGGATTTGACATGGAATAAAATGATCAAGAAATATAGGAGTCCAATTCAACAAAGTAACATGATAAATAGAGTCATATAAGTACTCAAATGATTCATTTTCTCATAAGAGAGAGAAATTGTGTAGGCAATATGTCCAAAGGACTAAAAGGTAGAAATACATGTGATTTCCCAATATAGAATTTAGGATATGCAACATACATCAAGAGAGTGAAATAAAAATTACTCAATATGTTTTGGATATACAAAATTCATCAAGAGAGAGTAATGAGAATTGCTCAATATGATTTGGAGATGGAACATACATCAAGAGATAGTAGTCAGAATTGCTCAATATGATTTTGATTTGCAACATACATCATGACTAGGTAATCAGAATTGCTCCATATGATTTGGAGATGTAACATACATCAAGAGAGAGTAATGAAAACTTCTCAATATGATTTTGAGATTGAACATACCTCATATTGAGTCTATATAAGTCCAAAGTCAACCCTAGGTTCAAGCCAGGTCTTCAACACACCCATTACACATATATATAAAATTAGGTTAGTTTCACATTAGTTACAAAAACCCTAAAGATTTTCTTTTTATTATGATTGAATTAGGTTATGAAAACAATATCATATTATAGATATTCTTTCCATTAACTCATAGCATATTTCATTATATTTTTGTGACTCATCGATTATTGGTTATGAATTTTGGAAATTTTAGCCAATTAGAAAATTCATAAAAATAAAGTACTTATAATATTATATTTACGCAATGAAACTAATACCATTCAGTGATCATTTTGACCCCTTGCATTTACAACTCATGCAAACATCCAAACACAAAGAGCATTTGTTGGGTATTGTGGAGAAAACATGCGCGGCGGAAGGAACAAAATCCACGCAACTCAAAATAGGATCTTTTCGACAACAACGTATTTAGAAGGAGTGTTTGCGGGATATACCTTATCACAGAGCAAGTCCAACGATGTCCCACTACACAAAGTTGTGCAACGACGCTTGTCTACACGGACGAAACTTCTCTCCCGTTCGCTGTCACAGGAAGATCCGGTGGTGCTCCTTTCGTGGGATGATGTGCACCGCTCGTAACGCGCACGGATGATTGTCGCTATCCTCCAAATGCAGGCGTCTCAGCGTCTGCATCTCTACTTTGTCCAGAGGGATGGACTGGAACTCCACGTCGCGCTTCCTAAGCCGGCGGGAAGGAGTCATGTCTGTGCAGCGGCGTGCTAGTAGCACGTTGCTCTCCTTTCTCTCCTAAGGACGGTGATGGCTAGGGTTTACGTACGTGAGCGTAAACTAAAAAGCCTCTCTCAATATATTATATAGATATCGGCCGTCAATCCTCCTTTAAATAGGATACGAAGGGAAGTAGGGTTTCCTAAACCCATCATTAAATAGAAACGTTGTGTTAATTAAATGCTCATGGATTAATTAGAATATTCTGGAATTCATTAATTAACTAAATAATCACATTAATTGATTAATTAATATTCGACTCCATGCAATCGTTTGGGATGGATCTATGGGCATATATACCAATAGACTCCCACTTGCACTTAGAGTCAGTCACTCCAATATTATTCTAATTGATTACATAAACATTTTAATAATCAATGTGATTCGGAGCAATTCCTATCAAATCCACAATTATACTCCAATTCCAACACATCCTATGCGTGTGACCCGGTAGGCTCCAAATTACGTTGGCAGTGATATACATAATCATATTATGATTTCATAAGAAATGATTGGTATCTAGCAAGACTTCATTGCCACCCAAGTAATTGGAGAAGTTGGAGAACAACTTAACCTATCATTCATGACTGGTGTTACAGTGATTGTATAGTTCCTTTGTCACTGATATCTGGATTCAACTTGAGTCATGGAATTTTTATTCTCTTCAACATTCAATCCATGTTCCTTGAACTAGAGAAGACTGTCTGAGATATATGTAAGCTCCATATCACATATTGACTCACATCAGCATGACCATGCATTTCTCAGTCTCGCTTCTCAAGTGGTCGGAATATCAAACTCCCGTAGGAAGGAAAAATTCCATCTACATCACTCACAGTCATCCCCATGTGTCACTGTGCACCCAAGCACCAACTTTATGGCAATCCTTATTCAGGACCACAGTGGATGATGTCAAAGTACACCGAATGACATGTGATAAGTGTAGTGACTTCAGGTCTAAGAACCACAATCACCACCATCATTATGAGATGTGACTCTAACTACCAATCATGGTATCCATGTGTCACTCTCAAGGTGGGTCTATCTGATACACTGTGCTCTAACAAGTATCTATGTATTTGGTTTGATATCTCCATATCATGGATAATGAGATTCTTCCATCAACCAACATACATTCTAATCTTATGTGTTATTGATGTCTATGGATATTTCCACAATAACAACTGATTAGGGACAAAACAAGAATACATACTCTTAGCATACATATGATCTCACTGTTAAGGTCATCAACCCGAAGACATATGTCATTGAGTATATTATTCTATAGACATCTATAAGTTTTATGGTCATCTCACAATATAAAACACAAACATATAGATTGGAAACTTGCCTTTATTGATATGATCAATGTAGTATTACAAATCGTTTACATAGTATCCCATTACAATCATCAAATGATAGTCTCTATGGGCATACATACTGACAGATTCCCACTTGCACTTATACCCAATAACTCATGAATCTCAATCCAAGTGATCGAACATGTTCGTCATGTTTCTATTGTGAAAGTGATTTTGTGAGCGGGTCAGCCACATTGCTTTCTGTAGGTACTCTGCAAATCTTCACATATCCTTGTTGTACAATCTCTCGTATGAGATGGAACCTCCGTAGAATATGTTTGGAATGTTGGTGTGATCTTGGTTCTTTAGCCTGTGCAATTGCTCCATTGTTTTCGTGAAACAACTCAATTGCATCACCAGCGCTTGGAACCACTCCAAGTTTAGAAATGAACTTCTTGATCCACACAGCTTCCTTTGCAGCATTAGATGCGGCAATATATTCAGACTCTATTGTAGAATCCGCAACCGTCTCTTGCTTGGAACTCTTCTAGCTCACAACTCTGTTGTTCAGGAAAAACACAAATCCAGATTGCAATCTATAGTCATCTTTGTCAGTTTGGAATCTAGCATCGGTATAACCCTTTACCACGAGCTCTTCCTCACCATCGTATACCAAGAATTGATCCTTAGTCCTTCTCAAGTACTTTAGGATGTTCTTTACGACTGTCCAGTGACATTCACCTGGATCTGACTGATACCGGCTCATCATGCTCAAAGCATACGACACATCAGGACGAGTACATAACATTGCGTACATGATAGATCCAATTGTTGATGCATATGGAATCTTACTCATGTGTTCCCGTTCATCACATGAACTAGGACATTGGGCTTTAGAGATCGTAACCCCATGGGACATTGGCAAGTTACGTCTCTTAGAACCCTCCATGCTAAACCTCTTTAGCACCTTGTCAATGTATGTGCTCTGGCTTAGGCCTAGAAGCCTTCTAGATCTATCTCTATAGATCTTGATCCCTAGTATATAGGATGCTTTGCCTAAATCCTTCATAGAGAAAGTTTTCCCTAGCCAACCTTTTACTGTCTGAAGAGTAGGGATGTCATTTCCCATCAATAGTATGTCATCCACATACAATATGAGAAATACAATTGTGCTCCCACTAACCCTTTTGTAAACACAAGGTTCATCTTCTTTTTTACTAAAGCCAACCTTTTTGACTACTTCATCAAAATGTAGATTCCAGCTCTGAGATGCTTGCTTCAATCCATAGATTGACCTTTGTAGCTTACAGACTTTATTGGCTTCCTTTGGATTGATAAAACTCTCAGGTTGTGTCATGTACACATCCTCGAGTAAATTCCCATTAAAGAATGTTGTTTTAACATCCATCTGCCAAATCTCATAGTCATGATAAGCTACAATGGCAAGCATGATCCTAATGGATTTAACCATGGCAACTGGTGAGAAGGTCTCATCATAATCAACACCTTGAATTTGACGGAATCCTTTCGAAACCAATCTACCTTTGTGGGTTTGAACATTTCCATCCATGTCAGTCTTCTTCTTGAAGACCCACTTGCACCCTATGGGTCTTACCCCTTCGGGCAGATCCACCAAGGTCCATACCTTGTTGGTGTACATGGATTCCATCTCAGATCTCATGGCTTTGAGCCATTTCTCAGATTTTGGTCCCTTAGTAGCTTCTAGATAGGAAGTTGGCTCATCTACTATGCCCAATTTGTCACTGTATTGAGTCACGAGAAATCCAAATATCTCAGGCTCAAGTCGTGTCCTACTAGACCTATGAGGTTCCTGTGTTACATTTGGAACTTGAAATTCCACAACAATTTGTGAGTCTTCATGTTCCTTATGTACCTCCTCAGGTTCTCTGCTTTCTTGTTGGTCTCAAACTTCTTCGAGATCTACATTCCTCCCACTAATTCCCTTGGAAATAAATTCCTTTTCAAGAAATACAGCAGTCCTAGCAACAAACACTTTGTTGTTAGTCGGTGTGTAGAAGTAGTATCCCCGAGTTTCCTTGGGGTATCCAACAAAATAACATTTTATCGATTTGGGTCCAAGATTTTCAGGAAATTGTTTCCTAACATAAGCTTCACATCCCCAAATCTTTAACATAGACAAATTGGGACGATTCCCATTCCATATATCATATGGCGTCTTTTGAACCGATTTAGAAGGTACACGGTTAAGTGTAAACGCTACAGTTTCAAGAGCATATCCCCAGAATGATATTGGAAGTTCGGTTGAACTCATCATTGATCGTACCATGTCTAATAATGTATGATTCCTTCTTTATGACACACCATTATGTTGTGGTGTACCGGGTGGAGTCCATTGTCATATAATACCACAGTCTCTCAGAAGGTCATCAAACTCTTGGCTTAAGTATTCGCCACCTCGATCTGAATGATGTGCTTTAATACTCTTACCAAGCTGCTTCTCTACTTCATTCATGAAAGTCTTGAACATTTCAAGAGTTTCTGACTTGTTTTTCATAAGATATACATAGCCATACCTACTGAGGTCATCAGTAAAGGTAATGAAGTATTGATAGCCTCCTCTAGCATTTGATCTAAAAGGTCTACATACATCAGTATGTATGAGCCCTAGTAGATCACTGGCTCTCTCACTATGTCTAGTGAAAGGAGTCTTGGTCATCTTCCCTAACAAACATGCCTCACATGTCTCCAATGATTCAAAATCAAAAGAGTCTAGATAACCATCCTTATGGAGTCTATATATGCGCTTCTCGTTTATGTGCCCAAGACGACAATGCCATAAGAATTTTTTGTTTGAGTTGTCAAGTTTTAACCTTTTAGTATTTACGTAGTATATGCTAGTCTCATGTTCTAACAAGTAGATACCATAAGACATAGGGGCATTGCCATAAAAGATCTCATCTTTAGAAATAGAAATAATTCCATTCTTAATGTGAAATTCAAATCCACTCTTATCCATAAAAGATACAGAAATAATATTTCTATTAATGGCAGGTACATAATAGCAATTCTCTAATTCTATTACAAGGCTTGTAGGCAAAGATAAACTAATAACTCCAACTGCGGTGGCAACAACTCTTGCTCCATTAGTGACCCGCAGCTCGACTTGGCCCTTTCTTCAAGGCTTACTTCTTATCAGATCTTGCATATTAGAACATATGTGAGATCCACATCTGATATTCAGTACCCATGATGAAGAAGTATTTAAGTTTATCTCAATAACGTATATACCTGAAGTGGAGATCTCTATCCCTTGGTTCTTCTTCCTCAGTTCCTCCAGGTAGAGAGGACAATTTCTTTTCCAATGTCCAGGCTGGTGACAATGGTTCTTTGGAGATCCGACCTTTAGCTTTGAGCGCGGATGACTTTGGCTTCTACCCAGCTTTAGAACTTTTCTTTTCCTTGCCTTTGCCTTTTGACTTTCCCTTTGTCTTGCTGATCATCATCACAAACTTGGGCTTGTCTTTCTTCATCTGTGCTTCAGCTGTCCTCAACATGCCTAAGAATTCTGACAATGACTTGTTAAAATTGTTCATGTTGTAGTTCATGACAAAATGACTATATGATTCAGGAAACAATTGTAGAATCACATCCGTGGCCAACTCTTGACCTAGGGGAAATCCCAGCTTGGATAGGCTTTCCACGTACGCAATCAAAGTGAGTATATGGGTGCCAACTGAGTCTCCCTCTTTCATCTTACTTTTAAACAAAGCCTTTGAGACATCATATCTCTCCTGTCTTGCTTGATGTTGATACATGTTCTTGAGATGTGTTACCATATCCATGACATTCACGTTCGCATGTTGCTCTTGCAACTCATAGTTCATTGAGCACAACATCAGGCACTTGGCATCCACGACATCATCAAGGTGCTTCTTGTAAGCATCCTTTTCAGCCTTGGGTGCATTTACGGCGGGCTCCACTGGCTCTGGTGTTTCAAGGACATAGAGCTTACGCTCATGTGTGAGAACAATTCTCAGCGTCCTAAACCAGATTTGAATGTTGGTTCTAGTAAGTTTGTCCTTCTCAAGGACCGATCGCAACGAGAAAGTGTGAGTGTTGTTTTCCATTTGATTGCTATAAAAAAAATTTGCATTTAGTCCAAAACATTTTGACTTCTAAAGATTTGATAAATAAGATTAATTAGGCCTTTAATTAATTATGCTCCCACTATTTTATTCAAATTGATAGCCCTCACTATCAACTCGGAAGATTGCAACGTACAACCTTCTAGTGAGCCAAGATCCAAAATAATTTGATCAATGCCCATCCAACGCTGGCGTCAAAGACCAAATACTAAGGTAGGCAACTTTTGCCAATTGCATCATATGCAACTCTTGGATAGATGATCATGCACAACTCCTTGTCATGATGCATCTGTGTGCCTCAAGGTACTTGATCCTATCAAGGTTTCCTAGTTAAGTCCAACCCATAAGCCAACATGATGAGTGTGCACCCTGCGGAGGCAGACCCACACACCCACCATCACACTTCTACGAGATAGACAGTGTACCACGCGGAGGCGTTCCCACACATAGTTGATCAAGCTTTTCATGTGTGTTGCTTTATGGAAGGAAATTAAAACTTAATATTATTAATTGAGGGATTTTATTAATACATATACATATCTGAACACCACATACTTATAGTATGTATCATATACTACTATATCCACAACCACAAATGATAGACATGCAATCACAAACACAAATACATCGGTTATGGCCATACTATTGTAATTAATCCTTTGGATCAACAAAGGATTATAGTCCACCTATGGTCTTATGCATCTCATGCAATACCTGTGAATCAACATGTAAGCATGTAATGATCAACATTACAATGAACAACTTCATGGATGCTTCGTGAGGTTGGAACTTCAAGTTGCTTCTTGGAATTGGATCTTCTTGTTGCTTCTCCATAGACGCTCCTTGGAGTTGGATATTCAGGTTGCTTCTTGGAATTAGATATTCATGGTGCTTCTCCATGGACACTCCTTGGAGTTGGATCTTCAAGAGGCCTCCTTACATCAAGTTTACAAAAACTAAAACTAATCCTATCTCTATTACATCATATGAGTAAAAATATAAAGGAAATAATTAATTACACTTTGAAATAAGAGATGAGGCTCGACATGCAAGCCAAATACTTTATACAAAGGATCCATATGTAACCATTATACATCCATATCATTCACAAACAAACATATCCACAAGATCAACATCCACATTCATTCACAACATTCACAAAAGGGGATACTAGGCCATAACCGTGCATGCATTCACCACATAAAATAGATTTTAAAGGCGACATGTATGCTATCATAGGTATATCTACATATACGTATATACATATTAAAATTGTAGTACTTTTAATGCGAGACATTCCCCACTAAATATTTTTTTGACTCCCACGCAGACTATGCGGGGTACATAGGGGCAGAGCCCCTGAAAGGTCTACGGAATTTTACTTTTGTGCACTTAGGAAAATCAATATTTTCCATAGTCGACCCCGTCCAAAACGTCAAAAACAGAAGCCTGCGATGTATGTGGAATTAGGTTTATATTTGCACAATAGCAGGTTTAATTTGCATCGTATGCAACATAAAAATAATATACAGTGATTTGATCATATATAAATGAATCCAAATACGTCGTAGATTGACGCTGCTCTGATACCACTGTTGGGTATTGTGGAGAAAACATGCACAGCGGAAGGAACAAAATCCATACACCCCGAAATATGATCTCGTCGACAACAATGTATTTAGAAGGAGTGTTTGCGGGATATACCTTATCCCAGAGCAAGTCCGGCGATGTCCTGCTGCACAAAGGTGTGCAACAATGCTTGTCTACACGGACAAAACTTCTCTCCCATTTGCTGTCGCAGGAAGATCCGGCGGCGCTCTTTTCATGCGATGATGTGCGCCGCTCGTAACGCGCATGGATGATCGTCGCTGTCCTCCGAACACAGGCATCTCAGCGTATGCGTCTCTACTTCGTCTACGGGGATGGACTGGAACTCCACGTCACGCTTCCTAAGCCGTCGGGAAGGAGTCATGTCTGTGCGGCGGCGTGCTAGCGGCGTGTTGCTCTCCTTTCTCTCCTAAGGACGGTGACAACTAGGGTTTACGTACGTGAGCGTAAACTGAAAGTCTCTCTCGATATATTATATAGATATCGGCCATCAATCCTCCTTTAAATAGGATACGAAGGGAAGTAGGGTTTCCTAAACCCATCGATAAACAGAAACGTTACGTTAATTAAATGCTCTTGGATTAATTGGAATATTTTGGAATTCATTAATTAACCAAATAATCGTATTAATTGATTAATTAATATCCGACTCCATGCAATCGCTTGGGATGCCTCTATGGGCATATATACCAACAGCTTTAACATAGATAACCAAACCCAGGGATGGGCATCTGATAGGCACCATGGACCCCAAAATCAATTTTAGCGGAATTTTCTAGTCTCAAAGATTCAGAGAAAAAAGCATGGGGTGGCCGTGAATTCCTGAATAGAACTCTAGGTCTGAGTACCATGGCCAAAAAGAAACATAAGGTGAGGAAGATAATAGAAATGAAGAAAAATCTCAAAACCAATGATGAGGATGATTCAAAACTTCGAGGTAGATCATACAATGTGGAAAACATCCTAACTAAGCAGTTGGATGAGAAAGGAGCCTCTGGGATCGCAAGTTGGAGAGAAACAAATAAAGAGGTGGGGACCGTAGTAATACCTTAAATGATGGAAGGGGAAATCTTCATAAAACCCCATCGAGTTAATATGACAGTCTGCTGGCAACCCAGAAGATCCAAACCTAGTCGCCAAAATCAAGATAGGTGCCAACCTAGGGAAAAGTTGGTTAGGCTAGTGGGTAGGTGGTGATGATAAGAGGGGGCCTCCGAATGATAGAAATGGGTTTTTTAGAGAACATATAAGAATTTTGTAGAGATCTGAAGTTTGTTGATAGCTAGGAGTAAGAAAAGTTGTAAGAATAGAGGAGTAATAGAGGAGGAAGAGAGTGGTATGTGGAGGGGACACATATGCCACAAAACCCTATAATTTATAGGGTGATCTGAGGCAAAAAGGAGAAAGGGAGGTTTAGGAGAAAGAATGATAAAAAAGATCAAGAGGTGACAGACAAAATTGTGAAAGGAAGAGTGTGTTAGAGTCCCTATGAAAATGCTAGGCTTTCCAAAACAAGCGGGCATAGAAGAAAAGGCCAGGATCACACAATCCAGATCCAACAATACCTAGGGTGTATGCATTTCACAAAAAGTAGAATACTAGGAACTTTAGCGTGATGCCTAATTACGCACATGATAATAATTAAAATAGGACTTTAGGAAATTAAATATATCGATTGAAATAGATTGAATATTTAGAATTGAAAATATAGTTTTCTTTCTATATTTATTCAAGGACTCAAGCATTGTTCAATAAATTCCAAATTACCTAGACCAATTAGGACATGTAGATTTTGATTTTGCAAATCATTTTCCCTTTTGAGATTGTTTATTATCTTATTTTGGACGTTAAATAATATGCTCTCTCCTAATTAAAAATATGACATATAAGATTGTTGAATTAATGTGAAAATTAACATATAGACCAATTTTGTTAGGTAGAATTTTAATTCAGGTTTGATTTCCACTTTTTGAAGACATTTAATATTTCCGATCTTATATCATATTTTCTTTTCTATATGAAATTAGGATAGTTATTATTGTTCAAATAATGTGAAACTTGGTAGCCGAGATAACTCATACCCAAAGAACATGATTTTAGCATTCTAATTGGGTTTTGAGATCTCCTTTTATGAGTTCTAATACAATTAATGTTTTAGGCTCATTAGCATTATGTTATTATAACATTACATCATTAACATCATTATTTACTATTACAGTCCTATTATCGTTATATTATCATCAAAAGAGTTCTATTAGCTTATTATGCATGGAATTTTGTAGTTTACTTATTTTGCATATTTCGTCCATTAATCCAACTTTCATTTAAATAATGACATATTATTCATATTTATGGACACGCAAATTCATACCGTCATTCATATTCATGTGTGAAGCATTTGGTGACATTTATCAAACATAACTTAGCCATTATGTGAATATTGGTTATCAAAGAAAACTTATGGGACATAAATATTTTATATTTGTTTTAAAGTCCATATACATTAGATTTACCTTTGGGTTATTTATGTTACACACATTATTTATATACAATAAGGTATAAAATCATCCTTATTTGGAAAAATCTAAAGAACCAACCATACCAATATCATATCCTTGTGGTAAGAGCTTTTATAGTCAAGATGCTAGGTTTTGGTATATATGCTACGACACCCCACCCATTAAAGAGGATTTTGTTCCCAAAATATAGCTATCCTTATAATACAAAGTGATTACAATCCATATCATAAAAGGTTTAACCTAGTAAGCCAAACAAAACAACACCCATGATATTAGGTTTACATATTAATCTTTTGTTGCTAATATGTTAGGTGGTTATGTTGTGCATAGAATATGCATACAACTAATAGGTTATAGACACATAGGGCTTCCTTTTAGGTCCTTATGGTTCTAACATAACAACACTAAAGTTCGCATTAGCATCCAAAAGTCATAGGGTACAAAAGGGTAGGCCAACCAAACCTTTGTTATCATCCACACCTTCCTAGTCATTCTTTTATTCTCAAAACTAGGGTTCAATATTCCTATTATAACTATTTCTAGGGTTTCTCTATCAAGACTTTGCACATCTCTTCATTGTGACTTATTTCAAGAAAGCATCAATAAAATCAACAAGGTTTTTTAATTATAGTATAATGGAAGATAATTATTAATACTAAGAAATCATGCAAGGAAAAATAAAGGTGGTACCAAAATCAATACAAGAACCAAATTATCATATTTTTCCCTAATAAGATCTCTTTATACTATCACTCCAACATCCTTATAATCGAAATTCATCCTCAAGTCCAACCTCACTATATTTAAAGATTCATGTCATAACTAACCTACATAATCACCTGAACTAAGGAGAAATGCGCCAATAAAGTGGAACCCTAGCGGTAAAAGTGATGTTGTAAGATCGAGAGGTCATGAGTTCGAACCTAGACGACGGGATGAATGAATCACCAATTAAAAAAAAACTAACCTACATAATAGTGTATAAGAAACTAGAGTCTCATTAAATTAGGGTTTATTGTTCATGATTGTTATGTGTGCCACATATGATTCTAAATCGACCTTCAACAATATCATGCATATCATAGGTCAATTCTAGGGTAAACATCTTTCTTAGAGCGTGACTATGTAAGGTAAAGGGTCCTTCTTAGGAACTTATAGCAAACAATAAAAATCTTAAGGGAGAAAAAATTGAAATAGTTAGAATTTGATTAATATGGCTCTAATACCATCTTACAAGGAGTAGGATCGGAGAAGGGATCCATTCCCTACTTAATTCAAGGAATAACTCCATCTAATCCAAACACACTAACAAGCATGCTGGAATAGGTGTAAAATTTTCATTTATAAAAAATACTACACAAAATTAACCAAATTATAGAAGAAGAATAATAACTGATGGCTAGTTTGAACTTATACAAGAATTCATAAGATACTATCACTTGGGGTTTACATGAAAGTAAAAACATCAAGATCTAAGTAGAGGGATTCCCAAACTATATCAAGTCTATCTCCCAAGATTCAATTTATCTAATCCATGTCTAAGTCACAATACTGGTTTCACCATGTTCTTTATACCCCACAAGAGAAGACAGAATACATTTTGTTAGCATAAAAGTCGGTATGAGCATATTAATCAGGATTGATCACTATTATGGAAAAGTACAACAATTAAATTGTATCAAGGCTTCCCAAATCAAGATGGATAATGAACCATCATAGAGGATATCAAAAGGATATGGATATCAAACAACATAATAAACAATAAGAGATTTTTTTCCTTTAAAACAATGTCAATAATAATAAGAGAAGAGAGCCACCCTTTAGCTCTATCCTTCAAATTGAAAGGGAGAATAAGGCAAATCCCATAAGTAGGAACACCATCTATTTTGAAAGTGCTAAGAAATTGCATAAATTCAAAAATATGGAGGTTTAGAACCTCCATTGGTGTCCCTCCAAACTCGTTCTATTGTATCATCTGTATAATTGTGGGGTTGACAGGAAAATCATTTGCCTTAATTTTTTATATATTGGTAACCCCATTGATGTCCATAAAAGTTGGAACAAAAAGGTCATTAAGGGAACGGTTGTCTTCCATAATTTGTTCTTCTTGTTGGGTTGTACGTTCATGTAAAGATAGTGGTGATGAATGTTATGGTTCCTCCAAATCTAATTAAGGTTCACTCCTCCTTTCTTTTTAAAGATTTCTAACATTTTCCTCATATTTGGGGTCTATAAATATGGAAGGTTTAAGACCCCTTTTGGATCACCTCATATAGTCTTGCAAGTAAAGAACGCAAGTGAAGTATAAAAATGAAAATGGAAGATACAAAAATATGACAACATTGATGATCATGATGAAAATGAGGGTTAATATGACATGGTTGTGTTGTGATTTAGTCTTGCTTAAAATTCAACATTTCTTACTCTAACAAAAATATCGATGCTCTTGAGAAACGACACCAAAAACCTATTACTCGTGTGCGCAAGTCTTAAATTTATAAACTTGAACACTACCCTGCAGGTGTACATGTTCATGTAGTATTATCAAGTTCGTCCAAGAAGCAAGATATTGTTAGGCACAAAAGTATTGAACTTCAACAATCTAGATGTTTTTAATAAGATATGTTTTGTTAAGTTAACTAAGCAATTAAAAGAAAATGAACTAAAATAGAAATCGCTTGTATTAAGGATCAAATTGAATTAGGAATTTTTGAGGATATGTTTCACTATCATATCATGCAATGAAATAAAAAAAAATTCACAAGTAGTAAAATCACAAAGCAAGGTTCGAGTTTTACACCTGTCCTGGTAGTGTAGAACGATTTTACCTTATATTGCACCACTGTGCATATAAATGAAATAGAATCATCAAAAACCTTGGAATCCCCTTCACTTCAAATCCACTCCAATGGTCAAGGAAACAAAAGCCACAGAACACATATCCTTACTTCAATGTACACATTTCCAGTATGCACAAGAAGCATAAGACATACATACAAGATTGACAATTAAACATATATGTGAAATAAACATCAATGTATGCACTGAACAATGATTAAACCAACATTAAGCAAGAAGATTTGTTGTTCTACAAAGCTTGACATGGGAGTTTCTCCCTTGTGCTTTAGAAAGGAAGATCTACTTGTCCATGGATGTAGAAAGTAGATATAAATAGTAGGATACAATGTTGGACATCAAAGTATAAGGAATTAAAACCGAATGTCCATGCAAGAAAAAGGAAAGAGTTAGAACTCTAGTCAAGGAGTCAAAAAATTGTCCTTGATATTGGAAACTCTTCAGAACACTTCACTCTAGAGTAGAGAGAAGAGAACGATGGAGATCCCTACTGTAGATATTGGAAAAAACAAAAGAAGAAGAAATTTCTCTCTTGAGAAACCATTATTTCTCCCTTGGAATGCCTCAAAATCCTCCCGACTCTCCCTTATTTGAATCTTACTCTAAATAGTCTAAAATAGTATGTGATACCCCTCCCAAGACGGCTTGGGATTGTATATATAACCCTAAGGCAGTTACATTGATGTAGGAGTGAAATCTACAGGTCACACAACATGTTGGATGACCAACACAGCGTATTAGATGCGATAGCTGAAGTCAGACTACCTCGATCGAGATGACAGAGTGTGTTGGTTGGCCAACACGGGGTGTTGCTGCAATTTAGGAAGTTATGGATCCAATTTTTGTGTTGTGACACAACATGTTGAAATCTCGACACTGCATGTTGTTGCAAGTCTAGATGTTCTAGATCCAAGTTTTTCATTGTGACACTGCATGTCAATATCTGGACACGTTGTGTCAATGTCTGGACATGGGGTGTCACTGTCAGTTTTAGCAACATTGATTTTCTGATTGTTAGATATTTGAGGAATGTGTTGATGGATGATATGATAGTTTTTTCTCCCCATTTTGATGTCAAATATAGTAACTATAATCCAAACTATGGAGTAAGAAAAGATATCAATAAAGAAGAAAATCTAGCATGATTAAGAGATATTATGGGTAAAATTGATTTGAGAATGAAACCAAAAGTGATCTGAAAGATGATATTAAATGCACACATCAATAAGATAATTAGGTTTTAATGATGATGCATCTTGATATTTAGATGTTAATCCTAATGATTCGATTTAAAGGAGTCATGTTGTAATAGTCAGTCTAATATATTGATTATAGTTCACCTACTACATGAATCATGGCTTATAACCCTTAGAAACCAAGTTGTAGTGGAATTAGCATTTGTGACCTAATTCCTAATGCAAACCCCAGACAACCCTAAACCATAGTCTAAGAGTTAGGTTAGGTCTTATTAGTATGATATGAATGATATGGTGACACTTTATGTTGTAAAAGTTTACAGATCATGTTGATTGATTGGATGTATACTTGCTTATACTTGGTGATTGCATAAAGTACACTTAAAATAGCATGCATGGATTCTTCTCGACAAAGGTACGTGGTTACAATTATGAATACTTGTCTGTATCAACTTTTGATGTTTGTCGAGGTTTTTGGTTGAGTAAAATAAGTTTTTGGATGTTTATTTAATTATGTTCAACGATAAAGCCACTATAAATATTACATAAGTAAACTATAATATACTAAACCCTGAGATATATTGATCAAGGAGTAATGCGCATAAGTCCAATGATGGACAATGATTACACCCACAATAGTAGACAAAGTATGGGTTAGAATATCTATAGAAAAATATAAATTTATTTGTGCATCTATTTGATAGTTGAGAATATAGGTTATTTTTCTGCATTTTAGGTTGACCTGCATCTATTAGTTGAAAACATGAAGAAATAAAAAATCTTTATGATTCATATAAGTACACTAGAATGCACAAAGTTAGATGTAATACTTCTTCTCATGTAGATAATTTCTTTGAAAATTCATGTAACTCCTTAGAGGAGTATCATTATACATTCTATAAACAAGTTTTAAGATTATATAAATTATATGTTATTATTTATTATTTGTTGAATTTGCAATCTTGAAATTCTAAGTAATGATCCTCGAGTTTAAGGTATTTTTCTTAACTGAGGAACATTCAAAAATTGAAGCTGTTACATTTGATATCAGAACCCAAATTTTATAAATAATATTTAATAATTAATAATTTTAAATAACATTTTTAAAATATAAATTTTTTTATTAAGGCATATAACCACAATGTAATGGTGTTTATAAAAGGTCACGTCTTTGGAGGTTGGCAATATTTTCCCATATTCCGTTATGTCATAGGATTGGAAGACATTCTTCATTAAATATGTGCTTTAGTTAATCCAAAGACCATCACCAAGAATTCATCATATACCCATATCTCGTCCAGAATACATTTATTAGTATCACATATCACATAATTGGGCTTTGGTCATTTTCAGAAAATATTTGGTGTGCTGGCGGAAGTTTCGAAACGTTAACTGCTTAGAGGCAAAGGCGGATCTTCCATTGGGCTTAGGGGGACCACGCCCCCCCCCCCCCCCCCCACACACACACACACACACAAACCCCAAAGTTTTTTAAGACCCATTAATATATTTCATTGACTCGTTGTAACTATTTAATTAGAAAGCAATTAGTTCAACAAAACTGATGGAGAAAAGAAGTAATGAACGTTTCCTGAAGCAAAGTCTCGGCTTTTAAAAATGCTCGTTTCCTCCTGTGATGGAGTGCGGATTTGCTGCACCCAACTTACAGGGGAGTAGGTTATTTCTTGTATTATCTCCGTTCATCTTTGGGGGCAGTTACAATGATAAGATCAAGATTTTACGTAGGGAATACCTGGCATTATATGCCATAAGGAGCAGCGTACTCCAATATACGTGATATACATTCTATCCGCATTCAAGATATGTTAATCTTCTCGTAAGATATGTTAACCGTCTCAATCTGAAGTGGTCTAGAAACGCCGAACTTTATAAGTCTATAGTCAAACTCAACCAGTCGTCTTCTTGTATACGTATACAGTAAAAATCATGACCTGAAGCAGATTACAAGTTTTTTTCCTTAAGAAATCCATATTAGTGCTTTGTTCGATTTGCTAATGGTAGACAGATATTTCCGGACATGGTGCAATAGACATCCTTGTGCGTTACACATTGGGGGCAAGTGCATCTTCCAATGTTATTCAGGTATGTGACTGAATTTTCATTCCCAAGGCGTCAGTTTCAGAGAGTTGGGAAATGACATCCTCTACATATGCGCGTGCAACAAAACAGATAAAAGGGATAATGAAATTGAATTTGAGCATATACTATACTCAATACATTCGCTAAATTTTCTCGTAGTTCAATTTTTACGTATTGTGAAGTGCCCGAAAGATCTTGTAAGCCATCATTTCCTATGTATTTCTTCTCCATCATGCTTGTGATAGATTTGCTTGATATAAAATTGCCCTTTGGCTCCCAAAAATGCATACAAGGACTTCAATATTATTAATATATAGATTTTTTTAAATATTATTGCCCATTTGATGTCATTTGTCATGAAAAGATTGATTTGTTGAGATATAAACTTTGTTATTTCATTGCACATGCTCCAAACAATCCAAATTTCAGAAAATCTTTTGACTTCATCAGATTTATATTGTTCATTATAGAAAAAGAAGGAAAGAATGCTGCCCTGAGATTGCTTGATATTAATTTGTCTTATTTTGACTCTTCTAGTATCCACATCCACGTTCTAAGTCATGAAACTGATTAAGAAATTTTTTTAAAGAAAATTGAGAATGTTTTTTAATAATCTAATTGTTTATGTTGAATTATATTGCTGTGGATTATTTAGCACTTCTTCTTATATTGACTACTTCAAGAACATAATAGAGAGAAATGTATTATTTTAAATTTTTAGAGTATTATTGTGTGATCAATTTTTTTTTACCGCTACTATTTTTGATGTTATTCACTTTTATAATTTCACATATGGACTTGAAATAGGGAAAAAGTATAACGACTCTTATGTTTCAAAACTTGATGCACTTGACAACATATACATTTACAAATGAAATGTAAATAGCTTTTCTTGTCATTTTGCTAGATCCGTAAATTAGGGTAATGTCGTGAACTTATTGAATTGCCCGATGTTTCTAAGAAGTTTCATATTCTTCGTTAGTGACTTTTATCATGATTGATTCATACTTGATCAATTACTTTAATCCGAAATGCAGTATCAAGAAAATGACATGAAACGAAAGCAAAAGTTGATCGGCAAATCGGCCATGACATTGACAAAGGAGCGCATATTACGAAATTCTCATATTGACATGAGCAGTGACAAATTCCAGGGTACAACACCAACATTAAAACATGACACATTGATACTTACGGGACATACACGACAGTACAGTTACGATACAAATGTGTCACCAGGCTGTTAACCCAACACGCGCGTGACAAATTCTTCGGAAACTATAAACCAGTGGATTGCATCAAGAAGATAAATCCAGTCAATTAATTAGGGCACAGTTTTTCCTGATCTCCCCGTCATTCCCAGTGAGAACCTGGATCCTGCCCATCTTGACCATGGACACACCGAAGTCCTCGAAGAACAGCTTCTGGCCGTTCGACCCAGCAGCGCGTGAGTGGACGTACGCCCTGGTGAGGGGGTCCTCGAGCAACGCGGCGTCGGAGCGGAACAGGCCGTACCTCTTTGCCACGAGTTCGTAGTAGTGGGCGTCGAATGAGGTGTCGCTCCCGGGATCCATCTCGACTGTTGTGGTGGTGTCCGCCGGCGGGCACATTCCTTGTAGAACGGCGGCGTAGTGGCTGTCGAGTGTGGGGTCGACGGCATCACTGGGGTAGATGCGATTGGAGAATGATGGGCAGTGGGAGTTGCCAATGGTGTGTGCGCCTGCATGCAATGCAGAAGGGATGTTTCAGCAGTGATCTAGTTTGGGAGGCATTAATTGTGTCGTACGTTCCAAGGACGAACAAAGCTATACCTGAGAGGACAGCCAGGTCCTTGGCGTCGAGACCCTTGGACCCGAAGATGGCTTTGAGCTCGGTGAAGTTTGCGTATGACGACGGCAGGTTGTCTAGCGCTTCTGTTCGGAGAGACACGGTACCGTCCCGACGACCCGTCTCGACCTCCCAGCTTGGCCCGTTGATCTGTAATGCAGCACAAAGGATTTAGTTATATACTAAGCTCGATGTACGCTGAAAACCTAGAACAAGTCTGTTCGACATTATTGTATGATTAGTTAAGTACCGCGGCTACGGCGTCCCTTGCAGCGAGTGCGGTGATGTCGGCGCAAGATACGACCCTGGGACACTCGGCCTCGACGGCTGCCTTGGCGGCGTCGATGACATAGAAACCATCGAGGCTGAGGTTAGGCTCGGCGTCCTTCTCTGCCACCATGCCTTGGGTCGAGTTGATCAGCACGGATGCGTCGCAGCCCTAAAGTACAATGAAGAACAGGGAACTTATACATATATAGCCGATAAAGGAATCTCGATATTACGAAAGACGACGACTGTATTTACCCTGACAAAACAGTCGTGGAAGTGCAGCCTCAGCAGCGGCGCAGCAACGGTGCGATCCCTCGTGACGTACTCAGCCACGGTCTTCTGCACGATGGACTCAGCCGAAGGGCACGTCGTACTGTAGAAGCCGACCTCCAGACCTGCTACGGTCGCCGCGGCACTGCAGAGAAGTAGGAGCGCCAGCCACGTCAAAGAGCTCGGGCTGTTGCCAGTAGCAGAAGCCATGGCCGGTAAGCTAGGTAGCTAGCTAGACCGGGTCAACGAACTTAAAATAGGTGTATGCGGCGGATGGATTGTAATCTGTGGTAGTGACTGCTGATTGGTTTGTGAGTTTACCGTACTGATATATAGTCCGAGCCTTTATATAGAGATATGGAGGATGGAGAGAAGAGCGAGCTAACATGCTCGATCTGAAAAACTTAGGCTGTTCGTTATGAGATGCTTTTCTTGGTTAGAAAGTCGTTTACTCCCATGATTCCCCCAAAAATGTCCCGCCTGTGGAGGGTTGACGCCGAGTATAGTAAGGGTAGTTCAATGAACTAGGCCAGTCTAGTTGCTCTATTCAGCAATCTCGATGCCTCGATGAGAGATGAAGGTGCGGCAAGTCACGTGGCTCACCCGCCTGGCCGCTGGCGTCATGGCGTGTGGCTACCACGCGGTTTTTGTGGCTTTTGAGTGCTAAATCCTTCCATACCTATGCTAAATAGCAGAATGAATGGGAGAAATACGAAATCCTTCCATGCCCATGTTAAAGCATGAGAATGAGAGTAAATTAGATAACATTAGAATAGAGATTGGTCACTGGGCGGTTGAAGAGGAAACGGTGATCAAGAAGTTATTGAGTTCTACCTAGAAGTACTGACACTACATCAGATTGGGCCTTTTTCGTCATTTTACTGTGACGCTTCTTTATGCCGTGTCGAATTGGGCCTGTACATGGCGCGTCTGCTGGTTTTAGCAAAAATTTCTAATGGCATCTGTTTTCTCCCCGATTCTACAAAAAAAAAAAAAACAGTTCCAAACCGCCCCCCCCCCCATTGCCTGTTCCGATTTCACTACTACAAGTTTCTCTCAGCCATGGGATATCACAAAAAACCGAAATAAAGGCTAATCTGATGTGGGGTGCATGGCCACAATTTGTTCGGTACAGCACCACCGAAACAGTTCGCACATTGACGGGGGAGGAGGAGGGGCAAAGTTTTTGGGGTGCGAATTTACCGTCCAGTTCATCCTCCGTCTCCCAATTTCTCAACTCTTGTTCGTCTATGATCCCTCAATCTTCTAACCCTCACCCCACGTACATCTCTGCACAATCACGCTCAACAACGATCGAGGTTTCTCCCTCACCTCACCCCACCCACCATATATCCTTTCTAGTCCTTATGCGCTTGCCCTCCTGTACTTGTCCCCTTCGGTCGGCCGATACTGGTTCGGTAGATGGAACACTACGAGTCTAGGCCATAAAGCCCAATTGATTGTTGGTTGAATAGTTCCAAGGGAAGGTGGTGTCAGCCAAGAGGTAGCCAACCTTTTTGCTATATTGTGCACACCTCCAAGGCCGATAGGCACACAACAAATTAACCTAAATATCTTATATGCATTTCTCCCGACTTCTTCTATTTTTTATTTTCACTCTATGTTCTGTATACGAGGTTCTTTGTCCTCAGATAAATGAATGTCTTGTATTTTGAAACAGAAGTACCACAAATCCTTGCTCGGTACCTTTCTAGAGATAAGAAATTGATGATGTAGAGAGAAGAATTTGAAGACGCACAAAGAGGTACATCTCTATTTCACTCGTCACGTTGTTGTAGAATATCTTTATTATTGTAGACTCCATCCTATTTCAATGTAGCGCAAAATAGAGTCTTCAAACTAGAGGTTATAGAAATTTAACATTTGACAATGATCATAATACAATATAACAAAGTTTAAATCCCAAGTATCAACACCTAGTAGATGCATTACACATGGTTACTCGGGGAGAATGTTTTATGATTTAATGAATTGGTTGCAATATATAATCATTTGTGAGTTCCATGCCATGCCAAATGAAGTTAGTTTTTTTGTCTATGATCATGCTATTCATTTATCTAGTCATCTCTTTGTCACATGGGCTTTGTTTTTCTGAAAACAAATATAACATGAAACACATTGTAACATGTGAGTTTAGAGGAACATGAATCTGGTGTGGGTGAGGCAAGAATTAAGAAAATGTCATATTGATGGTCCTACTATGTTTTGAAAAGATTTGGATATATCATGTAAATGCATGGCTTCTACATATATGTTCCTCGAGTTTCTTTAAATCTTCTAGCACAAAAGGTTATGTCTTAACTAAAATGATATTAGAGAGTATTGAGTGTATTATGAAGTAATGCCTTTACTGTGATGCATGATTTCATTAAAAGGCAAAAATAATCAATTAATTGATTTTTTAGACAACAAATATTCAATATATTTGTTTAGTGTTAAATATGAATTCAATACTAATACAATTAATGATAACATTAAGTATATAAAATTAATATAAGAAAATAACAAGAATCTACTCCACAGTAAAAAAACACAACTTCTAGACAAAATTACAACCTTTGAGCATTGAACATAAAAGAAAAAAAATCCTAGTGTTAGGTCTAAGTGACTACATAATGTTCTATTTTTAGATTTAAAAATAGCATTTATAAATTGTATACATATCTTGGTATTAGAATATAATGCAGTAGACAAATAATCATCTTAGAATAAATAAAACAAGTATTGGGTGATAAGATAGAAAAGGTTATTATGGTATTAGGTTTCATCAAAACAAAACAAGGATTGGGTGATAGTCGTACGAAAGATCTAATTGACAAAATCCTTGTTGTTCTCCAATTCGGTGAATCTATAAGAAAAAATGTGTATATGGATCTCTATAAACACCCAATGAGCGCATATTATCCATGCCAATGTAATGAAGATTTACCATCCAATATAGATAGCTATGGAATTTAAGTCACCACATAGCTATTGTGACTGGCTTGCTACTAACCATGACATTGTTGGCCACTTAGATGCATGCCATTATACATTTTTCTCATATACTACAATGTACATTTATTATTTTGGAATGCATGATGAGATGAAAGAAAGATAGTGGATCCATGGAGATGGTAGTATTCCATCATCTACAAGTATGTTTGAATAAGAGTGATGTGAATTGGCAAGGAAGACACTACTACTCTTCATTTGTTGTTGCAAATTTTGGTTTAGTGAAAAGGTAAACATCATATGTTATCATTTGTAATCAAAACATACACATATCAATAATATTTGTAATCTCCAAGTTTTGATATTATTACTATCTAAGATTGATCCCATTAGTGTTAAGAAGTGGATATGGAAAAAATGCAAAATACAAGATGGGTATTACCAAGTCATGCATTAATCTTGTGATGAACATCATATCTCGATACTTCCTTGTCATTCTTTAAGGAGTCCAAGGATTCCCAAGTTTTAGTGATCACCTACACCACTTGCACAAGAAAAATGTTTCTTTCACCAAGCTACATAACTCAACACAATGATCCTTTACTAACATTAGGGAAAGGACAACCATAATAAATTGATCAATGAAAATAAAGCTATCATTTTTCCCAAGACATAGTGGAGAACTAGATACATTATCATAGAAAATCCTTATAAATATGAAGAAGTTAAGAAATGAATGATTTCAAATACTAAAACAAATATGCAATGTCGTGTAATCAATTTCTAAGTTGTGCCACACACAAAATTACAATCGACATGTACTGGAAAATTAAAGTAGGAGAGAAATAAAAAATATTAAGATAATAACATCACATATTAGGGGATGTACTATTCAAAATGATATATATATATATATGTATATATATATATATATGTATGTATATATAAGGTATTTTCCTTCTCTCTCTGAGCAAAAGATACAAATAAATTTTATAACAAACAATGTATTGGATTAAAAATCTTGACTTAAAAAGTTCAAACAAACAATCGGTTCACTACTACCATCTTCTACCTACTTGAGCCACCAATTAAACCAAGTAATATTAAAATTCTATAGTGATACTAGAAAGTGTGTGCGCCTATGCAAAAGAACCATATAGGACATGCTTTAATTTGTTAGCACAGACGCCAACAACCCCTTTATAATTTCCAACACTACTACATTGTTCATCACTTTTTTATAAAACATACAATGTACCCACAAATGTAATAACTCCATCAGCATAATAGAGACATGCCATAATGGTAGTCGGCAATCTATCTGGACAAGGTAATAGAATGTTCACTAATGTCTTGTCTCAAAGAATATTACTTGTAGTTGCATTAACATGTAATAAAAATAAGGACATGAAGAACATTTCTCTAACCAATCCTATGTAATATATTATATATCGCTAATGTTTATGTTTTTAATTTCTACACTAATTATAGCGTATTTGGTTTAGGGAAAGGGAAATATATTCTTCATGATATATTCAAATACAACTTAAATTACACTATCTCCTTTGTTATATGCTATGCAGTCTATGTAACTATAATTTTATATTTCTATTATCCTCAAAGTTTTGTATCTAACTTTCCAAGTCATGTTCATATATTATCTTCACATAAATTACGTCTAAGATTCCTTAAATTATGTTTGTTTTCCTCAACATTTCAATGTTTCCACCAAATTACTCTTCAAACTTTGAAATCACCTTTTTACTACCAATTAAACCAAGTAACATTTGCATTCTCTATATGTTTGTCACCAAGTATTATACTATATTTCTCCTTACATTTCTAATTTCCCTCAACTTTTAATATTTCATATCGATCTGGCTCTTCATGTTTTCCTCCAAGATTCCATACATGTTTCCCATCAAATGTTTTTTCTTCCTTTTTGTAACGACCCCACCTCCCGATAACCCCCAATTAAGGGAGACTGAAAGGTCATATCCGTTATCCTATAACCCGGATTAAAATTTTGACAAATAATCAATAACATTTATCAAATTTTACCAACTAAACTGAAAACTGGTATAAAATAAAACTTTGCATAACTTTTAAAAAACTTTGGAAACTATCTATCCACAACTTGAATTATTCTATCTAATCCTCCTTGTACTTTACTTCTTATTTTCACGATGTCTCACTTTACTGTTTGTACTTTTCAAACTTGCACCTAAAACATCGACAAACAAAACGTCGTCCAGCATATCAAAATATACTGGTATGTGGGGACAACCAAAAGTTTGCACATATGGATAACAATCTAATTATCACAAACAAGTTAATTAACAAGCCAATTTACATTTTCAATGTGTCATTCTCCAACACTTTTGCCCTAACCCTGGCATACCCCTCTATGGTTTCTATTTTGCCATAGACTTAAGGCCACCTTCTCAATCCCGAGCTTGGTGCCTGGGAGTCACCTCTCATGGTGCTCCATAGTCATGCATCATAGACCACCTTCTCATTCTCGAGCTTGGTGTCTGCGGTCACCTCTCATGGTGTCCATGGGTCTACCCTCTTGGGCCTGACCTTTATGGAATCTTCCATCAGAGTGGCATGTAGGTGCAAGAATACACACTTCTTTATAATTGTAATAACCATAGTGACTTTATAATTTTTCAAGTATGAACATACAACAGTTTAGATTGCATTCAATACGAGTAAACATTCAGAAAACCCTCGGGAAACTAATGTGATTAACTATAATTAACCACATACCTGTCAGGCAGACTCAGATGCAGGAATAGTCCAAACAAGCAAATAATCCAGAATCAAGCAAGTACACAGTTCAATCCTGAAATATACATCCAATTCCTTTTTATCAAAATCTATCCAAACCATCTTGCTACTTATGGTTTCTATTCCTTTTTAGGGTTTCTTCCTCTTTTTAGGGTTTACTTTGCAATTAGGGTTTTTACTTCATTTTACTCTTTTAAACTCTAATTTCTCATCTATCCTTCACGAAAGTTATTAAGGTTACCTTTTAACAACATATAACCTTAATTTCAAAAAAAGCATAATTAATCCTCAATTAAGTCCATTAAGCCTCCTTTTCATTAAAGCTACCATTTTTATCCTTTTAATCCATGACCAAGTTATTATCATCAATTCGTAGTTCATTATGGTCTATTTCACATATGAACGTTATTTATCATTAATTCTACCTTTTATCTACTAGAAAACCCTAATTTCTGCATTAAGGGTATTTACCCACAATTAGGAACTTTTATAATCAAAATAGCTTGGAATTAACAACTCTCAACTTAATTCATAATTTTGAATAGTTAAAGCCATTAATAATCTCATTCACTACTATTAGGGTTTCAAGGCCCATTAAAGCTTTTTCATGCACATGAAACTCTAAGTTAAATCAATTACATGCAAAATTCATCTTTTTCGATCTTAATGTATCTCTTTATGATTAACAGGTTAATATCAACTTTAGTCATCCATTAAACCCTACTAATCACATTAATTAAATAAAAAAAATAAGGTTTCTTAACCATTAATTCATTAAAGTTAATAACTTCCATTACTTTTCGAATTTCAAGAGGAATTAGCTCATAATAATACTTTTATTAGATTCCACTCGTTTTTCTGAGAAAGATTCATGTATAATGCGCATCCATCCAAGATACGGTTAAATAGATATGAATTTCGCAAGATTACTTACTTTGGGCCAATCAGAAGTTGCCACGTCGCCTATCCCATGCAACGTTGTAGTTTTTGGAAACATAACCAAAAGTTGTTTTTGCCCTTGATAAGTGATCTGTTTCCTCAAATCCGGGGGGGGGGGGTAATTTTTTCAAACGGACAAAGCCTTCTTCCACCTCGCGATCTCCCTACAGTTGCCGCGGCCTGCAGCTCTTCGGAGGTCCGCCTGACCCTCTTGGGGGCTTGAGAATCGCCACCAGAGGCTGCCCTAGCCCCGCCACCCTCCGCCGCACCTGGGGCACCGCCAAGCTTGCAACCCATGCGGATGGTTTGGGTAGAACTAATGTGCGACCTGCAGCAGGTGCTGCAGACGTGCAGATGTCGTCGTGCCTTGTTTAGGGCATGGCCCCGATGACAATGCAGCTCCCCGACATCATGGAGCATCCAGCTCCCATTGTAACCCATATTTTTCACCTCAAGACTTCAGGTACACCGCCCCTCTTTGTTAGGGTTTATATGCCAAAAACAAGAAGAGAAGAAGAAGGAAAGAGGATGTATGGGATCTCTCTCCTGGACACGGCCCAGAACTCTCTCTCTCTCCTTTTATAGATGAGGGTAACAATGCCCTACGATGCTTTCTTATGAAGAATAAGGTCCTTTCCTTTTAGGAATCTGATTCCTTCATGAAAAAGCAAGCTTCTCTATCTCTCTCTCATATTTCTTTGATATTCCTTCTTCTTGTGATATTAGGATTTTGAAAATCCTTTTTCTTAGTCTCTCTTATGCTTGACTTTTACTCCATAAGCACAAAATTATAGTTTCCTTTAGTAGAAAATATTACCCTTTTAGTAATACCATGAAATTCATTCATTAAGAATCACATTATCCTCCTATTTTTCTTTATTGGTATTTTCTCTTTCTTTTCCTTCATTGGGGGTCCTTGGACCCCAAGAAACTCTAATATTTCGAAATCCTTTTTATTGGATACTCAATGCATTATTTCTGATTATCATGTTTATTTCTTATTAAAATACCTCTTTTTGAGTATTTCTCTTTTATTTTCCGCATTGGTATTCCTTTTATCATTAGGAATCCTTGGGATACGAAATTCCACCAAGGATAACTCAATTATACCTCTTTTCACTTATTTTCCACATTTTATCAATGTTTTCAATTTCTTTCTTAATAAAGAAATATCTAATTGATCTTTTCTTTTCTTTTTGCATTATCTCTGCAACTTTGGACTCCTTGGGACCCAAGGAACCCATGTGGCACGAAATCCACCTTTGGATTAAGTTCTTTTGCCTTCTAGAGGTTTCCACACCTTTCTTTTCTCAAAAACTCAATTATTCATTTACTAATTGAATTTTCCATTTTATTGGGCCCAATAGCCAATAAAGCCCACAACACAATCATCGAGGCTATTGTAACGAAATCCATTTATTCAAAACAAATTATATCATTATTTGTTTCAATATCTTTAATATGAGAAATTACATTTCTCACCAAAGGAACCCAAAAAAATTGAGGTTGTAACATCCTTCCCCTCTTATAAGAATTTTGTCCTCAAAATTCCATCAAGCAAACAAACAGTTCAGGATAAGCCTTTCATACGTCCATCAGGGCTCCCATGTGGCTTCACCCTTTCCATGGTGCTTCCCAAGAACCTTCACCAACATCATCTTAATGAAGTGGTGACCGACACAACCTCCTTCTAGAAGTTCTTGCATCCCAATAAAGGCTATGGTGGTTATCATCACATCTTAAGAACCGTCTCTTTGTATCACCCTGAATGAGCACACATGCTCTCATCAGACCCTCTAGTCTGGATCATACTAACCATTAGTTAGGGGTGATAAGCTGTACTAACATCGAGTTCATCACGTATCTGCTTCCACCTCAAGGAAGTGAACCTTTAGGCCCTACTCAAGAACTTTTAAACTCGCATCATGTTGTAGTTGAACCATCTCTCTCTCATATGTAGTTCAACCAAATCTGTCCCTTGACAGTACTCTTTCTTTCTCATGTCATCTAGGTAAGGTAATCTACCATAACTGATTTTGCATATTGACCTTCCTTGGTCTAGGGGAGACTCACAACATCCACAATGATGAACTCCCATTCCCTCTCGGGAACTCTTTATACTTTATATCCATGCACCGCGTTATTGGTGTTCGTCCTTCACCTCCTGACTTGCATGGCCACATGCTACATGCAATTTCATATTAAGCATCCCACATACTACTATCACTTACTTTCTTTGTAGTATCATGGTGTTTGGTGATCTTAAAACCATGATCTCCTGTATGTCATGATTCCTCAAGATCGATTCCTCAAAAAACCTAAACCACTCTCAATAGGGTTTTATTACCTTCCTATCCAAAGAAGTGTATCTGAGGTTCTACCACCATCCTTTCATTGCATCAAAGCCTATACTGGCTAACCAAATAACCATTAACTTGTTCAACATATCTCTCTACATCTGAGTGTTATCCATACACATCTCCTTTCCAGACTTAGGGTAAGCCTAACAACCTCTTCTACTCTCTAGCCAAACTAGGCAGCTATATCTCAACCAAAGCATCCATTACCACTTCACATCCTTAGGTATTAGGGTAATGTTGAAGACATACACCTCCATGTATTCTACTTATCATCTCATCTCAAACTCTAAGGTTGTCTTTATCAAGAAATTCTGAGCTCATCCTCATGGTGATCCAACTGAACTTTGCATAACTTGCAAATTCCACATAGCTCATGATAAAACATCCTCACAAGATGATTTCCTTAATGTTCTTAGTGTTTGTAAACCATTCATGTATCATTGTCTCCACAAAGGTATGTTATAATCTCTATCCTCATACCTTATAGCAATGTTCCAACTCACATCCTCTTTATCCTTGGTGTATGGCATGCGTACTATTCTATCTCTCAATCCCATAACAAGACAAAATAAGCATTTAGCTACAGTCCAAATATAGAGTTCTTCCTGTTCTAAGGATAGAGATGGTACATCCCACCTTGCCAGTACACCTTCAAATCTAAGTTAGAACGTGCAACTTATGTCTCTACATCACAAACATCATGATATCAAAATTACTTCCATGGGAAACTGGTCTCAAACTTACTTGGTACAAGCACAATTCTTGGTCATCTCCTATAGGTCTTTAGGGTGCCGACACTTTTGGGGTCATCCCTCTTCCCTCATGCATCTAGAGAGTGCCCTACTCATCCGCCCTTTGGGTCCCATGAGTTCATGAAGGTGATCAATCTCCTAACCCATGGCCCTCAGACAATGATAGTTGTTACCTCCCGACCCTATGGTCATGTGCAACTAGGGAATTAGGCAACTCCTACTTCCATCAGTCTTATCCCTACCTGACCCTTGGATAGACTTAGGATTCTAACATAGTACATGTTCAACTTAGAACCTTACCCAATCCTTCTTCATCTCTCTCTGCATTCATGACTGACTTTCATCCCTTCATAGGGGTCATGGCAACCTGCCTACCTTGGTCAGGCCCCATACCAGTTACCTCCATGGTAACACATCCACATGCACTTAGAGATGGTTATCTATGGGTCTATAGGTTCATTCTCATACCATGTACTTTTCGCTTAGCTTCTCAAGATCCTATGAAACCTCTTTAGGTTACAAACAAAACTGGTAAACAGCTAACCAAAGGGTCCCTCTCCCACAATGGGAGGAAACTACAACTCTTGACAACAAGGTCACAACCGTCCTTAGGGTTTACATTGTCATGAGCATGCCTAACCCAGCAGCTACTAAGGCACAAGCATACCACCTATTAAACCATGCTAGGTCATACTTGCTCTCTTTCCTCAACATTAGATCAACTTAGTTGTGAGGGGTTCATGAAACATACCTCTAACTTAAGGGGTTTCCTTTTTCCTCTACGCATGAGGAGTACTATGCTCAAAACTTTAGAGACTCAAATCTCATTATGAGCATCAGATACACTACTTCCCCTCTTAGGCCTAGGAACCCTAGGTTCTCCGTTGGGTATCCTACTGCATGCTCAAACTCTTAACCACGAATCAAACATGTCCAAGGTATGTCATGTACTCCCATGATCCTTTTATTTGAGAAACACCTCATAGTTGAGTCCTCCTCAAGGACAACCAACTAGGTACAAGGCCTCACAACCTGTTACTAAACCTCTCCAGGTCTAAGGAATTCTTCTTCCCATCTCAGAAGGTAAACACCTATTCCATAGGCACATAGGTACCATAAGAATCATCCTCTCTCTAGGGTTTGGTTCCTCTAAAGGCAACCAAGATATCATCAGCCTCCAGGGGTCAAGCATAAGGCAACCACTATCACCCCCTTAGGTCGCATCATCCTCAACTCCCCACTGTTCCTCATATCTCAGGGTTTTTGGCTTCCAACCTCCTTGCTGGGGTCCTGCTTTCTCTCTCTAGAGCTAACTCCACATCCAGCCATACTACTAGAGGTCCTCTCTCCATGAAGGATCAAGCTCACATGCATACGTCTACGTGAGTGAAGAATATGTTCAACCTTATGTTTGCTCATGATTATCCATAGCCCCTTATGCTTATCTCATAAGCCACCCATCATATCCTTCTGGCCTCAGTTTTAACTTACTGCTCATACTACTGATGTACTCTGGGTGCAAGCTATATCCTACTTGCAACATCCCATAAGGTTTCTACAAGTTCTTCTCTAACCTCATCCATGAAGGAGCTATCTTTCACTCATGGACAACCTTTCCCAGGGTTGGGTTGCCAAAGGTACTCGATCATCCAACCTCTCATGGCTCATATGGCATCCCAGGCAAGTCTATCCCAATGCCTGATTTACCATGTCATCTAACTCCACATGTCATATCTCTCTCTAACCTCCACTTAGGGTTAGGGTTAACATCATCCTCAGAGGATATGCCAAGTCTCTACTTTTAATGGAGGTCTCTACCTCCAAAACTAACTCTCTCTACTCATCCTCCTGATAAGGAGGTCTATCCTCAGGTCTCTCTTGAGGGCCATGACAACTCGTGTCATATGACCTAAGCGTGCATCTATTCTTTAGCTTGCGCTTAATCTATTAAGCTTATGTCCATGTCATCTTATTTACATACTTTTCATTAATTTGGTGGAGGATTCCTTAGAACTTATTAACCTTACCCATACCTTAAGAGGGTGAGGATAAGAGAGGAAACCCTAATCCTTACGGTCCTTAACATAATTTGATTTGAGAAGGGATGAACAAGATGAGAGAGTCCTCAAGGTATCTTATTTCGAGTCATATCCTAAGACATCGGCCAGACAGTCACACAATCCGGGAGTCCTCATATTCTCACTAGCGGTGCGGAGGAAAATATTGCCAGCCCCCGGACGTGATCCTTTTCTAGACACCTCAGTCTTTCGGACAATCCTCTTATAACTCCCTCAGTTCTGTGGAATTTGTAAATTTAATATTTATTAAAGATTAAGTGAGGAACCTTCGCTCTGATACGAATTGTAATGACCCCACCTCCCGATAACCCCAAATTAAGGGAGATCGAAAGGTCAGAGCCGTTATCCAATAACCCAGATCAAAGGTTCGACAAATAATCAATAACAGTTATCAAATTTTACCAACTAAATTGAAAACCGGTATAAAATAAAACTTTGCATACATTTTGAAAAACTTTGGAAACTATCTATCCACAACTTGAAATATTCTATCTAATCCTCCTTGTACTTTACTACTTATTTTTACGATGTGTCACTTTACTATTTGTGCTTTTCAAACTTGTACCTAAAACGCCGACAAACAAAACGTCGGTCAGCATATCGAAATATACTGGTATGTGGGGACAACCAAAAGTTTGCACATATGGATAACAATCTAATTATCACAAACAAGTTAATTAACAAGACAATTTACATTTTCAATGTGTCATTCTCCACCGCTTTTGCCCTAACCCTGGCATACCCCTCTAGGGTTTCTCTTTTGCCATAGACTTAAGGCCACCTTCTCAATCCCGAGCTTGGTGCCTGGGAGTCACCTCTCATGGTGCTCCATAGTCATGCATCATAGACCACCTTCTCATTCCCGAGCTTGGTGTCTGGGGTCACCTCTCATGGTACCCATGGGTCTACCCTCTTGGGCCTGACCTTTATGGCATCTTCCATCAGGGTGGCATGTAGGTGCGAGAATACACACTTATTTATAATTGTAATAACCATAGTGACTTTATAATTTTGCAAGTATGAACATCCAACTGTTTAGATTGCATTCAATACGAGGAAACATTTGGAAAACCCTCGGGAAACCTATGTGATTAACTATAATTAACCACATAACTGTCAGGTAGACTCAGATGCAGGAATAGTCCAAACAAGAAAGTAATCTAGAATCAAGCAAGTACACAGTTCAATCCTGAAATATACATCCAATTCCTTTTTATCAAAATCTATCCAAACCATCTTGCTACTTATGGTTTCTATTCCTTTTTAGGGTTTCTTCTGCTTTTTAGGGTTTACTTTGCGATTAGGGTTTTTACTTCATTTTACTCTTTTAAACCCTAGTTTCTCATCTATCCTTCCCGGAAGTTATTAAGGTTACCTTTTAACAACATATAACCTTAATTTCAGAAAAAGCATAATTAATCCTCAATTAAGTCCATTAAGCCTCCTTTTCAATAAAAAGCTACCATTTTTATCCTTTTAACCCATGACCAAGTCATTATCATCAATTTGTAGTTCATTATGGTCTAATTCACATATGAACGTTATTTATCAGTAATTCTACCTTTTATCTACTAGAAAACCATAATTTCTACATTAAGGGTATTTACCCACAATTAGGAACTTTTATACTCGAAATAGCTTGGAATTATCATCTCTCAACTTAATTCGTAATTTTGAATAGTTAAAGCTATTAATAATCTCATTCACTACTATTAGGGTTTCCAGGCCCATTAAAGATTTTTCATGCACATGAAACTCTAAGTTAAATCAATTACATGAAAAATTCATCTTTTTCGATCTTAATGTATCTCTTTATGATTAATAGGTTAATATCAACTTTTGTCATCCATTAAACCCTACTAATCACATTAATTATATAAAAAATAGGGTTTCTTAAC